>CM053757.1:39578343-39610756 GCA_028658305.1 Pachyuromys duprasi
CTCACTTAGGATGATCGTTTCCAGGTCCCACCATTTGCCTGTGAATTTCATGATTTCCTCCTTTTTAATTGCTGAGTAGTATTCCATTGTGTAAAAGTACCACAATTTCTGTATCCATTCCTCAACTGAGGGACATCTGGGTTGTTTCCAGGTTCTGGCTATTACAAATAAAGCAGCCACGAACATGGTTGAGCAAATGGCAGGACAACATTTTTATTTGTATTATTTAGAATTAGGCTTTAAAAATTTTTTTTAAATTGAGGTTCCATAGGCATAGATGTCCTTGCTAATTTTATTTCAGAATTCATCCGTGAAAAGTTTCAAGAATGACTTATCATGCAGACAACATGGATTAGCATTGGAGATACATGTCCCTGACTTTGCCCTCATAGACCTTGGCATGGTAGAGCACTTTGTTGGTGATGGCTCTTTGTTTAGCAGGAAGATCGTTTCATGGCAGGACCACTGAAGAGATGGCACCCTTGGCTACCCTCCATGAAAATTGACCAAGCCAGGCAAGGTGGTGTATGCCTGGAGTCTCGGCTATGGGGAAGCTGGAAGACCATGGTGAGCCTATGGCAGGCAGACCCTGCACTCGCCAGCCAATTCTCTATACCCATGGTGGACAGCTAAGGCCAACAGTGCCAGTCTTCTGGCTGCTGGCCCATTCTGAGCAGGAGTCTAGTTGGAAGCCTCTCTGTCTAGCACATCTTCCTTTTTCATTTTGATTTCCAGCTCCCATCTAGCCTTTAGGGTGAGAGCATCCATCACCCCACAACGTCTCCCCAAAGCTTTCACGATCTGAGTGACCTTTGCCGAAATACACTCTGTGAACGGCAGCTGAGTGGGCTAAGTCCCCTCTGACCTTCTGGGCTGAAAGGTCTAACTTAGTCAGATTCATTGACCCAACCATCCTCAGATGGGGAGGCCCTGAAAATCCATAAAACCAAGCCGCGTGGGGGAGGGGTATGTGGTCCACACTGGGAGTTTCCTGTTCTGACCCTGAGAGCCGAGGTCACAGTTGGGAATCCTGCTGCCCAGCCTTGGCCAGGTCAAGCGTAGCTGGTCATATTGCATCTGCCGACAGGAAGCAAAGGGCAGTGAACGCTGGTGCTCAGCTCACTGTCTCCTTCACACCCCGTCAGGAGCCCCAGCCCTTGAGATGGCACCACCCACATTGAGTAGGGCTTCCTGACTCAGTTGATCCAATCTAGAAACAGACATGCCTAAAAGTCTGTCTCCTAGGTGAGTCCAGATCCTGTCAAGTTCATAATCAGTATCAACCATTGCATCATCTACTGTCCTCCCGGCTTAACTGGGGGGAGTAGTAGGCTGCAGGAGACAAGGGCTGAATCTTACATCCTCCCTATATATTCTTCGAATCTCCTTGCTATAGCAGCCAAAGTCTCTCAGAGAGGAAGCTTACCAAGTTCAGGCAGCCCTTGACACCAACTAGGCTTGGGGAGCCTAGGGCTGGAAGCCAGAGGCAGCGGCTGGCTCAGTGATGATCCCTCTTAGTGCTGCTTGCCTCTCAAGCCTTCAGGCCCTGGTTGCACTTGAACCCTTGGACCCCAGCTCCTCCTCCCCAATATGTTCAGCTTGGAAATAGTAAGAATGCGCTAAAAATGCAGCGACAACAGGCGACTTTGGAGGATATTTTTAAGAGTGACAGAGCTGAGCATCATTAGTAGCAAAAACAAAATAAAACAACAACAAGAAAACAAAGTGCCCATCTTCAGCTGCTGTGGTCCACACCTCAGCCATGTTCTCAAGCAACAACACCCTGTGTCCTGCAGCCCCTGAGTGCTGGGGACGCTGAAATTTTGTGAGATGCTTACTCTGGGCTTCCCACCATCCTTTCACAGTCTTCTGGGACTTCTCTAGCTTAGGGCATTGACTGTGTGCGGCCTCCGGTCCTCTCGTGGAGCAGGCAGGGATGGCTGGAACCAGTGTCCAGGCTCTAGCCAAAGGGGCCAGAGTCACTCAGAGCCTCATGGCTTGAGAGGAGGGCATGGCCCCCTCACTTGCTCTGCCACTTAGCAATAAAAGGCAGGCCGTTCAGATAGGGTGGGAAAGTGGGGCTGAGGGAGGACAGGATTGTCCCCACTGGTGGTCAGAGCTGCTCCCCAGGCTACATTTCCCTTCAGTCATTGCTGCCCTATGCAAGTATGATTCAGGCCACAGGCCAGGCATAATTCAGGAGAAGTAGAATGTAGGTACAAGATGTGGCAAAGTGGCTCAGCAGGTAAATGGGCGCTTACAGCCAAGCCTGATGGCTTGAATTGGATCCCCAACACCCACACAGTGGAAAGAGAGAACCAACTCCTGTAAGTTGTCCTCTGACTTCCTCAGGATCATCCTAACACACACACACATACACACACACACACACACACACACACACACACTACAGAGAAGGCAGAGGAAGAGAAGGCTGTGGAGAAATCTGAGGAGGAAGAGCATTCTGGGTAAGGACTCAGCAGACTCTGAGTAATATATGTAACATATGTTTATATATACATTATTTGGAGACAGGTCTTATATATCCATGGCTGGCCTTCAATATGCTATTTAGTCCAGGATCACCTTGGACCCTGCCCCTCTGAGTGCTAGGATAATTATCATGGACCACTGTGCACTGATTATGCAGTGCTGGGACTTAAACCTAGGGCTTCATGGATGCTAGTCAATCACTCGAGCTACCAGGTGATTTATATTCTAGCGGGTTCTATGTGGCTCCTCTTCAGACAATATGCTATGGGAGGGTAGGAGTGGATACAGGGAGACCTATGACAAGAGATGGATGCAATGTTGGGTTGAGAGCAAGGATGCTTGAAAAGTCATGCAGGCCAACTACCTGTGCTTCAGGTGGAGAACTGAAGGTGCGGAGGAGGAGAGCCACATCAAGTCATCCCAAGAACAGGCAGCTAGATGGTCCTTTCCGTAGCTCTGCTGGCTGGGCAGTGTTTCTTCTCCATGCATCTCCTGGACAGGACCCGTGGTTTGAAGAGTTGGGGTAGCAGCCTGGAGGCCACATAAGTTCTGCTTTGTCCTGTCCACTCTCCACATCTCCTCTTCACACGCTGTCGACTCCTTGGGTTCTCCCTCCTCCTCGATCGGCTCCACTTTTCCTTTTCTTCTTCTGCCCTTTTCTTTCTCTCTATTCTTTCTCCTTGTACTGGCTGCTTTCTTTTGTGCCAATGAGACACAAGCCAGAGTCACTAGAAGGAAGGACCCTCAGTTGAGGAAATGCCTCCATAATATCTGGCTATAGAGCATTTTCTCAATTAGTGATCACTGGGAAGGGCCCAGCCCATTGTGGGTGGGGCCATCCTTGGGCTGTTGGTCCTGGGTTCTATAAGAAAGCAGGCTGAGAAACCCATGGGGAGCAAGCCAGTAAGCAACACCCCTCTATGGCCTCTGCATCAGCTCCTGCCTCCAGGCTCCTGCCCTATTTGAGTTCCTGTCCTGGAGAGAGAGATGGAGAGACAGAGAGAGGCACAGAGAGAATAGGGAACAGAGAACAGAGAGAGACAGAGAACACAGATCAGTAATTTGGAAGTGTAAGCTAAATAAACCCTTTCCTCCCCACCTTGCTTTGGGTCATGGTGTTTTTGCTGCAACAATAGAAACCCTAACTAAGATGCTCCTCTTGTCTTGGTTATGGTGAGAACTGAATCCAATTTGATGTGGGGGTGGCCTGTTGCTGAGATCCATGGGTGGGTACGGGGTGTTTTGGGGTCTACATGTTATCTGGTCCCTGTGGCTAGGAGAGCAAGGTCTGAGATAAGTTTCTTGCCAGGTTCTGGCTCATAGGGGAAGAGCAGAGCATATGATTTCCTCAGCTGGCTGGGGAGAGGAGCCATTGTGGGGGCCTCTGAGCGCTGAGGGGCCATCTTGGAGAAGCATCTGTGACCATGACCTTCACAGGACTCTTATTTTGGGTATGTGGTAAGTCATGTCATTAAGATGAATGTGTGTTTTGGGAGAGGGTGTAAATATATAAATATCGTCCTTGGCCAGCACCATATATCACCCTGTGTTTATTCAGTGCCCGGTGCATAAGCTAGAAAGGCACGCATTGCTATTTGGGGCTGTTGAGGTTTAAAGTACATTAAAAGAGTTTACTGAAAACTCTTGGCAAACAGATAAAATACAATTACCCCAACTCCCAAGGCGCTGCAGACAAAGTGTCCTGCTAACCTGCAGTGTAATAATTCACCCTGGCCTCCACAGGCACCTTTGAGGCATCAGGAGCCATGCTTTTGTAAACTTCAGAGGCAGCCAAGAACTGTCCCTTGGGAGCCCCTCGTCCTGTCTTTATTAACCTCCCTGATCTTGGCTGAGGTGTTGCAGGGGGATCTGGCCAGCAGTGTTGCTGTCTGGCCCCGTGAGCTTTTCTGGAATCACCGTGCAGGGGTGGTTCTGTGGAATGCACCGACAGTGGACTGTGAGAGTGTGTTCTCACTTGGGGTGTGATAATGCAGTTGTGTTCCCACGCCCTTACACAGCAATGCCTGGGGTTGTGAAGTGTGTGCCTCCAGGCCTGGCTTGCAGGAGCTGGTTGCAGAGAGACTGTCCTGTGTGGTCTGGCTGCGCTTGACTGTCCATGCAATGTCGAGCAGTATGCATTGCTGGGTGGGTACCCTCACAATAAAGAATTCAGACTCCTTGTGTCCAGAACCCTCAGTCTCTTCCTGGTCAGTGAGGCTTTGTGTGTGTGTGTGTGTGTGTGTGTGTGTGTGTGTGAGAGAGAGAGAGAGAGAGACAGAGACAGAGACAGAGAGAAAACAGAGAACAGAGAACAAAGACAGAGGCAGAGACCGACCCAGAGGCTCATTATATATCCCCGGCATTATATGAATCCCCTGGAACTCAGTGCAGACCAGGCTGGCCTTGAATTCCCATAGATCTGCCTGTCTTCATCTCCCCAGTGCCAGGATCAAAGGTGTGCGCCACCATGTCTTGTTGAATGAAGCTTTTAATGGTGCAGGGTGGGAGGAGTCTATTAGTGACTGGGTTTTTCAAGTTCTAGGGAACGTGGGGTCAATTTCTACACTCTATGTGGGGAAAACGAGACAATGTCTAGGGTGGAGATGGAGTCGCCAGCCCCTGGGGCTCGAGTGTGACCCCCAGGTGATCTGTCTATCTTCCAGGGGGACGGAGAAATGTCCTCGAGCAGGCAGTTTCCCAGTACTTCTGGGCAGTTATCACACAGTGCCTGCGGTGGGCACTGGCACTATTTCAAGGGCCCATAAAGAGCCCAGAGGGCTGTGGGTAGAAGGGCTAGAGGACACTGGATTCCTACATGGCTAGTGGTGGACGGCTGCTGGGAGCCAGGCTTCTTTCTGCTGAGCCTGCTGTTAGCTCTAAGGCTGAAGGGATAGTTCAGTCTCTAAACCTGACCGTGGGTTGGCTGAGCCGCAGGCCATGCATGCATGGGCAGTTCATCTGTGAAGGGCAAGCTAGGGTCCATGGCAGGTGAGGTACACAATGGGCAGGGACGGTTGGAGGGCAGAATCGGAGAGAGCCCAGACTTGTGGGTGAAGGCCCCTGCATCAACTATAGTTTCATTCTCACAGCCGGACAGTGTCCGGTGGGAGAAGCATCTTTCCCAAACCAAAGACTTCAGAGCAGCCAGGCCCTAATCCATTGCCTGAGCCAAAATGCCAGGGGCCTTGGCATGCATCAGAAGGGTTGGACCACAGAGCGGATACCTGGACACCTGCCATCTTTCTGCACTGACGGTGGACTGTGAGAGTGAGTTCTCACCTGGGGTGTGATAATGCAGTTGTGTTCTCACTCCCTTGCACAGCAATGCCTGTTGTGAAGTATGTGCCTCCAGGCCTGGCTAGCAGTAGAAGGTCACAGAGAGCCTGGTGCTTGTGACTGCTCCATTAGTTCTCCCCATGGCTGCCCTGTGGGCATCCAGACAAAGGAGAATGTGTGTGTGCTCATGGGGTTTAGAGTACAACCCCAGCTCCCTTGCCTCGGGCACCACCCAGCTCTTGTTTGAGACAGGTTCTCTTACCGGCCTGGAGCTTTGGATCTGCCTGTCTCTATCGCCCGTATCCCCACCCCTGGGATTGCAAATGCACACTCCTGCACCCTGGCTTTTTCACATGGGGTCTCTTCGGGATTGAACTCAGGTCCTCACGTTTTGCAGGGCAAGCACTTCCCTGACCGAGTCATCTCCCCAAGCTCCAGGGTCTGCCTCTGATGGCTCTTGATTTTTATTCCTCCAAGGTTATATGTGGGAGACTTATCTTGTCGAGAACTTGGCACGCATAGCTTTGGGGCTAGGTGTCTCACTTGGAGCCAGTTAGGTCGAGGCCCTGGGAGGGTGAGGATCAGGAACTCTTCTCCAGCTATTCTGCACGGACTTGACCTGGCCAAGACCCGGGCTTATTGGGGCCTGGAAAACTTATACTTTGGTTCAGATTTAATTGCTTAGATAGAACAATATAGCGAGTCTCTTGAGGAGGCACAGGAATTAGTCTCTCGAGGGAGACATAGGCATTAACCCTGCTTTATTTTAAATGGCCCTTCTCAGCCTTGGCCTTGTCTGCCACTCACCCCCAGACTGTGCAAGCATTGCTGCTTAAAGTAGTTGTTCAATGGGCAGTGTATTAATCTAGCATTAGTTACAGCAGTTGAGCTCCTGGAGATAAGAGAATGTAAATGTGTCTCTAGAACACGCCGCCAGTGCTGCATTCTGGAAGAAAAATGGTTGCAGTAAGGTTCTGGGGAATATTAATCGTGTGGATTTACATATGCTACAGATGGCAATGCAGATGCCAGGTACAGCCAAGAGCCACTGTGAGCCGCCAGAGAGGGGTCCGGCCTTTCTTTGTGCTTCCCGTTGGGGGTGTTGCTTTAACTAGATTGAAGGTATCCCGCTGGAGTTTTCTAGATGGAGAAATACAAGCAAAGGAGGCTTTTAGAAACCTGTCCGTGGCCACATGGGGCAAGGTGCTCCCAGCTTTAACTCATCCCTTGCTGCGTATGGGAGGCTCCCAGGCTGCTCTGCCCACCTATGTCCTTGGCAGGGGCTCAACTAACCACTGCAGAATCTGTCCCCACTGCCCACCTCCTGCACAGCCCTGTCATCAGGACAATGACCCTTAAAGCCATAAAGAGCAAGTTATTACTTTTTAATCAACAAGTGTTAATTATCGAGTGCCCATGTGTGCCGGGCACCATGCCAAGCACTGGGTTGTGCTCACTTATGGGGCCTATGGCTCAGCAGTCAGCAAGTAACCCTTATACAGATGGGCTGCAAAGAGTGCTGGGGAGGCCAAGTGAAAAGCATGATGGGAAATATAAAATAATGGTCAAAAGAATGACTCAGGACCAACTGTCCCCCTTCCTTTCTATCCTTGTTTGTTCCTTCTTCATTTCCTCCTCCTTCATTCTTTCCTTCTCTTTTTCTTCTTTTCTCTTGAGACAGGGCTTTGCTTTGTAGCCTGGGATGGTCTAGAACGTGTTCTGGTGATCCTCCTGCCTCAGCTTTCTGAGTGTTGGGATTTCAGATATGTGCTAGTGTTCCTGGTAGGGACCATGCCATTCTCCTGCCTCTGGCACAGCTCTGTGCACAGCTGTTTTCATAGACGAGGAAGCCCAGGCACAGAGAGGGTTAGCTTGTACATGGGCAGGTGTGCTGGTTGTTAGAGGAATTTTAACCCAGCAAGCTGGCTACTCTGACCACATCCAAAGACTTTCTAGGTCTGTGTGATCCGGCTGAAAGGCAGACACTCCCTTAGTACACATCTTTAATCCCAAACAATGAAGGTAAAGTTAGTTTGTAGAAGGAAGCACCCAGGTTTGAAAGTGATGTCTGATTGAGAGGCTGACAAAGTGATGAATCAGAGAAAGATATGACAGAATAGAATAAGCCCAACTCTCACTAGAAGAGAGAGGAAAGAGAGGCCAGCACAGAGACAGGGAGAGAGGAGGCAGCTTTACCAGGACAGTTGTACAGAGACAAGCTGTAGAGAGAGAACAAGCTAGACACAGGTGAAGACAGAACATGCCAGAGAATGAGAAGGAGCCAGAAGATTAGGACAGATTGCCAAAGTCAGTATGAGATCAAACGGAATAAATTCGGTCAGATGCTGACAGAAGGCAGTTGAATCAATCAGCTTGGAGAGGAGTTTGAGCCAGAACAGCTGAGTTGAACCAGTCAGCCAGAAAGAACTAGAAAGGGTGAGTTTATTCAGCAGCAAGTCTGAGAGGCTGAAAATGTTCCAGGCCTGGATTAGATTGTACAAGGGCTAGAAGCTTCCGGGACTAGGCCTAGGTTAGCAGACAGAGGCAGTAAGCCTCTAAGATGACAATTATATCTGGTGAATAAAAGTTACATTTACAGAGGGAGCCTCAGGTGAGGAACCACTTCCGTCGTCAGATGGGCCTGTGAGCACATCTGTGAGGCATTTTCCTGATTAAAAATGGGCGTGGGAGGGCCGGGCCCAGCCCACCGGGGGTGGTGCCACCCCGGGGCAGGTGGTCTTGGTTTCTATAGGAAAGCTGGCTGAGGGAGCTGGGAAACAGCTCTTCCGCTTCCATTCCTGCCCTGCCTTCCATTGGTGATGGGGCATGTAACAAGCGAGCTGAAATAACCCTTTCTTCCCCAGGTAGCTTTTGCTCAAGGTGTTTACCACAGAGACAGAGTAACTGAATGAGCTCATGGCAATATGAAGTTAAATTATATAAATGCAGGTTTATTTGGTAGCAGCTTGGGA
The DNA here is from genome assembly GCA_028658305.1 of Pachyuromys duprasi. NCBI lineage: Eukaryota > Metazoa > Chordata > Mammalia > Rodentia > Muridae > Pachyuromys > Pachyuromys duprasi. Next base: position 39,587,085 of record CM053757.1, read on the forward strand.
GGGAGAAAGAGAGAGAGGAGGAGGAGAGGTGAAGATCAAAAGGCTAGGAGGAACCAAAAATGCCTGGGTTGTGTAGTAAAGGGCCCCTGGGGGAGGGGACTCCCCTCCCTAGGTAGAGGGCAGGGTATACCAGCCATGCCCTGCATCAGGTAGGGACCTAACACAGGAAGCAAGCTTGCCTATCGGTAGAGAGCTACTGAGACAGGAACCTGTGATTTGAATCCCAAGGCCCTTCTGTCAGTCACTGGCTTCTTTTAACAACTATTTTTTAAAAATTCATTTTTATTCTCTGTGTATGAGTGTTTTGTCTGAACGTGTGCGTCTTAGTTATGGTTTCGATTGCTGTGAAGAGACACCATGGCCATATCAATTCTTACAAAGGAAAACATTTAATTGGGACTGGCTTACAGTTTCAGAGGTTTCGTCCATGATCGTCTTGGCAGGAAGCATGGTGGCACAGAGGCAGACACGATGCTGGAGTAGGAGCTGAGCGTGCTACATCTTGATCTGTAGGTAGAAGGAAAAAAAAAAACTGGCTTGCGCTTCTGAGACCTCAAAGCTCAACTCCATCATGACACACTTCCTCCAACAAGGCCACACCTCCTAATAATGCTACTCCGGATGGACCAAAGCATTCAAACACATGAGTGGATGGGGGCCATTCCTGTTCAAACTGCCACACTATGGATGTGCACTATGGATGTGCCTGGTGCCTTCAGAGGCCAGAAGAGCTCATCAGATCTCCTGGAACTGGAGTCACACAGACTGTTATGAGCTGCCTGGTGGGTCCTGGGAATTGAGGCCTCGTTCTCCACAAGAGCAACAAATGCTTGAAACTGCTGAGCCGTCTATCCTGTCCCCCAATGTCTCCTCTTCAAAAAGAAACAAATCATCTGGGTGGTGGTGGCGCACGCCTTTTAATTTCAGCACTTAGGAGGCAGAGGCAGACAGATCTCTCGAGTTCGAAGCCGGCCTGGTCTACAGAGCTAGTTCCAGGACAGCCAGGATTACATAAAGAAACCCTGTCTTGAAACAAAACAAAATCAAAGAAATCCATAAACAGGGAAATCTCACTCTAAAGCACTAGGACTCACGGTGTGGACCAGCATGGTCTTCAACTTGCCGGGGTCTTCTTGCCTCTGTTTCTGCATTCTGAGGTTACACGTGTACACCACTGCACCCAGTAGGAGGATCGTCTCCATTTTAAGATGTGCCTGAGCTGTATAGCAAGTAGTTGATCAGCCTGGGCTACAGGACTTTGCCAGAAAAGACCAAAGTCAAAACGGACACTGAACAAATGAACCATAATCTGTACACTGGATTATTCTGGCCATCCTGACCTTCCCAGACACCAAGTCAAACCTGGAGTGATGGGGGAACATTTGTGTGTGTGTGTGTGTGTGTGTGTGTGTGTGTGTGTGTGTGTGTGAGAGAGAGAGAGAGAGAGAGAGAGAGAGAGAGAGAGAGAGCCAGAGTGTGAGAGCTGGAGTATGAGAAGGAGTGAGAAAGCGTTTGGAGCATTTATGGAGGTGTCAGTTTTATTGGGGTGCGTCTCACTTTCATATGACCTCTGGTGGCTGGGGAATCATGTCTAAAGACACAGGAGGCCATGCCAGGGTTGGAAACATGGAGAAGAAAAACCAGTTCATTTTTGCAAAAATGGTTGTCCCCAACAGGATTAGGCCGCTCTCCTATGGCTAGTTTGGTGACTCGCCATTTGGAATTGGGGCAGAACACCCAAGTCAATCGCTGTCTGGGTACAAACCAGGTACCTGTTGGCTTGGGCAGAGTCAGTTTTCAGATTGAAGAGGGGTGGGAAAACCAAGCCACAGTATCTTCTGCAATGGTGTGGGCCTGGTATGGCAGAAGGGACCGTACAGAGCTGGAAGTTGCCTCTGTGAGGCACCGTCTGGGACTGTGTGATTGGTGAACGCATTAACCAAGATGTGCACATTTATCTTGGAGGGAACTGTGGCCCAACTGTGGCTATTGAAAAGATTATAGCTCTGGGGAAAGAAACATGCTGGCTGATAATGATCCAAGGTTTATGAGTCCCAGGTTGCCTGCCCCTTATAAGGAACAACTGTTGGAGGCAAGGCAGGCAAGGCTCCTTTGTGGTTACGATGCCTATGCTGGTGGCTGCTATGTATTGAGGGGTAGAAGGCTAGGGAGGAGGGGAATATTCATTCTGCCAAAAGCAGGAGATATAAGCATGGGGCTCATCTTTTTCTTCCTCCTGTTATCTACTCCTCTGTTTTGGGCGCTTCTGGGGAAGAGGGCATGCATTCCTCAGGAGTCCTTTCCACCCAGAACTCAGTCTGCTAAAAGGTCTGTGGTGGGGGTATTATTTTTATCAGTCCCAAGGAGAAGGGGCTTGAGACATTGAGCATGGAGGTCAGAAAAGGAAACACACAACTTGTTTTTCACAGTGAATCAGAATGGCTGAGGGGGTCTAGCTGAGATGAGAGGGTGAGACTCCACTTGTAACAAACAATAGGTGGGCCTGGCGAGAGGGCCCAGTGGGTAAACGTGCTTTCCTCAAGTTGGAGGACCTGAGTTTAATCCTGGACCACATGGTAGAGGAAGAGAATCAACTCCTACAGGTGTCCTCTGACTTCCGCTTGAGGGCCATGCTGCCTCCCACATGCATACACAAAGCATATGTGTGTGTGTATGTATATATATAAATATAATTATATATTATACACAATATAATATATAGTATATATTATATACATGCACATACAATATACATGTATATACAATATACCTAATATATACAATATAATATAGAATGTAATATAAAATTATATATATATATATATATCATTTCTTTTGGGACAGGGTATCACTATCTAACTGGTCTGGAACACACCAAGCTAGCCTCAAACTGACAGAGATCCACCTGCCTCTGTCTCTGCTTCCTGGAGAAGGAGAATGCTTTTCTTAGCTTCTTGTTTTTATTTTTTATATTTTTTTAAAATCTAGACTGCAGTCTGTCCTAAGCGCATGTGTAAGACTTAATGTGTAATTGAATGTGAAATGTCCCCCACAGGCTTATGTATTTGAACACTTTGTCCTCACTTGGTGGTGCCATCTAGGGAGGTTTTAGAGTCTTTTGGAGGTGGAGACTTGCTGGAGGCAAGATGCCAGCGGGGACAAGGTTTGGGGGTTTCCGGCTTCGCCCCACGTCTAGTTCTCTTTCTGCTCTCTGTGTGCAGTAGAGATGTACTCTTTCTGCTTCTTACCTCTGCGGCCAAGCTTCTTTAGTCATGGTGAACTCTCCCTCTGGAACAACAAGCCAGACATTTTTTTTCCTAAGTTGCTTTTGGTTGTTGTATTTTATCATAGTAGCAGAAAAGTAACTAATGTAAATATGTTTAAGGACTTAGCGCCCCAAAGCTGAAAAATTCACAGGGTAAAGGGTAACACTGTTTGTACCTCCCGGGGGAGGAAGTCTTTGGAGGCTTTAAGCCTGACTAGCTACAGTCAACAAGCACCAAGTATCGTTACATTCTGTTTTCTGGATACTGACCTGGACCAGCTGGGGTGACCACCAGCACCTGCTGTTCCTTATGTCCTGTTTTTAGGAAGGGCCTGATTGGTCCCTCATGAAGCTAACTAACCTCATGCCTGGCCATTTTTTTTTCCCCACTTACAAGTAGAGGGACTCCTGTAAGCAGGGCTTGGTGCAAAGTAGGTGACCATTTATGCAATGAATGAATGAATGGATGGATGGATGGATGGAAGAGCAAGGCTTTTCTATTCTCTCCATCCTAGGAGTCTCATTATATTTTTATAACACCCCAGCTGGCATTTACAAGTTTATTCCTATAATAGGTTAAGTGGTGTCCCTACAAATCCATGTACAATGAGATCTTTAGGCTGTGAGCTGATTGAAAACAGGGTCTGATGTGGATATAATTAGTTAAGGATCTTGAGATGAAAGCCTCCCTGGATTTGCAGTGAGTGCTAGAGTGAATAACTAATGCCTTAGATGAAGGAGGAGACCCAGGAAGAGAAACAGGGATAGTGATCAAGATGGAGACTGGAGTGATGTGACCAGAGGCCCAGATAACTCTGATGGCTGGTTCCCATCTGCAGCTAAGAGAGGGACTTAGCTCTACTACAGACTCCAGGAAGCACCAGCCAACCTTGATTTTGAACTCCTAGCTTCCTAATATGCGAGGGAGTAATTTCTGATTTTTTTCTCTTTCCAGGCACGTATTAGGATGTGTCCCTGTGGAGGCCAGAGGGCAACCTTAGCTGTCATTATGCTTTAGTCATTGTCCAGCTGGTATTCTGAGACAGTCTGTCTATCTTGAAGCTCACCAAGCAGGCTAGGCCGACTGGCCAGTGAGTCCAGAGTTCCTTCTGTCTCTACCTCCCCAGCACAGGGATTACAATTGTATGCCACCATAAGTAGCAGCTGTGTAGCCGAGTCTTCAGTGGGACTCCTGATGGTGGGAACAGACGGCATCTCTGACTCTGCTGCAGCCTTTGGATTCCTCTCCCCTTACTGGGCAGCCTCGCCTAACCTCAATAGGAGAAGACGCACCTAGTCTTACTGCAACTTGATATGCCAAGGCTGTTTGACAGCTGTGGGAGTTCTCCTTTTTTTCTAAGGAGAAAGGAAGGAGGATTGGATGGGAGAAAGGTGAGGTAAGAGGAAGGAACTGGAAGGAGAGGAAGCTGCAGTTAGGATGTAAAGTAGATAAATAACTTAATTAATAATGATAATAAAAAGCAAATGTGTGCCACCATGTGTGACTTTTTTTTGTTAAATGTGGGTTCTGGAGAATTGGACTCAGTGTGAGGAAAGCATGTTACCAGCTGAGCAGTCATGTATTACTAAGTTACTTGGTTTATGGTAACTTGTTTTAGCATCCTTAAAACACCAAGATAATTCTATTAGTCTCTGGTAGGCTGTAGCTCACTCCCCTCTGAATCTAGCATGATCAGCTAAGGGGAAGGGTTAGGTCACTGCTGAATGTCTCTGTCCTGGAAAATCAGGTAACCAACTATTTTGGTTTAACTGGGTCTTCAAAAAACACATGAACTGAAACTGGAAATAGCCGATTTTTGGGGGACAACTGGTCAACCTGCTAACATGGTGTCTTAGTGTTGGAAAGTATTTAATTGGTACTTGTTTACAGTTTCAGAGGTTTAGTCCATTGTCATCATGGCTGGGAAGCATGGTGGCATGCAGGAGAAGTAGCTGAGAGAGAAAAAGAGAGACAGAGAAACAGAAAGACAGAGACAGAGAGACAGAGATTGTGCCTGGCTTGGGCTTCTGAAACCCCCAAAGCCCACACCCTGGTGACACACTTCCTCCAGCAAGGCCACACCCCTTAATCCCTCTCATGTAGCCCCGATCCCTGATGACTAAGCACTCAAATATATGAAGTTATGGGCCCACTCTTATTCAGCCGCCACACGTGGCTATCATGCCAGCTGATGCCTGATTGACACTGCGGTTCCTTCTTTAATTACATTTACCTATTGCGTGTGGAGGTGTGCTTACCGTGGCACGTGAGTGGAGGTTAGAAAACAACTTATGGGAGTTGATTTGCCTTTCGACCATGTAGGTACTGGGGACTGAACTCAGGTCTTCAGGCATGGTGGCAGTCACCAGCCTTCTCAGCAGCCCCAGGTGTGTCTTACGTGTAAGGAAGTGTGCAGGTCTGGGCCAGCTGCAGATGGCTTGCACACATCTTGTGCAAGATGACAGTAGAGGGGCTGGAGAGATGGCTCAGAGGTTAAGAGCACTGTCTGTTCTTCCAGAGGTCCTGAGTTCAATTCCCAGCAACCACATGGTGGCTCACAGCCATCTATAATGAAAATTGGATGCTGTTTTCTGGCGAGCAAGTGTGCATACAAACAGAACACTGAATGTGTAATAAATAAATAAATCTTAAAAAAAAAAAGATGACAGTAGAGTCTGATAGAGAACTGAGGACTTAAAAATCTTCTCTGGGTAGCAGGGAAGCCTATAGGGCTATTCTGCAGAGGTCTGGGGGATTCCTGTTTGGGAATCTCTGGAGGTTCCCTGGAGGTCTGTTTATTTTGGGGGGGGGATGCGGGTGGCCCAGGCCATTTTACATGGAGTAGTCTTCTGCCCTCAGGAGGCAGCTGGCACCTGCCATGCTTGGAAGCTTCTTTTCTGGGACCAATACAGAGTGAGGCTCAGTTCCACACCCCCAGCCTCCTCTATTTGAATACTCTGAATGGAGCTGATTGCCTAAATTGAAGGTATTATGCTATAATGATTGTTATAATTAAAAACTATTATCATCTGAAAGAGACCAGAACATGAGAAACCACTGCAAAGACTTTTAAAGCTTTTAAGGCATGTTTTTTGAACCAGATAAAAGCGGCTTTGTGTGGAGTGGTTTAAAGAGAGAGAGAAAGGTGAGTGGACACCTGTGGCCTCTGAAATGTGGTGATATGACAGGGAGCCTGGTTCCCAGCCAAGTGGGTGGCAGCCTCAGGGTATCTGCCCGCTGAGGGTGGCAGCTGCCACTTGGCCCAGTGCCAAGATGTAGGCTTTGAGCAACCTAGGCATGCCAGGAGAGGTTTTGAGGCCTCTGAGGCCCGGCTGGGGTCAGACGGGACACTGTTCTGAAAGCCACGGCTGTTGAAATGGTTGACTTGTATTGTGCCATACTGGGAAACCATAATCGTAGCCCTCAGTTCTGAGGGAGGGAGGACATGGGCCTGGGGGTACGAGACTAGAGGGCCTTCACATGACTGTGGGTGGCTCAGGAAGGGTAAGGGTTGGGGGCGGCATTCAGACCCACCGCAGCCCACCGCAGCGTCTGCACTTGGCATTTGAGTCCTGAGGCTGAAGACTTGATAAGATGAGGAGGTGAGTCCAGGTCAGCAGCTGGCAGTTTTTCTGAGACTGTTTCACTCCAGATCTTTTCTTTCTACCAGCAAGTGAGAAAACTAAGGCTTGGAAGGGGAATGGATGAGGCTAGGACTCCAGGCTCGGAAGCCCAGCTCCAGGGCATGATGCCTTTCAACTTGGACCTCTTCCCTGAGAGCCAGGCTGACTTTCTCACAAGTGTTTATCTGAGTATCAGTGTGTGTGTGTGTGTGTGGTGATGTTCTGTATGATCCCAAGAAGGACTCGCCTGGTAATGAGGTTACAGAGCCGGGCTTAGAGCCTGGTCAGGCTGGTCCTGATCCTACAGACTTGATTCTTGTGCTGTGCTGTGCTCTCCATGGACATGCCACTTTGGTGTAAGACATACTTTGAGCTAAAGGTGATTGAGAAGAGCCCTGGGAAGATAGCCCAGTCACGGAGTGCTTGTCATGCAAACACAAAGACCCAAGTTTGATCCCCCAGAACCCATATAATAAAATCTGGGCACGGGGATACACACGTGTAACTCCAGTGCTGGAGTGTTTCAGATCCAGGTGGCTCTCTGGGCTTTGTTGACCAGACAATCTAGCTCACTGGGCAAACTGCAGGTCAGCACAAGCCTCTCAAAACAAAACAAAACAAAACAAAACAAAAACAAAAACAAAACAAAACAAAAAAACAGGTCAGAAGCTTGGCAGGTGAAGGTGCTAGCTGACGCCAAACCTGATGTCCTGAGTTTGGTACTTGGAACCTGGATGTTGGAAGGGCAGAACTGACTCCTGCAAAGTGTCCTCTGACTTCCACACATAGGCTGTGGCATGTATGTATCAGTCCCCCAATAACTAACTAACTAACTACAAAAATAATAAAGAAACAAGGTGATGACATTGTAAATTATACTCAAGGTTGACCTCTGGCTTCCACATGTGTACCTACATACGCACACACACACACACACATGCACACACAATGACTGAGAGGAAAATGGATCCAACACAAGCTCTCTGCTGAAAGTGGACCACCAGAGATTAAAATTTAGGTCCTTACTGGCCTTAGCTGACACCAAGGTGCTCCACATAGCAAGGCTTGCTGACTTTATTTCCATGTGTTTCCCTCACACACTTGGCCATTCCTAGAGACTCAAGGTTCTTACCACTCTAAACACTTCTCTGGTGAGCACGCTGTAGAAGCTAGAGTTCCAAACTGCTGCTTTTGAGTTACTGTGCTCCGTGCCTTTGTCTGTGCATACATGAGATGTCCAGGGTCATGTCTTCTGTTTGTTTTCTCCTGGGTCATCCATCTTCTGCTTAGTAGGGTTCCCCACTAAGAACTGGGGAAGGCGCAAGGAAAATTATTTTTCCTTCTCCTCTAATTGCTTCTATTTGTTCCTTAGAGAACTCAAAGATCCCCTGTGGGATGTCCCCTCCCCTGATCTCACTCCAGAGAGGCCCAGAGTTATGGCTTGGTAGGTTTTATTTCAGTCTTTTTCTCACGAGTTTCATGAACTCCTGGAATACACTTTAGGACCACGTCTGGCAGGCAATGAAGACTTTGCCTCTGAGCTGCCTGCAGCCGTCACCACAATTTGACCCACCAGCTGTAGATGCATAGACTTCTACCCCAGCCTTTGCTAACCTTGTAGGATTTTGCTTTTCCTAAGCCCAAGGCCTTTGTTCTCTTCTTAGAATACACCTTCATTTTGCCAAGTCCCTGTCTCCTGACCTGCAATTTCTAAGGCCTCAAGTGAAGCTTTCATAACTTACAAAATTGATATTGATCCATTTGGTGATGGTTTCAATGAGAACCTATGTTCCTCATAGACTTAGGTGTTTGAATCTTGGTTCCATCTGATGGCTTTGTTTAGGGAGGTTTTTGGTGCTATGGTCTTGCTGGAGGAAGAACGTTGCTGGAGGAGGGCTTTGAGTGTTTAAAGCCTTTCACCACTTGCAGGTCATTCTCTGCTTCACGCTTGTGGCTAAGGGTGTGAGGTTCAGCTTCCTGCTCCAGTCTCCGTGTCCAATGCTTGCTGCCACCTTTTGCAGCCATGATGGAATTCCATCTCTTTGGAGCCATAAACAATAATAAACTCCTTCTTTCGTAAGCCACCTTCGTGTCTTACCACAGCAATGGAAAGGCAACCAGCACAAATTTCTACACTATATGCTGTGTGTGTGTATGAGGTGTTTGAACATAAAATCTAGTACATGTGGTTTGAATGACAATGGCTCTTATGGGCTCATATCTTTGAATATTTGGTCCCCAGTTGGTAGAACTGTTTGGGAAGGATTAGGAGGTGTGGCCTTGTTGGAAGAGGTTCATCATTCAGGATGGGCTTTGAGGGTTGAGTGTAGGCATGAGATAAGACCCAGACTCCTCTGCTCATTTGATCAGTAATCTGTAGCAGAAGACAGAAGACTCACACAATTTCCAGTCCTCTCTGTCTCCTGCTCACGGTTTTTGAGATGTGAGCTGGTCAGTTGTTCCTGCTACCTTGCTCACTCAAACTGTAAGCTCCCAACGGACCCCTCTTTCTATAAGTTGTCTTGGTCAGAGTGTTTTATCATAGCAATAGCAAAGTATCCAACACAGTATATAATTATTTGCACCTTGCATATTTTAACACATAAAGCTCCTTGGAGATAACTTTCCTGCCAGAACCTCATTGTTTTGAATTGTTGCAGCATTTACTCGTTTATGCAATGTATGCTAGTAATTATAAAGATGAAAATAAAATTAAGAAAAAAAGAGAGATGTTATTTTTTCAGTTGGCAGTTGAGCAAACACTGCAGAGGCGGTTACTATGGAGAGGCTGAAGGCTGCGGATGTAACTTAGTTGGTAGAGTGCTTGACCAGCATGCAAGGTCCTGGGCCCCTCATCCAGCACTGCTCAAGCCTGGCCACAACTGTAATTTCAGAAGGAGGAGGCAGGTGGATCAGGGTCAAGATCATTCTGGAGTACATAGCAAGTTGGAGGCCAGCCTGGGCTACACGAGGTCCTGCGTCAAAAGAAGAGGAGGAAGGCAGGAGTGGGGAGGAGAGAAAAGAAGGAAAGACTCAGCAGGGACTACGTAGAACTTCCTCTGCGTGTTGGTTAAAGAGTTACTGGAATCTCCTTGTGGCAGATTCTTGGCTCCATGGTCCCTGTGTCTCTGTCAAAAGAATTCCCAGGGTATAGTATAGGAGATAGGTAGAGTTTATTACAAAGTGGGGCACCCTCAAGGGATGGATGTGTGCATGGCCAAAGGAATATCGAGGAACAGAGAGTAGTCAGTGACCAGAGTGACCATTGTGGCAGCCTGCAGTTTAAGGTAGCCTTTCCCCTACTTTTTAAAAGTTTCTGGGACAGACAGCTTCCTGGGAATGACTCCCTGTCTAGATGACTGACAGGCCCATTTGGATTAACGCTTAAAAGGAGACAGTGTGTCTACAGCTTCTAGCATTCTTACCGTCTTTTGAGCAGCTGAGAATGTCATGTCTCCATGTAGGCATGAGATAAGACCCAGACTCCTCTGCTCATTTGACCAGTAACCAAAGTTCTGTAGTTTGCGTTCCTGGTTTTACAGTCTGCTGATTACTAGGGTTAGGGTTCATCCTAATGACCTTCAAGCCTACTCAGAATCTGACTGGCTACCTAACAGGGGCGTGAGTGGATCCAGATTGCGTGTGTGTGTGACAGAGAGGCATGTCCAGCAATGTAGCTCACGTCACAGTGCAACAGGGAAGGCAGCCAGTTTTTGAGTCTTTGCTAGGTTTTAAGTTCCTGAGGTCAGGTGATGATCTCCAGTTGAGTCACAACTAACAGGAAGTACAAACAGATCTCACAGACTCAGAGACCTGCTGCTTTCTATTCATTACTTTTTTTTTTTTTTTAACCAAACCAGGTTCTCGTACAAGAGTACCTAAATATGGCTACTGGACTTATAATGAAAGATGGCAGGCACCTGCTTCCAAGAAATACCTGCTGCAATATTTAAGCATTTTTTTTTATTCTTGTACTGTTTACATCTTTACCACATTTCTACACAACTTAAATTAACAGCCGTTTCTTGACTTCTAAGAGTTTTTAGAGATGATCCATCAAGTTTCCCTTCGTGGAAGGGAAGACAGCCTCTCTACCTTCCCAGAAGCTTCCCCATTTCTCTGGAGCACATTAAATCTTTATTCAGGGCAGATCGATATTCAGTGTTTGTGTTATTATGAACATGTAGCCATTCTTCACAGTGAACCACACGTTACAGTAACTACTAGGATTATATTTCTCCCTTTTACAAATTTTTTTTAATGCTCTTAGAAGTTAATGATTGCTCTGTTTCTCTTTCATTTGTTCTGTATCCCATATATCGAGTACAGATTATTTCCCAAGCTCCGTGATGGAACTGACAGTCTCTGAATATTTCGAATACGCCAGGCAATCTGCTTGCTTTATTTGCTCTCGGTGCGGTCATGAAAGAGGCTTCCAGTGTCTCCCCACCTGGACTATTGCTCTCTAGGGGATTTTCATTGTAGAGCTTTTCCATCACAGTCTTCTGGGTATTTCCTGGGGCTTGCATTCCACACATAGGAAGGGACAGGGTCTTAATACCTTCCTTCTCCAAGGGCCTGAACCACATGACCTAACTTTTTCGCACTAAGTCCTTCATGCAAGGTTCCATAGTCTCCCAGCAGTGGCATGGAATTAGTTTGAACCGTCGCCCTGATACATCCTAGAGTCATCTGAGGGGTTGCCCAGGTACGATGGGCATCTCTGTGAGAGAGCCCAGACCATTAAGAGCAGCGTCATTACCTGGTTTTAGTCATTATAAGAAAGCTGGCCAATGAGAGAGCCAGCCAACCAGCCAGCCAGCAGCATTCTTCCGTGGTTTCTACTTCAGCTTCCTGCCCTGATGGCCCTCAATGACAGACTGTGACCTGGAAGTGTTAACTCAATAAACTCTTTCCTCCCCTAAGTTGCTTTAGGTCACTAAAGTGCTCCTAACTGCTGAGCCAACCTCTCAGCTACATTGTTATTATTATTTTTTTACAGAGTTCCTCTGTGTAGCCGAGGCTGGGCTTGAATGCACAATCCCCCTGCCTCAGCCTCCTGAGTATTGAGATTACAGGCACATACCACGGTGCTGGGCTCAGTCTGTGCCTCTGCTTTGAAGAATTAAGGACATCCACATTCAAAATTATAACTGAAAAGAATATACTAGTTCTTGTGATTTTTATTTTTTGCTCCTTATATATATATTCCTAATTTTCATTTGTTATTTACTCTTTTAGTGGGACTTATTTCTCAGCAACTATGTGGCCATGTTTTCTTTTCTGCAGAGTGTCTTTAAGTATCTTCTCTAGTGTTGATTTAGTACTCGTGGATTCTTTAGTTTATGCTTGTCTTGGAAAGATTTTTATTTCTTCTTCTTCTTCTTTATTCTGGAGGACAACTCCTGGAATAGCTATCTAAATTGGACTTGCTCTCTTCCAGGACTTGAATAATGTAATTCCATGCTCACCTGGCTATCAGAGTCTCTGTTGAAAATCTACTGCTCTCCTGGTGAGTTTGTCTTTTATACACATGCACCATATACATCTACCTCATGTACACCATATACACATATATCATATGCATATGTGTCATATACATATTTGGTAAGGTCTTATGAACTTGCTGTGTAAACAAGGATGACCCTGACTATCTCATCAGCCTGCCTCCAAGTGCTAGGATTACAGGTGCATGCCACCATGGCCAGTTTTGTGTGATGCTGGTGATTGAACCTGAGGCTTTGTGCATGCCAGGCAGGCACACTACCAACTCATCGGTACTCTTCGGCTGTTTGTCTTTGACACAGTTTTCAATATTCTTTCTTTATTCTACACTTCTGGTATTTTAGCTTTAATATGGTTCCGGAAGGTGCTTTTATGGCCATGTCTGTGTGGGATTCTAAGTGCCTTCTATACCCGAATGCCTCATCTTTTATACAATTAAGGGTTTTTTCCCTAGTCCTTCAGTGTATAGATATTATTTGCTTCTCATTGATGCGACAGAATACCCGGGAGAAATGAGTCTTTGAAGAAAAGGTCTGCACAGTTTCGTGCTTTTAGGGACTGTCCGTCCATATTGTCAGATGGTCAGTATGGTGGCGCGGTGGTAGTTTCAGTTTCCGTCTGTGCTGGCAGGAGCTTGTGGCGTAGCCTGTTCAGAGCTTGGTGGATCAGGGGAGAGGAAGCTCGGGCCAAAGAAAGGCTGGGCTATAATCTTCAAGATCTGCCTCAGTGGTCCACATTTGTCAGCTAGACCTGATAACGGAAGGTCCCACAACCTCCCACAACAGTGCAGCTGTGTGGGGACCAAGCATCTCTATATATGAGCATGTTGGGACACTCACATTCAGACTGTAGCAATTGGGTTCTATGTCACTCCTCTAGAGAGAAAGAAAATGTAATTGTTATCTTTTAATTGTGTCCCAGAGATCTTGCACGTCTTGTTTACAGCTTCTGTTCCTTTATTATTGTCTGAATGGTCTAAGGCAGTAGCTTTGTCTACATGCTCTGGAATTCTCTCTTCCTGGCTAAGTGTGTTTGGTGAGGATTTATGTTATGCTTTATTTAATATTTATTATTTTTATTTATGGGTATGTGTGAATTGATCTGTACCATATATATGCAGGTGCCTGAAGAGGCCAGAGAATGTTGGATCCCCTGTAGCTGGAATTATGGTGGTTTTGAGCCTATAATGGGTCCTGGGACTTGAACCCAGGTCCTCTGCAAGAACAGTAAGATAGCTCTTATTCTCTGAGCTATCTCTCTAGCACCTGCCCCTCCTTAAACTTTCCCACCCCTCCTTAACCCATGCTTTAAAAATTCTCTGACAATATTGCATTTAATAGAAGTTTGTTTGTTTTTATCACCAATAGCAGCAGAAATGATAATAGTGTAGGTCTAAGACTTACACGAAACCATCCTTAATATATAATCCATAATATAACAGTTACAAAGAACACAAAATGGAACTGCTTGCTGATGAATGAAGCTATTGTTAAAAATATTGATATGGGTCTTAGATTAAAAAAATTTAAGTTAGCTCTTTGACAGTTTCATAATGTATCTAACACATGCAGATAACCCTCAGCCCTCCTATCTCTCTTCTATTCCTATCAACAAACAGCTACCCAACTGTCCCTTTCTGATTCATGTCTTTCAGTTTTGTTGGGTGATGCATTTTGGTCAGCCAATGCCATCTGTGTGCCCTAGGACTGTTTAATCAAAGCCCAAACTCACCTTATATCCCTTGCTTACCTCAATCTAGTAACAATCCTCCTGCCTCAGCCTTTCAAATGTTCATTTGAACCACCAACTGCCATCTGTTTTGTTTTTTAATTTTTTTTAACTTGCCAAGCTGTGACTGTTTATTAACTGACCAGATTACAAAATACCATAGACAATGCCTGGGCAACACCTTAGTTCATCTGTCTAATAAGCCTCTTTATCTGGTCTTCCCTGTTACCAGCATCTCCACCTTCCACAAAGTGAGTTGTCTTTTTCTTCATTCCGCTTCATAGAGAAGACAGTTTGAAGGGCCACAGGATGTTATTTGCTTCCTTGAAGTGTTTTCTAACTCACGAGATCATAGATCTCATGAATTAGATCTACCCTGCAGATGATGCCGAATTTACCAAGAGATGGAGCAATCAAGGAATTATCTGTCAAGGCAATTCGCTTCTTAATGATGTTGCCATAGCTGCACTTGCAGATGAGCTCATTCACGGACTTCAGGTTGGGGCACACTGCATGGCCCCACAATCCTCAGCATGTTAATTGAAGCCTTGCTGAGCTTAACAAAGGTGCCAAAAGATCTGTGGAAGGCGAAGAAGCTGCGACACCTTGAGACCCTTTGGGCTTACAGCATTGATACCTCGGGCTCTGATGACAAACGCCAATTTTGGTTCTGCAGGCACCGTAGGAGTTTCCAGCTTTCCTTGCCATCCTGGCCCTCCGAATCTCGGTCCGGTACATCTACCTGTATTCCTTGTGCTAGCGCTTGGCCTTCTCGTAGGTGACCTTCCTCCTTGTCTTTCATGGAGTCCTCAGGGTGAAGCTCTTCTGCAGGTGCTTCATCTTCAACTCTGCGACATTTCTTCGCCTTTTCTTAAGGGTTTCTGGCACAGCAGGCGTCTTCTTTTTCTTCCCTGGTACAGCCTCCATGGTTCCAGGTGGTTAAAAAAAAGTAAAAAAAAATCGAAACGTTTTGGTGTTGGTGTTGGAGCCCAGGGCTGGTGCATGCTTGGCAAGCACCCCACGACTGAGCTGTACCCCTGCCCTCTGATGCTTAAAAAAAGCTCATTTGATTCTCTCTTCAACATTCGGCCTACCTAATTATCTGTGGGGCCCCTCTCCGGAAGACAGACTCTTGTAGGCTTCAGGTTGCCTCTTGCTTTCTCTCTGTAGTTTCACATTTCTCTGCTAAGACTTGTGTGTATGTTGGGATGGGCAGCACTTCCATCTGAACTGCTGAAAAGGAAAAGAATGTTGTAATATTTAAAAAGTAGAAAGAGAAGGAGGAGAATGGCAGAAAGTGAAGGTTGGAAAGAGAATGGGAGGAAGGAGGGGGAGGGGCAGGAGAGAGAGGAGGGCAGAAAAGAGGAAGGGGAGGGAGAGAGGCAGAAAGCAGGGCGAGGAGGAAGAGGAGGAGGAGAAGGAAGAAGAAGAGGAGGAGGAAGAGGAGGAAGAGGAGGAGGAAGAGGGAGAGTCAGAGACATAGAGTTAAAAATATATATATACCAGTTAGTAAACACAAAAGAGCCTTTAAAAATTGTGTGTGTGTGTGTGTGTGTACACATACATATGGTCATGTGTGTGTCATGGCTTATGTGCAGCCATCAGACAATCCGGAGAGTCAGTCACCACACGGGTCCCAGCTATCATATACAGTAGTCAGTCTTGGCTGGAAGTGCCTGTATACACTGAGTCATCTTGTCTGCCCCTCAGAAAGAGTTTTAATGTAAAAAGAACCCAAACCTAAACCAAAACTAACCAGCCAAGCAACCAAACCAACCAACCAAACCCAAAATCGCATCCTCGCTGAGGTTTGGGCAAGAGTGGGTATTTGCCCTCTCTGTCAAACTACAATCCTTTGTGTCCTTGGGCTCCATGGCCTTGGGAGAGTGAAAGCTGGGATGCTTACCTGTCCTTTGCTCATCAGTTGGTCATTGGTGTTTTG
The DNA here is from genome assembly GCA_028658305.1 of Pachyuromys duprasi. Lineage (NCBI taxonomy): Eukaryota > Metazoa > Chordata > Mammalia > Rodentia > Muridae > Pachyuromys > Pachyuromys duprasi. The sequence continues at coordinate 39,603,149 of CM053757.1, forward strand.
CCTGCAGGGTATATCTGTGCATGAGGTGCATGCAGTACCCATGGCGGGCAGAAGAGGGCATTAGATCCCCTGGAACTGGAGTTACAGATGGTTCTGAGCCATCGTGAAGGTGAAAGGTATCAAGAAAGACCCCAGGTCATCTGAGAGAGTGACCAGTGCTCTTAGCTGCTGAGTTCTTAACTCCAGCCCTTTGGATTAGTTTTGTTTCCTGTGTGCAGGGAAGCAAAGTTCCCCTGGTGGGGTTTTCTCCAGAGATTAGTGCTTCCTATGGGTGGGCTGGCACCCAGTTTACTGAGCCTTGTGTCAGGGGCCCAGACCCTGTGAAGCCTACCCACAAGGTACAGCAACCCCCTCTTTGTGCACATGGCCTAAGTCTCTGACCCCAAGCCACTGGAGTATACTTTCAGTGAGCCTGCTTCCGTGGCACCCTGGTTTTAGCCTGTCATGTGTGTCTTCAATCTTCATTTACTGGGAATCTAGATTGTGAATGAATTTGCTCATCCTGGATTAGGTTTCATCTGTAACTCATCTGCTCAGTCATCAAGTTCGGGACCATCTTTGCTTTCCAACTTCAGCATCTTCTTCACAAGGGTCCTGTTTCCTCAATAGCATCCTGTTGTGTAAGGTACTGAAAACCCAACTCAGACGGTCTGAACAGGAGAATTGTCTCATCCGAAAGCGTCTGGCTTTGACTGAGTCTCGGCAAGGTTACCAGGGCCACCCTTTGTTTCTATTTTCTCACTGTGCGCTGGTCTCCTTCACGGTCACACAGTGGCTACTGGGACTTTACCCGGCTTGCGTTCTTCACCCCCCGCCCCCACTTCTGAACTGTTTGGTTTTTATTTTATCATCTGAGGATCCCATATATGCATATGGTGTGTTTTGATCATATGATTTCCTCCTTTCCAATTATGCCTCCATTTCTCCCCCCTTCCTTCTCAACTTCCTGCGCTCTTTTCTAACCCTCCAAAGTCACTTAGTGTTGCCTGCATGTGTTTGAATGTAGGACCATGGGCAGCCCCTTGGGGACCGCATCTCTGAAGAAAACTTTCCCCTTGCCTCAACCATCAGTTCCCAATGGCTCCTTGGTTAGGGATAGGGCTTTCTGAGTCCCTTCTCTGCCCACGCTAGGATGCTGTTCTGGCTTTTTTTTGAGCACTTAGTTATAGCTGCTATAGGTTTGCGTGTGCAATAGCCATGTTAGTTCCAGCAAAGGCTGTTTTCTTGCAGCTGTTCCTGCTAGCCCACGTTCTTGCATGTGAACGTCCTCAGAAGAGATGAAAACCCCTGCTGTTTATCTGCAGGATGTACTGGAACTTCCTAGGTAGAGCAGTCTGTCCTGGGATTTGTGGCAATCTTTCTGGCTCTGCTTCTTGAGAGCTGGGGCTACAGTTGTTTATTATTACAATGCCTGGTACCTCCCCTTCTCTTCCTCTGTGTGTGTGGTGTACAGTACATGGAAAACAGAAGACACTTGCAGAGGTTATTCCCAGGAAACTGTCCACCATTTTTTTTTGAGACAGGCACTCTTACTAGCTTTGAACTCTCCAAATAGTGTAGTTGGCTGGCCACTGAGCCCTAAGCATCTGCCTGTCTCTGCTTTCCCAGTTCTGGGGTTATAAATCTTACCACCACCACACCTGACTATGCAGGTTCTGGGGATCCAGCACCTTGTGCTTGCAAGGTAAGCATTTTCTGATTAAGCCATCTGGGGTAGCTCCTCCTCTCTCCTTTTAAGATAGCTGATTGTTTGAGTAAGTGTTATCTACATAGGTTTGCAAATCTAAAAGGCACATGTGTCCCTTTTTTCCCTGCCTTTATCTGTTTGCAAATTGGGCTTCACATTCTCCCATAACTTCTTTATATAACATTGCTCAAGAAAATATGAAGTATAGTTTTGTCTATCCTATCCCTATTTTCCCAAACAATAGCATATTGTATGAATTTTCTGACATTTTGCTTTTATTGCCTATCGAAATATTTTGACATAGAAAATGTACCTTCACTGTGGTTTTATAGCTGTGTCATATTGCATTCTGTAGCTATAACCCTATTTGTTTAACCTGTCATCTTTTGATAGATATTTAGGTTGTTTTTCAATTTGCTATTATAACCAATTCTGCGAATATGTTAGCATTCTTGTAGGATAAATTCCCAGAGGTGGAACAACTCAGGCAAGAGGGACGCACGTTAGTAACCTTGACAGTGATCTTCAAATTGCCCTTCCTGGGATCCACACAGTTCATGCTCCCGTCAGCAATATTTAAAGGACTTACTTCCCTACACCAACGCAATGTGTTCTCAGCCTCTTGGTGTCTTGCCAATCTGGCAGATGAACATGGTCTGTGCATCTCTATTTAAGTGCTAAGGGACCAGGCCCGGCGGCTCCCCCAGCACTCCTGTGTTTCTGAGCAATGTCTCCTTGGTCAGAATTTTGTCACGTGTCCCTTCCAAAATCATCCATCAACAGAAGGAACAAAACCACCCTAACTGGTCTGAAGTTTATCTAGTTTCCCGTCCTGTGGTGGGCCTGGGACCTGAGCCAGCCTTCCTACTGCATAGTGCCTGGATGACACTGGGTTTCTAATCATAAGGAGGATTGGTGGTCTCGGATGTGGGGTGGGTGTTCGGCAGTGTTGGAGTGCTGAGTCCACTAGCCCATTAGAAGCTGCCTCAAACCTGGGCTGTAAAGGTCAGACAGTGCTGCCCTGATTAATGACTTCCTATTCCCCTGTGGTTGGTGGTTCTTGGCTGCCCTGGGGTGGAATGATGTCTGTGGTTATAGGGAAAGTTTGTTCCAAGATCAGATCCAAGATATCGGTTGTATAAACACTGCCGTGGAGGTTTTAAAACTTGGCAGTGTGGGTTCAAATTCTCATTCAACATTTGGTATCTGTTTGCCAAACTTTCCTTCCTTCCTTCCTTCCTTCCTTCCTTCCTTCCTTCCTTCCTTCCTTCCTTCCTTCCTTCCTTCCTTCCTTTTTCTTTCTCTCTCTGTTTCTGTGCATGTGTTTATGTGTTTATGTTCACTCACCTGTTGGGTACGGTTTACTGGACAGCAAGCTCCAGGGTTCTTCTTGTCTCCAACTCTCTAGGGCTAGGTTCACATGCCTCGATTTTTACATGGATGCCCTGGATCAGGTCCTCATGTTTAGCCAGAGCCATCTCCCTGCGCCCACACTCCAAGGCTTTCCAAGCCTCTGCGCTCTCAGTTGTAAAGCTGAGTCAGGGATGAAGGCTTATCTCAGGGGCCACTTACATCGCTGAGGTTGAAAACCTGTGTAGCCTGCCCACCACAGGGTGTCCCGTGTCCCAAGGCGACTCTGCTAGTTCTTCTCCAGGTCCTGAGGCTGCAGGAACAGTGGGAAGGCTTAGCCGTCCTGGCGTCCCCAGGCCAGGTGTACAGCCAGTCACACAAAAGGTACTTATGGAAGAAATGAGAGAACAGCAACGATTTTAGGGCAGAAGAGGCCTCCATGCATCCTCATGGTCCTCAGCCTTCTCGGCCATATTGAGGCAGTGATCCTCCGATACCTCGTGTGGAATCGTTCACACATGCGTGCCTCCTGGCGACGTGCAGTGTTTATCTACGGCATCTGCAACGTATTGATTTATCAATGCCCATTTTGCAGTCGGATCAATAGCTTAATTGCATCTCCGGTTGACAGGGGGATACAATCTGTTTGCGGTAGGCAGAGCAACTTTGAGCTGCGAATCTGCCCCAGCCCTTGTTTGCTCTCCAATTTGGAGCTGCCTTTATGACCAGAGACCAGATCTTGTTGCTGCAACACAGGGAAGTTAGACCAAGCAAGGTCTGACCGCCGTGTTGGGTGTGTGTGGAGGGGTCTGAGGGACAGAAAGAAAACCGGTGCAGGATGCCCGCATCTGGGGCGTTTATTCTTGAGTCTCTGGTTATGTTTCTTGTCCACTGAACACACTTGTCTAAGTCCACCCTACACTATGGGGTCTGCCCCGCACAGTTGAGTCTGCAAATAAATGCTGCGCTGTTCTCACAGGGCTTTGGGGATGGTTTGAGAGAAGACGGCCGTGCTCTGCCAGTAGGTGGCGCTGTGTCAAAGTCCGAGGCCCACGTCTACAAAGAAAAGCTTTTCCCCAGGAGCTTCCAAGTCCTCAAATAAAATGGGAAACGATGATGAAGCATTCCCGACGTTTAAAATCTTCAAACAATACCGAAAGGACTTACTTTGTAAACACAAAGGGATTTCAGCCAATGAATAGAATATCCGTTTATTAAGTACCTACTAAGTGCCTGGTAGGGCATCAGCATATTAATTCTGCAGGAGTGTTCTTTACATCACACCCCTCCCCCACGTCTAATCCATCTCCATTGCTTACCTTTTAGAGGACTACATTGATGAATTGTTCTATTAAAGAAGGATAACGATATTTAAAGTCTTTAATGGGAGAGGAATCACAAAGGAGTTTTTAAGACTAATTTAGACTTGTGTGGAACATTCAACACATTATGCTAATTTTTTTTTTTAGAAGCTGAACAGCTTAGAAGGGGAAAAATCAGCCTGTTTTTCATCTTGTTGCCAAAGCTGGGTGATCTAGGCCTCATCAATGCTAACAAATGCACCCCCTAGTAGCAGTTTGCGTTTGTTAGGCTGAAGAATGTATCTCTGGAAAACATTATCGGTGCTTATATTATCTTACAGATTACACTCATGCTCAACCCAGAGTCCCAGGAAAAATATAACGGCAGATTGAAGCCGATGGGCTATTTTTATGGGAGAGACTTCATTATTTTGCAAAGTTGAAAGAAATCTTTGAAGATCTAGGGATATGTACACACACACACACACTCATGAGTGCCCAGGTTGGATGACAAATGTAGCTACAGCCTCCTGAGTCCCGACACTTCCCTTCCCCTATTCTCCCCACACTGGGCAGAGGGAGAAGCAGCCAGGCCCCACCTCAGCTCCCTGCCTGAGCTCCCCACTGTTGCTTGGCCGTCACCTTCTCTGCTAGACCATTGGCTCCATTGGTTAGAGTTGCAGGGGTTCCCTTTCCTGCTGTCCCCTCAGTGCTTGGCACCCCAAGGGTATTGGTGCCCCTTGTTGACCAGAGGCTGTCAACCTGTGGGACCAGTATCCAGAGAGACAGGGTTAGATTGGTGTTACCCAGACCCTGGGCAAGCACTACTCTGCCATGTGGGCCACCTTGGGAGCGGGTGTGGGGAAGTCCTAGAATTCGGGTGTACTTGAGGGCACCACTGTGATTTTGGAGGGCTCAGTGAGAAGACAGAGGAGAGGGACAGTGTCCTGGGCCACAGGCACTAAGATGGCTCCTGAAGGAGGCAGGCAGGATCAAAGGGAGGAGAGGATAACATCAGGAGAGGAAGGCCACAGGTTAAGGCCAGAAAGCAGGAGTGAGGTTTGTGGTCAGGTAGAAAGGCAGGTGAAGCAGTAGGGATACGGTCCCAGTCTCCCAGGCCTCAAGGCCCTGATTCTTCTTCTTCTGCTTGGATCAAAGAGTGGTTCCGTGTGTATATGTGTGTGTGTGTGTAGGGTGTTTTCCCCTCAAAGGGGCTTCTTCTCCCTTCTCAAAGGCCATTCCCATGCTGCCGAGCAAGAAAGCACTGTATTGGTTGTGACATCTGCGGTACTGAGTGGCAGGGGTTCTTACCTGAGTGACGTACCTGCATGCTGTGTAGTGGCTGTGCGTGACTCTGAAGATGACCTTGCACGCTCAACAGAGTGGAAGCACCCCTGTGCTCGTGGCCAGCAGAAGAAATGGTGGTCAGAGTCAGGTGGGCCAAGTAGTTCAGAATAATGGCTGAGAGGTGGGAAAATGGGGCCCTTTTAATGGGGCCCTGTATGATTCATGGGGTACAAGAAGGGGAACCTATTCTGCTCTCCGGGCTGGATCTCAGAGTGCCTGAGGTTCCAGAACCAAGCTCTGCACTTCCTCTGTCCTTCCTCCTTGACTTCCTCTTCCTGTCTTCCTGCTGGAGGACATGTCATCAGGAATGGGCTTTGGGAGCTTAAAACCCCACCCATTTCCAGTTCATTTTCTTCGCTTTCTGAATGAGGTTGAAGGTGTGATCTCTCAGTTTCCTGAGGGGGTTGCCTACTGCCAGGCTTTCCCTGCCACTACGGGTTCCTCCTCTGGAACCGTAAGCCCAAACAAACTCTTCCATAAGTCACATCTAGTTTTGGTGTTTTATCACAGAAATGAGAAGTAACTCATAGATATCCTGACAAACATAACAGGGAAGGAACTGGTTTCTTTTAGCTTACAGTTCTGGGATACAGTCTGTGTGACAAAGGCCGAGTTGACCTAGAGGATTCCTCAACTGAAGCTCCTCCTTATCCCCCTCCCCCATCAGGCCTCACCTCATCATTCATAAGGGAAAGTTAAGGCAGGAACTTTAAGCAATTCGTTATATCCTATCCTTAGCACCGAGAAAGAAACACATCTCTTTTGCCTGCTTTTTGCAACTACCTTTTCCCTGCCTTGTGTAGGTTAGTATTTTCTGTCTAGGGAACAGTGCCACCCACAACGGGCTAGGACTTTTTTTTTTCCTTACAGCTTTTACTTTGAGGCATCATGGAAAAAAAAAAACTTTGCATGGACACATGGAGAAGACATGATCATAGAATGAAGAAAAAAAAGTAACATCAATGCCTGTCAGCTGAATGTTGAAGCTGAAGTCTTGGGGCGTTTGACATGATACAGGGGCCGAGAGAATGGATTAGTATTTCTCTCCTTCTTCCTCACTCTCTCCTTCAACAGAATCTATACCAACCTCTTCATAGTCCTTCTCTAGGGAAGCTATGTCCTCACAGGCCTCAGAGAACTCCCCCTCCTCCATGCCCTCACCCATACACCAGTGCTCAAAGGCACGATTGGCATACATCAAATCAAACTTGTGATCTAGGCCTCAGCAATGGTCGTGGTATTGCTCAGCATGCACACAGCTCTCTGGACCTTGGCCAAGTTTCACCAGGTACCATAGTGGGAAGCTGGTAATTAAGGCCAATCTCAATGCCAGTTGGGCACCAGTCCATAAACTGGATCCTACGTTTGGTCTTGATGGTGCCAATAACAGCCACCATCTATTGACATCTTTGGGAACCACATCAGCATGGTACAGGAGGCAGTAAGCCATGAGTTTACCATGGTGAGGGCCATATTTCACCATGTGGTTGGCTGGCTCAAAGCAGGCATTGGTGATCTTTGCTACAGACAGGTGTTCATGGTAGGATTTCTCAGCAGAGATAACAGGGACACATGTGGCCAGAGGGAAGAGGATGTGAGGTTAGGGTACCAGGTTGGTTTGGAATTCTGTCAGATCACAGTTCCAAGGCCTGATAAAATCTAAAGGAAGCAGTGATGGAAGACACAATCTGGCTTATAAGGCAGTTAAGGTTAGTGAAGGTTGGGTGCTCAGTGTCAAGGTTTCTAGGACAGATGTCATATAGATGGCCTTATTGTCTACCATGAAGGCAATCAGTGCTCCAGGGTAGTGTTGTTGGTGAGGATGGAATTGTAGGGCTCAGCCACTGTGGTGGAAACCTTGGGGGATGGGGGCAGGGTAAATGGAGAACTCCAGCTTGGGCTTCTTTCCATAATCAACAGAGA
>CM053757.1:39611256-39657817 GCA_028658305.1 Pachyuromys duprasi
GCTGTGTGGACTCTGTAGGGCTGTGTCTGTCTGTCTGTCTACCTATGAATCTCTGTGCATATATGTACCCAAGTATATCTATGTATATGTGAAAATGTTTGCATTTTTGCCTATGTGTGTGTATATATCCTTGTATCTCTGTATCTCTACATTACATATGTATGTAATGTATGTGTAGATGTATACAGGTGTATATCTGTGTGTATATGTCTGATGTGTGTCTGTATGTGTCTGTGTATATCTGTATATTTGAACAACTATCTTTGCATATGTGTCTCTGTATGTATATATGTCTCTGTTTATGCATGTTTGCAGCATACTCATGTGCCTGTGTGTACATATTTGTGCCTGTGTACATCTTGTATATAGGTCTATCTGTATGTATCTGTGTGTCTTTCTGCATTTGTTTCTGTGTATCTTTTTGTATCTTTCTTTGTGTCTTAGTATGTGTGTTTGTGCCTACATATATGTACGGTACATATGTGTGTCTGTGCTTCAGTGCTGGTGTGTTTCTATGTATATCTGTGTCTATGTCTCTCTGTGTGTACATGTGTCTGTGTGTCTATACCTGTGTCTATATATGCATGTCTACCTCTGTGTGTGTTTGTGCTTCTGTGTGTCTATCTGCATATCTATCTCTATATTCTGTGCCTGTGTGTGTCTCTAGTCTCTGTGTGTTTCTGTGTACATCTGTATGTCTGTATCTTTTTCTCCACCTATCTGTATATCTGTCTCCAAGTGTGTCTGTGAATATCTGTGTGTGTGGGGGAGGGGGCGCAGAACCTGTGATGTGTGTGTGTGAAAAAAGGGGCCAGACTTCCTCCTGCTCAGTTACACATAGTGTTCCTCTTTTGCAGAATTCCCAGTTTCAGAGGCTCAGGTTCCAGGCATCCAGTTCTGGCAAGTGACAAACTGGCAGAGCGGAAGACAGTCCGCCTGAGGGGGATTAATTAACTCCCTTTTTAGGACAAAGAACATTCTCTCTAAGATCCAAAACTCCTCCACAGTCCCTGTGCGGCTTTGGGTAGGAGGCGAGGCACTGTGTTAAGTCCAAGCCTAGAGGTGATCTGGAACTGGAGAGTCCCTTGAGCCCCCAAATCTGAGCCATCAGTTTCTTTGACCCCAGCTGGTGATGTGCCCAGTGCCAGGGTCTCTCTTTTGACCTCTGGAGGGCTGGTGGGGACAGGATGACATCTAGGCATGGTGAGGCCCCCCAGGGAGATGGCCACATTACTAAGGACAATCTTTAGCCTTTGTGTGCTGGATGTGCTTCTCACAGGTGTCAGATGTGCACAGGGATGCACTTGGTATATGAGCCTCCGTTTCTGCTTCGGCATATGCGTGCACACATACACGCACCCAAGCAGCAAGCTGAGTTCACCCTGCTGCGGCAGCTAGGGACACCCCGCTGTTAGGAAACGGATCAAAGGATGCTAATGGAGGAAATATTAAGTGGCAGTTAAACATTGCACTGAATAATTCACCTTTCTTCTTGTGAGCAACTTCGCACCGAATGAAATAGGAAGCAGTTTTCATGCCGACAACGGTGTTAGCAGGGAAGCAGGCATTGCTGTTTGCTTTCCTGAAGTGTCGGAAAATGTGAGAACCCAAGTCTTCACTTATTAAATTCAGTCCTGTGGGAAAACAGTGTCAAGATTTTTCTCTCACACCTAGATTTTTATGGAATTAGGTGGCTGGGGCTGGGAAACATGGAAGGGGACTGTGGATGAGGGCAGTGGATTCTCCAGAACCCTCGGGATTGGGGACGCTTGGCCTGTGGAGAATAAGGGGTGGGACTCCACTCTGATAGGCTGAGTCGAAGCTCCACCTACTTCCGGACCTGTACCTGTCCACCCTTGGTGGCCAAGAGATGGTGCAGAGTTTTGAGTTAGATCTCTTGAAGCAGGGAGGGTATGCTACGCTCTATGGTGGACAGGAGTGTCAGAGGCATAGGAGAGGTGACATGGGAAGGACAGTTTGGAGGTGGCAGCGTCTAGGGGCGGGAAGAGGGGCTGTCCTCTGCAGGGAGGATGCAGCTGCGTCCGGTTCACCCATCATTCTAGCCAAGCATCATCCACTTTGGTCTTGTGACTTCCTAAGTACTGAAGGGAATATATTTGTATTGTTTCAAGCAACTGCATTTGCTGTCATTTGGTATGGCAACATTAGGGGGCTGTCGTCTGGGTTCTAGGATCTTTCTCCCTGCAGCTATATTACTCAAACGACACCATCAGACTGGTGTTTCCCACGTGTGGGAGACGGGTGTTCTTTATTAGAGTCACAAGTTGTTGTACGTATAGAAATTGGTGTGTCGTGCTCCGTATAGGAGTTCTACCTGTATTACCCTCTGTAGTCCTCACAAGGCCTCTGTCAGGCGCCAGCCACACTGTGTTAGCTAGCTACTGCCGTGTAACAAACAAGGTCAAACAGTTCAAACTGCAAAGCATCACATGGCGAGGATCCGCCGGGGTGCAAAACGCAGACGTCATTGCGCAGGGTCTCAGGGCCTGGCTACCTTCTTGTGATTGTTAATCTTGATTGCTATCCTGATGGGATGTAGAATTATTAAGAATTACACATCTTTGGAGGGAAGACCTGCCATGACTGTGTGCACGAGTTGTTCTATGGACTGGGGTCCTGGACTGAATCAAAAGGAGAAAATGAGCCAAGCGAGGACGCGAATCCCATCCCTGCTTCCTGAGTGTGGATGCAGGGTGACCAGCCTTTTCATGTTCCTGCCATCATGCCTGCCCTGCCACTGTGGACTGTATTTCTTTGAGCCACAGGGGAAAATACACTCTTCCTTTATTGATTTGTTGGGTTTTTGTTTGTTTGTTTGTTTGTTTTTTTGCAGGCGTGTTGTTACAGTCACGAGAAATGCATTGCCCTTCTGGACAGTAGAGGACCAGAGAGGTTGAGTTTTTAAACCCAGCAAGAACCTGCATCCAGCTCTGGGGGCTCAGGACCCACATCCACAACCATTTTTCTCTCTTGTTTGATGACATCTAAGTTCCATACTAGCCACCCTTGGGCTACCCTTGGAGGCCCCATAGATGTACCCACAATACTTGTGTACCTCTTTGTCCTGGCATGGACTTAGCATCACTGTGCTTGGTTTAGTGTCCATCTTACTAAGCCAGCCCAGTGAGACAAGATAAAACAGGGGGAGAAAGAAGGAATGATGATTGACGTGTTGCTAAGAGAGAGCTGCCCAAGTGACACAGGGCGTTAGGGTGGGGAGATGTGGGACAGAGAGGACTGTGTGGGTAGATGTCTGCTTCCTGCATTCTGTTAACTATGGCTTCCCCAGGGCTGTAGAAACTCACCAGCTTGGTTGCTATCCTGACAGTCCTTCAGTTCTTGGATACCTTTTCTTTGGTTACATGGTACAGTATGAAAAAAAAGTGTCCAAGGCCCAAGGCATAATGTTCTTTAGATGTAAGTCAGGGAGGCACTGTTCTCTATCCAGAGACCCCTTCCCAGTGGGGGACAGATAGAGGGATCACTGGGCCAAGGTCTCCCTATGGCAGTGTCACAAATTTCTCCCTTCTAGACTCAGCATACCAGTGTACCTTGCTCTTAAGTGCCATCAGCCAGAAGTCACCAAGAATAGTGTTCCAAGGCTGAGTACCAGCTTAATGAACCCCATCTGGGTCTGCTTAAACCCCCACATTCCCAGCCCCCAGCCCAGGACTTATTGAATTGGACACTCTGGTGTGTGGTCCTCAAATCCCGTGTGTTCTCATATTCTCCAAGTGACTCTGGTCCAGACAAAAATATTAGAATTCTTGCTTTTTTTTAAAAATAAAATTCCTAACAAACCTTTGACATTTCTTTAAAAAAATTACTTCCTTATTACTATGTGTAGACTCACAAATATCCAGAAGGTTTGAGAAAATTGAGATTTTTGCTGTAATTATTGTTTTGGATTTTTTTTTTAAGGCAGAGTCTCATTCTGAAGTTTCGCCTAACTTAGAACTCATTATGTAGTCCAGGCTGGCCTCACTCCCAAAGCAATCCTCCTGAACGCTATGAGGTGGGCTACCACACCAGCTTTGTATATTGTTTGTTAAACATTTCTTTGGGTCTTGAACGTTGTGTGACTGCACTGTTTATCCATGGCTGTGTTGTCGTTGGGATGGACTGTCATCAGCCTGTCCCTGGGACTGATGACCGGAGACTGGAGAGGGCACTGTTCTTGAACTCGGCTCAGATGTGTTCACAGTGTGAACATATGGTGGCCAGAGCCAATTAACCTCTTTCACCTGTTCTGGGATCGGACTAACAAGGAGCCTTGTGAGACTCCAGGGCTGGGTCTGGATGCTTCTACAAGGGTAGGGGACTAGCCCATGAAAGGACATTTGAAGGAGAAACCCCAAGTCCAGTGACACCCAGAAGTTACTTTCAGCAGGGAGGAGAGTCATAATGTCGAACCCCCTCTAAGAGGAGAAGAGACAAAAAGTTCGCATTCTGATCCCAGTTTTTTGCACAGGAAAGAAAATCCCCATGAAAACAAAACTTTCTCTTTATATGCATAGAGAAATGCGTGGAGGGCTATAAACCAAGGTGCTGATAGGATTTTGGAACAGTGAAGTTATGAAGTATTTTCATTTTCTTCTTATTGCTTAGCTATATATATATGTATATATATATATATATATGTTGCATTTTCTATAATGAGCATCCTTCCCTTTTATAATAAAAAAAACCCCGAAAAGAGCAAGGAAACCAGGAGGAGCTGCTGTTTTGGGTGGAAGGTACTAGAAGGATGTATTTACTTGTATTGAGTGGTAGAGGATCAGGTTCAAGGAGAGAATTCATGAAACTTATTCTTGGGGTCCTGGGCCAGGCTAAGCACTCTGAGGATGCTCACTGGGGACTGCCTATCAGTTGATGGAAGGACCCTGGAGGCTCAGAGAGGGCGCTGGCAGGAAGAGGCACTCTCTCTTGAAAGAGAGAGAGAGTTTTCCTGACTTGGCTTAATCATCACATGAAGACTTTGAAGGCTGGAGCTGGCTTTAGGCAGCAGAGACGAGGTAGGCGTGGTAGGTGGAAAGGCTCCTGATCCCGCCATCTTGTCCAGATAAGCATTAGAGTGAGTCAGGGCTATTAACCCCTCTACTTCTCCTGGGATTCCCACACATCACAATGCCCTACAGGAGCAAAACTTGAAAGACAGCGCACAAATGAGTTTCCGTGACATCTGCTCTGATGCTGAAGGGGCTTTGCTGGCTTTTTTTAAAATTTTTTCTTTTTCTTTTTTATTAAAGTTCATTACTTCCAATTATAAAAGAAGGGGTTTGGCAGATTTACCTCGTAAATCTAATTGAACAAATCCCCCCCACGCTTCTCCCCAGTGTAAAACATTCTTGCCCTTTGGTGCTGAGAAAGAATAGAGAAGAACGCTTCTTAATTTGAAAAAAAAAATTTATCCTTGAAAGCCATAGAGAATTGAAGGAAACTCATCCTTGAAAGGTCTCAGAATGGAAGGGAAGGAGATGGGCTGGGTCTGCAGGTGACAGAAGAGGGCCTGCTGCCTAGGGAGCTAGCTGTTTTCGGGTCAACCTAAAATCCCACCCCATGGTGCAACATCAATAGTAAAAACACCACAGGTGTCTGGGACATTGGCAGAATTCAGCTGGTTAGTCTGTGTGCTGGGAGACGGCTATCCTGTGGAAGGTACAGGTCGATGAAGGCTGACAGCCTGGCGCAACCATGTCACCCATGGGCTGAGAGTGCCAGAGCATTCTCTCTTCTCCGTCATTTGTTCAATAGAACTCTTGGCCTGAAAAAAGATATTTGTGGCAGGCAGTGCTCGAAATGCCCTGAGTTCCATAAAGAGCATGAGGGTTTGGCTCTGAGCACGTGAAGCAGATCATGAGTTGGCAAACCTTATAGGCTTCTTGTGCTTAGAGCTTGCTGCTCTGCTCTCTGGCCACTGCACTAGCTTTAGTCTTTCATTTCATTGTCCTCTCCCTTACTTCTCTTCTTCTTCTCCTCCTTCTTAGCCCTCCCCCCCACCCTTGACAGAGTCTCATGATTCCCAGTTTGGCTCTTCAGCTTCTCCAACCTTCACCTCTCAAGAGCTGGGATTATAGGAGGGTATTCTTACGCCTGGGTTTATGTGGAACTGGGAGTCGAACCAACAGCCTTGTGCACAGTAGATAAGTCCTCTACTGAGGCTGCATCCCCAGCCTCCAGCATGTTCTGTAATGACTCTAGAAGTCCAGGCTGGGAAGGGTGTTACCCAGAGCATGATGGGGGGATCTGGTCCTAGCAATCTTGAGGCTTGTCATGTGACAGAGGAGTTGGAACTCTACTGCTCTCCAGGGGCAAGGCCCCCAATTAGCTTGTTCCTGGTCTAAGTACAACCCTGCGGTCATCTTCCCAAACAAGAGCCAACATGGTGATGGCAGGGTCAGGGCAGGTGAACCTTGGAGAGGTGAGTCCTGTGCTTCTGAGCCTTTTGTTCCTTGCCTTAAATTTAGATTTGGAGGGAGATGAGTCCAGCGCCCTAGAAGACAGGGGGCTGCTTTTAGAGAGCAGGGGAGGTGGGCTGCTCTGGAGCTTGGTCTGCCATCTGTCCAGTCCTAGTAGGTGGTTCTTGGGCCTGTCTTTTAGAATCTGGCTCCTCACAGGCTACTATTTTGCTCTCCCAAAGGATAGTGCTGCCTTTTATTGCTAGCAGTGTGAGACTGGCTGGGGTGGTGGTGGTGGTGGTGTTACAAAATGCTGTTCCTAGGGACTGCAAGCTTGATGGTTAGCAAAGACAATGCTGCATGGCCATGGCTGACTGCGCTCCTAGCAGGGGGGCGAGGAGGGTTGTGAAGAGGGACTTTCTATAACATGGAGAGGGCTCTTGAGGGGAAGAGATTGTTCCCTGGGCTTCTGCAGGATTTCACAGGGGAACTTTTGAGAAGAAAGTGTTTTAGTTGAGTCTGGCAAGGAGAAGGGAGGGAAGGAGGACTAACGAGGAGCCTGGGCCGTGAGACAGGAGGAGGGGAATTGGGGGACGTTACTAGTTTGAGAGTGACTGGCACCCTTGTTCTGTTTCTGTTGCTGCGATAAAACATCCCGGCAATAAGGCAACTTAGGGGAGAACGGGTGTATTTTGGATCATTGTTCCAATTTACAATCAGCCATAGTGGGGAAATCAAGCCAGGATCTTCCAACTGCCAGTCACATCACATCCTCAGTCACGAGCAGAGAGAAATGGAGGCACACACGATCACTGACTTGCTGTGCTCACCTCCACTTCTCCACTCTTGTACAGGTCAGGCCCCTCTGCCTAGGGAATGGCACTGCCCACAGTGGGCTGGCGGTCTTAACACATCAGTGAATTTAATTACCCGGATCATGCCTAGCCCACGTCCTGTCTGGGTCCCATCTGATGAAGCATCGATTCTCTCTTGGCTCTCCTACTCAGGGCTCCAAATGTCAGATGTCAACACCCCAAGAAGGCCTTGGAAACTGAAGATCCTTGGAAGCTCGTGATGGAGGGGTAGGAAGGGTGGGGTACCCAGGGATGGCACTCGAAGCATGTGATTGTTTAATTAAAGTTTAAAACTTAATAAAACGATGTCCATGGGAGGAGGAGGTTCCCAGTTCTGTGAACATCAGTCCACTTCCTGCTGATGAAGCAAGGCTTCTGCACACAGCCAGGGTCCTCTGGACGTTGAAAGTAGAAGGCTTGGTGGCAGTTGGTGGCTTGTGGGGCTGGAGATGGACTGGTGGCATGGCCAGTCCTCGTCAGGCTGGGCTGCGGTCATGTCCTTGGTGGCTCTGTAGAAGTCCCCGGACTAAGTCAGGTTAAGACTCCAGTCCCGACTGCTACTCAGGCCACACCCGCCTGTGGCCTCTTCTTACAGCTGGAGGAAATAGTAGGCTCCTGTGTATCTTCAGTCCCCAGCAGACTAACTCACTACATCAACAAAGACCACAGACCTAGGCTGCCGGACTCTGGCACATCACATGGCAGCCAGTGTAATGGGTACAGCTCGACGAGATACGCCATTTCTCTACCCCACCCACCATTCTCCTACTTGTACATTCCTTCCTGGCACCGCAAGAAGTACCTCCCCTTCCCCTGCCTCAGGCCAGGGAGGCAAAGACAGCCTGACTATATGAAACACCACCTTTCCTCTGAGAACCGTAAGAAGGGACCCTTGAGTCTGCCTCACAGGCCTCAACTCCACCACCGTTCCTCTGAGAACCGTAAGAAGGGACCCTTGAGTCTGCCTCACAGGCCTCAACTCCACCACCTTTCCTCTGAGAACCGTAAGAAGGGACCCTTGAGTCTGCCTCACAGGCCTCAACTCTCCCCAGCCCCGATCATACTGGCATCTGCCTCTCTATGGCATTAAGAACTGTGCTAGTGAATCTCTATCCAAAAGGACAACCTGCCTCAGTGTCCTCCCTTGAACCTCAAGCCTGAAACCTTCTCTAACAATAGACTGCTCTGGATTCAGTCACTCGCCTTCCATTTCACCTTTCTGTCTTCGTTGTTATAGCGTGTCCTTGAGCCAATCAGTGAGCACAAACGACAGAAGCTTAAGGGTCTTCTTGGCCATCCCCTCACCTATAGGATGATGGTCACAAGAGAGCCACCCGCTCTTGGCATGGGTCAAGCGTTCAGTGAGAGCTAGGTAAAAAGTCACTTTATATTAAGGGGGGGGGTGTGCTAGGTGCAGAGTTCCTCCCCTCAGGGAGTCTGCATGTGTGGAGCTGAGTGAGTGTCAGTTCATAGCCAAGTGACCCACTTGGAGCCATGCCGAGTGTTGAGAGCCATGCGTCACCCAGGGAGGTTGCTAAAAGGAGCCCATTTTTAAAACTAGGTCTGTTGACATGTCTCAGGGGGGTGAAAAAGCACTTGCTGACAAGCCTGGAAGCCTGAGTTTGATCCCTATATCCACATGGTGGAAGGTGAATGAAAAAATTAAAAAAGGAGGACATGACTGCTCCTGGGTATGGCGTCGGAGGAGGTTTGTTGTAGATATGAGAGAGCATAACCAGGGGCTATGGAAGGGTCTAGACTGAACATGATGGGCTAACTGAGCTGGGTCATGGGGAGAGGAGAGAGGACAGGGAGAGAAGGGAACCTGGAACAGCAGCCAAGAGGCCAAAGGACCAAAAGGTAAAAGGATCAGGTAACCAAAATGGCTGGGCTATACAGGAGTCAGAGGAATTGGGGGAAGGGAAAGCTCAGCCCTGGTACCTGGGCTAGAGATGGTTAGGGTAGGAGGTTGGGTGTGCTAGCCAGAAGGACCCTGTAGCTGGTAGGGTCTAAGGAAATGCTGGTAGATCCTGGCAGTCAGAGTCCACTTTGATATGCTAATAAAGGCCTCAGTTAGCTATTTGAGACCTAACAGAAGGAGAGAACAGATTTCCACAAGTTGTCCTCTGACTTCCTCATATCAGCCCTACCCCCGCCCCTCCACCAAATAAATAGATGTATTTGAAAACAGTTTACAGAAACTTGAAAAATACTGCGTCAGCCAGATGACCAAGGTCAGCATCAAGGATGGAAAGTTTTTAAAGCTCTCCTCCTCCAAGCCCACAACCATAGTTTACTCATGAGAAAAACACCAGCCGCATCCCTAAAGACATTTTACACAATACCCAAGCCAATACTCCACGCTGTCACAGTCATTACCCCAGAAAAGTGTGAGGACTCTCACAGCTTAAAGGGGCTCGATGTGGCGGCTGAGCGTCTTCGGTGTTCTGGAATAGAAACACCATCAGGGAAAAACTAATAAAAATCTGAATAAAGCATGTATATCTCTAGGCTTTCTCTTTCTTCCTTTCTTTCCTTTTTTTTTTTTTTTTAATTTGTTTAAGTGGTAAGTTCAGTTTCTCTGAAAAAGGGAAGGTTGTAAAATTTAGCACAGAATAGTTCTCAAGGAGTTATTGTTTTGTTGGCAATTAAAGGCTTAGGAAAAAAGGCTAACACCATAATCGGCACTGAGTCCGATGGTGGTGGATGACAAAAATGAGTTATTGGCTGCAGTGGATGTAACCTGTGGGCAGAGAACGTGTCCAGTACCAGGTTCAATCTCCAGGCAACAGCTGTAGGCTGTGTGAGAGCTGGTGAGCATGCTCACTGGCCTTTGCAGTAGGCGGGCTCCGGGATGGCCCCCCGGCACCAGGGCTGAGGACCTGTTTAGTGCACCCCACCTCAGACTCCAGCTCCATCTGAGGCTGAGCCCAGCCCCTCCAGAGCAGCTGGATGTGAACATTTTTTTAAAAAATCACGGAAATGATTACAGTTTGTCCCAGATTTGTGGAGCCAAGAGAGCAGTGAGACATTTGCATGAAGGCCTTGGAGGGTCTGGTGTTCTCTTCCGTCATTTATAGCTTTCCTTCTAATCGCTATTTATTTTTAAATATCTATCTGCTGTTTAATACACACTGAGGCGTTGGAGGCCATCGCTTTCCCTTTTCAGCCGTGTACCTAAAATCCCATTTACAGAGGACAAATAGCTTTTGGGTAAAGAGGCTTCAAAGCAGCAGTTAGCGGCTCTGCTTTCTCTGATGGTGCCTATCTGGGGTTGGGGCACTGTGGTGAGATTATTTTAATTCCATTAGAACTCGCTGGAGGGTTGGGCTGTCTGTCAGGGAGGTGGCTGCTGTTTTTGCCAGGCTTCTCTTCCCCCAGAAGGCTGTGTGAGTTTTGGATAAGTTTCTTGGGGTGTTTGGGGAAGGGTGGGGCAAGGATGGTACCTATGGGGGTCTTGTCTCCACCCGTGGCACCCAATAAGGCTGGAGGGACCTGCCTGTCTTGACTTTGATCTTCAAAGGCTGCATCAGCAGATCCCTCCTGTTGTGACTCAGAAGGGTGTTGGCTGAAGTTTGTGGCTGTGGGTATGAATGCCCTGGGCCATGTGGATTTAAGAAGCCAGCTTGAATATTCTATAAACCAGAACTAACGGAGCCCAGACTGCATCTGACTCACCGGCCATAGTCAGATGCCAGGTTACTTCCCAGTTTGGTGGGGTGGTAAATTCTGTCAAGGGGGTGGGGGGTTAGAGAGTGCGTGGGGTATGGAGAAGAGGGGTACCCACTAAGTTAAAGGAGGGCTTCCTTCAGGAGGTGATACCTAGTCTGAGCACCGCAGGATGAGCAGATGGGGACCTTTCTCCTGCATGAGGCACCCTGTCTGTCTCATTCAGGCTTGGCACTTTAGAGAGGAGTGTTGTGGGGTGAGGACACGCCAGACTCAAGCAGCTTAGAAGACTGGAGGTGGCAGGGACAGGCAACTGGCTCCAGAGTCCAGTTGGCATAATGAGGTAGTTTTGGGGTGGGGGCTGGAGACAGGGTGTTCCTTGTTCTCAGACACTTGGACCAGTTAGGGGACAATACAGAGTGGAAAAAATGGCTGTCATATCTCCCAGAGAGAACTTGGCTGACAAGTGCTGCTTGCTGGGAAGGGAAGCAATTAATTACTTTACTAACTGCAGCAGCAAAGAACTGTTAGTAAATAACTCATACCAACGGTGATAAAAAGATCAGGGTCTCTCCTGCTGATCCCTCCTCTTCCTCTGGTCACTAGGAAATGACCTTTCTATCAGGTTTTCCTTTCTTCCTGTGTGGCATACAAGGACCCAGGGGTTCCTTTAGCCTTTGTTGAACATGGACTTGGCTCTTTCTTGGGTTACATGTATTTCTGGCATGGGTGTGGGTAGATGTGGGTGGTGAGGTGTCTTCAGGAACGTGGAGATAGGCAGTGTCTGAGGACACTGACAAGGCTTCTTGGTCTTATGGCTGGAGGAGTCAGGGCCCGGGGTAGGAGGTTCTCTACCCACTTAATGAGCTGTATCCTGGGGCTAAAGAGGGGGGCTCTCTAAAGCCTGGGCCAGCTTAGTGCCCATTTAGTGCCCCAAGGGGGGGCCAGGGATGGTAGAGGTTCACCTGGCATCTGGTCGTAGGGTGGTCTCACAGGGGGAAAAGTTAGAAATCTTGGGCCCTGGACTTGCTGGGTTCTATTGTCAGGCCATCTTCTCCATTTTGACACCTCCCACGTGCCCTTTTCATCTTCATCGTTGTCCTCCTCCTCTTCCTCTTCATGCTCCATTCTGATGCCTGTAAAGTGTGGGTAGCTAAGATTACATGTTCCATTCGCAGGATATGTGGCCAACCTTCTGTCCCCACCTCCTCCTGTGTTCCTCAGAATTCCTTCCCCCAGCTCTCCCCCCAGGTCTCTGGGACCCAGGGAGCAGCCAGAATGGACCGCCTACCAGGATCCGCCTTTCTAGTGACTCAGCTCCTGAATTCATCACAGAAAAGTCAGAGCGAAAGATGTGAAGAGGGACTCAGTGGGGTGGGGGTGGGGCTCAGAATAGTTCTACCAACAGCTTGGGACCGGTGGGCGGCACTAATTTTATCTGCCTGCAGTTCCTCGAGTCACAGTGACAGCAAAGTGCCCTTCCCAGATGGCTCTGGAGGGGGATCGCGCCCTTCAGCAGGCTCAGTGTGAAATGGAGACCCTTTTCTCTTAGCCCTGTGGGGGGTACACGCTCCCACCCCTATAAGGCCTGCTGCATCCATTTTGGTTTTGCTGAAGCCTGTGTTACCGAGTCCTGCTCTCCCCCTCCAGTCTTCCTGGTTTAGGCAGGCGTTGCTGTCTCCATTTTGCAGAGAGAAAGAGTGAGGTCCAGTGTTTTCCCCAGCTCCATAGGTAGTGCCATTTTGGGAGACCCTTAGGAGATGGAACACACATACACATATCTGCTTTTGTCCCTGTGGAGATGCATGTTACTGTGCCTTGCCACCATGATGGTTAGTATCCCATAACATAAACGTTTATTTCTGTCAGGTGGTTTTTTTTTTTTTGGGCCAGGGATTTGGTGACAGCAAGGAGAAAAATAACAAATGCAATGTTACATGGTGAGTCTGGGGCAGGGCTCAGGGCAGAAGCTGGCTTGCTACAGCATTATCCAGATGTGAGCTACCCTAACACCTTTCCCTCTCCCCTCAACTTCTTTCTCAACTCACTGGCCAGCTATGTTAGTTACACACTCATTATTGTGACCAGAAACATGAAAGGCTTATTTTGGGGTGCAGTGAGAAGTGGACGTAGGAGAATGAAACAGATGGTCATATGGCATCCGCAGTCAAAGAGCAGGAAGGGGAGAATGCTGGTGCTCTATCGCTTTCTCCTCGCTATCCAATTCAGTGCTTGAGTCCTCACGCTGCCCTCATTCAGGGTGGCTCTTTTCTCCTCAGTTAGACCTCTCTAGAAATACCTTCACAGGCACACCCAGAAAAGGTGTCTCTGGTGGGATTCTAACGTCCGGTCAAGTTGACCATAAGGATTAACCTGTCATACCAACTCACATGGAAGCAGGATTCTGTCTCATCTGTCTAATGGGAGGGTGTGGAGAAACCTGAAGACTTGCTGACACAAACTCAGTTTGCTGTCAAACTCGGACAGCAGACAAACAGGCCAAGTGAGAGACTGCATATCGAAGGAGAGAAGGTGGACAGGGCATTCTAGCTGAAGGGGTCTGGAGGACAAAGGCCCGTAGGGGTCAAGAGCCATGGGTGATGAGAACACGGCTAGAGAGAGGCTTTCTGTGTAGACCTGGGGATCAGCGGCAGGAGTGTGGGTGTATTGGACTTGACACCATCTGGGCCTACGTTTGAATTCTCATGGACTCGTTTCGTCAAGACCAGGCCCTTAAAATCTAGAGGCAATCAGCTTCTGGTACACCCTCAGCTTGCGGAGCCCTTTGGCAGAAGCTGACAGCAGGCAGAACCTCTCCTTCAAAGTGCTGGGGCTTTGCTAAGCCTTTAGGGATTTGCTAAGCTGGTCCAGGGATCTGAGGTGAAGCCTGGGAGCCTGCATGTCATCACCATTCCTCAGTGCTTCAGACTATCCATCACCCTTGTTGACATCCTTATGAAGAGCTGCTCCTAGGTGTCGGGGAGTAGGCAAGGACATGACCCCATGGTTGGTGGGATTCGTGCCCCTCCGTCATCCTAGAAGGATAGAGAAGGGGTGGGAGATCTTTTGGGTGGAAGCCAAGAGGTCTGAGGAAAGGCTTCTTTCCTGTTGATTGTGAATGGCTGTCACTCAGTGAACAGGCTACGTGGGGAACTGTCCCAGCCATGCTGAGCTCCTCAGTGAAGGACTGCCTCTGTGTGCCTCAGTTTCCCCCTCCCCCACTTCACACTCACATTCTGTGACTCCCACCCACTGCTCTCTCATCTGCCTCTCCCCTGGGCCTGGAGTCAAGACCTGGCAATTTGCTGGCAGACCCTCTATGTTCTTTTCTGGTGTGGGAAGAGGGGGCTGGGATTAGACTTAAGGTGTGGCTACTGACAAAAGTTGGGCAGCGGGAGTGATAGTCAGCATTCCCCAGACATGCTGGCTTTGAAGAGGTGAGCTTCTATGACGATAAGGAGCCTGAGGGCAGCTGTGGAGCCTGAAAGTGAACTCCACTAATTGGCACCCAGCAAGGTGGGGCTCAGGGAACTGAATCTGCAAGCGGTGTGAGTGAGCTCAGAAGGCAAGTGGATTCTTCTCCTGTTGAGTCTCCAGCTGAGAACACAGCCCAGAACTGCCTTTGTCTGCAGCCTTCAGGGTCTGTGGCCCCCAGTGTCTGTCCCGGAGCAGAGAATCCAGGAAGCTGCAGAACTGTGAGATAACTCACACGAGTGACTTGAAACTGCCGGGTCTGTGGTCGCTTGTTAGTTGGAACAGACATTGACTGTAGTGGGGGGTCATAGCCATCAACTTTATGATGTTTGGGTGTATGGCAGTTGGGAACCACATCAGCCATGGCCAGGAAGGGACTTGTCTTGTGGCCGTGGTGACTCAGTTCCCTGTGGTCTTGCTCACACCTCCCACAGAGCTCCTGAGAGTCACATGACAGCTCACTTTTTTTATGTCTAACACAGGCACATTTTATTGTTGAATTAGCAGGAATAACAGCAGCATTTTAGTGGCTGATTGGGACCCGTATATTAGCAACTGTATTAATAAGCGCATGGTGACGGGAGACCAGTGAGAGTGAGAAAATGAGACACTGTATTTATCCCCAGTGCAAAATCTTTTTTATTATTAAAGACATTGTGTTAACTGAGGATAGATTTAAGGCCTGCTGGTGATTTTATTGAATAATCAACAGCCCAGGGTCCCCATAGCAGCTTGAGCCTGAAACCCCTCATCTGGGGTTCCTGGAAAAGCCACAGAGCCATGGCACTTGCCTGGGACCCATTCTCCCAAGCCACCCTCCCTGTTAGTGGATCCTGGGCAGGAGACAAGGTGAGTCCTTGTTCCTCTAGGGCAGAGGGAGGTAAAGCCAGTGGGGGTCCTGGGGTATCTGAAGAGAGGGCTTGCAGAACCATTGGTAGAGTAGTGATGACTTGGGACTCTCTCAAGGAGAGTTTAACCCATAGCCTATGGGATGCATGGGCCACCCTAGAGCGGATCCTTCCACTGTTTCTCTGAGAGGCCCCCGGGCCGTCCACTGTGCTGTCGCCATGATGTCCATCTTAGATACGTGACTGGCATCTGTAGGCCCTACTGCCTCAGCTGTCAGTGATGACCACTATTTCTACCTCACCAAGACATGGTAGTAAGGACCAAAAGAGAATGAGTGAATGAATGAACACACAGAAAGTTTTTTTTTTTCATCTCTAGCATATAGAGGACACTCAGTATAGGGTACACTATTAATGCTAGAAAGGTTTTTCTGACTCTCATAAGTACTTTCTGGCATATAAGGGGGATCAGTTTTTGACTTGTTCTTTTCTGCAACTATTTGGTGCTGTATGTTGGCAATACCATGTATGTCAAATAGTAGGTGCTCAATAAATGCTTATTGAATGGACAGCCTAGGGATCTACATTTATGGGCTGGGTCTGGTGGAGAGGGTTTCTGGTTTTCTTCAGGACACTTAATTTCATTCTGGTTCCCAGTACCAAGACCTAGAGATGGGATTTGGCCAGGGGTCTTAGGGAGAGAAGGTGATTCCTTTGTTATGGCAGGGAGTCTGCATCCAAGGACACAGCTTGCATTTCTTAGCTTCCCATGGGCACTGAAGGCCTCTTTCCCCTCCTATCATCTTCGTTCCTCAAGGGTTGTGTTTTGAATGAGAGTGTCCCCCAAGGCCTTGCTCCCTAGCTTGGAGGTGCTGTTCCGGGAGTTTTAGGAGGTGTGTGATCCCATGAAGGAAGAGTAGCAATCGACTTTTTGGAGTCTTTTCCTTACCTCCACAATGGGCTCTTCATTTCCAGGTCTGTAGCGCGCTTGTGGCTTGGCAGCCTCCTGAAGTTGGCCTTCCTGTCTGCTGTCCTTGGTGCTGAAGAAAGCATGGAAAGGGGAATGGTTATGGCTGCCTGGGCCTGGGAACACACAAAGGGCAGCTCAAAGGTCCAGCAGTTGCCAGCATTTGGGGGGGGGGGGCTAAGACTGTCATCTTCATAGATTAATTGATCAGAGATTATTAAGAATCTGAGGCACTGAGATGGCTCAGCCGTTCTGGGGTTGAACACTGGGAAATCTAGGTGATTGTTTATCGCCTTTTTTTTTTTTTTTTTTTTTAATCAGCAAAACTTTAATTACAGCTCTCAGTAAACCTACTACCTTCTGCTGGCATTTACAAGGCAATAAATTTCCCTTTCTCTCTGCTCACGGTCCAAACCTGCAACAGGGCAGTGCGGATGCATGGGAAGATATTGATTCCTCAAAGAAATTATAACGGCATTTGTTCTCAAGTAAACACATGGAGAGGCTATTATAACACAAGGAAGAGTCGATCGCCTCTGCTTTATTAAACAGTACAGCACTCAGTGGGAAAGCCCATCTAAATTATCAAGAGATTGGTAGAACAGACAGCAAAGTCTACAGTGAGGCTATGAGTGGGAGGAGAGAAGGGAGGCTTTCTCTCTCTCTCTCTCTCTCTCTCTCTCTCTCTCTCTCTCTCTCTCTCTCTCTCTCTCTCTCTCGCCCTGTTTCTCACTCCCTCATCAAATCACCTGGCTACTCCCATCTCGCCCCGCTCCCCCGCAGTCCTGTAACATCAGAGGGGCACTGAGCGTGGCTTTCAGTGGGTGCGTGGGGCGTGGGGGGCAGCCCAGGGCAAGCTGGCAGACACAAAGCACATGCGAGGCCTGCCAACTGCCTAATGGCCCCGTGGGTATTGGCAGACAGTAAACAAAAAGCCTTTGAAAAACTTCCTGTTCTGTTACTGGCAGGTAGAGAAGGTTGAGGCATCCATCAGCCTAATTTGGAAAATGGAACACGGCGTTGCGTTGCGTTGGAACACTCAGGCAGGAACGCACCCCACTCGGCAAGAGACGGAGGGGTGGGGGTGGGGAGTAGGGCGTGGCTTAGCTCCCAGAAGGCCATTTGAAGCGGAGCGTTTTATTGTGCACAATCCATTCTATGATTCCCACAACCGCTGTGACGAGAGCAAAAGTTTGAGGACGTCTGTGGTAGAACATTCTTTACTTTTTTTCTTTTCTTCACGGACTGGGAACTGGTATCCAGTTTTTTTTTTAAATAAATAAATAAAACTTGCTGGGTCTACTTCCCATGATGAAATAAGTTCATAAAACACGGAACAGAGCTAAATGAATTTCTTTGCAGTAGAACTTTCAGGATCTTTGTGATAATCTGCATTGTGAACCTGGAAGAGGAGACAACCATCCGTAAAAATTTCAGAAAAAGATGAAACCTGTAAATTTTACTCTTGTTAGTGAGGGTGAGGTGTGGGGGTCAGAGCACACCTTGCAGGAGTTGGTTCTCTCCAGCTGCTGTGTGGGTCCTGGGGACAGAACTCAGCTGGTAAGGCTTGGTAGCAAGACATTCACATCTTGTAGGACCAAGGAGTTAACAGACTCCACTCACTGAATTGAAACCAAGATGGACTAGAGTGAGAAATGGATTTCTTTTGCTGGTGGGCTTCTGGAACCATCTGCGGAGTGAGTCTAGGGAGGAGCTTAGTAGGTGCTTTTCATATCTTGCTGGGGCGAAATATCTGACAAAAGCAAGTTAAGGAAGGAAGCATTTGTTTTGGGTCGCAGCCAAGTGTGTGGTTTACCACACGGGGAAGACATGGTGCTGTTGCATCTGCAGCCAGGGAAGCAGGGGTATCCGAATGCCAGTGCCCAGCTTAGACCACTGATGACAGTCAGGAGCATGAGGAACTGTGAGCAGTTAGAAGCAAGAAGCAGGACCAGAGTGAAGGGCAGCAGAGATAAGGGCATCATTTCATGATACTAAATAGGACAAGGTCCCGGGATAACAAGTCCAAACCATAGCACCTGGTCGGGAGAAGGAGTGTGTGTGTGGGGGTAATTCCAGGGAAGAAATGTGCCACTCAGGAAGTGGGGAGAGGGGGAGGGACACATTTAGTTAAGGCTACCCGTTACACAGGTGGGGTGTGTCACCTTGTCACCGCTGGCATCCTTCCGTTGTCCCAGAGTCTGGCAACCTGAAGTCTGGAAACTTCCCTGGGGAAGTTAGAATGTCGCCAGTCATCCTCCCGGAACCCAGACATCCAGAGAGCGTGTTAAAAGGGTGGAGTCTCACAGACGGGCTCTTGGCAGGGGCCTTGCCTTTTCTTCCTGAGTGGGTAAGAACAGCCATGTCTAGAGTCCAACAGTAAGTACTACATGGAACACCAAGCCTTCCTTTCTGTGTCCTCAGGAGTCCTGGCCTCCCTATTGCTTTATATTTTATATCGGAGCCAGCACAGCTGAGACTGACCCACCGAGATGCGTGCTGAAGGATATGGGCTGTGAGGTGACCCCCAGTAGAGCGTCAGGCTCACGACCCTTGAGAGACAGTAGCAAAAATCCAAGGTGTATCCTGAGTCTCTTGGATGTTCTGGATTTGCTTCTTCTGCATGGCCTATATCCTATGCTTTGAGTGTAGTCTGCCGCTCCAAACAACACGGAGACCCGGTTCCTCGATACGGCTGTGCTAGGAAGCAGATGTTTTGAGCTGATTAGGTTAGAGGCGCCTTCTCGTGAACGGGCCAATGCTAACTAGTAGGAGTTCTAGCTGTCATGGTTGCTCTTGAGGGCAGGTGGTTCCTAGCACCTGGCTCTTCCGTTCCGTCTCTTTTGGTACTTGTTATTCAGTCTGTGCACCGAGTGCCAGCCATGGGATGCCATCCCTCTTTGTTGTCATGTAGTCTTACCAAGGACAGCACCATGCTGTTCAGACTTTCCAGCCACCAGAGTTGCAAGCAAACACTTCTTTTTCTCTGTGAAGTATCCAGCCTTGGGCATTTTGCTATAGCAACATAAAATGAACCATGACACTATTTTTTCCAATGAGCATTGACACAGACTAAGACCACTGAGGTTGTGTGCAAGGAACTGGTCTAGGTGACTTATTTAGTTCTGGGAACAAACCTGCTTGAACTATCTGGATGTTTCTTAATTCATTTTCTTTTTTTTAAAGTTTCAAAAGTTATTTATGTTCAGTGTAGAGAGAGCACTCAAGAGAGAGAGACCAGCAAGAAAAGACAAATCACCCATGATCCTGACCCGAAGATAGCTACTACATTTTTTTATTTTTTTGGCCTTCTTAGTTTCTAAAACAGAATCTAAACACATATTGTATAATAGCTTTTTAGTTTTTTAACTAAAATGTTGAAAATGTTCCACTCAGGATGTGGAGGAGGAAGGACTCATTTAGTTAAGGTCTACCTATTATACAGGTGGGGAGTATATTTGACTAAGGGTATATTTTAAAACAAGAAACCGCATATGCACACATATATTTGTACTTGAAAATATTTTTAGTTTATATGCATGTTTTTTTTGCCTGCATGTATGCTGGTTCCCCACATGTATGTAGTGTCTGTGGAGACCAGAAGACAGTGCCTAATATCCTGGAGTTACAGATGGTTTGTGAGTCAGCATGTAGGTTCTGGGAATCGAACCTGGGTCCTCTAGAAGAGCAGCCAGTGCTCTTAACCACTGAGCCATCTCTCCAGGCCCAACTTATACTATTTGAATTTTTAATACTATTTTCTGTTTTATTTTTTCCTAATTCCCTAACAGCATGAAAGATGTAAAAAAAAAAAAAGTAGAATTCAGAAAATTAGTGTCTCTCAGAATGACCCCTTCCATTTGTGACAAACAATTTCCAGCTTCTTTGGCACATAGAGACAATGTTTACTTTTTATTAGACTGTGCCTACACAGAGCAGCGTTTTAATGGCTGATGGTATGGAACTGTGTCAGGCTGCCGTCTTTTATTTATGTAGCTCTTCATGTTGGGTCATTTGCTGCTTCTAATTTCCTTTTTTGTCCTTGGAAACACTTTCACCTACCATTTGTGTCTTTATATGTTGTGTCACAAATGTAGGCTTTCTTTTCTCTAGGAAAAAAAAATGTTAAGGCAGTACAAGTACCCAGCCAAAGGGTATGATGGGAAGTCTTGATTGGCCCATAGTGACTTACTTTCCCACGAGTATGGGGCTCTTTAATTCCCGTTTTCACCCATACAGGGTATGGTTCACCTTACAAGGTTTTGCTAAGCAGACAGATACAAAAGAACTTCAGGTTTTGATTCTTTATCTTTAGCTTCAGCTGTGTCTGCATAGTTCTTGTATGTTCATGATATGTTCATTTTTCTGCTTTCATTGGCTTCATGGTCCAGGTCAGATCTATGGGGTCAAGTCAGGATGTTCTTGATTTTTTTTCTTCAGGTGAAGGTTCTTATAAAGACTAAAGCCAGTTGTATGAAGACCTTTTTTGTTTTGTTTTGTAGTCAAATCCAGAAGTGTTTTTTTTTTTTTTAAATTGTCTCCTGGAAATTACAGCTGGACTCAGGAGCTAAACAGGAAGAGCTTGTCGAGGCAATTTGTTCCATTTCCCAGTTTGACAGATGGGAAACTGAGGCCCAGAAAGCTCAAGGTTCCTGACCATCCCAAGTCAGAGGATATGCGTTCCTGTGTCTCTCTGCCACGTTCTCACTTTATCATTAAAGGGTGGTATTGGGGTCTGAGGGGATGGCTCAGTGGCTAAAGTGCTTGTTACAAAAGTGTGAGAATTGGAGTCCTCTAGCACATATGTAAATGGATACCAGGTGAGTGTGGCAGCCAGCAACCCCAGCACCTAAGAGAGAAGACAGGATATCCCTGGAGCAAGCTGTGATCCCAAGAGACCCTGCCTCCACGCACAAGGTAGAACGTGATTGAGGAAGATACCCCATGCTAACCTCTGGGCTTCCGCACACATCTCCATGCATGTGAGCATGTGCCTTCGCACACATGTGAAGCTACAAACTTGTGAACACACACACAGCACACGCATATACATGCAAAAACAAATGAAGCATCTGGAACGGCTCGTTCTGTCTGGGAACATCTTGATTTCCTACTCCTGTCTTTTGGGCTGGAGTTGGAAAGAAGTTCCCAGACTGCTGTTCATTGCTGGGACAGGACGGAAGAGAGGCCAGTCTAAGGGGAATGTAGTTGAGAAAGCAACACAGAGTCACAGCTGGAAATCAGCCCTTTGTGATGCTAAGTAGCCTGCAGAAATGTTGCCATGTTTTCGCATATTAATCATTTGCTTTAATGAACAGATTAAAATCACTTATGCATAATTTATGATTTTATTGAAAATGGTGCTATAAAAGGTGCTTAAAAATCATTTCTTTCCTTAACACACCTTTAATATCTCTCTTTCTGGTTTATCCCACTAATACTCTCAGAGAAATACCTCGTCTGCCATTTTAGAAGCTAGGCGCTGCCGTTAATGACCCGCTGTGCTGGTTAGTTTCTGTCAACTTGATGCAAACCGGAGTCATTCGGGAAGGGGGAACTTCAATTGAGTTGCCTCCATCAGACTGGCCTGTGGGCAAGTCTGTGGGAGCGATTTTTGTTTTGTCTTGTTTGTTTGTTTTTTTGT
Source organism: Pachyuromys duprasi (assembly GCA_028658305.1). Classification (NCBI taxonomy): domain Eukaryota; kingdom Metazoa; phylum Chordata; class Mammalia; order Rodentia; family Muridae; genus Pachyuromys; species Pachyuromys duprasi. The sequence continues at coordinate 39,633,132 of CM053757.1, forward strand.
TTGTTTGTTTGTTTTTATTTTCTTGATGAACCACTGATGTGGAAGGGAGAGCCCAGCCCGCTGCGGGTGGTACCATTCCTGAGTATGTGGTCCCGGACTGTGTAAGAAAGCAGGCTGAGCGAGCCAGGAAGTGGTTTTCCTCTATGTTATTTATTTATTTATTTAATATTTATTTATTTATTTATTTATTTATTTATTTAATTCTGGAGTGACGGGACCTAGGCTTTGAATTAACCCTTTCTAAATAGTCAGCAATTGTTATCTGGGGCTTATGGAGTTGCCTCTCCTGAAGGATTTACAGAACCTTTGCATAACTTAGTCCTGACCATACCTGGCAAACCAGGAAGTCTTGTATAGGCCGAGAATTGCTTAGGTAATGGTTCCTTCAGACAACCCCTAGATCAGAGAGGAGGTTTGGGTGTGTGGAAACGGACTTGCTGAAAGTGCCTCTTTGTGTAACAGCAGAGAGGCTTCTGCAAAGGGTTCGGAGTTCAGTCCTGCAGAGACCGGTCCACCCTGCCGATGGGAGGCCTTGACCCCTTCTGCATTGTCTCTCTTCCATTGACTGGTGTAACCCACAGGGTGACAGTCTTTGCCTCAGTTGCTGCCTCCAGGTTCCTGCTTCAGTGCCTCCTTCGGATTCCCTCAGTGACAGGTTGTAATCTGGAAGTGTTAAGATGAAGTGAATCATTTCTCCCCCAAGTTGCTTTTGGTTGGTGTTTTCTCACAGGAACAAAGAAGCAAGCTAGGACCTTCCCCACCCCCCAAGCCTCAGAGGTGGAAACAAATGAAATTCTATTTCTCTGTGCGGCCAATGGAGGGGCATAGGGTCTTTTACTGTAAAATGACAGGTTCACATGTTTGAACATTTGGGTCCCCAGCTGGCTGGTGGCACTGTTGGTGAGGTGGTGGGTCGTAGCTGGAGAAAGTGTAGTTCTCGGTGGGGTAGGCCTGGAAGTTGATAGCTCAGCTTGGTTCCTGTGCATAAAGATGGGATCATGCAGCCTCCTGTTCTCACAGACACAGTTTCAAGCCACTCTTTCCAAACTGAGAGCCAAAACAAATTCTTCCTCCTGTAAATGGCCTTTAACCAGGTACTCTGCTATAGCAATGAGAAAGGTGGCTAACACGGAGAGTCTGTTGGCAAAGTGCTGTGGTTCTCACAGGCCTGGAGACCTGGGCTGATAGATTTCATCACCTCTGCAGAAGTCTATGGTCAGCTGTGCAAAGGTTGGGGCAGGGGACCACAGAAAATCACCTACTTTTTTTTTTAAGTCAGAGGTTGGCAAACTGTGGTCTTTGGGTCCAAGTCTGACCAGTCACCGGTCTTAGTATGGTTTCTAACTACAAATATAGTCTGTCTTTTGAAACATTTAAGAAAATCAAAAGGATAATATTTGGTAACACATCAAAACAGAATGAAATTCCAAGTCGAGTGTCCACGTGTGCAGTTGTATTGGAATGTAGCCACACTGGTACGATTCTGTGGTGACTGCGGTGTCAAGGTACCTCCAGGGGCTCATGGTTGAATAGCTGTGATTCTGGGCATCTGGCCCACAAGGCCGACATCTGGCTTTTCTTAGGAAGTTTGCTCACACCTAGCCTTAAAGCAGCCGCCTGGAAGCAGCATGTGTTTCTTTCTTTCCCTCTAAATATACTTATTTAATTTATTTGTGTGTGTGTGACTGGGGGGGGCAGATATGTGCAAGGTGACTGTGGAGGCCAGAAGAGGACATTAGGCTTCCTGAGCTGGAGGTCATGGTGGTTGGGAGTTACCTGAGGTGGGTGCTGGGAACTGAACCCAGGTCTTTGGAGGAGCAGTGAGCACTCCTAATTTCTGAGCTACGTCTCCAGCTACTACCTGTCTTTCCTTCTGATAGGGTCTCATGACCTTAAACTCCTGAACCGTGTGCTGCCACCTCCTGAGTTCTGAGATTACATCAAAACGCCTGGTTTATGAGGTTGTGGGGGATGGACCGGGGCAAGTACTCTACCACCCAGTCCTCTACCATTTGATTTCCTTACTCGGGTTCCAAATGCCACATATCCTGTGTCCTTGCTTGGGTTTAAATGAGGTAAGGAAACAAAGCAAGGAGACAGGAGCCGTCTAGGGAGGAACAATAACAGTGGACCGATACCTCTCACCCGGGCATGAAACACAGGGCTTCACACGTGCTAGCTGGGCAAGCGTGCTACCTGTGAGCTGCAGCCCCAGCCCAAGGTCTTGCCTATTCATAATTGAATTGAGCTAATGATGATTTTACCATGAATGATTGTCAAGAGCTCAAATTAGCCCTGTCCACACAGGCCTGGGCCCTTCCTCAGAATGATGCAATCGATCTGCAATTTTGCTCATAACTGCAATTTACAACTTGATAAGAACAGCTGGAGAAATTTGTAAGCAACCCAATGAGCAGTTTAAAGGAAAAAAAAATCAATTCCAGTTTTCCAAAGTGTAAGGGGACATTTAATACTGTAAATTGCCTGAGCTCAGCTAAGAGAAAGAAAAAAAAAAAAGCAACAAAAACAAAAGTGAAGGCAAAAGCATCTACTTTCTTAGTCATAGTCATAGTCTTCCGTTGACAAGTGCTTTATTCATTTAATTAATTTATTCATGCGGATGAATTCTCGCCTGTGTGTAATAACATGCATGGTGTCTGAAGAGGTCAGAAGGTGTCAGATCTGGATCTAGGATTATAGACAGCTGTGAGCCAGTATGGGTTGCTGGGACCTAAACATGATACTGAACCCAGGTCCTCTGCAAAGAGCAAAAAGTATTTTTAACTGCTGAGCTATCTCTCCAGCCCCTTTAGGAGGTGCTTTTGATCCTTGTCTGAAAGTCTTCTGAACAATGCAAAGGAAGAAATGTGAAGCTTTCATTTTACAGGGTGAAATGCACCCCCACTTACCAGTAGTTATGGATATGCATGATCCCCACTACCCCTTGGGGTCCCACAGCGCCCAATATTGTGTTTTTTCTGCCATACAGCAGCAGCTTGTATGTGTCCTGCCTCTATGCTAGTCAAGCATGCAGATAAAGATATCTTCCTTTGGCCTATCAGACCATTAAAACAACGGTCCTCCAGGAACCAGAATTTCCCCACTGGTCTCATGCTGGGGGAAGGAAAATTCTGAGTCCCAGGCCAGCTGAGGTGGACATTGTCTCTGAGAAAGAGATTTCTCACAGTTCTGACAACTTGTCAGCTCACCTGGAAGGAGAGACAGAGCCCGTGTAGTGATGTTGGGCAGGACCACACGTTGGCTTAATTATGTATACCTCTTGCCTTCTGCTTGACTCTAATAGGTCAGGATCCTGAAAAATGGATGGGGGGACAGGGAGAGGAGGTCACTGAACGTCTTTGCTCCCCTTCCCCAAATGGCCACATCAAAATAAATCTTTTCTCTGCTTTTTCGTATTACTTGTTATTGGGATTCAGACCTAGGACAAGCAGCTGAGGTGCCCATTTAACCAAAGTGGGTCTGGCTCCAGGTTCTCCCAGCATCCCTCGGTCCCTACCTGTTACTGGCATACCATGCCCTCTGCCCTGAACTTTCCAGCTCAGGGGCTGGACTTCCCCTTCCTCGGAAGCTCTTTCCTATATAATCCAGACATTCTGTGCTCTCTCTCTGCATTTCCTCTCTTTTCTCTGTGTGCAAACTTTCTTTCTCTCCCCCCCCCCCATTTTACTGTCTCTATCGACTTCACCCCCTCCTGTGAGGTCAGTGAACCTGCCAGAGACCTGCCCCCAATAAACCTGCATTTATACTTTAATTTGTCTCCAATTGGCTCATTTCATCAATGGGAGATAACCTATCACTTGTCAGTGTCATTGGCCTATTGAGGATGGCAACTGAGCCTGGCCTGTAAGGGCTGCCAGGGTCAGCCTCTGATCCTCACTGACACTTTCTGCCCCTGGGACACACAGACCCAAGCAGGTGAGCCTGGGCATCCTGCCCAGGGTTCTGCTGTGCCATCCCACTCAGCTGGCGCTGCTGGAGAGCTGGTCAGTGCTCTCTGTCTCTCTCTCACAAATTACAACTCCTTTCTTTCTAAGAATCTCCGGATAGCTCTTGTACTGTGGCAAACCACAATTATTCGTAATGAATCATCCCCAGAGGGCATGTCTTCATGAAGTCTCTCCTCCTTCCTTCTGGTTCTGGCAGCTGAGTAATCAGAGGATATAAGAGCCCTTGTTGCTGCCATAAAGGAAGTTTATAGAGATATAATTAGCAGTGGTATTATCTTCATTTGTACTTAGCCATGCTAAATGTCCTATAAGAGTTGTTTACGAAGCCATATGAATGGTTATGGTATTAATAACACAATTAGCCAGCAGTATCAATATTTCCCAACACTAATGCCTCCTAATGAGGTTGTATGCAAAGTTCCTGGATACGGATGAGCCAGTGGATTTGTAGAAAGTTGCAAGGAATAACTCAGGATTCATTAAAAAGAATATGGCAACACCAAGATTTAGGGCCCTTACCCTCTATAAGTAGCCCATGGGTATCTGGGTACAGATCATTGTGGCCCAGGACCCACTGTGCTCTTGAAACACCCCGTGTCACCTAGGCACACCTTTCTGTGATGGTCATCTCTCTTGTGGCTTCCTCCGGAAAGCCTCAGTCCTCATGGTCAGGGGATTTTGGAGATATAAGTACCCTTCATAGCCTGGGCAGAAATAGGCCCTGTGTACTCTCTCTGAGCCCCTACCTCTCTTCTGTGTTTCTTAGGACCCCCAATAGGTACAGAATACTTCCTGGATATCCTAAGAAGTTCAGGGAAGAGAGCTGGGGAACTATAAAGACTGTCTAGGTTAACAGGGCAAAGGCAGGCCTTGCGTTCTGCTAGGGTTGGTTTCGTATGAGGCAGTGTCCCTCATTTGGCCGGAAATTTTACCCAGTAGGTTAGACCAGCTGGGTAGTTAACTTCCAAGGCTCCTCCTATTTCTGTTTCTCACCCACCAGGTACCTGGGCAAGGCACCAGGCTTTTTATGTGGTCCAAACTTAGGTCCTTAAACTTGCAAGGCAAGCATTTTACTTCTGAGCCGTCTCCCCAATCTATGCCTTGCTTTTGTTTTGTTTTGTTTTCAAAGCAGGGTTTCTCTGTGTAGCCTTCGCTGTCCTGGACTTGCTTTGTAGATTAGGCTGGCCTTGAACTCACAGAGATCCATCTGAGTCTGCCTCTCTGAGTGCTGAGATTAAAGGCATGTGCTACCCTGCCTGGCTCTATGCCTAGACCATTACCTACCTCCCACCCTCGCCCCCAACCCCAGGAATCTTAGGCATGTCTTTTACCCAAGAAAGTGTCTTCTAGACTCTACAGTGCATTGTTGGGAAAGATGAATTAGAGCTGAAGGCAGAGCCCACATCAGGTGCCAGACCTGTCCCTTAGCTCTGCCTGAGCCTCCAAATGCTCCTCTGTGAAGTGGCGATCCTTTCTGTCATTTGCTTGTGAGAATTCTGTTGATGTCTCACTGAGAGCATGTAGGAGGTGGGCTCCTTGCCTTTGTCTGGGGATGGAAGAAGAGTAAGCATAGTGAGTGAGCTGACCTTCTCTCCGTGCTTGTCTCCATTCTTGGTAATGGTGGCCCTTGATTCCTCCATGCCTATGGGTGGTAGGTACTTCAGCCTGGATTCCTAACAGATGCTCTGGGAAGCTGGGCTTGGCTTGGTGGATTCTGATGCAGCCTCCTGACTTATAGCCAAGAGGCCATTTACCTCGTCACCATGCTGCTGCAGACTTCCCACCTGTCTCCATTCTGGAATTCAAGCCCAGCACAAAATAAAACCCACAGTGGGGGCCTCAGGACTCTGCTGATCTCATTAGGCCATCTGTCCACAGAGAAAGTCTCATACTTGTTAATCTGGTCCTTGGAGCTTACATGTCAGGAAGCCATACTCAGAATATCTTCAAGGTAGAGCGGAGCCAACCCTAGTTGTCCCTAGTGACAGCTCTGCTCCTCGGAGAGGCCAGAAGTCTGGTTCAAGACTCCCTGTGGAGTAGATAGACCCACAGGGAGTAGGTAGCAAGGGTGGCCTGTTCCCAACGCCACAAGAGAGATGTTGGCTCTGAAGACGAGGAAGGTTGGCCAGCTCCTGGAGCAAGCTTGGCATGCTTGGTGAATGAAAATGAGTCCACGACAGCTCCTAGGTACGGTTGAGGAGAAGCTTTTATTGTAGATAGGAAGGAGGGTTCAGCCAGAGGCATCTGGAGGAGTCCAGAGCAGGGAGAGAGGGGAACAGCTTGAACATGGCCAGCACTGGGCATGAGAGGGAAGGGAGGGAGAATGAGGGGGGAAGCAAAAAGAGAGGAGCAAGAGAGGAGACTACAAGAGAGCCGAGAATCAAGAGCACACAGGGCCAAAATGCCAGGGCTCCCTAGGAAGGAGAAGCTGGGGGAAGGGAAGTGATGGCCCCAGGCTGGAGAGGACAGGGGCGGGAGTCTGGTGAGAAGAGCTGAGAGCAGACACAGGAACTGAGTGAGCCTGGAGGCCAAGCGGACACCGTGGCCTGTTAACAGGTACCTCCGTCATCTCCTTTACCCTGAGTTTCTTTGGGACCTGATACCCGGTCTCTGGCAAGGCTTACTTCCTCGGGCCTGGCGATGAAGGTGCTCCCCTGAACAAGTTTGACTCCCATGGTATAGGCTCTTCTCTAAGGTGAGGACAATGAGGGATGGCAGAACTGCTGTTCTTTCTCTGACACCTTTGACATCCCTTGGCAGCATCCATTACCTCTTCACTTCCTAAACATTACAACTGTGTCCTCTGTGTCCTCAGTGTGGTGGGTGGGTGGTGAGGGCTCAGGAAGGGAACTGTCAGCATGAGCTCTCCATGATGTGGTTAAAGTTTCAATTGTAGATCTGAGAGAGAGAGAGAAAGAGAGAGAGAGAGACAGAGACAGAGAGACAGAGAGACAGAGACAGAGAGACAGAGAGACAGAGAGACAGAGAGAGACAGAGTCAAGGAATAGAGAGTAGCAGGTTATAAGGAGGGTTAGTAGCTGAGGGGAAAGAAGGGCCAGGAGACTGGTATAGGAGTCTTGAGATGTATAAGTACTTGTGAATAGGGACTGAGGGATCCCGGGGGCCAGCATGAGCTTTGATATACAGCCACAGGTACCTGCCATTGGAGAGCCGTGTGTCCCTTCTGCCGGAGGTAAGGGAAATGACTCCGTCTGGCAGATAAGAACCGATTTCTTAAGTTCCCGAAGAATGCTGGCTTTTATCTAATCCCCAGAAATCCTGTAGTCCAACTTGAGCTCACTTCTAGATATTTGGACAGTGGACACTTCAGATACTTGGTTTTATATATGTAGTTGGTATTCAGTAAATGAATGAGCAGGGAGGTATATGAAAGAAAGAGCTGTTTGGCTTGGCTTTCAATACCAGAGGAGTCAAGAAAATGTCTGGGTCTCCCTTGGAAGAAAGAGAATTGCTCTGAATATTCTGGGATGGGGTAAGGCCTTTGGGAAGTCTCAGAGGAGAGGACAAGGTGACACACATGTTGCCTGGGGAAGCCAGGTATTGTCTGCCCACTCCTTGGCAGCAAGACCACCCTCTACTGTCCTGTGGCTTCTCTCAGGCCTGCTCAGATCCTACAACAACAGCGTAAATTGAGTTACAGCTTCAGAAACTGTTTGTTTAGCAAACTGGGCACTCCGTGTTAGCGACTGCATCTGTCTTGTTACTTTCCATCGTCTTTGCCGAGTCCCGGAGGAGTAAGCTGTAAAGCCTAAGTGATTGATGAAATCTATTTTGTTCTTTTGCTTATTTTTAAGTGGGATAAACCGTGGATCTGAGGTTTGAGCATTTGTCCAGGGGGTGGTGAGGCTCCGGAGGCCCCAGGGGTCCTGGAGGGTCACGGTCTCTGGAACTCTGGAACCTGACTCAGAGTACAGATGCATTTTCTCTATTATCGAAACTGCTGTTCATAATCAGCATATAGGGCCCAGGCTCCAACACAGTGGGGTTGGGGATAGTGTAACAGGCTACCGAACTAAAGTCATGCCATCTCATGTGAGTACTCTTAAGGATACTTTAACTGTTAAAACTATCTTGGGTAAAACCGATCTTTGATTACTTAGACCAAGCGTAAATTCCTAAGGCAAAATGGTCTCTGGTCCAACCCTAAATTCTTATATAGAGTGACCCTGTGCTAAAGCTTAACTACCTGTTTTCTCCACTTCTGTAAACAATGCCTGCTTGTTGTAGATGCCCAAAGCCACCTTTCTGTATACGTCACAAGTGTGTCTTTTGCCCTTAAAAATCTTGAATCAACTGAGGGTCGAGGTTTCCTCCCACTAATCTGCTTGGGACACTCCTGTGGGCAATTGATTAAGACTCCCCTGGACTTACTCAGGCCTCTTGGAAGTATTTCTCTTCAGGTACTGTTAATCCTGAGATTTGCAAGAGAAAAACCAGTTCCACAAATTTGAACCAAGTTTGGAGCAAGCTTTAATTAAATCCCGAGCAGGAGGGACTTTGGTCAGGACCACCCCTAGTTTCCCAGAAGTGGCCACAAGACATGTGTTGCAGGTGCTTTTAAGGATAAAACCTCAGTCACTGAATTTTCCCATGGGGCTTTGCTATTTTCTAAGAACAGCAACTTCCAGTATTCCAGGAAGTCACGTGGTCCTTGAGCAGGTGAGGCTAACAGGTCAAATGGGGGTCTTGTAGCACCCCATAACAACCTGAGTATCAGAAAGATGGCCAGTCTGTATTTGTATATCTTAAGAAGATCTCTTTCCTTCATTGATAAGAGCAATATGGTATAGACTGCAGAAAGTTTGTAAAACCCAGACAAAGCCTGGTCTACAAAAAGCCCAGCCTTGGGACTTAGGCTGGAATACTACCAATACCTTGCAATGCAAGCTTTTAGACTCTTCTAGGTGTGGGATTCATTAGAGCAGAAGTCACAGGTAGCTGTGAGTTGCCATGTAGGCACTGGGAACTGAATTCAAGAGCTGAATGCAAGAAGAGCAAGTGCTCATAACTGCTGAGCCATCTCTCTGGGGCCCTGGTGCTTGCCACTTTTAGGGAAGAGGACCCGAGGTGTATTTACTCTTTACTCCCATAACCTTGGTGTTTCTGGTTTCCCAGGAAACTGCCTGGTGCATCAGCTCATCCAGAACCTCTGTGCACCCTGGCCTTTGCCCTCCCCTGAAGAATTGTCTCAGTTTTATTGCACTAAACTAACCTAGTCTATCCCCAGTGCCCACAGCTCTGTGTTTGTTGGACTATGTTCCATAGCCATGGTACAGCAATGGGGATGCTCTAACCTCTAGCTTCCTTCTATGGTTCAGTCAGTCTGGAAATACCAGGCTGCTCCGAGTCCCTGCTCTCTGGGCAGAGATAGCGCTGGATATAAAATAGTTGGCCCTGTTTGCCTCTCAGGTTTAGGCAAATTGTAATGCTTGAACTCTTTGTTTTCAAGAGTCCTTGGTCACTATCTTTGTTCTCAAGGCTCTTGCTCTGTCCCTGGTCACTACCTTCGTCAGTGAACATGGTCTTCTTCTGCGTGTATTTGGGCTTTGGGGCGATGTGTGATCAGCCTTGTGTGCAAAATGTAGCATTTGGGTGCAATGGAGTTGGAGAGCTTATGCTGTGCAGGCCTTGGGGTAGAAAACAATTAGAGAGGGGCCTTTATCCATTTATGTTTTCTCTTTGGCCTTAGGAAAAGCTCACAAGGAAGCCGAGGGGTCTCCATTTTGATGCTGATGCAGTGTCTACTGTCCATTTTCTCAGGGAGCCCTCCTCCTGTGAGAGAGGTGTTGTCCTGAGACCATATCTGTGTAGATATCAGTCAAACACAGGGTAACAAGAGAGGAGGCGGGGTGATCTGGGGCTAGGGCACGAATCCCCGGTTAATACTCCCTGATCTCCCCAAGTGCACCCTGTCTTTGTTCAGTCGATGTTTTGCCAGTAGCCTGAAGGTCTGTCTTTGAACATGGCTGAGCGATTCATTACCTGTCAGAGGCGACCAGGCGTGTCCGCACACGGCCACGCTGGGGGCTCACTTAGTTATCCCAGTAATTAAAAGCAAACAATGACTATTTGAAAATGAATTGGTGGTGTTGGGAGTGCTGAGACAGAGTGAAGAGGGTAGACAGGCTGGGTGGCAGAACGGAGAAAGTCTTGGCCTTTGGAGAAGTGACAGAGAGAGGGGTGATCCCCTCCCTGGAGTGGGGAAATTGGCTCTACTTCAAGCTATTAAAAATAAAAAAAAATTTTTTTTGAGATGTGCTCTCATATAACCCAGAATGGTTTCAAACTCAGCGTGTAGCTGAGGATGGCCTTGAACTCCACCTTATGAATGCTAGGATGACAGCCATCCACCACTACCCACAGCTGATGGGTTTGTGCATGCTAGGCAAGCAGTTTGCCAACTGCTGAGCACCAGCCCCAGCCCACACCACAGACCATCTCTTTAGATCCACAACGTTCTGGTTTCCCCTTGGGTCTGGGATGAGCCTGTCTCTGAGCCAGTTTGGCCCTCTGGAGTGAGAGAGGCGGGAAGAATGGTCTGTTCTTCGATCTCTGCCCAGGCGATTCTCCTATTGGAATGAAACTGTGTGGGAGAGGGATCATGAGAGCAAACTGAAGACAGGAAGTGGTGGCACACGCCTTTAATCCCAGCACTTGGGAGGCAGAGGCAGGCAGTTCTCTGTGAGTTGGAGGCCAGCCTGGCTGCAGAGGGAGAGCCAGGGCTACACAGAGAAACCCTGTCGAAAACAACAACAACAACAAAAGACAAACAGATAAACAAAAAAGACAGACTAAATCTTGATGATTAAGGAAATGACAGAGTTGAGACTCAAGGTAAGAGCCTGACCCCCGAAACTGTTTTACGCCTTTACCCTTTCCTCTATAGTCTAGGCATACCACAGCGTGACTGTGCAGCCCTCTGCTATGGTTCGAATCTGAGATGTCTCTCATAGACTCGTGTTCTGAATATTTCTTTCCCAGATGTTGGCAATATTTTGTGTTGGTATAATGTTCTTGTGGAATGTATGCAATTTACCCTTGTTCATTCAAATGCTGATTTCTCTCCCCCACTTTCTGGTTTCAATCCAGGCATTGCACTGTGATGTTTATTCTAAGCATCACCTGTCTCAAGTTTGTGTAAACATGCCACCATTTGTCCTCTGTGATTGTCAGTTAAACAACCAGCCAGTGCTGTGCAGTGGAGAGAACAGGGTGGGACATCATGGTCCGGAGGGGAGGAGAGAGAAGCGAGGGGTGGGGGAGACCAGAGTCGGCAGGAGAGGACTTGGAACCAGGAGGAGAGATGAACTGCACCTAAGATATGACTAAAAGCAAGTATAATGCGGGGAATCTGACTGGGAGGAAGCTATGCGGGCTTGGAGGTTTAGGTTGGAGTAACTTTTGACCAGCATTGTGCTCTAGGTTAACTAAATACATCCTAGTCTCTGTGTGGTGATTTGGGTATACAATTGGTTTAGGAATAACTGCTGTTTAACAGAAGATAAATCTATAGTAAATATTAATATTTAACAACAATTTTGGGAGATCGTGGAAACTTTGAGAGGCACAGCCTTGGTCCATGAGGGTGTGCCTTTGAAGGCCACATCCTGTCCTGGATTTGTTACTGTTTCTTCATTTGCTGCAGCCACAATACCTGTTGCCCTGATGGTCTGCCTAGTCATGTGGGATCAAAAGCAGGCTGAACCTTCTGAAGTTGTGAGCCAAAATAAATTCCCCCATTGCTGTTTCTGTCAGGTATTTTGGTCACAGTAATACAAAGTAACTACTATCCCGAACTCCCAAAACACTTGTCTGGATACTTATCTCCTGGGAGAATTAGCTTATTTAGAAAAAAGGTCTTTGAAGAAGAGGTTAAAGGTCTTGAGATTGACCCTCCTGATCAAGCCGGGCTGTGAATGAGAACCCAGGTTCCGATCCTCAGCACCATGTGAAAACCAGCCATGGCAGTGTGAGCCTGTGAGTCCAGTGCTGGAAGATGGAGACAGGAAGATCCTTTCAGCTCACTGGCTAACACACACACACACACACACACACACACTCACTCATACACACACACACACACACACACACACATACACACACACACACACACTCACTCATACACACACACACACACACACTCACACACTCACACACACACTCACATACACACTCACACACACTCATACACACTTACTCATGGTCAAGGAGGATTTCAGGAAAAGACATTGATATGACCATAGTGAGAGATGCAGCCACAAGCACGGGGGGCTGAAAGTCTCTAGGGCACTGGTTCTCAACCTGAGGGTCATGACCCCTTTGGGGATGCGTATCGGATGTTTACGTTATGACTCATAACAGGAGCAAAGTTACAGTCATGAGGTAGCAATGAAATGATTTTATGGTTGGAAGGGGGTCACCACAACGTGAAGAACTATATTAAAGCCTCGCAGCATTAGGAAGGTTGAGAACCTTTCCTAGAGGCTGGAAGAGGCCAATAATGGTTGCTCCTGAGGGGCTCTGCCTGGCTCATGGCTCCTGAGTTCTGGAACTGTGTCTTGCTGTTATAAACTACTTAGCTTGCAGTCATTTATGACCACAGCCCCAGGAAACAATCACTAGTGGATCAGCATGCATTGGGAGCTGGGAAGGGGGTTGGCCCCCTTTCGACCAAGGCATCATCATTTTGAGTATTAGAGGCGACCCTGTTGGTGGTGCTGGCCGGGGAGCCATGGAGCACTCTCTGAATCTACCTCCCCCAGCCTCTGATGACATGGTGGGCACCGTAGTGTCTGTGTCCTTCTCGAGAGCTCCGGGGTCCCCAACCGTGCGGGCACAGTGAAAGCTGACCTGATGTTGTATGTATTTTTTATGAATGGATCTTGCTCAGCACGGAAGCTGCCCTTTTTCTTGCCTGGGTGGGGGGATTGGCAGGAATCCAATCCAAACTTAGTGCTGTTTTGGGTTGCCTTACCGGCAGCTGACCCCGCAGAAGGATTATAAATAGCAACCGGGGATGGGTTCTGAGTGCCTGGAAGTTGAAGCATGGTCATCTGATGACGGCTGAGCACAGTGGAGACAGCGCGATGCTAGGGCCCGTTGCATCTTCTTCGCTCTGATGGTAATCGGAACAGGCAGATGTCCCCAACAGCTGGGGCTAATGGGTTGTCAGGCAGGGCCAGGCCAGCCTGGAACATCCTGTGTGCTCCCTGGTGCAGGTTCAGGGAAGAGAGAGGGTGCTCAAGCATTGGGATGCTGGAAGGATGGCATTGGTACCTACATGAGGAGGCCATCTGCCCCGCTCGGCCCAGCAAAACCTCATGGGGTGGGGGCGGGGTTGCACCATCCACCCATCCCGGATGGTTTTATTCTTCCATTTGTGGGAAATGGTCATTTGAATTATTGATGAGAGATTAAAAGTAAGCTAATTCAGCTCAATTTCTCCGATAGACAAAACTATTCATAATTAACCTAGAAGCAAAGGTCAGTGCAGAGGCAATCGGCTGCAGCGGTAGAGAATGGGAATGAAGAGCTGGCTTGCAGGAAGGTATAAGTTATCTGAGCACCGTTACTGCTAAAAAGCCTATCAAGAGGACTTTGTGAGGCAAGTCCAGAGTTTGCTGCCACATGAGAGACATTTACCTTAGTCTGGAGAATTTTTAATTCTATCTCTTTGAAGCAGGGTCTTGCTATATAACCCAGACTACCCCGAAACTCATGATTCTCTTGTCTCAGCCCCTTGAGTGCTGGGATTATGCTTCAGTCTCTTGGAGACGGCTTTTAAAAAAGACAGTTTTTCCATTTTTATTTTATGCATATGAGTGTTTTATCTGTATGTGTATTCATATACCATGTAGGTGTGAAGTGCCCAAAGAGGCCAGAAGAGGGTATTAGAAGCCTTGGAACTAGAGTTACCAACCATGTGGGTGCTGAGAATCAAACCCAGGTCTTCTTGAAGAGCCGCCAGTGCTCTTAACTGCTGAGCTAGTTCTCCAGCCCCCGAAGGCTGTCTTCTTCACTATAATTAATAACAATAATAATAACGTACTTGTGCACACTCGTACATGCTCGCGTGGACAGGCGAAATGACAGTGTGCAGCCTCCCCTCTTCATCTTGAGACAGGGTTTCATGTGAGACCAGGCTGTGTAGCTGAGGCTGGCCTTGAACTCTTGATCCTCCTGCCTCTACCTCCCAAATGCCAGGATTACAAGTGTACACTACTGTGTGTGCTTTCCAGGCGTGCAACTGAGTACTTTGTAGAGCGCCAGGCTGGGTTACACAGGGCCTGGAGGCCAGGAAGCCCCCACCACATCTGTGGGCAGCAGAGAGCCACTGAAAACTCTTGAGCAGGACAGTCATAAAAACGGAAAGATGCTCAGAGAGATCCGGAAGTGACGTGCTAACAGTGAGGAGAGTGTGCAAGAGTTCTAGGAGCCTGGGAGTACAGGAAGAAGGGCTCTGGAAGTTAGCGGAACCAGATTCCAAGTATCCTATTGGAGAGTAGAGGGGGTTTGGTGGGAAGGGAAGACTGAAGACAAGTGACCAGAAGGCTAGACTTGGGCACGTTTCAAAGTCAAGTGTACTGGACTTCTGATTGACAGCAACGATTTTCCTTCAAGACGAGGCGTAGGAAGAAAGGGAAGAGATGATAATGATGAAATGCTAAGAATTATGTCTTTGATGTATGAATGCTCCCCACCCTTTTGGACCCTGATAAACAGAGTTCACCCTAGGGTCACTAGATGAGTCCAAGAGGACCAGCTTCAATATCAAGAGGTCCCCCAAGGTAGATTTTTTTCTTGTAATTGCGGGGTGATTTCCATTTTGAGGGGTTTGGCATTGCCTCTGATTAATTGTTAAGTTAGCCTTTCGAGACCTCAATTTCTATGCAGCATTGACCGGCGCCTGCAGATAATCTGAGCGAGCCCAGGAGAGGTCCTTATGATATTAATGTAATAGTTTTGGCTCATTACAGGGCAGTGTGTTTTCAGAGAGCTTGGGTGCCTCAGCTATGCCCCACCCTTGTTCTTCTTCCTCAGGCTGATAAGCCTGTCAGCCATGGCTTCTACCCCTCGGAAGCTTTCTTTTAAAGTGACATGTGCGCTTCTGAGTTGAGGTTCTAATGCTATGCATGAGGGCCTCTTCGTTTTCCCTGGCTTGGTGCTTGTCACTGGGTAACTTCCAGTCAGTGGGTGATGGAGCCTAGATTTGGAGGGCAGGGTCTTCAGCAGGAAGGGTCATAACTCTGAGTACCAGGAACTGGGCCACAAGCCTGGTGTCACTCAGTTATGTGTGTTTGCATACATACGTGTTATCTTTCCCATGTGTGCATGTGATGTAGGCATGTGTGTGTGTGTGGTGTGTGTGCATGAGTACATGCTCACATGTGCATACATGCATGTGGAGGCTAGAGGTGGATGCTGGTGTCTTTCTTCATTTGCTCTCCATCTTATTTTCTTGAGACAAGCTCTCACTGACCTGGAGGCTCACCAATTTGGCAATTTTACCTGGCCTGCAGTTTAGAGTGAGCTTCCTGTCTCTGCCTCTCCGGTGCCAGGATCACAGGTGTGCGCCACCATAGCTGGCTTTTCACATGTGTTCTGGGATCTGAACTTTGCTCCCCACCTTTGTACTGGAAGCACTTTACCAACTGAGCCGGTCTTCATCATATCTGCATTCTTTTGTTTCTGGATCTTCCTGTGCTTAAAGAAATGTCCATTTCTAAAAGCAGAACCTGTTTCTTTCCGTGTGTGGTTGAAAATACCTGGTGTGCGCTTCCTGGCTTCCTGGGTTGCAGGGAGGAGCCGTCTGGACTCTGGTTGGGTGTGGGTGTCAGCAGTAGCATGAATGGTCCAGTGACAGTGCCCTAAAGTGGTATTGGTGGCAGCTCCGGCTGAGGCGCCGACGCTCATTGCCATGCCGTGGCTGGAGGCTTCATGGGACCAGTTCTGGAATGTTTGTGGAGAACTGTCCTTGGTGATGTGGCGATAGGCCTCTTTCCTGGCTCCCTGGTGACCCCGGAAAGGCTTGATTAGGTTCAAGTTTAACTGCCTGACAAAGACTGTTTTGTGGTGATGCCATGGTCTTTGTCGGTGTCGTATCTGGAGTCTTGTTACATCTATGCCCCAACGGGTAAGGCTACGAATTTTCATCAACGGGTTCATTTGGTTACAGCCTGAATCTTCCATTGAAAAACTAGATTTCCTCTTATCACAGCAAGTAACTAATGAGTGCTAATTTTCATGCCTGCTGACACCTCCCCCCATTTTAAATTTTTGTGGAATTTATTACTCCCTGGTCATCCAGTTAGTGCTCCTTTTCTCAGGGAAGGGGATGGGTTATGAGTTAGGGTCTCACACTGTAGCCCAGGTTGCTTTTGACTACACTATGTTCCTAGGGCTGGTCCTGAGCTCATAGTAATCCCCCTGCCTCAACCGTCTAAGAGCTGGGGTCACAGGCAGCACTACGGTGCCTGGCCTTGTCAGTACCTCCTAATAGAATGATTTTCTCTTCCAGTCTACCAGTGTGAATGTTATGTAAAATTTCAATTAGGGGCAGGATTTAAAGATTAAAAAAAAACCCTCTTGGTGAGGTTATTGCAAGCCTCTTTTTTTAAGGACCATTTATTTTTATTTACGTTTGTGTGTGTGTGTGTCTGTCTGTCTGTCTGTCTGTGTGCATATATGCCACATGAGTGCAGTTCAGGCATAGGCCAGAAGTGGGTGTTGGATCTCCTGGAGCTGGAATTGGAGACTGCCATGAGCCACTTGATGTGGGTCCTGGGAACTTGTGTCCCCTGGAGGAACAGCTGGAGCTCCAAACACCTGAGGAACACCTTCCCCTGACTGTGTGTGTGTGTGTGTATGTGTGTGCATGTGCCTGTGTGTTTTCATGTCTCTTCACATGGCGGCAAGGGGATGACCTCAGGCATCGTCCCCAGGCTCTGGAGTCTTCTGTGTGGGATATTCTCCAGGCCCCAAGGGAAGCAAAGCTGTGCTGTGAGTAGGGGCGCTGCTCCTCTGTGTTGGATGGCACTGTCATAGCATAAACAATGACAGGTTTCATAAACATCATGAAGGGGAAAATTTGCCTTGAAGTTCCTTCTGGGATCAAATTTAAAGGCAAGCAAGCCGTGATGAGACTGAGGCCGGGAGGGAGGCTGACATCAGTGGAGAAAAATGTGGAGTGACAGCTGCCCCAGCCTGCAGGTCTGTCCAAAGGAAGGACTCTGGAAATAGCTGCCCGGGGTTGAAATACCCAGATGGCAAGTCCCCAATGACCAACAGGCTTTGAGTCTGATGCAAAACACACGAGGGCCTTTATTACAAACTGGGTGGCTGCCCTCTGCAAGAACAAAGAGGCAAGCGACCCCCAACTCTGGGGAAACAGGGTTTTTAAGGGGGCAAAAACGAAAGTAGGGAAGCAGAAGTCTTGGCACTATAGGATTGGGTGAAAGGGTCCCTAGGGGAGTTGACCTTAAAATGATTGGTTTGTTTTCAGGCGCCAAAACTGCAAATGATCAGATCTGGCTACCTGGGGATACCTGCCCTGTTACGTACAGGTTAGGTTGTAGCAAGGGGGAGGGAGTTAAGCCCATAGGCTTCCTTAGGGTCTACGTGACCCTAGTCACATCCCAAGGTTAATCTGGGTGGGGGACTGCTCTGAAAGAACTGTGCTCTGGTGACTTTGCCCCAGTCCCAAGAATTAACTCCAAATTTTTGAACCTCTCAGGGTGACCCTGCACTGACCTCTTAGGACTGCTAATCTCAGGGGCTCTGGCCCAGGAAAAAGGATCCAGAGCCCAAAGAGCCAGCTTTGAGTCTCCTGTCTGCCATTTCCTATAGCTGAGTGATCTGTGCCCTCGAATCATCAACCACATGACAAATGGAGCTGGATCGAATAATTCCTGCTCAGGCTGCTGGGGTCATTGAAGACAGGCATCTGTCTGAGGGCAGCGGGGGAGGGACTATCACATTGTCATTGATTACCAAAGAAGGCCTGTCTGGAGACAGTTTATATTACATTACCCACCCTCAAAACACCTTCATGTTTAAGACCGTCTAGTTATGGGGGAAGACAGTTTCTCCCGTGTGAAATCAGAGCTGGGAAACTGAAGTTGGAAGCTTGCTCAGGTGCTGCCTAGCTTCTAGAAACAATGTTCGTGGGCAGCGTCGAGTTCCCTCTTGATCTGTGCACACGCTGTGAATTTCTCGGGTCACCTAAACCTGCCTGCCGCTCCAACAAGGCACAAGGAGAACAAGTGTAGAACACAGAGAGACACTTAAATTAGAGACTGTGAGTCAAGGAGGCCCTCAGGCTCCGCGTCACTCTGCAACCTGGGGCCTGGTGCTGTGCCGATGCGATGCCAGAACTAAGCCCAGGGTTACTTGGAGGTCAGCTGAGACATAGCTGTGCTTTCCAGCCACCGAGTAGGGAGGTGAGGACCGCACTTCATGACATCTGATGTTATCTAAACATCTGTCAGAAATTTTTCTCTCAAGGGTTCTATACCACATGCTTTCCCTGTCCCTATGCAGCTGGGGCCAGACAGAGTATCGGGTTATTTTTTTTCTTAATGTAATTTTTTATTTATTACAATTTATTCACTTTGTATCCCAGCTGTAGCCCCATCCTCATCCCCTCCCAATCCCGCCCTCCTTCCCTCCCTCATCTCCTCTCATGCCTCTTTCCCAGTCCACTGATAGGGGAGGTCCTCCTCTCCTTCCATCTGACCCTAGCCTATCAGGTCTCATCAGGACTGGTTGCATTGTCTTCCTCTGTGTTCTGGTCAGGCTGTTCCACCCTCAGAGGGAGGTGTTCAAAGAGCCAGCCACTGAGTTCATGTCAGAGACAGCTCCTGCTCCCCTTACTAGGGAGCCCATTTGGACCCTGGGCTACCATGAGCTACAACTGTGCAGGGGTTCTAGGTCATCTCCATGAATGGTCTTGTTTATAGTATCAGTCTCAGAAAAGACCCCTGAGTCCAGATTTTTGGTTCTGTTGCTCTCCTTGTGGAGCTCCTGTCCCCTCCAGATCCTTCTATCTCTCCCTTCTTTCATAAGATTCCCTGCACTCTGCCCAAAGTTTGGCTATGAGTCTCAGCATCTGCTTTGATAACCTGCTGGGTAGAGTCTTTCAGAGGCCCTTTGTGGTAGGCGCCTGTCTTGTTCCTTATTTTCACTTTCTTCAGATGTCTATCTCGTTTGCCTTTCTGAATGAAGATTGAGCATCTTACCGAGGGTCCTCTTTCTTGCTTAGCTTCTTTGGTGTATAGATTTTAGTATGATTATCCTATATTATATGTCTAATATCCATCTATAAGTGAGTATATACCATATGTGTCTTTCTGCTTCTGGGAGGTTATTTTCGAGATGAGGTTGACTTTCACTCCTGTTCTAGGTGGTTCTTATTTTAGTGACTCCCCTGTGCTGACTCTTTCCTGGGCCGGGAGAAAGTGTGCGCTGTACGTTTGAGACTCGGACACAGGGGCAGAGCACTTGGGAGCACCTGAAGCACTGAGGCCGGATGGGAGCAGCTGTGTCTGTGAGTAGAGGGCTGGGGCAGGTCTGCTAAGTTCTAAGTTCCTGCTGAGAGACAGGGAGATGGCTCAGTTGGAAAAGATTTTGCTGCATATAAAAGACATAGTAAAAAAAAAAAGCCTTTTGGGACAGGTAGAAGTAGCTTAGTGAGGAACCCCATACATCCAAGAGTACACCTGATAGCTAGAATCCAGCGACGATACTCACTCAAGATACCCAGACACGTGACTAGAAGTCCATGATGCCCCCTGGACGGTGTATAAGCAGAGCCCAAGAACAATGCTCTGCTCTGAACATCTTCGGGACTGCTGGGGAGACACCACCTTGATCTTCCCTGCAACTGGAGGGCCTCCCCCCAGTCCCCTCCCCCAGAATCCTGACCCTAGAACTAGAGACTACTGTGAGACTGGACCTGAGCAGCCTTGGTGGGGTAGGCTTAGGACCACAGTTAGGAATTTAAAGTGTGATCTTTGCGTGCATAATAAAGTATGGCTTTTGTTATACCAAGTACACGCATCTACCTTTTCGCTCAAGACGCTGCAGAAGTGCAAACCTGTGTTTGAGCCTCTGTACCCATGTGAAAAGCCAGGTGTGGCAGAGCATGCTTGCAGTCTCTGCTTATCCCGCTGGGATAGAGTGACCGGTGGGATTTGCTGGCCAGCCAGTATAACCACACAGGAGAATTTCCAGCCAGGGGGAACGTGTGTCTCAAATAACAAGATCGGGGGCTGGAGAGATGGCTCAGCAGTTTAGAGCTCCTGCTGCTTTCCCTAAGGTTCTGGTTCAATTCCCAGTGTCCATGCCAGGCAGTTCACAACTTCCTGTAACTCCAGCTGGTCTCTGGGGCCACCAGGCATACACTTACACAGGCATGTACAAATAAATAAAAAGAAAATAAATCCTTAACACAATAAAAACAATATGACCTTTGGCTTCCTCGTGAGTGTGTGCACATGTGAATGGACGCACACTTGCGCGCATGCACACACACGTATATGTATACATCTTGGAAATAGCATGTACATGTCCTTTGTCTTCAGACCTATCTCTCCATGAGATTTGTTAGAGAGAAGGGCTTAGTGCGGGGGACCAAGCCGTGTGGCTTTCTGATAGGAGTGAGTTCTCATTGCGCACACAATCGCGGCAATGCTTTCTCCTGAGACGACCCTGAGAGGGTGAGATCTGGTGTGGTGCCGGGAGAGTGTAGTACCAGGCGGATGTGTTCATTAGGGCAGGTTAGACAGGAGCCTCCCCTGACATCAGTGGGGGATGTCTGTAGCCCTTCTGTGGTTTGGAAGCTTATGCAGCCATCGCGGTGCCTTGCCTTCTACGAGCAGGCGGCAGGAGCCGGTTTTAATTTTCTGTCCGCTGGGGGATTCCAGCAGCGTTTCCGTGGTGCGGAATCGTTATTTACAATGAAGCACTTATGGAAAAGTAGTAAAGTTAATGGACGTTTCAGTGGAATTAGCCTTGTTAAGTTCCCTAGTGACACAGCAGGCTCCTTTCACTAGCAATTGCATCCAGCAAGGAGACAAGGCTCAGGGGTGGGGGGACAATTTGGCATGTGGGCAAAATGGGGAGGGACCCAGAACAGCAGGCCACAGGCCTTCTGAACCTGCTTGTGCCTGGGCTCTGTGGTTAGGCTGCCTCCATGGAGACAGCCTTGGCCAGCCTTGCTGTGTGTGCCAGATCCTGACAGTGTCTGCAGAGAGGGGCTGTGGATTCTATAGCTGGCTCTTGGCTCTGCCCATCAGGAAGCCAAGGACTGCCGAGTATAGATGGGAGATGCAAGTCACCTCGTGCATATGTCCTTTGAAAGGGCCACATCATCTGGAAGATGACTCAACAGTGGGGTACCTGACATAGGAGAGTCTTGGATCCAGCTTGTGCACATCCAGTTTCCTGGGTGTAGGAGCCAGACAGATGCCTGTTTAAATCCAGATTTTCCCACTTGACCCTGGACATGTTATATTGTCTCTCAGTCTTCCCTTCCTCTGCCTCTAAAATAAGGACAGGGGCCACTGGGAAGACTTGACAGACTGTGCTACTGGGGCGCTGGTTCCCCTTAGCCTCCCCTTAGTAACTGTCTACATTTCCTGATTCTTGACCAGAGTATCCAAACTACATTTCCCATCATCCATTTCCCAGTTACTTCCTGTTAGGTTCTGTTCATAGGAGGGCAGAAGGATTGAAAAGCAGGGCCACTGTGGAGGGTGGGCTGCTGTTTATACTTTCAGTTCCTGGCCCCTGCTTACACTCCAGGTGACCCCATCGCCTCCCTTGGTGACACCCGCAGCTCTGGGAAAGCTTCTTGTGCTTTCTATTTCCCGGGCCTTTTCTTTTTCTGCTCTTGTAAACAGCTGGCTGTGCAAACCATCCGTTTGAAGGGCATAGCCTAGGTTTGTTCCCTGTCTGGCCTCTACTGAGTCCAGCCCATCAGTCACAACAAGAGCCATGGAATCACACCAGGTAGAGCCTATATATCCTAACACTGCCCCTTGCTTTCTGTGTGACCTGAGCATCTGACAGTTGAGACAGTAATAGTCTTAACTGTGTAGAGTCATGGCTGGGATGGATGGAGACATGAGCAGAAACAAAAAGAGCTAGCCCAGCATTCTACGGAGCAGCAACACAGCATGAAAACATCCTTTTAGAGGGGTCTGCTGCTTTCTCAGGTTAAGCAAAAATGCCACTGGGCAGGACAGGTGAGGTAGGAGGCATGGGCTGGGGTATCTGTGGACAGCAGAGAGCTGGTATCCCTGGGCAGAGATAGCCTGGAACCATCTTTGAGCTTCTCCTTCCCTACCTCCTCCCAGTTTAGCTTAGAGCTCCAACTAAGTACCGAGGACTGGGCCCTCCTTGGGGTAACCAGGTAGGAGAACATTGTGAGTGCTACTGGCCTTTTCTCTCGGTCCCCAGAGCTCAAACAAATAAGGACAGGTTAGCGCCTCAGTGTGAGGAGCCACTGGTAATACGGCTTTTGGAAGCTACTTACTCATTCATTTTACCTAATTACCCAGTGACCTAACACAACCTATAATGTTATTTTCCACTCGGAATGACACTCACGGGACTTAGCTAGAATATGTTTTTTCTGCCACTTGACAGCCAAACTTCTAGCATTTGCTCACTTAGTGCCCCCTCCCCCACCAGTGGGGACTGATGGCCCTGGCCCTGCCTGGTAGGTTATCTGACAGTTGCAGGGCTGGAGAGCCAATCGATGGACCCTCCTTCAGGACACAGTGCAGCACCAGGTCAGCAACCTTGCTGCAAATGGCTCTTCCTGTGCGTTTTATCTCTAGAGGGGAGAGTTGTGCTGAACAGACTCAGGCTGGTGAGCCTTGGGAGCGTCTGAATCAGCAGACATGATTCACGTCCCAAACAGATACCCGTGCAGAGGAGACCTGTCTACCTGGCTGCAATATGTGAGACTTTGACTGTCCCCAACCAGTGCTCTGAGTTGATGCAGCAGTCCACTGTGTCCTCTGCCTCTGCTAGGGGCCCACCTACCCCACGCCCACGATTGCCTCTCTCTGAGGAAGGATAGATTCCAGGATCCATGCTTCTCCCTCCAGACTTAGACCTCTTTTCTGACTTTGGTGAGAATGCTCACATCTCTGGGGACACAGATCCAATTTGCTCTTCCAGATTCTAAGGAAACCCCTGTTGCTGTCCATACCTCACTTCCCCCTGTGCCCTCCTCTCTGAATGGTATGACAGATGTTTTTGCATCTGGCCCAAAGGCTCTCCAGCGGTTACTGCGAGGCTTGCATTGACAAATACAGGACATAGAGCAACTTAAGGAAAGAAGGTTTGTCTTGGCTGGTTTCTTTTGTGGTTTTTCTCACAATCCTCTTCCATCTCATGTATCTTTGGGGCTGGGTGGTACTTCTTTTCCTCTAAGGTGTGTGAAGGACACTTGGTTGGAGCAAAGGTCTCTCAAAGGGTAGCATATCCCTCCCCTACCCAGGCCTGTCTGCCTGACTTGACTTCCAGAAGAGGACTGTGTCTTTACATCAAAAACAGAGACAGTTGTACTCTCCTAACCCAAGCATGCCTGCTTTAGAATCTCTAGAGACAGCATATCTTCCTCCTCTCCCTCCTCCTCCTTCTGCTCTTCACTCCCCTCCCCCGTCCCCCTGCCTCAGCCTTGCTCTGAGACCCAGCTGGCCCTCAGGAAACACTCCTGTATTAAGTGCAGCTGAAGCTCTCCCTCTCCCAGGTGGAGCCCTCTTTAGGAAGCAAGTACGATGAATATTAGTGCCAGGCTGTGGGTTCTCACTTCAGCAGGCTGTCGCTGTCCTTGTTGGTGACATGCCATGGTTTTGCAGGCCCGGCTGTCAGGTGTTTGCCCCAGGACAATAAGTTTGCTGAAGGATGGGTGTTGTTAATATAAAGTGTGTGAATGGAGCTCACCGTTGCATTTCCAAATACATATCCTGTCTCTTTGAGATGGAATTGCTTTCACCTCATGCAACTGGTGTATAGGATTCATCAATTCTGTCAGAAACACACCTGTATTAAAGCCAGTTAATAAACCGTGACAGTCTCTGTGTGGACCTGAAGCTAGGACAGTCTGGAGCCTGGTAACCCAATGTGTCTGTCTTTTGTTGAGGGGAAGCTGGCTCCTTTAGCCTGCACGTACGGCGAGTTCAAGGCACCACAAAGGAGTTTGTGGTGATGCAGAGAAATGGTGGATGCGTGTGTGTCTCCAACAGAGCTCTGTGGTTTTAATCTCACGGCACTGTGCGGAAAGATTAAACATGAAAAACAAATGCATTCCGGCTCTGACATTATGCTCTTCTCAGATCTGCCATGTGCGATGCTTGTTCATTCATGGCTTCCATTGTCCATATAACACCCTCCAGCCACATGTGGTTGTTAAGCTCTTGAAAGGTGGCTCATCCACATCGAAATGTTCTCCAAGTATAAAACACACTGCAACTCAAATACTTGGCCCAGAAAACCCAACCCAACCCAACCAACCAACAAAAAACAAGTGCAAAGTCTGAGTGATGTTTTATATTGCCTGGAACATTGCTTTAGAGACACTGGACTAAGTAAAGCATGCTTTTCCTTTTATTTTTTATTTTTATAATAAATTTATTTATTTTTATATCAATCACAGGTTAGGTTTTTTGCATCCCATGCGTAGCC
>CM053757.1:39658317-39712741 GCA_028658305.1 Pachyuromys duprasi
GTTCACATGCACCCTGAAAGATTATCTTTCTGTTATCACACAGGAGTGTGTGTGCATGTGTGTGGGAAGGATTGGCCTGTGGAGAAATCATTCAAATTTAGAAGGAGATCCCACCTCTCCCCAGGCCTGGGGAAATGGAAACTACATCTTTTGTGGGGGAAAATTCCTGATCCCAGAATAGAAGAGATAGTGCAGGGAGAAGTGTCTCCTTGGAGGGTAGGTTGCAGTGTAGAGACTGGTCATAATGCTGATTGCTTTTCTTCTCCCTTCCTGTGCCACTACCAGGTCTTATATATGGGCTGTTTCTTAGTTTCCTTTCTACTTGCTGTGAGAAAACACTGACAAAAGCCCCTTTTGTATCATGGTGTAGAAGTCAAAAGAACAGGAATTTTGAGACATCTAAAGTCAGGAAACAGTAATGGATGCTTTCTAGTGCTCAGCTCACTTTATTCTTTGTGTACAGTTCAGGATCCCAACCTAGGGAATGGTGCCGCTCAGAGTGGGCACATTTTCCTACCTCAAATAACCTAATCAAGATAACCCCTCATAGGTATGCACAGAGGCTAACCATCCCTTACACATGTGCCTGAAAGTTTGTCTCCTAGGTGAGCCCAGATCCTGTCAAGCTGGCAGTCAACACTAAAAATCATAGGCTATAAGATTATTGGTCAAGGGATTGAAGAGGCAAGTTCATGTGTAGATACCTTGGTCGGTTTGGGTAACTTCTATGGAGAAAAACTATATTCTCCGATTCTTGCTTTTAAAGAGCAAGACAATTCAGAGGCTTTTGCTAGGCAAGGCTGGATCCAGCAACACAAATAATGATTTTCCCTCCTCCCTTCTCCCCTTTTCTCTGTTTTCTCTGGTTGCTTGATCTCCCTTCATTCAGGTGAGTGTCTGTCTTATTGCATTGAAAACGGCTGCCCGCTTCCAGCTTTACAAACCAGCAGAACACAGTCTTCCCTTACATATATGAATTGTGAAACCTGGAAATGATTGGCCTTGCTCTATTTTATCCAACTAGATCTATTACTGCGGAAAGATTCAATTCTATAGTTGTTTCAGCTTGGTACTCCCACCAACCTCTGTGTCAGAGGGGAGGAGGGGACCTATGATTGACAGCTCTACGAGATCATTAGGTGATTTGGGGTTTGGGGCTAAAGGAGAAAGCCAGCTGAGCACCAGCGCTCTTCTCTTTCTTATTCCTGACTGGGATTATTATTCCGTGCTCCCGCTGCCGTCCTCTCCTGCCGCGATGGAGCCAGCTGCTCTGTTCTTCCATATCCTGCAACTTAGCAGTTTCTACTTGGACACTGTAGAGTTATACACCTCTTCAGTCAACATTTGCTGAGAATACACCGAATGCTCCGGGAGTCGCTGGAACTAAATAGATGGAGTCCTCTAGCCGAGTGAAAGAGCGGCAGGAGAGTCAGGTGCAGGGCTCAGACACCACTCAGTGCAGGCGGGATTAGGCTCCTGTGTCAGTTTCTTATTTTTCTCATTATGTGTGATGAAACACGCTACAAAAGCGATTTAAGGAAGGAAGGTCTACGCTGGGCGGCGGCGCCGGCGCCTTTAATCCCAGCCTTGGGAGGCAGAGGCGAGCAGACCTCTGAGTTCAAGCCAGCCTGGTCGACAGAGGGAGGAAGATTTTGTTCTGGCTCATAGTTTGCAGGTACAGCCCATCAGACAATGAAGAGTAATCATATCGACCTCCTGAGGGGGAACAGGCAGTATGTAGATGACTCAGGGCTGACTTGCCCAGGGTACGTTAAGGGGAGAAGGATGGGGTAGACAGGGGATGTTGAGGCAAAAGGACTGCGAAAGGAACGAGGAAACAGGAGGGATGAATGGGGAAGCATGGGGTTTCTGAGTGAAAGTGGCCGGACATGTTGGCAGAGGGGCAATATCCTAGGGTCCCCATTGCCCCTTCAGTTCTCCCTAGTGTAGAAATATGGTCTGCTCCTTTTAGGCTATTCCCCAGTGAATGTGAAAGAAATGACCACCGTCTTGCTGACCCGTGCCACCTCTGACTCTGCAGCCTCCAGCCCAGCTGACAGGGAGGAATGGGCACCCTTTGCGGAATACTGGCAGGTATGTCCTGGAACTGGTTGGAGGTGGGGTGCGGATGCTGATGTGGTCAAGCTGCACCCAGTCCTCCCTGGCTTGGCTGGGTGAGGGAAAGGGAGAGGAGGCAGGGTTGCCAGACAGTAAGACACGGCAGGGCTCGGTGGTTTAATGGTGCGGGTATGGGAGGAGTTTTTCCTGGCTGGAGTTGGCCAGCATAGAGAATAGGTCAATGGCAAAGTTTGTGGTCCTGGTGGTTGCAGGGTGTGGTCTGGTGGTGACATGCAGCTTGTTGAGATGCAGAGCTCAGGAGAGGTGACTGGAGGTGACTGTGTGTTCTTCTCGGAAATTGTGGATCCAGGAGACCCCAGGGGAGCCGTTGGACACACAGGGTGGACTGGGACTGCAGCAGAAGGGTCATGGCTTGGATACCCGTGTGGTGGGGTCAGGAGAGGCCAGGCCTGGGTCCCCAGGCACAAACACCTTTGGAGGTCAGGGAGAGGAGAAGCAGCTACCAAACTGATAAGCCCAACTGCAGGAGGTGCCAACCTGCCTGTGATAAATCATGCCAGCACTACACAGGCTGCAGATGTGTGCTCGGAGGACCCCTGGGCACCCTGGACCTGTCGCAGGGTGATGGATGACGCTGTTCCCCACCTCCCCACCTTCCGCCTGTGCCTGCTTTCTGCCGCCACAGAGGCAGTCCCTCGGGTACACAGCAAAGAGCTGAGCAGGCTCGCCACCATGACAGCCTTTTAAAAGTGACTTTTCAAACTTCTTATAATTGTTGATTAAAAGGCCCATTGCCCCAAAGGCTCTGTTTGTGGCAGAAGAAGTAAAGCCATTTGAGGAGAAATTTCTGGGGCGGCGAAGTGTTCCAGTAAATTGGCCCGGCGGCATTTGCAGCGCCAGGTTTGTATTTCAAAAGCCATTAAAAGCCCCTAAGAAAGGGCCGCAATGTCATTGAGAAAGGGAGAAATCTTTTGGGGGGGTGACAATGGCAGCTTTGGGGTCTTCAGGGGCACAGGAGGAAATGGTTGACCCCCACTCACCTGAGTCTTGGGACAGGGCTGTTCACCTCTTGCCTTGGCCAGGAAAGCAGTTCTTGCTTGTCTCTGCCTTGGGGAGTCCCTATCTGTCCCCATCCTCACAGTCGCCTGGTCTGGAAAAATTGCCTTGCACAGCACACTACTTCCAGAAACCAATTCATTTTGTAAACGGATACCTTTCGCTCTGGCTTCCTGCTCTGCATAGCAGGACTCCCAGGATTCATGACGGCACTGCTGGAACGCTGTCCCCTGAACCTCTGTGGCCCGGGACAACTTCAAGGCTCATGATGTTTCATGTGATATCATACAAGTGATTCTGGGAACAACCCATTCTGTCCTTTCTTCCCTGGGAGATTCTAAAAAGCACAAATGTTTCAAAGGAAAAGGAACTTGTTAAACTTTTCTTAATCCTGTGTTTCCTATACTTTTTTTGACCACAGATTCTTTTGGAGGAGGTGGCGATGGAGGGTCTCTCTATGTGGCCATGGCTGTCCTGGAACTCACTATGTAGACCAGACTGGCCTCAAACTCGTAGAGCTTCACCTGTCTCTGCCTCCTGAGTGATAAAAGATAAGTGCTTCCACCCTGACTCTGACCACAGATTGCTTTTTGTCCCAGAAAGTCTAGGAAAATCCTCTGGGAGTGTACACACTTTGTGTCCTGTTCCCATGCTAACCACCACAACACCCACCAGCAACTACAGTGGTTCTTAGGCAAGATGGTACCATCTGCCCCGCCGTGGCTTCCTCTGAGCTTTGGGCAAACCTACTAAAGCTGCATTACGCACCTGCTCACACAGCACTGCTTCAAGGCCCCTTCGAGGGTCTTATCAGGGACCTGCAATTGCAGGCAGATTGCTTCCTAGTTCAGTGGGAGCACTGGGCTGGACAGCTAATCTGTACATTCACCTTCATGGCCAAATGAGCTCACCTGGGGCCAGGAAGCCCACGGAAGAGAGGATGTGAGCAAAGCACTCCATCTGTGGAGTTCCTGCTCCCCTGCAGCAGCTCAGGCCCCGGGGCTGTTGACTGCCTTGCTTTGTACATACTAATAAAATATTGAAGGGCACTCTCCCAGTTTTAAAAATCTTTCTGTGGCGGTATGAGTACCTGAACATGGGACATAAATCTCTGGAACCAGAGAGAGGAGCAGAGACATGAGAGGAAGCAGCAGGACCAGGGGTGGCTTAAAGGGTGCCATCTTGCCCATTCACTCCCTGCTGACTAAGGAAGATGGGTACTGCTGATCCTGAGTCTTGGGGGTCAGCATTCTGGTGAGCACTCGGAAAGAGCATGGATTGGGAGCCTTATACTTAGTTACCCTTGAACAGACTTGTTCCTTTCAGGGCTTGGGTGTTTCTGACTGAGGCAGACAGGTGCCTGTTCTCTGAGGTGTGTCTTGGTTGCAAAATAGGATTCTGCTTAGAAGCCTTCTCTTCACACACTTTTCTTTCTCTCTGAATGGTCAGAGCATCTGCAAGATCTTAATGTGAGCCTCCCTGGTGAAGCAGCCACCATGTTCAAGGGCACATACACACCAGTCTCCCTGAGAATGAATGAGCATCTCCCTTTGGATGATTGATGAGCATCCATGTTTCAGTTTGCCAAGGCGGCTCAGAAGCACATGAACAGATGGCTTCTTAGGAGTTCCTCCAGGGAACCAGGCTTCTAAAATCCAGCACCACGTGGAACTCTGATATGCAAACGAGAGAGGAAATTAAGAAAGGAAGCCGGTTGTGTTCCGTCTTCTGTGTTCAAACCTAGATAATGAAGCTGGTCAGAGGAGGACCTCCAAAATGCCACGGTTCCCTCCTAATCAGAGGGAGAACAAGCGCTGGTGTGGTGGCTGAAGCCTGGCACCTCAGAACTTGGGAGGCTGAAGCAGGAAGATCACCAGCCCAAGGGCAGCTCGGATGATATAAGATCACATCTGAACAGAAAAGAAAGAGGGAGGACACACATGGGGCTCTGTCTAACATGACTGGGTGACCCTGAGGGGTTTCAGAGTGTAGAGATGTGAGCCTGAGGGAGAGGGTTTCAGTTCAACACCATGGCTTTGCCCAAGCACCTAGATACCCAAGTCCTGGGCTGATACTGTATGCAATTGGGTCAGAATGTTTGTGGTTCTACACACACACACACACACACACACACACATATATATATGTATATCTCAGGGCTGGGTAAACAGCTCAGTTGATAAAGTGCTTGCCATGTAATCATGAGATCATGAGGACCCAAGTTCAATTCCAAGCCATCTCAGGCCTGAGAAAGCAGAGATGGATGGATCCCTCACTGGCTGGCCAGCCTAGCCTACTTGGCCAGTTCCAGACCAGTGATACACCCTGTCTCGGATAAGCAAGGTAAACAGCACCTGACATTGACCTTTGGCCTTCACACTTGACCATGCGTGCATGTGTTAGCATGCACATGTGTGTGCCTCTCACCCCTCTGGAAAGCATGACGGCTTGGAGTTGCTGGGCTCCAGCCCTGGTCTTCCATGCTACCCTGCACCATAGCCTTCTACTCCCTGAGCCCCAGGTATCCTGAGCTGGTTGGGGAACAGGGCATTTCAGAGTCCTGGACAGTGCTTGAAGCAGACTGCAGGCTCCGGAGCACACAACACAACACTGCACCAGTTCCCTGTGCCCTCCTCAGGCATCTGTGATTTGCCTCACTCTAGTCAAGGCGAAGTGGGGAATAACAGAGTAGTATGTGTTTCCCAAAAATCTTCAGGGTCACCATTGATGAGCAGAACCTGGGACCGGGACCTCTGAGTTCTGTTAGGGCCACTGTCTCCACACCAGGAGATCTCTGAAGATGTCCAAGACTGTTCTGAGTTGGCCTCGGTTGTCACAGCTCATTTTTTTCTGAGAACGGAAAGGATTTATATTTTGCTTTAAATTTTTCTCTTCCACTCCAGGAATAGTACTTCTAGAACCCCAAGGAATAGAAAAACCTACCTAGACCCATGCCTGGAAGTCACCAAGGACAGTTCCATCTGTGAGAGAAGGTACTCCCTCTCCAATGCTCTGGCCTTTCCCCTCCTTCTCCGAGTCCATGTTTTATGGTGCTGTGTGTGCTCCATGGCATTTAGCTTTTCCTGTTTCTTTCCCTGAGGTTTGGTCCCATTAATGTTTATGAGCAAATAAAACTTGGATTGCTGCTTTGGGCTGTGGGACCACTACTGACTGGGGGAGGGATGTCTAATTGAACCTGTTCCTTGAACAGACTCCTGCACCTTCCACTTCCCATGACTTGTACTGTGTTCTCTAGGAAGATGGCCAAATACATCGAAGATGTGAGAGCAACGGAAATCTGGCCTTCCTCAGGACTCCGTGTCATCAGTCTGACCCTGGCTATCAGTGGGGATTAGAGCCAGTGAGATCTGTCACTGCTGGAAGGACAGAAGGTGCTTGCCATGTCCAGTCTTGGCGGGGACGTACATGGACGAGACAAACTTTGGTGGCGCACGCACCCCGGGGTGTCCCTGGCTGGGTGTCACTTGTCTTCCTAAAGGGCAGAGCTGGTAGAGACGAGTGGTAACACCTCATTTCTGTTTGGGGAGCAGTAAATTGATCAGCCTAGCTCATTGCTTCAAGGATGTAAGCCTGTAGTATCTGTGTGTGGGTGGTACCATGTCTCATATTACTGGGGTTATATCTCTCATGACTATGCTTGGACTTTTATGTGGGTGCTCTGGATTTGAACTCATGGCTGCTTACCTTCAGGGGAAGTGCTCTTACCCACTGAGCCATCTCCCTAGCCTCCCGAACTTCTTTATGGTAATGTTATTATTCTTTACCAGGCATTTCATTCGTTTTGGTTTTCTCTTGGGAATCTGTGGCCAGAGAGTCACCATCTTCTTTAGGAGCTACCACATACCTTGTTTTAAAGGTATGCTTGTGTACCCGCACGGAGATTTATACGTCTAGTGGACCAGCTGTCTCTACCAACCATGGGTGGTCTCTTAGGAAGTAGTATTTTGCTGGAGAGGAGTCTTGGGCATTTTGATATGCTACATTGGCTTTGCTTCCAGATGAGTACTCTACGGTTCTTAGGCTCTAAAGAATGACTCTGGACACAGTGTGTGCTACAGTTGGGATCCAAGTGGGGGTGGGACACTGCCAACTTTTACAGGTGTGGAAGAGAGCAGCAAGGGGTACGGGATACGAAATGTGATGCCGCTCCGACACTGGGGACAGGGTTGTTGTCAGGTGATGGATATTTCCTCAGGCATTGCTGAAGCTCTGCTGACGGCAAGGACCTCCGGGCCCTGGCCGCCTCCGTGATGGTAGAAGACCCGATGCACCTGCTGTCAGAGCAGGCTGCACGGGGTGAGGTGCCATCAGGGCTATAAGATCCTCTCTGTGCAATATGCTTCCAGTCCTGACAGCAGTCTATACAGACAAAATTAGGGAAGGCAGTATGATGGACACCATGTGGGCACTCGCTTTCCACCTCGCATTTGCCATGAGTCCATGCTAAATTGGCTGTATCCTTCTTCCCACAGAACAGGCACGAAAGTTTCTCAGTTCTTGAGGGAGACCCCTCCCTGTTCCTTTCTGTGTTGGAGCTCCTATGTTCTGAAGCGCCAGGCAAGCCAAGTGCTGCGGCTGCTGTTGTCTGCTATGTTGCTAGGTTCATGAGGGTGCGGTCTCTGAGAGACCGTTGTGGGACAGCTGTGGGGTCCCAGAGATGAAGTTTTCCAGGGCTCTCTGACCCCTAGAAGAATACTTGGACAGAGCTCCCTTCTCAAGTCCCTACATCAGCCTGGCTCTGGTGGGTTTCCTCCCCAAGGTGAAGTGACTGTGTTGAGTCCAGGTCAGTCCCTGATGAAGCTACAGGCCTGGGTAGCTTCCTCACTCACCTCAGAATATCACTATCCACCTGGGGCTTTGGCTTTTATTTGTGGGGGAAGCGAGAGCTGGGCGCCTCTATTTAGCCACGCTGGACTGATGTTGGTCCTCAGTCATGTTCACCTTTTTTTTTTTTTTTTTTTTTTTTTTTTTTTTTTTTTTTTTTTTTTTTTTTTTTTTTTTTTTTTTTTTTTTTTTTGAGACGAGGGTTTTCATTTGCCTGGAACTTGCCAAGTAGGCTGATCTGGTTGGCCAATGAGCCAAAAGGGCCGCGCCTCCGCAGCTCTGAAATTACAAGCAGGGGTCACCACATCTGCCTTTTGGTTTGGTTTTGTGTTTAGTGTGGGCTCTGGGGGATCAAATCCAAGTCCTCCTGTTTCAAAGGTAAGTAGTTCATGGACTAAGCCATCTCCGCAGCCCCAGGAAGGTTTCTTAATAACAACATGGGCCATGGGGTGTGTGTGAGGTGACTGTGGGTTTGGCCCCAGGTGTCAGGATCAGGAGGCTGGGTCCTGTAATTAGATGGGAATGGCTAAGGGCTGTGTTCACCATGGTAAGGGTCCTACTTAGCTGAGATAAACAGTGTTACCAAAAGCATCTTGGGGTGGAAAGGATTTATTTCAGCTTCCTGCTTGTATCCCATCATCCAGGGAAGTCAGGGCAAGCACTCAAGGCAGGAACATGGAGGCAGGAGCCGATGCAGAGGCCATGGAAGAGTGCTGTTAACTGGCTTGCTCCTCAAAACTTGCTCGGCCTACTTTCTAATACAACCCAGAACTACCTGCCCAGGATGGTGCTGCTCATAGTGGGCTGAACCCTCCCACATCAATCATTAAGTATGAAAATGCCCCACAGACTGGCCAACACGACAATCTGATGGAGGCATTTTACCACTTGAGGTTTTTCTCTTTCCAAGTAAGTCTGGCTTGTGCTAAATTGAAAAACAAAAACAAAAGCAAACACAAAACAAAAATCCAACAGCAACCCCCCCACCCCAAACAAAACAAAACGAAATGAAAACAAAACAAACTAGCCAGCACAATGAGCCTTAGCTGCCTTTTGGACATATGGAGACTCTAGGGCAGGTGGCTTTTCTTGGACGGAGTTCTAGAGAAAGGTCCAGGGATGTAAATTGAGGGCCTGTTTGCCTCTAAGTGCTGCTAGGACCAGAAGGTGGGCTGAGACCCCCACACCAAGAAGTCAGTGGTGAGAGTAATGATGACTGATGCTTTATTTCAAGGGCCAGGCATCCACACTCCCCAGCGTCGTCCCTTTTTTGCTTCCAGAATGCAATAGAATGAGAGGTATTATTTTTTTTCCATTTTACCTCAGGATGGGGAACCTCAGGATCAGAAAATATAAGTAAAATTTCTCAAGATCACACAGGCACTAAGGGCCAGAGTCTGAGTTTGCCTGTCTGTCTACTTGACTCCAACTCAACTTAAAAAAAAAAAAATCATGCATGTGCTGTCTCTTTGATTTTCATCCTGAGTTGTGTACATGGTGGGGAGGAGCTGCTGGTGTAAAGCAGAGAAAGGACTCAGGGATGTGGTTTGGAAAAGGGCTCTGGAACCTGGTGCTTCTGTGGAGTGTGCTGGCCGGGAGGGGGATGGAGGAGAGACTAAAGGAAGAAAGCGTGGATTGGCTTCCCAGACTGGGTGAGATACGGAACTCCGAGAAGGATTTTCCTCAGTGTACAAAAACCAAGTAATGGCAACTCAGTTTATGAGCAGGATGTGTCCCCCAGATTCGTAAGTAGAAATCTTAATGCTCAAGGTAACTGTTTGGGGGCGGGGCCTTTAAAGGAATAGTGAAATGATACTGTGATGATCAATTCTGAAGACTGGTTGTAAATACTCAGGAGAGGTTGGAGACACAGCTTGGTGGGTACCGTTCTTGCTGTGTGAACATGAGGCCCTGAGTTTGAATCCCTTAGAACTGATGGAAAACCTGGCAAGGGCACCACAGCTGCTGAGGTGGATGCAATGGGATAGCAGGGCCTTGCTGGCCCGACAGCCTTGGTGACATAGCAAACTCCAGCTTCAGTGAGAGACGCTGTGTCAAAAAATAAGGTAGAGAGTTAGAGAGGAAGCCCCCTGACATTGACCTCTCCTGCATGGGTGAACTCTTGTGCACAGGCATGCACAGAAATATTCTCCCAGCTGCCACACCTCCACGCATCACACGCATGCATGCACTTACACATGCATGCATGCACTTATGCCCTCCACATTAAAAAAAAAAAGTTTTTGTTTCTAGGAACAACCAAGGCTACCCATATAAACTCTGTTTCCTTGGAGTAGGTCTATGAGGGCATTTTTAGAGCTCATTTGATATTGGGGTTCTGGCCTAATGAGTGGATTAACCCGTTGGTGGATAATAAGAAGGCACTGCTGAAGTGTGGTGAAAGGTAAAGAGTGGGATCTGATTGGGGACCCGAGGGTGGGTTCTAGGACTGCCTTGTCCTGGCTCCTTTCCACAGTCCCTTTTTTCTCTGCTTTCTAGGTGCCATGATGTAGATTAGTCTGTTCAGTTCCATGTTCCCCACCAGGAGCTCAAACAAACACTTTCAAGTTTTGAAATGTTCTCAGAACTGAAAAAGTAACCAGTACAGATATCAAAAAGGTGTGGCCATGATCTGATAAGATGCATGTCTGAATCCACCCCCACCTCCATGTGTGGGTGGATTAAAATGGTAAGAATGAGAAAGAGAGGGCATTGACAGAAGCAGAATCAGCCGGCACCTTGGTCTTGAACTTCTGAACTGCAGAACTGTGAGAAAAGAAATGTCATTAATGTAAGGCACCCAGCCTGCACTATATTGTTCTGACAGCTCTGGCTAGTTATTGTACCAGCCTTCTTAACAGCTGCTTTTTTTTTTTTCTTTTAAAAATGTGTCTTCTGCCAAGTTGCAGGTCTCTGCATTTTGGTAATTGGTCCCTCAAGGGGACTTCTGCTTTTCCCTCTCCAAACAATTCAATGGATTTGAATGGACCAGAAGAGCCATTGAACAATTATCTAGTGATTAGCTTCCTTGCAGAGTCCAGAGAGGCTTGCTGGAAGAAAATTGGTAAATTCCTTTCATTCTTAATAAAACCCAACATTATGTCGCTAATGCCTGATATTAAGAGTTCAAAGTCATCTCTAGACCATTGATCTTCAAAGGGAGAGATTTCCCAATTTATTTGACAAGGCCTGGAAACATGTGGGTTGGTGTTCCCTTCAGATGGAGCCTTTAGAATACTGAATGAATTTGTAAGGCGTCCGACCTCCACTCTCTACCCTTGCTATCGCCCATTCTTGGTTCCCTTTGAGTCAACAGGTTCAGCTGTAGGGTGTGTCTCTCCTGGGTGAACTGGGAAGCAAGGATCTCTTCTCTCGAGACCTGCACTTTTGTTTTCATCTCTAGTCTGAAGAGCAACATGTTTGGACTCTGCTTCACAGCCCTCGTATTGATAGAGAGGCAGAGACGGTGCCCAGCAACAGTCAGACTGTTAAAGAATGCGGATGTTTCTAAGCGTTTCTCCCTGTCCAGAGAGAAACCCTCTCTCAATAAAAAATGAGTCGTCAACTGCTCTTGAAGCCCTATAAATTGATTCTGGCCCTGTCCATTTCAGGTAGCTTCAGTGTGAGGGACCCATATAAATCTCTCTCAGTCAGGGAGTGTTTAAAATGGCAAACTTCAGAGTAAAGGTTTAACAAAAGCCATAAATAAAACTTCAGAAGTAATGGAAGTGTTTATAAGCATCTGTGGAATTCCACACAAGAACAG
This sequence comes from Pachyuromys duprasi, assembly GCA_028658305.1. NCBI lineage: Eukaryota > Metazoa > Chordata > Mammalia > Rodentia > Muridae > Pachyuromys > Pachyuromys duprasi. Next base: position 39,670,064 of record CM053757.1, read on the forward strand.
TGAGCCTGCTTCCAGTGCCAAGAGATTGACTAAGGGGTTTGTCTTTGCTGAGGGAGAGATCATCCATCTTGATTTGGTCTTGGCTTCAGGGCAGGGTGTGTGTGTGTGTGTGTGTGTGTACGTGTACAGGGAGCTGAGCTTGGAGACGCTTTTAGAGCTATGAGCAGTGCTGCCTGGCTGAGGCCGTGGAGAGGGTTCATCATGGTTGTGCAAGTGGCTAGTGCCAGAGCACTGGAACTTGCCAAGCACGCAGGACCTTAGTGCGTATATTTCTAACTCTGTTACTTCTGTCTCCTAAGTCTGGGAACTTGAGCAAGGAATGTACCTTCCCAGGCCTCAGTTTTCTTACCTGTGAAGTGGGAGTGTCCCAGCAGTCTCTAGCGTCCCAGTGGAGACTCTATGGGATAATGCCTGGGAACGGCTGACTCGGTGCCTCGCCCTTCATCTCTATACAGTGCTGCCATCCTCATCCCTCTTAATGTCAACATCATCACCTGAGGGGGCCAAATGGCGCTCTGTAGCTGAACTTGGGAAGTCTTCTCTGCTCCCTCCATCTCCCCCTTCCTCCCTTGAGGTGGGCGGTCCCCCTTGTTGTCTGTCCTTAGTTCATTTTCTAAACCGAAGGCTAGATTTTCTTGGCCTCTGACTCAGACTCTCGTTCAGGCCTGGAACCTGTCTTGCTTCCACAGAACACAGCTTAGTTTATGTCCCTAAACACAGTGTGGGTAGCAAATCCTTTGGTGGACTTTATAATCGGACATAGATCATTACCGATGGGATTCGAGCTTTACATAATATTTTAGGAGGTAGATAAATTAGATCATGAAAAGTGCATAAGGGACATCAATTATGCAGGAACCAGAAGAATGGTTATAAAGTGGTCTGGCCTCAGTCTTTGCCCATGAAACATTTAGCCGAGGGCATTAAAATAGACAACATCTTTTACTTGTTCTCTACGTCAGGAGGAGTGGCCTTGCCCTGGGGATGCTGGGAAGTACATGATAGCTTGATGTGGCTGTGACACTTGAAAATGGTAGGGTCTCCTGGGTAGTACAGAAAACTGGAACTGGGCTAGTTTGGGTAGAGAAGGGTCTGGAGGCTCTAAGAGTCCAGGGAACCTGCTGGTGATGTAGGTGATGGTGGCTTCTCTGGCTCCTGTGACCCAGGGTAGAAAGATGTGGGAGGAGGGTCAGAGGAGGATGACCCAGGGGCTCTCAAGGACCACCCTGAGGTGCCATGCTTGTCCTGCCCCCTCCTAGCAGTGGGGTAGTCTGACTCCAGAGCCACCCTACCTGGATGGATGCTGCCAGTGACTGTGGCCTGTGGGAGAAGGGGTAGGGGACTGTGACCTTGTGAACAAACTGTCCATTTTGCCTTTCTCCACTAGGCTTCCACAACCACAGCTGATCCTAACCGTGGCCTGAGCCACTCCCCCGACTCCTACCCCATCCCCAATTCCACCATCCTCTCAGGGTTCCATGACTGTGTCTCTGTCTTGATTATTATTTTTTTCTCTCATTGTGCCCAAATACTCTTACGAAAGGCAACTTAAGGCTGAAAGGGTTTGTTTTGGCTGGTAGTTCACTGTACATCCCTCATGGCAGGAAGCTATGTCTGCTTAGTTTTTCCTTTTTATGTAGTCAAGACCTAAGCCCAGGTCTCCCCATCTCAATTAACCTAATCAAGATAATCCTTCCTAGGCATGCCCAGAGACTAATCTCATCAGACAATTTCTCACAGGTGTGCTGAGAGGCTGGTCTCCTAGGTGATTCTAGACCCTGTCAAGTTGACAATCAACATTAATCACTACAGAACCATTTCTGGCCTGATGGTGAACTGTGTTACTGGTAGCTGGGAGAGGGGTACCTCTCCCTCCTCTTCTCCCTAAGGGCATAGAGCTGGGCGCATTGTGATGCCTCTGAACCTTTTGGGAATGGGTGAGAGTGTGTGTCTTCATGAGCATTCCTAGGCTCTCTTTCCCTGTGGCACATCACCCTTGGCTTATCTGGACCTACTCTCTCGGCTTTAAGCCTCAGTTTCCATGGGGGGTGGCACAGCTACAGACAGCCACAGGAAGGACAGAGGGAGTACCAGTGACTGTAAGACACACAGTTCGGGCAGCATGCCCTCAGTGGGAGAGCCCAGCATGAATTCTGAGGCTGAGTATGCCTGCTGCAGGAGCTGAGAATATTCCAGGGGGAGGTAGAGCAGGTGGTGGATGCGAGGGACAGGTCTGTCCCTTCTGCAGCGGGAATATGTTCCTTGTGGGCAGGGTTGTGATGGTTCCCTCTAGCCCTCTTCCTCCGGAACGTCTGTCTTTCCTCCCCCGGAGTCACCACTTCGTTGGGTCTTGTTTAATTCTGCCAGGCTGCCAGGAGAGAACAAAAGCTTCTGCTCAGAGTGGAGGAAACAGTGATCAGCCATATTAAAGTTGCAGGCATGAGGTTTGGGAAAATAAAATCCCTGTTCTGTTGTATGACTTTGGAGAAGTTGCCTGTACTCAGTTCAGGAAAGCCAGTGACACCATCTCATACTATGTGCAAAAGGATGCTTTAAAGCATTGCATATTCTCACCAGGATAGAGATGTGGGCTTGGAACCTTATGCCCCACTTGGCCTATCAGAGGTCTGAGTTTGGGAGCAAGTACTCTGTGTTCCTGTTCCCACTCTCTAGTCATGCATCCCTAAAATAAACTTAGTAGGTGGCCAGGTTAGTCATAAATACCAGCAGGTTACCTTAGCAGATGCTAAGGTACTTTAACAGATGCTAAAGCCTCTTCTCACCAGGGCATGCCCTCCTCACCGAAGCCTGCCCTGTGATGTCCCTGACACTGTGTTACTCATGGCAATAGCTGGCATTTAGGGAGAGCTACCCACGGTGCAAAGCCCTGGGCTCTGAGTGCACCACCCCTCCCCCTGGATTTAATCTCCAAAGATAATAGAATTGAGCATCATCTGACAGGGCCACACAAGTGTTCATAAGGTCACTGAGTTAGTGCATGGAGGAGTCAGTGTTTGAGAGCAAGCAGTCTGACTGCAGAACAGAAAATAACAAGAAGCAGGGTGAACTGGGTCCCACAGTCCCCTCTGAGGTTCCTACTCCCATGGCCTAAAACCTTCCAGAAGTGTCCACCTCTTGAATGTCCCACCATCTCCTAGTAGCACTCCAGGGTAGGAGCCAGCTTTTTACACAGGTTCAAAGTATCCTATTTCTAGAAGACAATTTTTAGAAGTTGCTAAATTACTTCTTAGAATCTACTGGGCACATCCGAACTGTGGTCCATGGGCTGTATGTAACCATGTATGGGCTAGCATGCCCATGAATGCTGCCTAACACAAAACTGTAAATGCACTTAGCTTTCTGAGATTTTTTTTTTTCAGTTTTTTTTCTCATAATGCAACTGCATGGTTGGTGAGTGTAAACTTTGTAGCCGAGAACCCCGCCCTGCATTGTCAAGAGTTTGGACACACTTGAAACCTCCCACTGTTCTGTGTGTAAATGGGGTGAGGCTCGTGACAGGGGTGTGGTGACCACATCACAAAGCTGTGCTCTGAATGCTGTGCTTTAATGAGTCAGTGTGGGAGCTGATCCGTGGCTGAACTCTCGTGGCAGAGGCAGAGACTGATCACAGATCAACTTCACATTCACTGTGACTTCTTAGATTGCCCTCATGATTGGGCATAGGATGAGAGCTCAGGAAAACTGCCAGGGTGTGGCCTGGCCACCTGTCTGCTGTTGTGTTTGACCAAGCCGTGGCTCTCTGCTAGTCTGTGGTTGGGGTTGTGTAGACTGTGTTTGTGCCACAGTTCACTTGGCAGACTGCTTTGCTGAGGCGTCCACTTATCTAAGAACACAGGGCTAGGTCATATGCTTGTCCCTGATGGGTCACAGAGTGATGTTGAAGCAGAGGTACATGGTAGCTCGTCTTGGATCTGTGGGCTACTTCTGGCCATTTGGTGTAGCTGGAGGTAACAGACTGAAAATAACGTGTACTTGTAATTCTATCACTCTGGCAACTGAGATGGGAGGGTGGTGAGTTCAAGGACAGGCTGGACTCCATAGCCAAACACTGTTTCAGACAAAACCAGAAATAAAAAGAAAAAGAATCAAGGCAGCTTCCTGCCCTGTGGTTGCTGGGTGGGAAGTAAGTGCTTTTAAGGTCTGCATTTTCCATGAGGGAAGACTGTAGTGGCCAGGGACTCATTTTAACCAATAGCAGCAGACTTACTTTGCCAATGTGTAAACTGTCCTTGCCAACATGTTGAAAGGACTAGTATCTGATTTAAATGAATATTTTCAACTACTAGAGAGACTAAAAACTTCGCCCTTAAAGTTGTCGGCACTTACATTTCTCCTTAAGGGAATCGCCTATGTATGGCCTTAGCCCATTTCACCTAGCTGCCTTTGGGCCTTTCCGGGGGGGGGGGCGGAGGGGGCAGGGCTGGGTGAACCCAAGTCAGCTATTTCCCATTGCATTGATGCGCCATTTTGTTGACTGTGTTTATCCCTGCTTGGAATAAACCCAGCTGAGCTTTTCAGAGACCAGTGTGAAAATTCAAGGAAAATGTTCTGTCCTGTCCATAATCAAATTTCTTGTGTTATGAATAGTTATTAAATATTTTATGCACGCATTGTAATTACTGATTAAAGCTAATATCAATAGCCCTGGATAATCAGTGTGTAATGCTAATTAGAAGGTGGCAGGTAACCCCCAATGACTTGTCTGCAGTTTCAGAGCTGGTGTAATTGTGGCCTGCTGAGCTGGAAGGTGGGTAGGCTGGGTGAACTGGTGTCTGTGCGTGCATTTGCATGTATGTGTGCATGCGTGTCCCTGTCGGTGCTGAATTGAGGCAAGATAAACTCAATGTGACAGGAATCACTGTGCTGTCTCAGGGGTCCACCGGGTGAGCTGAATCCCCTGGTGGACTTCGGGGCGGGGCGAGGCGGGGGGCTGTACCTTCCATCTCCCCAGGAAGATGGCAACTGGGGTTGTGAGGTTTCACTTAAAATGGAGAAATGGAGATGTGCCTGTTCCTCCGCTCTCAATCCCTTTCCAACACACAAGCACATGAACACACACACACATGCCCACACACGTTTACACACAGGGCACAGATACACAGACTCTCACACAGACCGCAGTGAGGAGCTGTACTCTACCAAGCAGTCAGGGTAAGGTCCTGACTCTGAAGGCTTCCACTTCCCCACAGCAGCCAAAGGCACCCCAGCTCCTTGAAAAACCCCAGCGGCTGACTGGCAGCTCACGTTAGCTACCATCTTCCTCTCCCCCGCCCTCCCCCCCAAGGTCTTCCTTTAAACTCTCAAGTGAGAACCAGAAAATGGCGACCCGCTCTTGGGACTCCTCTCCCTGAGCAGAAACTTCAGGGGCCACTTCATCTTTGCACCACGTGGAGGAGGTCTCCTTTTCCCTCTACTCGGTTAAGTTCTTTTGCTTTCAAACTCACCCATTGTAGAGGTCTCATCTGTCAGAACCCTGAGTCCGGAGTCCAGTTCTGGCCTCTGATGCCAGCAGGTTGTCCAGTGTGTGTGCACCGATGCCAAGCCCTCCAGAATCGTTTGCCCAGACTCCATTCAATCAGGGAGGACCCCCCCCCCCATGTCTTTAGAACACTATTGCTTAACACTTAATGTTGAATTGGTTCTTTTCCACTTAAAAACAACAACAACAACCTGAGATAAACTTCCATTGCTGGCTTTGTCTCTTTCTTTCTGAGCCAATATTGCTCCGGCAGACACTGTTCCTAAGACCCACCAGACATTCTGCAAGAAGTGTGGCAAGCACCAAGCCCTCAAAGTAACACAGTACGAGAAGGGCAAGGATTCTTTGTATGCCCAGGGGAAGCTGCGTTATGACAGGAAATAGAGTGGCCATGGTGTGCAGACTAAGCCTGTTTTCTGAGACAAGGCTAAGACTACAAAGAAGATTATGTTGAGACTTTGGGTGTGTTGAGCCCAACTGCAGATCTAAGAGAATGCTGGCTGTTAAGAGATGCAAGCATTTTGAACTGGGAGGCGACGAGAAGAGAAAGTTCTGAGCCGACTTTGTTATGAAGGCAATAAAATCATCATGAACTTTTATTATTTTTTTTAAATCCTGATTCATGGTAATAGTGTATGAAGACACAGTGGGATGATTTAGCACACGTCCGTAGTGTCTGAAAATCCAGAGGAGCAGTTGGTGGCTCCTTAAACAGAGATGGCTTCTTGCATCCAGGCCTCAAACTCATCTCCGCTAGCATTTTAGAAGCGCTACAGTAAATTATTATGAAGGGCCTTAAATGAATCCCTTTCATGGTAACTGTATTTTGGTACCTGTCTTCCACCCTCCTTCTATCCTGCCCTGCCTCTATGTTTATTACAGTTTGATTGTGACATTTTCTCCACAGGCTCGTATGTGTGCACTTTTGGTCCCCAGCCAATGCTGGTGTTTTGGGAGGTTGTGACTTTAGACATGTGACCTAGATGACAGATAAAAGGCCAAGGGGTGGGTGTTTGGGGTTCTAGCCCACCCTGGTTCCAGCCTGAGCCCTCTGCTTCCCAACTGTTGATATTGCTGGCTAGCTTCCTCATGCCCCTGCCACCATGCCTTTTGTGATGGACTGTGTCCCCCGAGCCATGAGCCAGAATAGAGCCTTTCCCTCTTCAGCTGTCTCTGTCTAGTTTCCTGTCACAGCAGCAAGAAAAGCCCTCTTCCTTCCCCAGCGGACGCGACTCTGCCCTCTGCTTTCTGAAGCCAGTTTTCAGCAGAACGCTTCTCTCTGTCATTTTGATCCTCCCTGAGGCAGATGGTAGCTCACTCTGCCACTTTGAGGGCTACTGGCTGCAGAATGACTGAAGCACTTCTGTGGCTCAGGTGGAGCCCCCAGTGTGTGTGTGTGGTTTGTAGGAAGGGCTGAGGTTCCCTTAGCCTCCATCCTTCCCTCCATCCTGGAAAGCAGGCAAGAAATGATCACCAGGGACTGTATTAATTACTTTTTTATGTTGTCATAAAATGTCACATTCAAAAACAGCTTAAAGAAGGAAAAGGATGTTTTGACTTAGGGTTCCAGAGGAATAGAGACCATTCTGGCAGGGAGGGTATGGTGCAGAAGCAGGGAGAGAGAACAGGAAGTGAGGCAAAACTACAAGACTCCGCCCATTAAAGGTTCCTGACAGCACTACACCAGGGAACTGAGTATTCAAACACAGGAGCCTATGGGCGGCGGGGGTGGGGAGGTGGGGGAAGAGCATTTCTCATTCAAATCATCACTGGGACCAATAAGAGGAGCTTGCAGAGGGGGAGCTTGGAGGACAGGAAAGCGGGGTCCACTCATGCCTCCTATGGATGTCCATTCACTTTTGGAGAGACATGGGAAGAGAAATAGTGTCAGGGTCAGAATCCCACTGCCACTAACCACCTGTCTGGGACCAGCAGGAAGCTCTGATCTCTCTCCAAGCCCTAGTCCATCCCCAGCAGAGGACAATGGACTTCCTGTGCAGTAGACGCTAGAGACAGCACAGCCTTATTCTAAACACAATTCTCGGAGCCATTTGCTGCAGGGTGCATGCCCTGTCCATGCCTCACACTAGCCCCGTGACCTTGAGCCAGTCAGCAACTCCAGTTCCAGTGTCCTGCATATTAATGGTGGTACCAATAGTATGTGCCTCATTAGATTATTAGGGAATAATGAATAGGGAATAGTAAATGAGCTGTGAGCAGCGTAGTGTGGTCAATATTACCCAGCTGCTGCAATATACCAATGAAGAGCTATGGCGTTCGCTGTGATATCGGCCATGTAAAAACAACAGACGGTGCTCAAGATGCCTCTTTGGGACAAAATGAGAAGCCAGGTCAGGTCCTCACTCTGCCACCGTGATGGGTGACATTGCCAGTGAACAGAAGCCCAGCAAAGAACGAGATCATCTTGGGTGGCAGTTTGGACCATGAAGAACCTTGAAGCATGGCAAGGCGATGAAGGCTGTGTGTGTGGGAGTGGTTCATCTAGGAGGATGGAGTCAGTGACATTTGATGGGAACACCTTAATGAGGTGGCGTGAGGCAAGGGCAGAGCAGGGGTAGAGTCTGTGCTGTTGCTGCTCTGCGTGTGTTCCCGTGTCTACATCCCTCCTCAGGTACATCCCTTCTCTCCTTCCCTGGTCCACAGCTCCTCATCTGTGGTCTGACCTCAGGCTGCTTGGATTTGTGCCCCTCTGCAGAGAGCAGGAGGTACCTGGGAAACTTTTATTTTCCTTGAGGGCAGCCTTAACCGATGGCCGATGGGTACAGGCCTTTGCCAGTCCCTTTGACTGGGTAGGAGTTGCTCACTACCCTGGCCTTATTCCTGTCCTTATCTTCCTGTTTTTATGGGGAGTTCATGTCTGTATAAGCCTCCTCTCATATCTGCTTCCAAAGGATTCAAAGATAGGGCCAGAGCCTAGAACCAGCCTGTAGAATGGAATCTGGACAGGATAGGTGGAGGTGGGTAATGGAGGGGGGGGGGAAGCAAGCAGGATCACAGCCCTAAACTATATATAATCCTTTTCCAAAACAACAAGAAGCTGCAGCAGGTTTTCAGGCAGGGAGCAACATGATGCAATTTGTTTTGCAAAGCAGCGTCTTCCTGCCCCTGCATGGAGAGCGGCCTATCATGGAACAGTAGGAGAGAGAGGAGAGCAGTTCAGGTATGTGGTTGTCAGCCACAGAGGATGCAAATGAAGTAGGAGAGTAGTCAAGGGGGCGTGTCTGGGATTGCTTCTGGAGGACAGGTGGGTGACTGGCGGCACGGACACAGTTTGATAGTTGCCCTGACTCGTGGCAAATCCAAGAGTTCAAGATGAGGAGCACAGGTTGGTGGAGAGATCGGATGGTCCTGTTAGACGGAGGACACAGAGTAGCCTCTGTTTCCCAAGGTCCGTTCAAGGCCAATTCTAGGGACTTACAGGAGGAGTTTTTAGAAAGAGCTTTGCTTGGGATTCTTAAGGCCAAGAACATGGGCTTAGCTTGTGTGAGGTGAACAGAGTGGACCAACATGCCACTTAACCTCCCTCAGGCTAAAGATCCTTCCCAAGGACCCTTTTTAAGTTACAAGGTCCAAGTTCCCTGTAGCTGGGCTGAACTGGGATCCATTTTGCTTCTGTAGGTAATGACACAATTTCCTCAGGAACTTTGGTAGCCGTACTGTCAGGTTTGTTTTACAAAATGAGCATCTGAAATATTAAAATGATTCGTTGTGACTCTCAGTCCCCGGGGGACAGTTCTTCAGAAAAACCTGCTGTTTTCCACATGGGATCAAAGGCCTATGGGGAACTACAGTGGGCTGTGGGCCTCTGAGAAGCTTTTTCCTCAGGCTGCATTTCTTCTCTTGGTGTAAATACACAGGAAGCTTCCATCGCTGGCACTGGACAGGGCTTGCAGCTTGATCTGGTGTGTGTGTGTGTGTGTGTGTGTGTGTGTGTGTGTGAGTGAAGGGCCTATGTTCTTGGGTGCTAGGAAGGCCACCTGTGCTGGATAATCTTATGTCAACTTGACACAGGCTAGAGTTATCTGAAAGGAGGGAAACCCAATTGAGAAAATACCTCCATAAGATCTGGCAATAGGGCATTTTCTTAATTAGTGGTTAATGAGGGAGGGCCCAGACCGTTGTGGGTGGTGCCATGTGTGGGCTGGTGGTCCTATTTTCTATAAGAAAGCAGCTGAGCAAGCTATTGTAAGCAAGCCAGGAAGCCGCACTGCTCCATGGCCTCTGCTTTAGCTTTTGCCTCCAGGTTTCTGCCCTATTTGAGTTCCTGTCTGGACTTCCTTCAGTGAACAGCAGTATGAAAGTGTAATCCCAATAAACCCTCTCCTCCCCAAGTTACTTGTTGGTCATGGTGTTTCAACTTACCAATAGAAACCATAACTATTGCACTACCCAAGGAGCCCAAGTTGACTAGAACACTATATGTGTGTGTATGTGTATATACTTATATATAATATAAATAAAATAAAAACATAATGTTCTAGTCAACTTGGAAAGACCTTTGCATACACACACACACACACACACACACACATATATATGGAAACATTTTTGTTTGTTTTCTAGAGTATACTCTTCTGGGAAACACCACAGGAACACTGAATCATTCTCTGTGACCTGAGCTGTTCTCAGGGCTGTGGGGCAAGATCAGAGAAGGCACTATAAACACTTAAAAGCACTCTTATAAACGGAGAGGTCAGTGAGATGGCTCAGGAGGCAAGGACAGGTACTTCATGGGCCCAGCAACTCAAGTTTGATTGCTAGCTCTGACCTCTATGCACACAGTATGCACACTACACGTGCTTTACTCATACATGCATATAATAAATAAAATCTTACAAACTGAATAGACTCCCCCCCCAAAGTATATTTGAAAATCAGAGTAAGATTAAACATTGGGACTAAACAGCCACTGAATTTAATTAAGTATCTGACAGAAAAGGCCTTGCTCTGTGCCAGGTTGGTAAAAGATGTGAGATAAAGAGCAGGGTAAGAGAGGGTAGCTATGCCGAGGCAGGGAGAATGGAAAGCAGGGTACCGTGTCCCATAGCTAAGAACCAAGTCCTGTGAAGCCTGAGAACAGAGAGGAAGGGAACAGACAATCACAGCTCAGAGAGGCTTCTGGTCTTACTAGCTAGGACAGGACCTGTTGTTTCTGAGAAGGTTGAAAGCAACACTGAACGGATGACATCCGCCCCTTCTTTTCCCACCAAGAGAGTAGATGGGGAAGGGGACTCAGGTTGCTCCTGGTTGGTCCTCCAGTGATCCTGGTCTACCACCTCCTTTATCTGGGGAAGCTCTCCTGTTTGTGCTTAGGGCACTTGTGACTATTTTCCGGGAGACCTGGTACACCTCCTGCACCTGCGGTTTCACCAATTCAACCGAACCTAAGTCTATGTGATCCCTGGTGTTTATAGAGGCCCGATGGTCTCAGTCTTGTGTGAGGCTTCTCCAGCCTTCTCGTAAGACCTACTGAAGTCATCCAAGTGGCCCCCAGCTGCGAGGGTTCTTGTTGCTTTGAAGTCATCTCAATTTTGGCTCCTCTGATCACATGCCGTGCTTCATCTTCCTCCTGTGAACTTGAACTCACTTTTTTAAAGAAAACGTGTCAATTGTCGACACAGAGACATGAACCTATAAACAGCCTGAGGAGTGGGCTCTGTACACCAGGGCACACCACATCCAGCTAATGCAGCTTGTGTCTTATCAGTTCTGAGAGACAGTACTTTTTAGAGCTAGGCAAGACAGTATGCTATGCTCCAAGACATCCCTAGCAGGCAGACAGCAGTGTGGAGGAATAACCAAACTAGGCGTATCCATTACAGGTGAAAGATCCTGACACTGGATGTGCCTGCGGTATTGCAGAAAGATCCTCAAGTTACTCAGAGAGAGAGAGAGAGAGAGAGAGAGAGAGAGAGAGAGAGAGAGAGAGAGAGAGAGAGAGAAAGAGAGAGAGAGAGAGAGGGAAGTAGGGGCTGGGTAGATGGTTCTGTCAATGAAGTGCTTGCCACCAAGTGTAAAGACATGGGTTCAAGCCCCAGCACTCATGTAAAAAGCCAGTTGTGCATAGCAGTACCTGTTCACAATTTCCATGCTGGGGAGGCAGAGACCATAGATCCCTAGAGCTTGCTGGCCAGCCAGGATAGCTGAACCACTGAATCCTAGGTTCTGGTGAGAGGCCCTGTCGAGAAACAGACATGGTGGACAGTTGCTGAGGAATAACACCCAAGACTGACCTCTGGCCTCCACATGCACCTGCTTACATGTGAACAAACAGAGCCAAACACATGCCTCACACATGACACACACCTACATAAAAAAACCCTTTGAAGTACTATAGTAACTCATTTAACATCCCATGTATATAACTTTATTTCTCTATGTACTTAGAAACCAGATAAAGCAATCAGAAAACTGATTGTCTTTGGAGGAGACCAAGATTGGAAACGGTGTTGGCAAAGAGACTTTTGGTTCATATTACGGTTTGAATATTTTAAAATATTTTAAAAGAAATGTATAATCAAGAAGAGTGTAACAAGATAGGAAGTGACTTCTTCCCTAGGGTTTTCTTTCGTTGTCTGTTTGCTTTTTTAAGACAGGATCTCACCACATAGCACTGGATGGCCTAGAACTTGCTGTGCAGCACATGGGGCGGGGGAAACACGGATGACCACATTTTTGTCCTTTTACAGGGTCTCTGCTTGTATGTGTCTCTATTTCTTAACTCTTACGAACTCCACGTACAGGACAAGCCCTTTGGATTCTTTGGAGGTTTACCCATCCTTTTCTGACATGCCCGTGCCTTGCTAAAACATGTATTGTGATTTATTTATTACTGCTCAATAGATCCAATTAGCAGAAAGGAGATAAACGTAACAAGCTGCTGCGATTTTCCTATAGGCCAGCAAGACAGCTAATATGGTATTATGACAGAATACAGACTATATTACGGCAGAGAAGAGGAAAGTTGATCAGAGCTGGCAGATAAGACCATGAAGTTATACTGCTGCCCATTGCATGCGAAAACAAATGGTTTCCATTATCTGAACTGACTTGGATCTGTTGTGTCAAGAACTGAATGCTAGGTTTTTTTTTTTTCCCCCCCAAGGGATGATAAAGAACCAATTCAGTGAAGAATTTCAACCAAACAGAAGCTTCTAGAAGATGTGGGGATTCAAAATTATCCACCTGTGGTAGTTTGAATAAGAATGGTCCTCATAGGTTCATATATTTGAGTGTGTAGTCTCCAGGGAGTAGCACTATTTGAAAGGATTATAAGAATTAGGAGGTGTGGCCTTGTTGAAGGAAGTGTATCACTGGTGGTGGGCTTTGAGGTTTCAAAAGGCCCTATCAGGCCCTGTCTGTCTGTCTGTCTCTCTACCCCTGTGGATTTGATATATCTTTAAGCTAGTGCTCCCGTGCTTGCCTGCATGCCACCGTGCTTTCTACCATAACAATAATGAACTAAAAATTGGAAACTATAAGCCGTTATGCTGCCAAAATCCAGGAGCTAACACTGAGATGTTGCAAGCTAAAAACTGTTATTTTAATGGTTGGGCCAGACTTACATTCTTCTCGGGAATAGGAAAATGAAAGTGTCCAGACCAGAAAGAGAAAGGCCTTTTTATGATAAACAAGCAGGTGATTAAAAAATAAATTTGTAGTTATTTTTATGATCATGGGAAAGGTACATGCTATATGGGTTTATAGTCAGGTAGTTAACATAGCATGAAGCCTTATGGTCAGTCAATTCTCAGAAGAATGGAAACAATTTATTATATTTAATTAAGGTTTATTTTAAAGATTTATTTATTTTTTATTTTTATGCAGTGTTCTGCCTGCACGTGTGCATGCATACCATAAGAGTGTACCAGATCTCACTGTAGATGGTTGTGAGCCACCATGTGGTTGCTGGGAACTGAATTCAGGACCTCTGGAAGAACAGCCAGTGCTCTTAACCTCTGAGCCATCTCTCCAGCTCATTAACAAGATTACTGAGGAAGGGCAAAACAAAACAGATAAACAAACAAACAAAAAACTCAAAGAACAAGAACCAAGTTGATTTCTAGCTAAGGACAGCATCAAAGTCCAACATTGTTTAACTAAAAAGAAAACGGAGTCAGCTGTTCCTTAACATAAGCAGAACAGTGACTAAGACAGAAGTTTGTACCAGGTGTGGGTATTGTTCTGATAGGCCTTGTCATACTGTTTGTTGGAAGAATATGGAAGATGTTGGGACTTTGGACTAGAAAAGTGACTGGTTTGCTTTAAGTGAGGCTTAATGGGACATCCTAATAAGAGCACGGAAGACCATGATGCTGAGAACAGTATAAATTATGTGTCCTGGTCCAAGAAATTTGAGAGGAGAAGGATATTAGTAAGTGGTCTAGAGACCATTCTTATAATATTTTGATGAGAAATGTGCCTGCTTTCTACCCTTGTCCAAAAAAATCTGCCTGAGGCGAAATTGAAGAGTTTTGGATTAACGGTATTGTCAGAGGAGATTTCAAGCCGGTCTAGCATCGACTGTGTCATGTGGTTATTAGTGGCCAGTCTTATGCAGATGTACAATGAAAAGAAAAACACTGAACAAGGAAAAAATGTACAATCTGAAGGTAAAAGGAGCATCAGGAAATGTAATGTTGGAGCCAAGTCCAGTGTTCAAGGAGATAAAAAGTAGAAAGAAAACCCAAATGGAATAAGGGGAATGGTGACGTCAGGGCAAGACCCCACTCAGGTAAGCTTTCAGCTTGTGAAAGGAATGAAAGAAAAGCTTAAGCAGTGAGGGAAAACACCAACAATAGAAAGCTAATGCAGGTGTAATTGAACTCTGGGGCCATGTTCCAGCCCAGCAAGCAGCAGGACTTGGCAGCTTCAGCCACGTGGTTCTGATTTTAGAGTCAAGGCTCCAAGAAAGGGGTTGTGGAATCTCCCTTCTAAGGAAAGCCACTGAGGCCAGGCGTGTGTCTATGCAGAGAGGCTGGGATTAAAGGTGTGTGACACTACCGCCCGGGAGTAACTCACTCCTTAAATCTCACTTTATGGACTCACTTTCTGGAGTCACTTTTCAGAAGGGAAACGATACCTTTAAATATTTAAAGAGAGTTTGGGGGCTAGCATGGGTTCATGTGGCAGGGCACTGGCTTAGCCTGTTGGAAGCCCTGGGTTCCATCCTGAACATCTGCAGGAGGCTATGTGAGTAGGAGGAGGTAATGAAAGGGCTGTTCATAATGGTGTAAGAAGGTTGAAGGGAATCACAAAGGGGGCGCAGAATCCAGGACTGAGGAGAAGCAGCTGCTTCTAGAACCCAGCAGAAGCTGGAGGTCAGAGCGAGACGTCCCTCCAGATGCTGTGGCTTCTGTAGAGAAATGTAGTTACTGCAAGGAGAGGGGGAAGGAGTAACCCAAACTTCCCTTCCATCCTCTCTCTGAGCTTCTGGCACATTCTACTGGCAGGACTAGAAGCCAGAGGGGAGGAAACCATGTAGGTCAACTCCTAAGGCAAAAGACAGAGTGGAGACAATTTAAGATGCGAGTTCTCAGCAGCCATGCTGCCTGCTGCCACACTTCCATCCTGTGGTGGTGGTAGACTCCTACACCTCTGGAGCCATAAGCCCAAATAAACCCTTGTATAATTTGCCTTGGTCATGGTGTGTCATCACAGCAACAGAAAACTAATGCAGTATGTGTATTATATTGTGATCACATTCACCTTGTTACCCTGCACTGATCCTCTTTCCATTCCCAATGGTCCTTCATCTGCCTCCACCCTCTATCCCCCAGCTCCCCTGTGATCCACTGAGTTTAATTAGGGTTGCTCATAGGAGTGTGGGTGAGGGGTTCTTTAGAGGGGTATGGGAAACTGAGCAGAGTTATCCCATTGACGAGAATGTCGCTCCAGCCACCGTTAACGGCTTAGAGACCCTCATGGAGGTGTGGGGTCTTGAATGCTGTTTCTTTAGCGACCATTGAGCATCTATACGCTGTCAGGGAAGAAAAACAGATCTTTGAGGTATCTCTCAGTCCATGACAGAATATTGATGGGCCCAATCTTAAAGATTTACTCTGTGTGTGTGTGCTTTGTGGGACTGTGCACATGTTAGTGCAGGTGCTCACAGAGTCCAGAAGAGGGTGTCAAATACCCTGCAGCGGGAGTTATAGGCAGTTATGAACTACCTGTCACGGGTGCTGGGAACTGAGCTCTAGACCTTTGCAAGAACAGTAAGTGTTCTTCATTGCTGTGCCCCCTCTCCAGCCCTGGTGGGCCCAGTGTTTTGCAATTATTGAATTGGTACTTACAGCTGTTAAGCGTTCAAGGTTGCAACAGTTGTACTGTGCCCGTAAAACGGCATTCCGTTTCACTTCACCCCTTCCTCCTGCCCTGACATTATTTCTGCCCCTTTTCTGCAGTGATTCCCTGAACCTTGGAGGAGGGGTGATTTAGTGTCCCATTTAGTATTGTCTTTTATTCTCGGCCCCTCAGACAGGGCTGAGAGTAGCAAGGAGTCTCTGTAACAACACCACCCACTGCAAAAAGAATCTTCTCTGAGTAAAGCCAACAGCAGCACTAATCCACAAAGTACACATACATATTTAGAAGGCCATTAAATAGGCATATTGTGTCCATTTAGCAAAATAACAGCAGTAGTTTCCACACTAGGGCTTTTGACTTCATAAGATAAGGTTTACAGTACCAGGCATGGATTTCAACTTGTATAGGGGGCTTCCAATCCACTCAGAAAGCATTTGGTTACCCCACTAATGGCCATGCCATGATAGCACTGATAGGCTCATCTTGACCGGTAGGTCACTTGTGTAGCACACAGGGTTTATAGCTGTCACTCAACCATTTTTATTTTTTCGTTGTGTGTGCATATATATTTATCTCTCTCCCTCTCCCTCCCTCCCTTACACCTTTCCTCCCCGCTCCTTCCCATTTCCTTCTCCATGTACGTGTATGCACATGTATGTGTTTGTAGGCCAGAGTTAGACCTTGTATTTAAAAAAAAATTATTTAGTCACTTTACAGCCCTGCCTCATTTCCTCTCAGTCTTCCCTCACACACCCCTCCCCCCAGTCTCCCCTCTCTTTATCCTCAGAGAAGGGGTACCAACCTACCCTGACACATTAAGTCATTGCAGAACTAGGTGCATTCTCTCCCATTGAGGCTAGACAAGGCAGCTCGGTTAGGGGGATGAGATCCAAAGGGAGGCATCAGAGACAGAGAGGGTCTCACTCTAGTTGTTGGGGGATCCACATGAAGACCAAGCTGTGCATCTGCTATATATGTGCAGGGAGCCGAGGGCCAGTCCATGCATGCTCTTTGGTTGGTGGTTCAGTCTCTGTGAGCCCCATGGGCCCAGATTAGTCGGCTCTGTAGGTCTTCTGTGGAGTCCTTGACCCCTCTGCCTCCCTCAGTCACTCCCCTGACTGTTCCATAGGTGTCCCCAAGCTCTGTTTAATGTTTGCTGTGGGTCTCTGCATCTGTTTCCATCAGCTGCTGGGTGAAGCCTGTCAGAGGAGTCATGTTAGGCCCCTGTCTCTAAGTGTAACAGAGTGACATTAATAGTGTCAGGGGCTGGTTCTCTCCCATGGGATGGGTCTCAAGTAGGGCCAGTCTTTAGTTGGCCATTCCCTCAATCTTGCTCCATCTTTGTCCCTGCACATCTTGTTGGCAGAACAAGTTTTGGGTCAAAGGTTTTGTGGGTGGGTTGGTGTCCTTATCCCTCCACTGGAAGTCCTGCCTGGCTACAGGAGATGGCCACTTCAGGCTCCGTAAACCCTGCTGTTAGAAATCTCAGCTAGGATGACCTCCACAGATTTCCTGGGGCCTCCCCTATCCCAGGTCTCTGGCAAATCCCAGAGATGCCCCTCACCTCTGATTTCCATTCTCTCACCCAGTTCTCAATCCCCTGCTCTTCCTACTCTTAATCTCTAACCCCTGATCGTCTCCCCATTCCCTCTCCTACTCAGTTTCCTCCCTCCCTCCACCTCCAATACCCAAACCCCAAAAGACATGCATGCCATGTACTCACTTATAAATGGATATTACCCATAACGTGCTGGATAACCATGCTACAGCCCACAGACCCAAAGAAGCGAAGTTACAAGGAGGACCCAAAGGAGGATGTTTGAATCTCCAAAAGGGAATAAAATAGATCTTGTATTTTCCTTTCTTTCTCTCTACTTTCTTTTTGGAGACAAGATCTCTCACTGGGCCTGGAAAGCACTGGTTTGGATGGCCTGGGAGTCCCCATGCTCAGCCTATCTCTGCTTTCCCAGCACTGGAATTATAAACATATCACTACGCTTGGCTTTTTTTTTTAACATGTATTCTAGGAATCAAGCTCAGGCTCATGTATTTACATATGAGCACCCACTCTGGCTTTTTTTTCTTACTTTTTAAAAGTTATATGCAATAAGAGACATTTTTAAACCTAAAAGTGAGATCAGTATTGTTAAAGTTTCTATTAGAATGTTTCCACAAATAGTATTTAATAATACTAATTACATTTTAGGATAAACTGAAATTTTTTTCTCATTTAGGAACTGATACTTTTATAATAGAAATGGTAGCTAACATTTATTTTTTGTTTTCTATATATTAGCTGCCACAATAAGTGCTTGGTAGACACTGGTTAATTTAATTTCTTTTTAATTAGTTATGCAAGAAAAAGCATGCTTTGCCAACACATAAATTATGACATGTTTGTTGGGGACCGAATCCGTATTAAGATGCAGATTGGAATTTAACAGAGTAGTTTAGCGTCAAGCAGAGAACAGCTGCTTCTGTGACCTGGTGTTTTACACTCTTGCATTTTGCACTAAGAGGGGAGAAATCACAAATGACTTATTTCCACAATGTTTGCATTTATGTTTTAAATGACAAGATAAGAGAAAGGGCCTCATGCTGTGTTTTTGTAAGCACTTTGCTAGGAATAACATATTGCCTGTGTAGGCTGTTTTTATTACCAACAAATGAAAACCCCAATAGGGTATAATTGCCAATGTATTTTCTTTTTTAAACATTGTAATTTTGAAGCACCGAAGTCTGCTCGATAGATGTGCCATATGTGATTTTATATCAGATGGTCATGGCTAATCTGTGTGGCAAAAGTCTTTCAGGGGAGATTTTTGCACAATTATTATAATTTCTTTACCATCTTCATTAATTGGCTGTATTTTAACATCAGTGTCTCATATGCTTCCCGACTGCAACCAATGGTCCATTGTAAGTATAAATTAAATAATGTATGACTGAGAATAAGGACGTTTAAAAAGAGTATAATGATCAAACTCACTATGGCAGTTAACACTTGTTCAGCTAAATTACAAATCGATTTCAAAACTCATTCGTCAGCAGGTTCGGCTGAGCTCTCCAAACTGCCCTCTTTGTTTTCTCGAAACATAGGAAGAGCTTTTCCTTTCAGGGGAATGGGGCTACAGCTCAGTTGATAGAGTGTTTGCCCAGCATGCGTGAAGCCCCAGGTTTGATCCCCAGCATTGCATTAACCAAGTGTGGTGAGTTGGCACTCAGAAGGTGGAAGCAGGAGGGTCAGGAATGCAAGGTCATCCTCAGCTACATAGCAAAATCAAGACCGGGAAGGGATACAGAAGACCCTGTCTCAAAGCAAACAAAGTCAGGATTTTTAACTTTTAAAGAATTATTTCCAGTATTTGTTTCTGTTAAAGAATGGGGATGAGAACCCTTGCTTCTGGATGTGACCGCACGCTGCCATTCCTGACCCTGCAGAAGGCTTGTGAAGTTCACAGGTGGTTAGCTGGCATTGGGGTGAGTAGCAAGGGTAGGCATGTGTCTTCAGAGTTCAACACTATTCCAAGTCTGGCCTCTGCTGTGCACCTAGACTTGGGTTCCCACATGCTTTTCTTCCTAATTTAGAAAGCATTGCCCACTGGGTCTTCTTTGAAGCCAGAAGTTACAGGTTAGGCAGCAAGCAGAAGGCCAGATGACCTGATGTCTTAGCAGTGGGATGCATATCTTATT
The DNA here is from genome assembly GCA_028658305.1 of Pachyuromys duprasi. Taxonomy (NCBI): domain Eukaryota; kingdom Metazoa; phylum Chordata; class Mammalia; order Rodentia; family Muridae; genus Pachyuromys; species Pachyuromys duprasi. Next base: position 39,689,586 of record CM053757.1, read on the forward strand.
TGGAGAAGCAATGTGAGTTGCCACAGGAAAGACCGGAGAAGGCTTGGATGTCTGATGTGAAATGCAGGGAAGAGGGGCTGGCTTTCTTGAGGGCTAAGGTACCCCCAGCCGTGGAGCCGACTTAGTTGCCTTGAAACGTATTTCAAAACCTTTTAAAATTGAAGCTTTATTCTCACTTGCCTTTTCCAGAAGAGAAAGCTCTCTGCTCTTTGAGGGGAGATCCAGAGGCAATCTTGGTGCTGCTGGGTGGTTTCGTCTGGCATAGCAGATAAGCCAGGTTGGCTGTGGGCTTGGGGCAGGACTTGGACAAGGTCTGCTCAGAGATGAGCCTCTCTCTCAATGTGTGCCTGCAGCGCCGGCAGGGTAGCATGGCTTTCTTTAATGCATGGGGAAAAGTTTACTCCCATCCATCCGGGGAGGCCTCTGGTCTCTTTCTCTTTCTACCCCACCCTGGGCTACAGCTGCATATAGGGCAGAGCGGCTGTCCCACTGCCTCCCTGGCGCCATGGCTCTTGTTTTTCTATGAGCTCACTGGGTAGGGGCGGCTTATGGGCATAGAAACCCCTGAAGAGCCCTCTGAAGAGGCACATGCAGTCCCAGTCTGGTGAACATTTCCATGTGGAAGTCCACAAACTCAGAAATTTCGAAGGAGGTTCAGACCGCTGGGACTCCTCATCTCTGGGCTGGTTCCCACGCTCAGCCTTGACCCAGGCCCTGACATCCTCCTAAGTATGTGGCCCACTCTGCTCATTTGCTGCAACCCAGAGGCTTTTAAGTGACAGAGCCCTGCCATCTCTGCCAAGGTGGCTGCCTTCGGGATAAATTGGATTGTCGGTGTCTTCTTCATGTCTAAGGATTTAGTTATATTTGGTCTTTGCAAAATAGGTAATAAAAATAACATGTGTTGGCCAGGTATAGTAGTGTGTGCCTGTAGTTCTAGTTTTCAAGGCGCAGGGGCAGGGGCAAGATTTTTACAAGTTTGAGCCAGCCTGGTCTATGTAAAGAGTTCCAGGCTAGCTAGAGGAACCCAGCATCACCCTATTTCAAAAATGGAAACGGTTGTGGTGGCACACATCAGTAGTGTGTCCTAAAGGAGTGGGAGCCGGAAGATTACAAGTTTGAGGTCAGGCGGGGCTACCTCTTGATGGTTCAGTGGTCAGGAGCATGGGCTGTGTTAGTACAGGCCCAGAGTTCTATTGCTGGCTCCCACACCACGTGGGGCCAGTCACAAATGCCTTTAACTCCTGCTCCAGGGGAATCCAACACCTGTGGGCCTCTGCATACACCCGAACTCACATGCAACAACCCCTCCATACACATAATTAAAAACAATAAAAGTAGACCTTACGAAAACAAAAACAAGCCGCATTTAATAACAGTTTAATATCAGTTCCGCAAGTCTTCCTGCATGCTGACACACAGCAGCTAGGAAGCTCATGCACGCATCCCCCTCCCCTCTGGCTGTCTTTTCCCATTCTACAGAAATTTGCTTTGACAAAGGAGAAATAATTTGCACATCCCAAAGTGTCCCCTGCCTTGCAAGAGAATTCGCTGGCAGCTTCCACAAAAGCAGCCAGCTCCCCCGGTGCATGTTAAGTGGTTTCCTTTGCAGGGTTTTGATTCAGGAAGAACTTTTCAGGAAGGCGTTCGTGCACGGCCTCGTGTTCACCTGGAGAAAATTGTTAGCCCCCATCCTCATGTGAGGGAAAGCTCATTTGCAAGTCGGATGCGATCTGCTACCCTCAACTCCCCAGGGTCAGTCAGTTCCCAGGCTAGAATGTAGATTTCCTTTCCATTTTTATATTAAGATCCTGCCGGGGAAGAATTCGCCTTTGGAATGCAAGAGAGTCAAGATCTGAGACCTGGGGTCGAATGTAGGATCTGTTTCAGGAGTTGGAAAGATCAGGATTTCAGCAGGATCCTCAGGGTGCTCTGCCAACTGAGGACTCTGGGTCACCTTTCTCTTTACTCAGAGGTCTTTCACCTGGTGACTTAGCCCCTGGGGTTCTACTTCAGGGACTAGGGACCCACTGGCACCCAAGAAGATGGTCATTTTTGTATGTGCCTGCACCTACGCAAAGGTTTGGAGAGGAGCTGTGGTTGGTTGCTTGATTGTCTTTTGGTTGCTCTAGAGAGTAGGGGAGGTACCATTGGGTGTTCTCTGTTGGCTCCCCAGCTCCTGGACCCCAGCAACGCAGGCACTCACTGTATACTTGTGTGTTGAATTGATTCAGGAAGTGCATGAGCATGATGGTGGCCTTAGCAGGACAGGAACCTAGGAGGCTCTGCTCCCAGAGTCCTCTGCTCAGTACCTTCTCAAAGGGAGGGGCTGCTGTGTCCAACACTATTCTGAAAAAAAGTGGGGGGCTCTGTGTCCAGCATATTCCTGATGGGAAGGGCTACTTTGGTTTCCTAGGAAATATCTGTACTCACCAAAGATTGAAACTGCGCATCAAAGACCCAGATCACTGCAAAAGAAATCTCAAAGCAATAACTGAAGCAAGGGAGAGGTAAATTGGATTTTCCAAGGCTGTCTGCCTGAGTGGTACCTGGAGCCCAGGGAGGGCTTGTGCTCTGGCCAGCTGGCTGGCTGTCGGTGGACAGGGACCTTAGCATAAACACTTCTCAGAGAGCATGCTGCAGGGAGCAGCTGCTTCAGGCTTGCTCAAGGTGAGGTCCTGGGCACCCCGAGCAGAGAGCAGGTACTTCGAAGCCTGGTGCTTCTGCCTCAGACAAGCTGTCAGGGACGGCTGTGGTTCTGAGTGACGACGCAGTGTGTGGACTTGTCATTGGGCTTGGTGTCAGGGTTATGTTCTTGACACTCATGGATCGCATGCCTCCCTCTGTGGATTCCAGCCCCCCTCCTTCGTGGAAGCTGGCAAGTAGCTGACTTTTGTCCTTCTGGGGCTCTCAGCTGAGGAGTCGGGACTGGGTTTTTCAGTCTATAAAATGCCGGAGGCAGAGAGGAATGTACTGGACGGGTCTCTTGTGTGACACACACTCTGGCTAGCTGGTTCAGCAGAGGCCATAAGAAAGCCGGGACTCACAGAGAAGCGTGGGCAGTTAGGGTGGTAGGGACATGGGGAGGCAAGGAGGCAGGGGCCCTGTCATGAGTCCTCACCTGTGACTTAGGCATGAGGAGAGGAGATAGAAGGAGGAAGAGGAGGGAAGAAAAAGGGCTCCCTTTGGTGCTCTTCGGACAGAAGGGACCAGTTCCTTAGAGCCATTGGCTTCAAGACAACGGAAGGTGAACAGAACTGAACTGTCTTGGTGCTCACTGGGGTAGATTGTTAACTGAATCTTTCTGACCCAGTGGCCTCTCCCAGAGCTACACTTTCTGGTGCTACTGGCCATGGGCTAGTTGATAATGGACTCAGTGCCCAAAGTGGCTGCTGACTCCATGATCCACAGTCCCAGGTGGGAAGCGAACCCTTCTCCATGTTTCTGGGTCTCCTGAGCTCTAGTGTAAATAGAAGGGTGCCTGCTTTTACACAGTGCTCCTGGGCTCTGAGGTCTTATTCTGGGGAGAACACAAAAGGAATCACATGAGGGTTTGAGAGTCTAGAACCTTCCTGCTCAGAAGCAGAAGAAATGGGCATTGGAACGACAGATCCCAGTCCCACACCCTGCTACGTCCATTAACCTCATGCTACGGTGGCCTTGACTGGGCCAAATAGGTCACAGACTCCTACTTTCTGCTTACTAGAGAGACAGAGAGATGGTCGGACGAGAACAAAGCACAGAAATTTAGTTCAGCAGTCTAAGAGAAAGCATCCTCTCTCCTTTGGGAGGTGAAAAATGAAGAGTGGAGACCTGGTGGCAGTTGTCAGCCATTTTGTGACCATGAGGGAAGCTGCTTTGAAAACAGCATTTAGAAGATGGCACAGCAGAGGAAATCACAAGAAATGGAGCCAGGTGTTCCGAACGGACGGGACTGTAGTCGCCTGTGCTCAAGCCAATTTGAGTAGGTTTTCTGGACTCTTGGACTGAGCGCTCTCTGATCCACAAGGCCAAGACAAGTTAGCTTCTAAGGATCATCTTCGTCCTAGAAGTCTCTATCCAACAGGATGGTCTATCTAACCTGGGACCAAAGCAGCCAAGGGGCAGCCTGTGGTAGGTCTCTGATCACAGATGCCATATTGGTTACCCTGCTATGACAAAACACCCGGCAAAGGGCAACTTAAAAAAATTAAAGTTTTTTTTTTGTTTGTTTGTTTTTTTTGGTTTATGGTGCAAGAGGGCCTTATAGTCCATCACGGGGAAGGCATAGCAAGGGGCAGCTGGTCTCATTGCATCCCTGCAGTGACATGCTTCTCCCATAAGACTAACCTTTCCAAATGGTGCCATCATATGGGGACCAAGTGTTTGAACTTATGAGCCTGTGGTCACTCAAAAAAAGCAGTATGTGCCATCTCCTTCCCTTTGTGTGACAAGGGCACTTCTGTTTTGTTTGTTTGTTTGTTTTGTTTTGTTTTGTTTTTTTAGGGACCTCCTCTACCAAATTCTAGGAACCATTGCTCACGGCTCTTGTATGTGGCTAGGAGGACCCACCAAATCTTGTTCCCTGGTCTCAGGGATTCCTCTCCTTAGAGACCCAGGCTGTCTACCTAGAGGCTGATATGCTGGCCAGGCAGCTGCTTGGTCTGGTTCTGACAGTCCTTTAAAAGCATGCAGGGGGTCTCTGCATTGTCAGACACTTAGGACTGCTGGCTAAGCTTACTTGTAGTTAAGGCTTAAAGGTAGTCTCAATCTAGAAGCCTCTGGCTTGAAGATTTAGCTTTGGTTTTTCGTTTTGAAATGCTCTGTAGACTAGAAAGCACTAGCTTCCCCCCCTCCCCCCAAGGGCTCTGTTTCTGAATTATATTCTTGCTTCCCAAAGTCAATTATGGGAAAAGCCACAGAGCTCAGTCTGATACTTACGATTGCACAGTTCCTAAGCCCCGTGTACCAGGGGAAGCCAAACAAATATGCTTCAGCTTTACAAATCCTTAGACATTTCCACGAAGGCTCCTTTAACTGTCTCTGACAGTAAGGAAATTAATACACGGAGCTGACAGTGTGTAAAACGACTGTGTGTGTGGAGGTCTCTGAGGATAATGTCATGTCTTCACTAGAAATGACTGGTGTGGCGGGGATTCTAGCAGCCACAGAGATGGCTGGATGGAAGGCCCGCCACGGGTTAAATGCCATCATTATGGGATCTCTCAATCAGGAAATATCTGTGGAGCATGCGCTTCATGTGGAACGCTGGAGAGGTACCCAGGAAAGCACATCAGTAGAGAATGGTATGGAGAAGATCTTTGACCTTGAGGAGCTGCCCACTCAAGGAAGGAAGAGAAGGAACACACACTTGAAGGTGTTCTGTGTTCTAAGAAGTGTGGAAGGAGGAAATGACAGTTGGAAACGTGGGCTTTCTCGGGGGGGGGGGAAAGGACTTGAATTAGACTTCAAAGTAAATGAACAAATCATTATTTGGAATGGAATTATGTATTATTGAATGAGCCTTGAAGCAGCCGTTCATTGGCCAGGGCTTGGAGATTTTATTTACTGAGCATGTTGAAATAAAATTTATTATAACAAGAATTGGCCTGGCCTGTATTTGTCCTATATTTAAAACATGTAATTTTTCACAGTAACAGCAAAAAACGTGAAATTTAAATGTAGGCTTCTTTATGGAGTCTGGGAAATGACTTCTTCCTGGGTGGAATTGCACTATTGACTGTGTTAGGTTTGCAGGTGATTGAGCAAATAGTATTTTCTATTTGATCTTATTATATTTTAATCACATCTCAAGAAATGTCAGAATTGTACAAAATGAGAAACTTCACAAGCTTGTATTTCACAAGGCAGCCGGTTTGTAGAGCGCGTTGGAAGGGACCTCACTCGCATTGATTTGCTGTGGTGATCAATCGTGGCTTAGTGCTAATGGGGTGGTGTGGGACCGGCTTCTTCCATGCTGGGCCTGAAGGTCACTTCTCACATCCCCTGCCTGGAGCCAGCCACGCTGTTCTGTTTTATGCTGTGACTTTCGTCTGAAGGTCAGTGGGTGAAATACCACCCACCTCTGGCTTGCTAACTCATCAAACCCTCATGGCTGAACAAATATTGCTCCTGGGCCGAGTCATATTTTGAGACACCCATTTTTCTTGCTTTTCTTTTTCTTTCCTTCTTTTCTTCTTTCTTTCTTTCTTTCTTTCTTTCTTTCTTTCTTTCTTTCTTTCTTTCTTTCTTTCTTTCTTTCTTTCTTTCTTTCTTTCTTTCCTCTCTCTAGGTTTTCCTTTCTCTGTCTTCTTCCCAATCTAGCAGTCAACAGACTCAGGATTTTGTTACCTCAGTGGGTAGCATGGCCAGGCTGCAGTCAGCCGTTGCCTAAGTTACTGGCTTTTGTTTTTAGAAAGTCCAAAACCTTCCTATAGAAAGGAATGCAGAGGCAGAGGCTCAGAGCTTTTGTTTTTGGAAAGGCCAAACCTGTCCTATAGAATGGAATGCAGATGCAAGAGGTTCAGAGCTTCTTGCATCACCCTTAAACAGAGATACCATGGTCTGGACACTGGGAGGTGCAAAGGCCCAGGCATGGTGTTATCAACAGAAATGAGGATGCAGCCTCAGGATCTCATGTCTCTGTGGAAAGGTGTGGAGGTAGTAGGCAGAGGGGCCACAGGGACATCCCGACCATGAGAGGTTCCTACAAAATAGATATTCTGCCCATTTCATACTGTTCTATTACGACTTGGGGCCACAGAATTGTGGCAGGAAGCCCACGAGCAAGAAATCAGAAAATGGAACATGTCTTCATAGGAGAATTCCCACAAGTCATGAGTCAGGAATCCCAAACTGCTTGCTGTAGCACCTGATGATGACCCTTTGACCAGGTCTGGACTTTCTACACCTGTATTAAAGTGACCCTGCTTTGCATGGCCCTTATTTGCATGACCCTGAGATTGCTAAACTGGAAATCACATGTACAGTGGCTCATACAGACCTCCCAGAATTGTAGGTTTGCCAACTCGGACTGCCCTCCCTTGAAGGGTATGAATTCCATGTCAGGAAAGGGCACACAAAGAAACTCACCCAAACTGAGCAAATACTTCTCACAAATAGAGAGCCCTGTGGCCCATGTCCTACCCCTCTGCACGGTCCAGAGAATGACCTACAGTAACCGTGCTTGCTGTTTTGAATGACTGAGTTTATTAAGGGTACAGAAAGCCAAAGCAAAGGAGTGACTAGCAAGTTATGTGTGGGTAGATAGAAGGCAATGCGTTATAAATTGAGATACTCAAAACACCTAGAAGTTGACTGGAAAGCCCTTTTAGGAAGTCATTTAGAATCCTTGGTAGGAAGAGTCCCAGGAAGAATGTTCCCTTTGGTGAGGCTTTCAAGTAAAAGAACAAATGACAGCAGAAAAATGACACCATCGAACCAGAGGCTTGCGGATACCTAGCAGAAGCTGACTGGGGAAGTTGAGGCAGGTGGCTGGGGCTCCCAGCTTAGCTTTTCCTCCACGGCTGAGCCCCACAGCTGCTCTCTCCCACTGCAGACAATTTTCTATTATGGGACAAACAGTCGTGAGCTCTGTTGGAGATGGCTGACACAGCTGTTCTCAGGGACATGATTCCTTTTTCACTCTTGGGCTGTTTGGTTGGCTTCTCTCCTCCCTGTTACAGAATTGAGAAGGGGTGCTATCCCGTTCAGACAAGGGGCCTTGGAAGACCCTTGACATAAACATGCTTGGGTCTGAAGGTATGGGGACAACCGCACGTCCAAAGCTCAAATACCTGTGAGCTCAAACAGCACATGGCAATTTACCAATATTAGGTCCATTGCACCTGTGTCTAGATCAGTGGTAGTTCTCAACCTTCCTAAAGCTGTGACCCTTCAATACAGTTCCTCAAGTTGTGGTAACCCCCAAACATAACATTATTTTCATTGCTATTTTGTAACTGTAATTTTGCTACCTGTTATGAATTGCAATGTAAATATCTGATATGCAGGCTATCTGATATGTGCTGTACCCCCACTCGAGGGGGAAGGATCTCTTGGCCCACTGATTGAGAACCTCTGCTCTAGGTGATACTTGGGTGACTGCCCAGCCTTTTCCCCTCTTTCAGAGTACTTAAGAAACTATTTGTCCTATTCTGCTCCAACACATGAATTCATTCACTGCCCTCCGGTTCCTGTCACCACAATGTCTGGACACCCAGTTCCCTGCAGGAATGGCCTAGAACCCCTTGACACTGGGGATTCTGCGGCTTCCATTCCAAGTCATCTTGGTGTCCGTGGTCTTATCTGGAGCCCTTGCTTCCTTCTACAGTCTCATCTCCAGTGGGGCTGCTGCTCTTTGTAGCCTGTCCCTGCCAGGCCCCTGCATTCTCCTGGACAGCTGCTCTCCAACTTTCTATATGATTCAGGCACCTGTGGCTTAGCCTACCTTGTGCTTTCTGTAGCTAGACACCCGATACTGTTTTCTGTCATCCCTTTAAAAAAAATGTGTTTGTATGTGTCTGAGTGTGTGCATGTCTGTGGAGACCAAAGGAACATCTGATCCCCTGTGGCTGGCGTTACAGGTAGATGTGAGCCAACTGTGTGGGTGCTGGGAACCCAGATCTCTGCAATAGCAGAAGCTGGCATAACCAGCGAGCCATCTCTCCAGCCCCTTCTACCACCCTTTAAACCAGGGGTCTTCAAACTACTGTCCACGGGCCACATGCGGCCCGCAGAGGAGTCTGATCTGGCCAGCCAGCAATGAGCGCAGTTTGGCTGCCAAGATACCTGCCAGCATATACACTCAGGGTCACAGCTCCTCAGGGATGACGTCAACCGCCTCCGCTCATGGCACGCTGTGTGCTGGGTGGGTGGGCGTGAGGGCGGTGTTGGGAGGGACACTGATGCGCCCTTGTGCCTGGCGCTCCCCGCTCGCGACACTGATGACATCACTGGAGGGCGCTGGATGCCACGTGGCGAGGATTACCACATGTGGGTGACTATATAATGATGTAAAAAGGCGCCCACTCCACCCCCAGGCAACGTGGTGTCTGTGTGCTGTGCCTGCCTGTCAGTGAGGTTTTCCTCCACTCCCTCCACTGCCAAAGGTCAGTCAAAAGTGCCATAGAAATAAATTTTTGCCAGATGGGGGGTTCTGCCCGATTGGGGGGTAGGTGACTCATATGAAAATTCCCCTTTGGGGATGGTGGGGTGTTCAGTGCTGAAATCAAAGTTGGGGGGTGGGCGGTGGTTAGGAGATTAGGGGTTCGGTGCTGAAGCATTTTAAAGGGGATTACATTGAAAATTTTATATGCATTTTGCATTTCCTTTTCAGTGTTCACATGCTGATTCCGAACATATCAATTTGGGCGTTATATAGGGAGATATAACTGAACTATCAGGGACTGAGCTGGTCTGCTTAGAAAAGCCTGCAAGGGTAGTGTTCACATCAGGGACTAATGGGGGTTTATACACTGTGTGCGTATATATAATATATATAGCCAAAAGCAGGCCCACAGTTCCCATTGTAATACTGGTACGTGATCTGTTTATAAATGTTCTTCATTTTATTTATAAAAGATATGTGCAGTGTGGGTAGGAATTAGTAGTTCATACAGTCCGGCCCTCCAGCTCTCTGAGGGACCGAGATCCGGCCCCCACTTTAAAAAGTTTGAGGACCCCTGCTTTAAACCAAGAGAGATATGGTGGGAAACAAATAAAATTCCAGTTCATCTTATCAGCAAAAGAATGCAGCAGCATCTGTCAAAGAAATGGCTAGCTCAGTTGTTTCCATGGCGCCCAGCACTATGAACTGGTCCTGAGTCCCTCTCATCCTCAAGTTTAACATATCCTGCTGAACCATTAGGTTGTTCAGCACACTGGGTCCCTTGGTGCACAGTTTGAGAATGATGGAAACAGATCATATAGTACATTTAAAGAAAACATCATCTATATTCATGGTATGGTATTTGCCTATATCGCATTATGAGGCCCTTCTGTCAGGCTTTAAGATTATTAACACACTCTCTCTCCTCCCCCATCCATTTCCAGGTGACCCGAGCTAGATTCCCAGTTAAGCTCCTCCCAAAGTTTGGGGGGTTAGAACTGTGTGAAGTGACACGCTTAGTGTTTCTAGCTGCTGAACTTGGGGGGGAGCTGTCATACAGCCACAGATGACGACACACAGCGCCTGTCTTTTCCTAATGACTGTAAGGGCTTTGCATTTGTTAAGAATGTCAACTATGTATAGACACATGTTAAGATCCCTTGGAATTTTTAGTGAATCTACATTGAATTTATTATCATTTAGGGCAGAGTGGCATCTTTACTTTTATTCGAGGAGTGCTGTATTGTTTCTTTTTGTTCAGAAACATGGATTTTAAATCTTTTCCACACTCTGTTGAATGTGGTTACTTTCTTGCTTGTTTAAATCTTTAGGCATTTCATCTTCCTTAGAATTTGTTACCCTTGAGGTATTTTATATATTTTTTGTTAATATTTTCAGTGTGAGATCTATTTAAGAAATATTTTCCTGATTATTGGTCATAAAAGTACCTTAAAATTAATGTATACATACATACATACATACATACATACATATGTGTGTATACACATTAACAGAAACATATACTTATATAATATATAACAGAAACATATATAATATGTATATATAAATAGTAATATATATACACACATTAACACACACACACACACACACACACACACACACACACACGCACAAACTGAATGGCACACTGATTTTTTAACCTGCCTGGGCCAAATGCACTGACCCTTGCGTTGCTAAGCCTGAAGAATGAGGACAGTAACGGTGCATTCATAGTGGGTGGCTTTTCAGGATGAAATCATGTGTACAGGATACAGTCCAGGCTTGGTCTATGGCAGGCATGTCCTACATACTTACTGATCCTGTTTTTATTCCTGTTCAAACGATACAAAGCCAAATACGCCACTGACTGAAACTCACTCAGAGAAACCAAAGACACGGAAGAACCAAACTGTACCTTAGGAAACAGCGCACACCAATACACAATGCCTGGTTTGTTCATCCCTCGGGGGTCTCCAGGGTGGTGATTGTGCTTTAGCAGGAGAGCAGTTGAGCCTTCAGGCGAATCACGCCCTTAGCCCTGAAACCCTTGCTGGGGGTACACACCATTGGCTGCCTGTTATACCACACATGTGCCATGTTACCACTTCATGACTTCGATCCTGGGATTTGTTTGGCGTTGGGTCGTTAACGCCTTCGTGGCCAACTAGTCTCCCAGCTCAGGGGTCTATCCCTGTGCTCCCAGCTTGTCTTTCTTAGTATTTCCAGGGGTTGCTGGGCTTTTCTTTCCTTCTTCTTCCTTTTCTTGTTCGAGGGGCCTGGCCGCTCTCCCACCTTGGGGCTAGGAGTGCTCATTACAGTAGTTAGAAAATGGCCCTTAGGGAAGTCTAGGGGTGGGGACCTGGCCACTTGCATGCCTTGAGGGTTTACAGGGGCAGGGAGGGCTTTCACGTGAGTTGAAGCCAACAGTGCCCTCCTTGCAGTGTGGAAACCATAAGCCCCAAAGTCCTTAATTCTCCAGCTGCTTCAGGATTTAATCACAGTAACAGAAAACTCACTAATTCACCATCCTCCCTACAGGCTGGGTGCCCCCCCTCCCAGGCTTCATCAACTCAACAAACCCTCACAATGTAATCTCAGAACTTTTCTGTTTTCTCATAGTATAGCCAAGTACAGGGAACATAGAAGAAAGTTATAGCAGGCGCTAGACCTGCATTGTCTCTCACTGAAGTGTAGCTAGTCCTTACTGAGAGGGGCTGTTTGAGTATAAAATACACACTGGATTTTGAAGACTTAATACAGGAGAAACGGATATAAAATGTGTCATAATACGTACTTATGCTGAGTATATTAGAATGATGATATCTTCACATTCAGCATTAAATAAAGTAATCCATCAGGTCCAGCATGCACAGCTGTCTTCCTTTGCTGGGCTATTAGGGGTCAACTGGAGCTCCATTGATTTCCCAGGCATCCTCTGTATACTTCCCGGGGCTTCCTCTCAGGGGCTGCAGGCGGCAGAGCGGATTCGAAACCAGCTAAGAATACTTAAGACTTGTGTATCTTCCGCTGAGTTTCCACTAAGAGGAGCGAGTCCCAGAACAAGCCAAACACCACTGAACAAGGCAGGGTCCTCTGCCCACTGTGGGAAGGGGAGGGAACTACCACTCAGATTTCCAAGATGTTGGTGTTTGTGGTGTGCTGTGTCTGAGTGGCAGAAGATCAGAGGCTGTGGTTGCAGTCCAGGAGCGCTTCATTTCAGCAGATCTCAGATCACTCCTGCTTTCCCAAGTGCAGTATCTGGGCCGGAGGCAGCACCCCAGCCCCAATCTAGGTTTCTTCTGGTCCCCATGTGGAGACCAGATGGACAAGACAAACGTATAGGGTCCCAGGTCCAAGATGGTGAAGCCACACCAAATCTGAGTGCCAGGAGCTCAGCCCCTACTGGGCCAGCAAGCAGCTGTGTAGCTAAATCTGATTAATATAACACCAGCACCCATTTGTTGCGACTGACCCCATAACACCAATGCCCACTGGTAATCTGCTTGATTTGCCTGACCCATCTGGGGCACAGCCAGCAGAGACATCCTCCAGCTCCCCTCCCCCCATGTACACACATTTGTAAACTCTCTGACTGGTAAAGCCCGTGGTCCTCTAGTGTGGAGACCGAAGTCAGGCAGAGCTTAGAGTCCACTCCCTGCTGACTCCTGATCTGCCTGACCCAACTGGGACAAGGCCAGCAGAGGGAGCTGTACTCAGGCTCTGACCCACATCTTCTATCTGTCATCCCAATGAGGCCAATGTGAGCAACTTTCAATTCGGCCATCTCTACCTCCTCCCAAACTCTGACCATCAGAGACCATCAGCCCTGCTAATACCAGAGACATCAAAATGGGTAGATGTCAGTGTAAGAACACAAGCAACAAATCCCAGGGCCATTTGGCATCACCAGAAACTAACAGTCCTACCACACCAAGCCCTTGAAATACTATCACAGCCGAAGTGCAAGAATTATGAAAATGATAGAGGACTCAAAGAAGGAAAATAAATCCCTCAAACTAGAACAGAAAATACAATCAAACAGGTGAAAGAATTAAACAAATCCCCGAAAGAAATTAAACAAATACAGGAAACTACAATCAAACAGGAGAAGGAAATGAATAAAACTATTCAAGACCTAAAAATGGAACCAGAAGCAATAAAGAAAACACAATCTCAGGTAACCCTGGAGATGGAAAACCTAGGAAAGAGGAAAGGAACTACAAACACAAACATCACCAACCGAAAACAAGAGATGGAAGAGAGAATCCCAGGGGTAGAAATACTATTGATGAAATTGATACGTCAGTCAAAGAAAATGTTAAATCTAAAAAGCTCCTGACACAGAACATCCAAGAAATCTGGGACACTATGAAAAAGACCAAACCTAAGAATGATAGGAATAGGAGAAGACTCCCAACTGTAAGGCCCAGACAATATTTTCAACAAAATCATAGAAGAAAACTTCCCCAACCTAAGGAAAGAGATGCCTGTAAACATACAAGAAGCTTACAGAACACCAAATGGGTTGGAGCAGAAAAAAAAAACATCCTGCCACGTCATGATCAAAACACTAAATGTACAGAACAAAGAGAGAATATTAAATGCTTCAAGGGAAAAAGGCCAAGTCACATATAAAAGAAAACCTATCAGAATTAGACCAGACTTCTCATCACAGACTCTAAAAGCCAGAAGGGCCTGGACAGATGTCATGCAGACCCTAAGAGAGCACAGATGTCAGCCCCAACTGCTATACCCAGCAAAACTTTTAATGACCGTAGAGGGAGAAAACAAGATATTCCATGACAAAAACAATACCTACCCAGAAATCCAGCCAACCAAGGAGGCCAACTACACCCAGAAAAACACAGGTAATAAATAATCCCACATCAGCAAAACCAAAAGAAGGGAATCACACACACACACACACACACTCACACACACACACATACACAAACACACACTCTACCATCACCAACATCAAAATAACAGAAAGTAACAACCACTGGTCACTCTCAACATCAATATCTCTCAACATCAATGGTCTGAACTCTCCAATAAAAAGACAAAGGTTAACAGAATGCATGTGAAAACAGGACCTGTTTTCTGCTGCATTCAAGAAACACAACTCAGTAATAAAGATAGACATTACTTCAGAGTAAGGGGATAGAAAAAAAATTCCAAGCAATTGGATTCAAGAAGCAAGCTGGAGTAGCCATTCTAGTATCTAATAAAATAGACTTTCAACCAAGATTAATCAAAAGAGATGGGGAAGGACACTTCATACTCATCAAAGGAAAAATCCACCAAGATGACATCTCTATTCTGAACATCTATGCCCCAAATGCAAGGGAACCCATATTCATAAAAGAAACTTGGCTAAAACTTAAAGCAAACATTGAGCCCCACACATTGATTGAGGGAGAATTCAACATTCCACTCATTCTAATGGGCAGATCATCAAGAAAGAAGCTAGTGGGGAAATAATAAAGCTAGCAGGTGTCAATGAATCAAACGGATCTATTAGATGTCTACAGAACCTTTCACCCAAACACAGGAGAATATACCTTCTTCTCAGTACCTCATGGAACCTTCTCCAAAAATGACTCTATGCTTGTTCACAATGCAAGCCTCAACAGATATAAGAAGACTGAAAGAACTCCCTGCATCTCATTAGACCACAGTAGATTAAGGCTGGACCCCAACAACAACAGAAACAACAGAAAGTCAACAAACTCATGGAATTGAATAACTCTCTACTCAATGAATACTGGGTCAGGGAAGAAATTAAAAAAAGAAATCAAAGACTTTCTAGTATTCAATAAAAATGAAGGTACAACATACCCAAACTTATGAGACTCAATGAAAGCAGTGCTAAGAGGAAAGTTCATAGCACTAAGTGCCTTCTAAAGAAAATGAGAGATCCCATACTACTAACTGTTGTATGTAACGATTAATATTTACTATTGATATATCCTCTGGTAATGCTTGCTGTTAATCCTAAACAGCTGTGTAACAAAATCACCACACAGAGATTGGGATTTCAGTTAACTAACCCAGAACACAATGCTGGGCAATAGTTACTCCCTCCTAAACCTCCAAGCCCTCATAGTTTCCTAACATTTAGATTTCCCACATTGTTCTTGCTTTTAGTGATATATTAGGTCCAGTCCATCTCTCCTCATCATTCCAAGATCTCTCTCCTCCAGCCTGCCTTCAAGCTCCTCTCGCCCTTTCTCCTTCCACTCATTTCCTGCCCTCCTGTTCCTCCTCTCTTTCCTGTTCTCTGGCTCCTCCCAGCTCAACATTGTGTCTAGTTGCTTTATTTTGGCCTGTTTACATAAAGTTGAGACAGGATGCTTAGAATGAGTATCATAATGCAATATCAGGAATGAAACCAGAGAGTGTGTGTGTGAGGGGGAGAAATCAGCATTTGAATGAACAAGGGTAAGGTGTATACATTTCAAAAGAACATTATACCAACAACTAACCTAGCAGAACACCTGAAAACTCTTGAACAGAAGGAAGTGAACACTCCAAAGAGGAGTGGATAGCAGGAAATAATCAAACTCAGGACTGAAATAAGTAAATGGGAAACAAGGAGAACAATATAAGAAATTAATAAAACCAAGAGCTGGTTCTTTGAGAAAAATCAACAATATAGACAGACCCTTAGCCAAACTAACTAAAAGGCAGAGGGAGAGTATGCAAATTAACAGAATCAGAAACAAAAATGGGACATAACAGTAGATAATGAGGAATCCAAAAAAGCATTAGGTCTTACTCTAAAAGCCTGTATTCCACAAAATTGAAAAATCTAAAGGAAATGGATGATTTTCTTGATAGATTTCATCTACCACAGTTAAATCAAGATCAAGTAAACAGTTTAAACAGACCTATAACCCTAAGGAAATAGGAGCAGTCATCAAAAGTCTCCCAACCAAAAGAAGCACAAGACCAGAAGGTTTTAGAGCAGGATTCTACCAGACATTCAAAGAAGACCTAATTCCAATACTCCTCAAACTACCCACAAAATAGAAACTGAAGGAACATTACCAAACCCATTCTATGAATCCACAGTAACCCTGATACCTAAACCACACAAAGACCTAACAAAGAAAAAGAATTGCAGACCAATTTCACTCATGAACATCAATGCAAAAATAATAAAGTACTCACAAACCCAATCCGAGAGAACATCAAATACATCATCCACCACGATCAAATAGAGTTCACCAGGGATGCAAGGGTGGTTCAACATATGGAAATCCATCAACTTAATCCACCAAATAAAGAAACTCAAAGGAAAAAAATCACATGATTATCTTATTAGATGCAGAAAAAAACCTTTGACAAAATCTAACACCCTTTAATAATGAAAATCTTAGAGACATCAGGGATACAAGGCAAATACCTAAACATAATAAAGGCTATATACAGCAAGCTGATAATCAACATCAAATTAAAGGGAGAGAAACTCAAAGCAATTCCACTAAAGTCAGGAACAATACAGAGCTGCCCACTTTCTCCCTATCTTCAAAACAGTACTTGAAGTTTTAGCTAGAGCTAAAGGAGATCAAAGGAATACAAATTGGGAAAGAAGAAGTCAAAGTATCACTATTTGCAGATGATATGATAGTATATGTAAGCAACCTCAAAAATTACACTAGAGAACTCCTATAGCTGATAAAGTGTCTGGATACAAGATTAATTTAAAAAATCAGTAGCCCTCCTGTAAACAAGTGACAAATGGGCTGAGAAAAAAAATTAGGGAAACTATATCCTTCACAATAGCCAAAAATAATATAAAGTATCTTGGGGTAACTCTTACCAAGCAAGCAAAAGACTGGTATGACAAGAACTTCAAGTCTCTGAAGAAAGAAATTGAAGATATCAGAAGATGGAAAGATGTTCCATGCTCATGGATTGGTACGATTAACATAGTGCAAATGGCCATTCTGCCAAAAGCAATCCCCATCAAAATACCAACAAAGTTCTTTACAGACCTTGAAAGAACAATTTTCAACTTCATATGGAAAAACAAAAAACCCAGAATAGCTAAAACAATCCTATACAATTAAAGAACTTCTGGTGGTATCCCCATCCTGACCTCAAGCTATACTACAGAGCAATAGTAATAAAAACTGCATTGTTTTATTACATAGAAATACTTAGAAATATTACATAGGTATAGACTGGTTGATCAATGGAATTGAATAGAAGACCCAGAAATAAACCCACATACCTATAGATACTTGATTTTGACAAAGGAGCATAAACCATACAATGGAAAAAAAGTCAGTGTCTTCAACAAATGGTGCTGGTCTAACTGGATGTCTACATGTAGAAAAATGTAAATAGATTCACATTTATCTCCTTGCACAAAATGCATACCCAAGTAGATCAAAGATCTCAAAATAACACCAGGTACACTAAATCTATTAGAAGAGCAAGTGGGGAAGAGCCTCGAACTCATTGGCACAGGAGTCAACTTCCTGAATAGAACACCAACAGCTCAGGCTCTAATATCAACAATTATTAAATGGGACCTCCCGAAACTGAAAAGCCTCTGTAAGGCAAAGAACATTATCGATAGAATAAAATGACGGTCTACAGACTGGGAAAAGACCTTCACCAATCCTCCATCGGACAAAGGGCTAATATCTAAAATATGTAATGAACTCAAGAAATAAAATGCCAATAAACAAAATAACCTAGTTAAAATATAGGACACAGTCCTGCACAGATGTAGCCCATGGCAGTTCAGTGTCCAAGTGGGTTCCATAGTAATGGGAACAGGGACTGTTTCTGACATGAATGAACTGATTGGCCTGCTTTCTGATCACTCCCCCTCGGGGTGGGGGTGCAGCCTTACCAGGCCACAAAGGAAGACAATGTAGCCACTCCTGATGAGACCTGATAGACTAGGATCAGAAGGAAGGGGAGGAGGACCTCCCCTATCAGCGGATTGGGGGAGGGGCATCGGTGGAGAAGAGGGAGGGAGAGTGGGTGGGGTTGGGAGGGGAGGAGGGAGGGAGCTACAGGTGGTATACAAAGTGAATAAACTGTAATTAATAAAAATAATAATGGAAAAAAACACACAAAAAATGGGGCACAGAATTAAACAAGAGAATTTTCAACAGAGGAATCTTGAACGGCCGAGAAGCACTTCAAGAAATGCTCAACTTTTTTAGTCATTAGGGAAATGCAAATCAAAATGACTCTGAGATTCCATTTCACACTGGTCAGAATGGTTAAGATCAGTATCTCAAGGGACAGCACATCCTAGTGAGGGTGTGGAGAAAGGGGAACCCTCCTCCATTGCTGGTGGGAGTGTAAACTTGTGCAACTACTTTGGAAATCAGTCTGGTGTTTTCCCAGAAAATTGGGAATAGCTTTACCTCAAGACCCAGCTATACCACTCCTGGGTATATACCCAAAAGATGCTCCGCCATACAACAAGGACACTTGCTCAACTATGTTCATGGCAGCTTTATTCATAATAGACAGAATCTGGAAACAGCCCAGATGACCCTCAACCAAAGAATGGATAAAGAAACTGCAGCACATTTATACAATGGAATACTACTCAGCCATTAAAAACAAATAAATCATGAAATTTGCAGGCAAATGGATGGAACTAGAAAAGATCCTCCCGAGTGAGGTATCCCAAACCCAGAAAGACACATGTCATGTACTCACTTATAAGGATATTTGTAGCCATATAGTACAGGATAAGCATACTATGAGGCACAGACTCCAAGAAGATAAACAACAAGGAGGATCCAAGTGAGGATGTAAGTGATGGGAGGGAAGATAGAATAAACAGAGGGAACAAGGTAGGAGAGGCGGCGCAGAGAGCTAAGAGGCTGGAGAACAGACCTGGGGAGAGTGGGGACAAGAGGACCGAAGCCTGCAGAGAAAAGAGAAATGGAGGGTGGGGGTATCTCTGTGACAAGCTGGAGACTTAAATCAGGGTAGGCCCCTGGGAAGATATGAGAGGGATCCAAGCAGTGACTCCTAGTCGCAGAGGCCATAGAGACTGAAGAGAACACCTAACTAGACTAGCCACTTGGAGGAGGGAGGGGAACTTAACCCACCCATGAAAATGTCAATCCCAAATTTATCCTGCCTACACAATGCACAGGGATAAAGATAGAGCAGATAAGGCAGAGCTTGAGGGAATGCCCAACGAATGACTGGCCCAACCAAAGACCTATCCTATGGGAGAATGCCAACCCCTGACACTATGAACGTTACTCTGCTAACCTTGCAGACAGGAGCCTGACAGACTTGTCCTCTGAGAGGCTCTATCCAGCAGTGCCTCAAAAACAGATACTGAGACTCCCAGCCAAACACTGCGCAGTGCCTAGAGAGCCTTGTGGAAAAGTGGGAGGAAAGAGAAAAGGGCCTGGAGGTGGCTACAAGTCAAACTAACCAGGCCCAGAGCGGCTTTCTGAGACTGAAGCATCAACCAAGGACCATGCATGAACTGGGCCTAGCCCACCTATAAAAATGTAGCAGATGGACAGCTTAGGCTTCATGTGGGTCCTCTAGTAAGGGAAGTGCAGACTGCATTGGGCAAGGACTCACTTGCCAGCCTTTTGATCAATTCCCCCTGGCGGGCTGCCTTACCAGGCCACAGGGGAAGAGGACATGCTCAGTCCTGATGTAGCCTGATGGGAAAGGAAGCTCCCCTTCTCTCAGGAGTGGGCGAGGGGAGAGGATGGAGGGAAGGAGGGTGGGACTGGGAGGAGAGGAGGGAGGGAGCTACGATCAGGATGTAAAGTGAGATCGGTGTTACCAAAACCACTGAGTGTAAGGTAATCTGATAAAAACAACAGAAACGTGTAGCAAAGTGTAGGTGACTCTAGACCTTAAAGATGAGCTACTGAGGTACTGAACAGTTTGGTGGCTGATTTGGGGGTATGTGCATTTTTCTGTCACGTCACAAGGGGGCGCTCACCTGCTCTTTGTGTCATATCCTGGGCTGTCAATGCTGGCAGCAGCCTTTCTGTTCCTGTTGGATGACTGGCCACATGTTATTGGCATGAGCTTTAACCCTTATCAGGGGGCTGGAGTGGTGGCTTGGTAGGTAAGCATGTGCTCTGCAAATTTGGTTCCTAGCACTGATGTCAGGTGGCTCACAACTACCTGTAACTCCAGCACCGGGGGATCCAGCGCCCTCTTCTGGCCTCCATTGTCATCTATACTACCCCAGTTCGACACACACACACACACACACACACACACACACAATTAAAAAAATAAATCTTAGCCAGGTGTGGTGGCACACACCTTTAGTTCTAGCACTTGGGAGCCAAAGGCAGGCAGATCTCTGTGAGCTTGAGGCCAAAGCAAGTTTCAGGACATCCAGGGCTACATAGAGAAACCCTATCTCAAACAAACAAACAAACAAACAAAAAACCCAAAACCAAAACAACAACAACAACAAACTTATTAGCAACTTTGTCTAGAGGCAAAAGTTTGTGATTCCATCTACTGGGAAGGCTGAAGCAGGAGCATCCTAAGTTCAAGGCCAGTCCGGGCAACTTAGTAAAATGTGACCTTAAATAGTGAAAGAAGCCCCGGGATGTAGCTTAGGGTAGAGCACTTGTCTATTATATATGAGGTTCAATCCCTGACGCTGCAATCAAAACAAGACTGTAACTCCCCTCAACTGACTAGCTTATGAATTCTACACTATTGCTACTTTGCACATTATATCCACAGCTGGGGGTTATACCAGCTCTTCTCTGGGGTCCGGCCAAGGCATGGAGGACCACTGGGGCTGTGTGGGAGGACTTCAGAGCCAGCCTCCAGATCCAGCTGAGCAGCCATGTGTGATAAGGAAGCTGGAATTCATATAAGACACTAGAGATGTTCTCACCCCCCCCTTTCCTCCCTTCCTCTCCCTTCCTCCTTAGATGGGATGACAATCATATGATTTTTGTTTTGGTTTGTTTTGTATTTTAAATCTGGCCAGGTGGTAGCTGTGACAGGTGAACTGGAGGGGACCAAGCCAATCAAGATGGAGGGTAGCATATTCACCTGGGCAGGAGGTGGCTGTGACAACCAGAAACACTTCTAAAGTAGAGTGGTTAGGACTCTTGCTGAGTCTGAGGTGTGTGGTAGATACTGCTTTGCACTCTTCTTCAGGAGTCAGGCCTTGGTCTCCCTGTTGGTGTTCAGTTTCTTACCCTGTTGGAAGGAGAGGGTGATGGGCACAGACAATATTGGAGTTTCTGTTGGTTTGGCAACACAAAGGTCATTGGTGACCTTGGCAGGAGGGACTTATGGGAGGGCAAAGATTGGATGGAAAGGAGGTGAAGCCCAGAAAGCCTTGAGGAGGAGACTGGGAGGCAGGCCAAGGATGGTGCTGTGCGAAGGACCAGGGTCTTCTAGTTCAAGTCTTCTGCTTTGGAGAAAGGGTGGGAGGAACAGCTGGCAAAGTGGATGGTACCCATGGGTGGTGGGTGGGAGTGCTGGAAACACAGATGGTGCCCAGAAAGGTCCATCTTGAGTGGGTAGGCTCTAAGTTAGAGCAGAATCAAGCAGGTCTTGTTTGTGCTGCTGGAGGTCCACCAGGTCAGGGATACTGACCCCTAGTGGGCACTAGGCATCATGCACCAGCTTGGGTAAGACCCTTCACATAGATGGTTGGACCTTGGTGTCTTGGACACTTGATGCCAGTGAAGGTTAGGGTGAAAGAAGTGAACTCATTAATCCATGTAACTCCTTGATCAGTTTCTTATTCCATCTAGTAAATTTATTTCCAGTACTTTTCTTATTTTACTAAAACGATTCCAAAGAATTTAATTCCACCTTCTGTAAATTGTACAGAGAGGATTTAATATGTCAATCAAATTGTTTCTGTTATAACTTCTGCCATTGTTAGCGTTCTTCTGTGACCATTGTTTCTGTCAAATCCAATTTTCCTGGACAAATATTTGCAGATTGAAATTTTATCAAGACAGTTTGATCTCTCTGCATCACTTTTATTCTTGCCAGATTTATATAAATATATATATATATATATATATATATATATCTAAGATTGGTCAGTGTGAAACTTTTAACTATTATCAGCTGTATTTTGAGGATATTATTTCTTCTAATAAAATTCATTATGACTAGGATAACATACGATAACATATTTATTTCTTCACTAATTCCTTACAAAATCACAAGGTCCCACTTGGCTCTGCTATCAAGGACTGGCTGATTGAATTGTAAATCTTGTCTTCTTGTCTGTTTCTGGGTCCTCTACGTGCCTTGTACAAATTGCCTCCTCTGTTGGCAGATCACCTTAGGTGGGGATTCCCTCGGGGTCAGGGGGTCTTGCCTGGCTCTGCAGCCTACCCAATGGCTGACCCTCTAACTTAAGACTCAGTTACTGCTCTTGCCTTACCCTTGTCTTAGTCACTTTCCTCATTGCTGTAACCAAATACCCCAGCAGCAGCAAAGTGGTAAAGAAGTGTTCATTTTGGCTCACAGTTTGAATGCACTTTGTCAAGATGGGGACAGCATGGAATCAGTGGCCTGCTACAATGGTCATACTGTATCAACATTGAGAAATCAGAGAGAGATGAGCGCTCAGCAAGACTTCCCAACACGTGGCGCTGTGCCTTCCACATTCAGGACGGATCTCCCTTCCAAGCCGGACCTTTCTCAGAACACTTTCATACTCACACCTGGGAAAATGTTTCTACGTTGATTCTAAATCCAACCAAACTGGTAATGAAGATTAACTGTCACGACCCCTTTTTTACAGAGATGGAAGCCACAGCTTGGAGAAATTAAGGGGGAAGAACAAGGATTTGAGCCCAGGTTTATCCGAATCCACAGCTTAACCCAGGATCAAAGAGTTATTTGGTGGCACGGCTAGTTGGACTCACTTGTCACACCGTACCATCACTGAGGAGATGGCCTCCTGGATTAACTTAATAGTCTGTACAATTGTCCACCCCTCAGGGCAGCCAGTTAGATACAGACACCAAGTTCTGTGAGTCTCCTGAGACAGAGGACCCTGGGATTCCAACCTCCTTTATTTAAGAGGAAGATGGAAGAA
>CM053757.1:39713241-39756096 GCA_028658305.1 Pachyuromys duprasi
GTCATGATCTTGATGGCTGACTCTTTGACCCTCCCCCATACAAGCCTGGGAGTGACAGACTGGCTAGATCCCAGGGGAGGACATTGCAGCCAGCCCTGAGGAGACAGGATGAGCTGGGGTTGGATGGAAGGGGAGGAGGTCCTCCCCTGTTGGTGGACTTGGAGGGGGCGGGGAGGAGGGAGATGAGGGAGGGAGTGGGCGGGTAGGAGGGAATGAGGGAGGTGGATACGCCTGGGATTCAAAGTACCTAACCTGTGATTGAGATAAAAATAAATAAATAAAAAAGTATGTTGATTTATGATTTTTGCTTGTTACTATAGAAACCTCATGAAGTTGTTACCACGCTGGAACATAGTACTCGAGGTAAATCTAAATCTGTACTCCAGAATAAGCTATGTTTTGCTCCCTTTGAGATGAGAGCTGTGATTTTGGTGTGGACAGTTCTGGTTCTGAAATGACTAACAGGAAAGCCTGTTCTATGTGCTGTTCAAACACATGTGATTGCACACCTGTGATCCCAGCACAGAGAGACAGAGGCAGGTGCAGCTCTGTGAGTTTGAGGCCAGCCTGGTCTATAGAGCAAGTTCCAGGACAGCCGGAGGTACACAGAGAAACCTTGTCTTCAAAATCCCAAAGAAACATACAACAAAAATCCAGGAAACAATAACAAAAAAGCATGCATTTTTTTTTCTGGTGCAGTTTTCCTTCATGAGAGCCATCCTTGGTAGAGTCATAATTCTGGAAGAGCCAGACAGAGCTTCTGTTTCTTTTTCTCTTCATTGAAGGAACACTCACATCTCCACAAAGCCAGGGAGCCCAAACTTAGAGCTGGACACCATCACCAAACACGTGACCTAATCAGAAGGACAGAAACTGCTGCTGGGTCACAGGCTATGGTGGCTCTTCTCTATGTTCCATTCTGGGGTGTCTGTGGAATCAGTGCAGACCCTCAGACCCCTACCGTTTTCCCAAGCTCCTGCACACTGACAGATCATCGCTGTCATGTACCCACTGGAGGAGGCTCCCAAATTCTCTGCCTCAATCACTTCCCACTCACTCTAGAGAAGAAAATGTATTGTGGGTGGAGAGGTCATGGGTAACGGTCATGGGAAAGCCACAGTGCCGGTCTCCTACTGGTGCCCATGGTCTGGCTGAGTCTTAGAAGTGCTGGGCTTATGTGGTGGGTATGCTCTTTGGAGCCAGAGAGATAATTCTTTGGTTTGACAGGTGTCATCAAAACAAGGCAGGATTCTCTTCATCAGTCTGTGCTGTACTTTCCTTTGCAACCCTTTGTTGGCCTTAGTATCTCAGGTGACAACATCTCAAGAGCATATCTGAGAGGAAGTGCCTTGCCCAGTGACTGCCCGCCCTTGGCAGCCCTTTGCCACCTCCAGAAACTCCAGCCTCCATTAGCAGCAGAGACGAGGGAGAAAGTCTGCTGCCATTGACCTGCTCACCAGCCTTCTTTTGTGTGACTCCATTAGCAAGTGACCCCACCATCCTCTGTGAGGTGAAGATCCCCAAGTCCGCACTCCACCCTAAATGGTTTTCAGCAGAAGCAGGTGGTTGGTGGATGGACGTCTCAAAGATAGCTTTGGGCAGAGGACGGAGAAATGGCTGTCACGTCTCCTGAAAGCATTTTTGTAAAAGGACTATTTATCCTGGGGAGAGTCTATTTTGTCCGACGCCTCTCGGAGAGTCAATAATTCCAGTTTGTTTACGATTATCCTTGCTCCCTCCCCCTCCATCTGCCTGGAGTTTGTGCTTCTCGCCGTAGCCGCCCCAGCGAATGACGGAGCATCTGTCTCTCTCATGACTGGCTGTGGCAGTCTCGGCTGCTCAATATGGCTAGATGAAGCCAGCATTTAATTCCTGCTCGATGGGGTACTCTAAAGCCAGAGTTGACAACTGTTCCATTGAATACTAGTATTTTACAATTTCCTCGGATAATGATAAGAAACACTTCTTACTCCCCGGGGGAATATACTTACAGGATGGGAAGTTGATAACTAGGCCGTGAGAATGACAAATGCTCCTGAAATATGCCGAGGCTCCCACTGTGATGAATGGGCACTGCCTTCTGGGAGATGGAGTTCTTCCAGAGCATCTTGCTCATTGCCTGAAGAGGCTGCAGGAGTGTTAGTGAAGAGTGAATGAGGATCATGCCCAACTTCTTGGGGTCCTCTCTGGGGTCTGAGAGCTAAGGATAAGAATCACTGGGACAACCATCATTGACAGGGAGAAACTCCCAGGAGAGGAGAGCTCTGAGTGGCAGGGTGGGGAGCAGCTGGCCCACTGGGTAAGATTTCATGTAGAGGTGGGGTGCCCAGCATGCGGGGGAGGTTGGTAGTTTTGAGAACAGAGAAAATGAAGACAACTGGGTATTTTCTGTGCTGAAAGTGTAGCGGAGTCCATAGGGGGCAGTTGGTTTTGTGTTGGCAGTAAAGAGGCTGAGGTGGTCAACATTGTCATCTAGACAAGATCTCTTGTCGCTGAGGAACAAGCTTCTAGACATACCTCTGAGGGAGTTTTTAGGTCAAATCTAGGTCAGGTTCACTGCATGGGGAAGACCCATCGTAAACGTGGGTGGCACCATTCTGTGGGCCAAGGCCCTGGGCTGAAGAGAAAGGAGAAGGTGAGCTGAGCACCATTGTCCATCTCTCTCTGCTCCCTGATGGTAGATGCAACGTGACCAGCCACCTCCTCTCCTGCTGCTGTGACGTCTGTGTCTTCTTGGACCATACCCTATAACCATGCGCCCCAACAAACTCTCTTAAGTTGCCTTTGCCTGGTTATTTTGAAACAGTGACAAGAGAAGCCACTGACGGAAGGGCTGGGGTATCTGCGTTTGGTGGATACATCAGTGGCTACATGCTGCAAGTGCAGGGGCTGTGCATGGCGGGGCTGTGGAGGCAAGGTCTAACAGAGGTGGCCGCTGTTGTGGGCTAGGCACTGGTCCAATGCTTAGGAGTGTTTTAACAGAAGAATCCCCAAAGGCTGATTGCTATGACAGGGGCCTGGAGCGGCACAGCCTCTTAGAATGTTCTAGAAGCAAAGTTCTTACTCCCATTTTAGGTCCTTGTTGACCCTCAGGCTTCTCCCTTATCTTGAGCCATGATCTCAGGGTGGGATTCAGAGAGGCACATCTGGCCACACCCACAATGATGTCTCTACTTGAGCCAGCCTTGACTTGTTCCTTCTAGGTTTGTACATGGGGACCTGGGCTCTGATGGAAGTAGGGGTGTCAAGGCTGGAGACAGTAAAGGCTCTTTGGTTTGTACAGTGGTAGATGTCCTGAGGGACCAGGCTGGGAGGAAGTGGGTACAGAAAGTGTGCCATGATTCTCCCTCTGCCTGTGGCTTTAATTCCCTACTGTGCTGGCTTTCTACATGATTAACTGGTGGAGTGAGCATCTGCCCTGGATTTTGTAGGTAATTAGTAGGTCAGACACCTACCAAAAATGATGATTTTTTTTCTGGAGTCCCTCTGGGTTCTGTACATTCCCAGAATTGTCTTATCCACATGGCTGAAATCAAAATATGATCTCATTACCTTTCACACACACACCTCTCCCTGCATAAAAACCTCTCAGTAATCAGTAGCTAGCCTGCACAGTGGAGGAGTGAATGCCTGCAGATCTGAAATGGGAACCCCCAGGGGAGAAGGGGATTTGTTCCCTTCTGTGGAACATATTTAACTTAAGAAGAAAGTAGATTAAATAAATTTTGCCATGAGATTTTTTTTCCAGCATCCCCTGAGCTCTGATGGTAACAGGATTAAGTTGCATTTTGTGCCCTGAACTTCGCCAAGTGACTTCTAAGGCTCAGGTTGACATAGTGATGGTCCTGGGCCTCTATCTAATCCTTGTTACTGGCTTGAGAAGGGTGGTGGAAATTGTGGAGGGGCAGGGCTGGGGTTTCTGCTGCAGGTTTAGATGGCCTGGTTCAGTCATGACATTGAATTTGCCTCTGTGTCAGAAGAAATGCGTTGGGAAATGACTCTGCTGCTCCCAGCCCAAAGCACAAGGCCTTTTTACCATCTTCCGTCAACCTCTCTCCAGTATGCACAACAAATCCCTTATTTAGCAACTGGCCTTCTAAACCTAAATTCCTTCCAGACCCCTCACGCGGGTAGGAAGTAGCTGGCTGAAAGCAGGACTTGTGAATTCAAAACGGAGTACTTGAGTCTATGAGCCACCTCAAAACTCACCTACTGGCCAGCCACTGAACCCACCATGTATCTAAAATCCACTGCTCAGGAGTCCCTCTCCTGGCTACCTAGGATCCAGAGGTGATTTGAGGCAAGGGAGGTCACAGAGATGACCAGCGCTAAGTCCACTTCTCAGTGCCTCTGAAAGTGCTAACAGAAATGAAAAGAAAAACCAACCCAGATTCATTCTCTAACCAGCAGGTCTTATTAGAGCTGATTACATAACCCATCTTGATTTACACACTCTCTTAACTAGTCTCTTTAATTGCTGGTAATAGGTCTTGCGAGTCCTGTGCTGGACTCATGCATTGGGCTGGGGTTGGCAGGTGAGGCAATTTATTGTCAACACAAACCTTGGAGAATCGGTCTCTGCACATGGAGAGGCTGCAATTCACAGTTGGCTGCTTTGTGTTATGGGATTCGTGATCAGGATTGGCTGGCACTTCAACAAGGAATCTCTAAGTTACCAGGTACCACAGATAGGACAGAAGCACTAGGTTAGGACTCTCTGGTGGTGGTCCTTTAGCTTCCTCGCCATGCCAAAGGTTCTGAGAAAGTTGGGAAAGGATTTATTTTGTGATAGGATCATTTAGATGGTAAACAGTGCCTTGGTGGCTTTGTTCTCCGTGCCCCGAGTACTGGAGAGGGAAGCAGACCCCAGTCCCTAAAGCTGGCTGCAGCAGAAGGTCCTTTAGTAGAGCAACATGAAAAATCGAGGTGCCACTGTACCAGGAAATAGCCACGGGCTCTAGGGCTGAGAGCTCTATGGTCAGAGAGTACTGCATCTATTTTCACAGTGCCCCTAGTGGACAGGTGGTGTTAATGCAGCATTTTTCCATCCTCTCAGGAAAGGATGGGAACATCTCTCTCCCTGCTTTGTTTCTCAGGGCTGGATTAAGCAGTTTAGCAGTTGGCAGTGATCCACTGTTATTTTCAATAGTTAGTTTTGGCATTTGATTGCCTAAATGTCGATGCTGCTTCGTTTCTACTTCTTGATGGAAATGGAATAGTCCCTTGGATACTGTCAATGTCTTTACCAATACCAGCTTTCTGTTGACTTTGATTCTTGTTCATTTAGCCCAGGACTAGCGCTTTGCTCTCTGCCAGTAGTGGGATTTCCCACAGGCAGCTGCTATGAGTTATCCCTGCTCCTGTAAGTGACCCCTCACTCCTATCCCTGATAGTAACTTCAATACAAACTCAGTGGCTCACCAAGTTGAACACTGGTTGTAGCAGTTACTTTTGTCTATCCTACGTTCCCTTTCTGGGGTGAGTGTGTTCTGTGTCCCCAGGAAAACATTCACACACAACAAGGGAGGATGCCATTATATGTGGGAAATGAAATTCCCATATTCAGGATCCAAACTGATTACATTTTTTAAAAAAAGTTATGTGTTTCTCTTTGTATACGCACAAAGAGGGCATTGGGTTCTCTGTTATGGAGTTACAGGTGGCTGTGAGCTGCCTGATGTGAGTGGTGGGAACTGAGCTTCAGCGTTCTGCAATCGCCTCGAGCATCTTAAGCATGGAGCCATCTCTCCAGCCTCCAAACTGATATTTTTATTCTTCTAATATTAAATACATTTTTTTGCCTTGTGAATTTAATTTTTTTCCCTTTAGAAGTGATGTTCAAATAGAAGATGTCTCTCTGAAAGGAGGACAGCCGCCTCACCATTCCATGAACTTTCATTTATAATCTCCACACTGAAAAGGAGAGCGCTAATCACGGGTGTACTTAAGCGTGCTTACTGACTGATCTTCTCTGGAATGATGTGTGTATCTCGTGCTTTTCGCATCTGTGATTTGGAGATGTCAAATCCCCGAAACAAAGAGTGACGGGACAGGCTCCTAGCGCGGAGCCCCACTGTGAGTGTCTCAAGGATAATGGGGTTGTCTTGGCTGAGTTGGAGGCTGTCAGATGAATTTTCTTGGCCTTATTTTACAAGGTGTTAAAAAACTTGTTTTTTGCCTAATGTATTAGCATTCATTCCCAGGCTTCGAAAATGAATCATCCTTTGAAAGGAGAGTTTTAAATCTGAAATATGAGGCCCATGTAGCAGTGTTTGAAATCATTAACTGTCCCTTCAATATTAATTGTGGGCACATCCATCATGGGGGACTTGTTTGCCATTAACGTGAGGGGAGTGTAAAAAGCAAAGCTTCTGGAACCCCTCCAAGGGTTGAGGCTGTCACTCAAAACTTTGTTCTGGAATTGATCTGACCTCAGAAATTGACAAAATGACAGTCAGTGGTTTTTAACGGAGCTGAGTGGCGGTGTTAGCATGTGGAATGGGAGTTGCTTCATGGGAGGAATCTGCCAGGCAGCTTTGGCCCCAAAGGAAGATTTTGTAGAAGGGTTTGAGGAGTCTGTGGGGGTCAAAGGGCAGGGCAACCTGGAAGTGACTTCTACTTCCACAGTCTCCACCGAAGAGTCAGCTTATTTGCAATGGGTACACCTGCTGCAGCGCTTGTGTTGGTCTGCCTGAGAGAACATTAATCTGCATACACCGTGCACCAGGTTTTTACCTTTCCCGGCAGCCTGTCCTCCCCCTCCGAGAGGTTTGGTGGCTGTGTCCTCTGGTGCTCACTGATGATGCTCGTACTGTCGACTCCCTGTGGGGGCTGGGTTCTTTTCCCTCTTGGCTCTTCTTCAGCTGCTTTGCCTGTTACACTCTAATCTAGATCTGAAATATTTCCCAGCGAAGGTGAAGGCAGAGCATCCTCCTGTTGGATGGTGAGCCAGATCCACGAAGCCCCTTGTGGGTGTTTCTGACGGAAGGGCTTTGACTGCAGTGAGGAGCTGGCTTCCCAACTCTGGAAACACTCTGCTCCTATGGTCTAGGCCAGCAGTGGAAGTCCTTTTATTCATTTTTTAATAACTAAGTATTAATTAATTGTTTTGAAGACAGAGTCTCACTAGGTAGCTCAAGCTAGCCTGGACCTTACTATGTAGACCAGGCTGGCCTTGAACTCATGAGGATGCCCCTACCTCTACCTCTGGAATGCTGGGATTGCAGGTGTTCCCTACCATGCCTAGCAGGAATATCTTTTTAAAAAAAAAAAAACTGAGGCGGGGAGTGGGAAGCTGGGCACAGACACACATGCATTTATTCAATAAGAAATAAAAATAAATCTTTGAAATTGTGATTTTGTTTCTGGCACAAGGAACTCATAGAATGCTACTTTCCTGGGTCAGAGCAGGAGAGAAAGCTGGGACTGAGGCTTCAGTCGTGAAAATATTGAATTTTGACCCCATTGCTGGCAGAGCTACCGCACCATCCCCTCCTTACTTGCTCCTTTGATGATCCAAATAATTTTCAGAAGACTGTTCTATACTTTCCCAGTATAGGAATAGCTAGCCTGCCTTTTCCCTTCAATAAATCCAATCTACCAAACACTTATTGAGTGTCAGCTCTGTAAAATTACCATGGAAACCCTAGCGGAATCTTTCAAATGCTCTGGGGAAATTGCTCCCACATCCCATCCACACTTTAGGGAGCAATATGGGTGCATCTCAGGCCAGGCCCATGCCTGCTCGCCTGCTTGCCTTCAGCCCAGAACAGAAAGGGAGAAACAGATGGAGGGGAGTTTTACAAAGCTGATAATACAGCCTTTTGTCCTGGGTAGTGGAACAACTGTGCTTCAAGAGAACAAGGGTGAAAAGCCGGGGCTTTGATTTTGACTGCTGTGAAGAGCTGGAGTTCAGTTACAGCTGCCTCTGCTTGATGGTGTCATCGCCCACACGCTCTGAGCCCGAGCAGGACCGATAAAGGGATGTCTCGCTGCCTGGTGACAGCCTTGTCTCCAGCACCTTGCAGCACAGCGGGGACCAAGGGCTTCTAAAGATCAAAGCCCCGATTATATGAGACACTCGTCACACAGTGGGAGCCAGACTCATCCCTGACATAAGGGCTTGAAGCCGCTGAATTCTGCCTGACCAGTTCTTGGAGGAGCCCAGGGACCCCCCTGTGGCTTGTTTTCAAGGTGACATTAGTTTTCAAATGTACTTAGGAAAGTTCTGATAGGGGGGCTGATGGTGGCACTTTGACAAGTAAGAGCTTGCAAGTGACTCCTCTCCATCTCTCCCTTAAAGTAAAGCCGGCTGAAACCACAGAGGGCATTCACTGACTTAGTTAATGGAACAATCCAGATGCGAGTTTAGGTGGTGACTGACCTAGAGACTGAAAGGTACCACCGAAGACACACTTTCTGTCTGTCCAACCTGGCTGCCAGCCATTGCTGGTACTGCTGGCCTGGATGGCTGCCACAAATCCTACAACTGCTACAGAACCAATCACCGGTGGGCAGAAGGAGCTCATAGGTCTCTTTGGCCCAAGGGTTTGTTTTTGGAGCAAAATGGGAAAGGGAAGCTGTTTAGGGGGAAAATCATCCAGGAGAGTAAACAGGGAGCTGATAGGGTTTCGCATAAACTAGGGTTTACCGTCCTTCTTCTTGCTAAGATCTGCTTACAGATAATAATAACTTGCCTAGGCTTAAAATGTCAACAGCTTCTGAATCTGCTGTTTGATTTCAAAGATGCAAATGTATTAAGCACTTCGTATGACCTGTATTTATCCGTATATTCAGTAGTCTTTTTTGAGGCAGTCTTACTCCCTTAGTAGCCTAGGCTAGCCTTGAACTCTCATTCTTCAAGCCTCTGCCTTCTGAGTGCTGGGGTTACTGATGGGTACTGCTTATCGGTTGTGTGTGTGTGTGTGTACAAGTAGGGAAACAGAAATACAGAGAAATAAAGTAACTTTCCCCACAGTCACAAAGGTTGTGATCTGTGATCAGCCATCAACTGAAAGTGTAAGTGAACTGGGCTTGGGCTCTAATGTGTTTGCTTTTAAAGCCTCATGCCGGAACCACTGTGCTCTACATGGTGCAGGGCAGTGGATTTTCCACCAGCAAAAGGCTTTTCCAGAAAGGTGCTATCCCAGTTCCTGGATTCCAGGCCTGAGTTGTCACTAACCTGCATGCAGATCATGGGCCTTGCCTTCCCCTGTTATCAGTCACCTTGTAAGAAAGAAGAACCACTGCCTCACGTCTGGGGTCTTTCCCAGCTGAGCGCAGGACCTCTCAGGTCCGAGCTCAGGGGGGCTTTTCCTTCCTCTGCTGTGCTGCTTCCTGGCCCCAAAGAGAAAGGAGTGTTCAAATATTTCCCTTGCAAATCTGGGAGAAGCTGAAGCAGCAAAGAAAGCCTGCCCAGGATGGCTTTCGGGCAGCATGGTACTCAATCCGGGTGAGGTGTGTCACTGATTAGCCCTCAGCCTTTGTTCTCAACTGTGCGGCTCCTGTTCGTTAGGCAGTAGCCCACCAGGACACTCAACCCTGTGGTGCCCAGTTCCTTCTGGGACTCAAGAACCTACATGGCCTCTGCTTTCCATGGTTGGAGGGAAGAGAGACAACCCTCTTTTATGCCCGTGCTCCCTGGAGGAGGAAACGGTCTAATTTTCAGTAGCTTCTTTCCAGTATTTGTTTCACGTATTTACTTATTTTTACTTTATTGTATGTGCACGTATGTGTGTGGGCATTCGTGTGCCATGACATGCCTGTGGAGGTCAGAGGACAACTTGCAGGAGTTGGGTCTCTCCTGTCACTAGGTGGATTCTGGGGTATTCAGCTCAGCTCCCCAGGCTTGGCAACAGGCACCTCTTCCTGCGGAGGCATCTCACAGGCCCTCCCTCACATTTACCTGGTTTGGCAGTGAGGAGAGTCCTTTCCACCTGTCTCTCTGAGGGCTGAGGGATCCATTGTTCAACGTGATGGGTGCTTTACAGCAGCTTTCTGTGCGCCAACCTTGTATTACTGCTGTCTGTGCCCAATGTCTGTGCTCCTGAGATTTCATTTCCCCTTTCTGTGTCTCTGTCACCGACCTTGAAAATAGCTTTTGTTACCTTATATATCATCCCTCTGTAGTTTGGGGGATGTACTTTTTTCTTTCTCTGTATACATCAGCCTTGAAGTAGCAAATGGCTGTGCTCAGCAGGTGTCCCTGATGCTGTCGGGGAAACTGGGACTGGGGGATCATGAGGTGACTCTTCTGACAGTAGCGGGGTCCGTCTGTCTCTGATGCTTAGCTGCATAACCCACAGAGCAGGGCTGCTTGTTTTTCTGTGTTATGTAGGCCAACCATCAGGCTGACTGACTGTGTCTGTCTGGATCTGTATTTAGATGAAAAAGTAGCTTGTTTTCGCTATGTGGACTGCCTAGAGGTCAGAGGGCACTGCTGTTCACATGGGACGAGGGGATACTCTGGGTACTTCTCTTGACCCCTTCTGGATGGTGCTCCCACCCCGTGGCTCGTGGATGCTGCAGTCTCCCAGGCATTGCCTTCTGGCAGACAGGACCTACTTTGTTCAGTGAGCGTTGCCATTTTCCTACCCAAATGAGGGGGGCTGGCCCAGATCCAGCTACAACGACTACACACAAACCCCAAGCCCTGTCTTTGGTTCTGCTTTTGGGGAGTCAGACCCAAGATTCATGGCCATCGTCAGCCAGGACTGTGTCACCAGCACAGGCTTATCGAGACAGCTGGCCTGGAGCATTCCATTCACTCCCGATTTTGCTTCACCACCTGCCTTACTTTTCTCATTGTTGCAACAAAATACCCCATCAAAGCAACTCCTAGCAACTGCAGGAGTGCGTTATTGATTAGCCAAGAGTTTAGCGTGGCTCCCAATTCCAGGGTTTGGTCTGTTATAATGAGGAAGACAAAGATGGTAGGAGCTTGAAGCGGCTGGTCACATCACATCCACAACCAGGAAACAGAGCAACAGGTGCTTGCTTGTGTTCAGATCACTTTTTTCCATTTTATACAATTCAAGATCTCTGCCTGGGGAATGGTGCCACCCACAGTGGGTGTGTCTTCTTACCTCACCTAAATTTGTCACAGATGCCCAGAGGCCCATCTCTCTGGTGACTCTTCATCTTATCTAGTTAACAAATGAGACCAACTGCCAGTTTTTCCTATATTTCTTCTTTAACTTTCTTCGTATTCTTGCAAAGCACTTGACAATTTTTCCATTTATCTATCTACCCACCCTTGCATCTATCTATTTACACAGAAGTTGGATTCCAAACCCTCCAATGTAACAGAGGAATTTGGATGCAGATTTCATCCCACGATGGAGACTGCTTGGTGCCACCTATCTTTCTAGACTGGGCGGTAGGGCTATCATTTTCTAGCCCAGAGGAATACCATCCATCCATCCAAAGCAGGCATCGGCCTTCCGGACTCAGGATGGACACATCCTGAGTTCCACCTGTGTGTTTCATATACTTATTTTCCTAGAGCCTCACCACACAGTCCTGGGTTCTGGCAAGAACTGAGCAGGGAGTGTTTTTCCGATTATAAATGGTGTAAGGAAAAAAAAATCCAGGCGAGTTACCTGGCGACTGCAGGAGTGCTTTATTGATTACAGAGCACCAATCAAATTAGCTATCAGACGTGCACACAGATGGCACTGTGCAGAATGGATTTTCTATATCCCTTAATTGCATTATTTCAATCAGCAGGTGAACAGAGCATGGCCTGTAGTGGGGATGAGGGTGGGGAATGGGTTGGGTTGATTCACAATTCAGGCCAGGGCTTGAGTGACATAAGTATTTTAATATCAAGATTGAGGCATTAACAAAATGAGTCTGGTTGCCTAATGGATTAGATACAGGGTAGGGACAGCCTTCAGACAAAGAGGCAGAGGCTGCCTCCCCCTCCCTTGGAGTCCAGGGATGTGTTGATCTCTGATGCAAACAGATTGAAATGATTCTCATCCACATTTTGAAAGTGGTATTGCTTAGAAGCTGGTAGAAATCTCAGGTCTATTCACGACTGGCCACTGCTCTTCAGAGATCTCTCAGGACTTGCATAATGGGGCTAATTACTGCCCCTTCCTATTCTGATTTTATTTCTGTTGCTGAGAAAAACCTACTTAGGGAAGAAGTGGTTTATTTCAGATTAAATAGTTCCACACTATAGCCAGTCACAGCTGTAGTCAAAGGCAGAAGCTGAAGGGAAAAGGACACCGTGAGTCCACGATCAGGAACAAGACAAAGAATGCAGGCAAACTTGTGCTCAACTCAGCTTTTATACTATCCATGGCTCAGCTGTAGGGAATGGTGCCACCCACAGTAGGCGGGTCTTCCCACCTCAATCAAGACAATCCCCATAGACACACCCATAGGCTGACCCAATCTTGACAGTACCTCATTGAGACAGGCGATTCTAGGTTGTGTCAGGTTGACAATTAAAGCTGTCACACACACACACACCCCACTGCATTGCGGGATTGGGTGTTAAAGGAGAGAGAGGGTTTTGCAGAACACCATCTGGTATGTGGTTGGTGCTCAGTGAATATTTCTCGCAAAGGTCGTTGTCCTTACTTCAGGTGCTTGAAAACTTATAAAGTCCCAGGTTCCGTTGTGGGTGGCTGGTTTAATGATATTGAAAACACCAAAGGCCTCCTTTCAGGAATTCTCTTGCCAGGATGGGTCATGCTTGGGCTTGGCCCTTCCTCTGATTGGGCAAGGGACACATGACAGTGTTCACAAAGATCCAGCTGTGTGGAAATACCATTTTGGCTGGAGATGGGCTTGACTTTGTAGTTGTTCCTTCTGTGCCCAGAGCCCGCTGTTGGGCCCAGTTTCATGGTGAAGCAAGGCTCATGCAATTACAGGCCACTAAATAAAAGTAAAATAGCAAAGCAAAGTGATAACAGAGCATGTGGTGATTTACAGCTCTGGCTTAGGGCTGGTCTCCTTGGCTCCTGCATATCACACTTGCCTTTCCAGCACCATCTTGCTGTCCATGTGTGACCCCTCATGTCATAAAGTCCCTTCTCTTCCCTCCAGGCTCAGTTGAGCGTGTTACCCTTTCATAGATAAGTGCAGAAAGGTGCTTTCAGGTGAGGAGCAGCTGTGCAAAAGCAGCAGGGCCTGACTTACCACTTCAAGAAGCAAAAGCAGTCCTTTGGGTGTGAAGGACAGCCAGCCATCTTCAACTCCAGCTGAGCATGGTGGGGTGAGGCAGACAGAGGTGAATATGCAGTCCTTTCCCCACTCCATGTAATCAGTCCTATCCATGACCCATCCTGAGATAGTAGAACAGAGAGGTGTTCAGGGCATAGAGGGAGACAGGAGCCGTTTAGCCCATTCCTTTCTCTGTGCCCATCATAAATGGAGAATGAGGCTGGGCCACAAGATTTGCTCCTATGGAAGCCCACAACAACAAAGATGCTTCAGAAAGCTCACAGTTCAGAGTATGGACTCTTGAGAGAGAAAAGTTTAATTAGGAAGCTTGTAATACGTGTGTACACTCTCAGACCATGTGTTATGACAGAGGGAGGACGTGTGTGTATCCGGATGTAGACATCATTCATCCGTGCATTCATTTGTTAATATAACAAATGTTTGAGGGCTTCCTATGTGCCCAAACATATGTTTGGTCGGGGCTAGAGCTTGGACTTCCCAGGGAAGGATGCAGTGAAGGGCTTGAGCATGGAGAAGCCATGGAATGAAGGACCGTGTGGTGAATTAGAATCAGTGACACACACTGAGAAGTCAAAGCCACCATCATCAATCACTCAGAAAACAGCTGGGTCTGGCCATTATTCAGGGCAGCTGTGTGTGGCCACCTCCTTCAGAGCTATCTGACTGGATATGGGAGCAGTGAGCTCAGGGTCTGTGATGCAGGCCTGGGTTGAACATGAAGATTAAAACAAGAGTGTGGCGGTGCGGTGCATGCTCAAGCTGGGTGGGCAGCGGGGAGCGAGGCCCTGAGCCAAAGCTGACAAGTAGAAACACAGAGGCTCAGTGTGCAAAGGGAGTGAGTGGCATGTGAGAGGGAGTGGCCTTTGCTGTTGGCTGTTGAGTGAGTGAGTGTTGGCTGAGAGGTACATGGGCCTTCTAGAAGTTTCTTACTCTCTTATAGGAACAGGACTGTAAGGGATGGAAGAGGCATTAAGGAACCCGTGGAGGTGGCCCTGACATGTGCAGGGAGTGATGAGGTGGTACTCTGGAGTCCATCCGTTCTACCCAAGTGGCGGCACCAGGAGCGGTAGGGTTCGTGAGTGCACAGCCATCTTCCTCAGGGTCACCACGAGGGCCTAGCAATGGCCTGTACTCAGACCCAGGCTGGGAGCCTCCATTACACCACCTCCTCTCCTCTCTAGTCAGTGAATCCAGGATGTCCTGAGTGGCTATGGATTGTCCACAGATGAGGGGATCAGAAAACACTGAGGGTAGAACTCTCCTCTTCCTGCTTTGTAGATCGCCCCCTCTTGAAAATTTCCTTCCTCCGCTTCTCTCCTTCCCTCATTTAGTAGGGCGTGTTGGTGGCAGGTAAATTTACCATTTAGCCTGTAGGTGGTGGGATACTGGGGTGGGAGGGAGGGATGATGGTTACCCAGGGATCTTGAGTCTGAACTTGGGTGGAGGAACTTAGAAATGACTCAGGGCCTTTCCCTTAGGGGGAAGAGTAGAGCTGCGAAGGTCAGCTGGAGGTTTTGAAGAAGCATGTGATGAGAGAAACTGAGCAAGAAATGCTTTCCTGGATACTCCCTGGGCCAAGGCATTGCCGCATTGTTTTTTTTCCTCCACTCCCAGCTCTTAATGGGCATGCTGTCCTTGTTCTGCTGACTCGGGAACGCTTATATAAAGTTTAAATGGCTCTCCCAAGGTTGTGGGCTGATCAAGCCAGGATCTAAACC
Source organism: Pachyuromys duprasi (assembly GCA_028658305.1). NCBI lineage: Eukaryota > Metazoa > Chordata > Mammalia > Rodentia > Muridae > Pachyuromys > Pachyuromys duprasi. The sequence continues at coordinate 39,728,157 of CM053757.1, forward strand.
TTGATTCTCTGGCTTCAAAGCCCTTCACTGATACTGCTGTCTGGGTAGGGTGTGTGTGTATGTGTAGGCACACTAAAGATGTTGTATTTGTCAAGAAATTATTGTATTTCTTGTTTCTTTTACAAAAGTGCGACAAGAAGCAACTTAAAGCATTAAAGGCTTATCTGGCATATGGTCAAGGGTACCATAGTCCCTCAAGGCAGGGAAGGCACAGCAGGAGATGGCTGGTCACATCGCATATACAGTCAGGAAGCAGAGAGAGGACAGGAAGTGGCATAGGACTGCCTCCCTGAAGGCATCCCTGCAGTGACCTGCAGAAGTTTCCACCTCCTGAATGTTTACAACCTTCCCAAACAGGGCCACCATCTGGGGACCAAGTGTTCAAACATGAATCTGTGGAGGACAGCTCAAGTTCAAACCCAGGCAGCATGTGCCCCCTCCTTTGCTTGGTCTGGTAAGGGCATCCCTGTTGTCTTTTACGGAGCTTCCTTCCTGTGTTCCAGGAATTTTTGCTCATGTCTCTTGCAAATGCCTAGGAGGGACTATAGACCCATGAACTTGAAAGGGAGACTGCATCCATCCTGGGGGCTGTGCTCTGAGGAGGCTGATCATAAGCACCAGCAGGGAAGCTTGAGCCATTTTGATCCCTGGTCTTTCCGAGGAGCCATTTGCTTTTCCCTGTCGGTGTCTCTTTGAGCAAATGTTGTCCTGACAGCTTCCTTTCTTCTTTTCCCTTTGTACATTCCTCTTCTTCACTTGCTTCTGATATATATTGCTTGTCCAACACCCTCTCCTTCCCTACCTTCTAATATTATTATCACTATTTTATTTTTATTACTGTTGTTGTTGTTTTCCCTAGAGGTCATCTGTCACAGTGGTCTCTAAGTCATTTCATACCCTGGCACCATTCCCATAAGGAAATGCCAGGAGGACTGTTGCATGTTATACATTTGTATGCCTGGTTTATCTTAAGAAAGCGTTTTTCCTTGAGGGACACAAGAGGCCTGTTCTCATCACTGACCTTCCATTCTATCCTGTGCTTCCATCCTGGAGGCATCTCCCTTAGGGAGCTCGGAGACCTGCTTCCAGGAATGAAGCTGGGACTACCGTATCCTCAGCAGAGCCTGCAGTCTGGGTCCTATGGCTGTAGGGGTTCCTCTGGGGAGGTTTGGGGGAGCCGCCATCCCAGTTGAGAGGCATGAGGCTATTAGCTCAGAACCGAAGCCTGGAATTGTCTGTCTACAGATTTCTTGAGCCACAGTGGGTATTTGACTGCATAACAGTCATCTTCAGAACACTCATGCTCTGCTGAGTATTAGTGATGAGCCTCCTCTTGGTCACTCTTCTGTCTCTAATACCTGTTCATAGGCTGAGCATAGCAAGATCGCCACAGTGACTGGAAGGTCCAGCATGCTGGTGTGTCATCTCTTCTGAGGCCCTCTCCTTACCCTGGGTCGGGCTGTGACAGCGGTCCAGACCTCAGCCACCTACCACCCTCATCTTGGCCCCTTTCACATCCCTATTCTCTTCTCACCTGCAACACAACTTGCCTGGACCAGACCATGACCACCATCTTCCCACCTCTTCCCCACGAGACTCCTAGTGTCTAATGGAGGTTTCCACGGCTGCCAGCCCCTCACTCCCTGGGCCAGGCAGGGGTGGCTAGTCCTTTGACTTCCTCGATACCGGTAGGTCCTGGGACACCCCAGCCTCTTCGTTGTTCCATGGTGCTATGCCTCAGTGCTTTGAACTGGATTCATATTGACCTCCTGTGGGGAGTGGTTCTTGGGCCTGGATTGGGTGGCTTTCCGGGGGGGGGGTAGGAGTGTGGTCAGGGAGAAGGAAATCCCCAGCTTCTCAGGCTTCTTACTGACCTTAGTAGCTACAATGTCAGCTGGGTCTTTACCCTCGGTCCCTAAGGGATTCCTAGTCCTACTCTGTAGTCCTGGAATTCTGGGAGGGGTTGCACATGGCATTGTCCCCTCCCAGCTAGATTCACACAGCACAGCCCATCATGACTGATCCCCTGGTCTTCCAGTAAGGAGTCAGTGAGAAGCAGATGGTCTCTTATGGCCTGCAGAAGGCACTGACTGAATAGCTAAGAAGTGGCTATGGTTTGTGTGTGTGTAGTGTATGCACAAGTATGTATTTGCGCACGTGTGTGTAGGTACATGTGTATGTACATGTATGCATAAGTGGAAGCCTCAGATGTCATCCTTAAGAGCTGTCCACCTTGTTTTTGGAGGCCAGGTCTTTCACTAGGACCTGGTGCTGACCATTTTCACCAGACAAGCTGGCCAGTGAGCCCTAGGGGTCCAGTATTTTCCACCTCACAGTGCTGGATTACAAGTGTGTTCCCTAAACGGGGTTTTGTGTGGGCCCTGGGGGCAACAGGAACTCAGGTTCTCATGCTTGCGAGTTAAGTGCTTTAACCAATGAGCTGTTTCCCCAGCCCCTGGTTATGGTTTTAAACTCGTGTTCTGGATTATTTGCTACAATTCCTCCAGCCCTTAGGAAGTCACCATCTTCATTTCTGCTTCTGCCAGGACCAAGCTAGCTCTCCTTCGGGTCACTGTAGTCCTTTTGTTGTTGCCGAATGTGCTGCCTGCTGGAACTTTTCCATTAGTTTCTGTCCTGCTACTTCTGAGCGCTGATGGCTCTTCAGGCTCCCACACTTTCTCTTTGTCTGGGCTCTAGTTATCGCTGGATGTGGGTTGTAGCTGATACAATGCAAAGACATGATTGAGAAGAAAGCTACGCTTCCCCACTCGCCACCTGGCTTTTGGACACACAGTTAACACGCTGACAAGCCACTGGTTTCAATTTGCAGCTTGGGGAATAATTCAAACCATAACATTGGGAGGCTTGAGACTTTGAACAGAACGGAGTTGCTTCTGTTTAAAGCGCCGCTTCATCCGGCATGTGAAAGGGAGCTGAGCCTTAATTTTTATTCAGCAGAAGAAAGAATTTGTTCGAACTGGCCTTATTTTCACTATTTGAAGTCTGATTTTACAAATTGAGTCTTTTCATATCCCTTTGAAGCCGAAGATGTCTTATCCAGCTGGGATCCTCTTCTAACTAAGGAGCCAATGGCAACGCCCCTCTTGAGTCTATTCTTTCTGTGTTTTACCTCGTGTAGCCCAGGTATGTGAAATCTCACACTCGAAAAAGATCCTTTGAAGGAAATGTCCCCCTAGAGCCACAAAAGATAACCCTCTGCATCTTCTCCTGGTTCTTTCATGGTGGCAAATGATGCTGGGATGATTTCAGCCATAGTATCATTTTCTGGAAGAGGGTGAGGATGGCTTTGCCAGGAGAGGTAAAGCTCCCCAAGAAGGGCATGGATGGGGAAGTTTCCCATACCTAGGGAGGGGGCTGTGCCAGCCTCAGAACTGTCATGGCAAAAGGAATATTTGCAAGGCTGTGAAAAGAACAATTCAGTGAGTAAAGTTCTTGTAGTAAAACCACGAGGAACTGAGTTCAGATACCCAGCATTCACATAAAAGCCAGGTGTGACGTCATGTACCCATAACCCCAGGTTTGGGGAAGTCAGAGAGTTCAAGGTTCAGTGAATGTGATGGCTAGTTTTCATTGTCAACTTGACACAACCTCGGATCACAGAAAGAGAGTCTCAATGAAGAGTTGTCTATATTGCCTAGACTTGTGGGTGATTGCCTTAAGTTAACTGATGCATGGAAAATCCAGCCACCATGGGCAAATACCATTCCCTAGGCAGGCAGTCCTGAACTGTGTAAGAGTAGAGAAATCTAGCCGAGTGCAAACAAGCATCTGTGAGTTAACATCTTTCTGCTCTTTTCTGTGCATTTGCTGTGACCAGCTTTCTCAAGCTCCCATCACTGTGTGTTCCCCACATTAATGGACCATAACCTAGAATTCTAGGCTACAATAAATCCTTTCTACTCCAAGTTGCCTGTTACTAGAGTATTTTTTATCACAGTAACAGAAAGGAAACTAGAAAAGTAAGAGTTCTTATCTGAAAAACAAGATGAGAGATGGAAGAAGTTATCTGAAGTCAACCTCTGCCCCCGCCCCCCAAACAGATGAGTAGATACTGCGACCCCAGTGGAAAAATAAATAAAGGAACAGTTGCGGGGACTGTGCAGGGCTCTGAGTGGCATTCCCCAGTGCCAGAGTCTGCCAGGTCTCAGTAAGGTCTTGATGAGTTGTATGGCTGAGATGGGTCATTCAACCATGGAAACTTGGTTCCCTCATGCCTAGAGTGAGGAGTAGGAACACTGCCTTGTTCACGTGGGCTTAGGTTCTACATGATGGCCACAGCATTGGCTTTTGCATGGGATTTATTGAACCAACAGTGAGCAGAATCGTTTTGTACCTTGGAGGAGAGTGTAGACAGGATCAATATGGTAGCACTCAGCTGGCTTGGTCTGAACTTGGGGTTTCAGAACAGAGAGAGAGGTTGAAGGAGGATGGGGAGGCATAGTTATTTTTTAAATTTTCATCTCAAGAATGGTGGATGCTACCAAAAGTCTTGACCCTGATCTCTTGTTTTCTTCAAAATGGGCGCCCGTCCTCAGTGTCAACAAACAAATGTGTATCTGACATCAGTGTATGGTAAGTTGCCATGACTGCCTGTGGTTTTAGAGTCCTGAAGGTGGCTTTGTCCTCATGTATGCATCCCTTCCCTTATGTCTCATGGAAGGTACTGTTAATGACAGCTCTTGCAGTTGGCACAGTGCCTTGTCTTCTTCTATCTTCATGTCCATTGTAGTGTTGCATCACTGATCACATACTGGCAGGTCACAGCGTGTGGTCCAGGCCACCTTACCTACAGTTAAAAAGACTCCAACTGGGCACCCAAACTAGGAGCCAGGATTTGGTCAAAAACAGAGAGGAGAAGACAGGCTTTTTGAAGGTTGATTGTCTTTTTTTTTTTTTTTTTGATTAACAATTCAAAATCATGACATATGTGTCTAAAAGATATTCCTCTCCCAAACAAAACAAACCACAGATCCAAGGAGTGGGAGGCTCATGGTGATCACAGCTCTGTGCAAACCGTCATTTACTGACAGGGTAAAGCCATGTCTCAGTAATAGGCCATTTTCCCCATCACTGCACAGAGCTAACCAACCTCCCTGCACCTAAGTTTTCATCTCTGGATCTAGTGTAAGCTTTTTTATTTTCCTGGCAAAGTCAACACAATGAAATTTACGGGACTTCTAAATACCTTTTAAAATGGTATTTGAAATTTTATATAAAACAGGAAGGACAAAGAATAGCTAAAAACAATTTAACCAGAGAACACATTGGAGGGCTTACACTTCCTGACTGAAGACTCACTCTACAGCTGCTGCAAGCAAGACAGTAAGACGCTGGCATAAATACAGACACAGAGATGGCCAGGATGGAGCAGAGTCTAGAAGCAGGCCCTCATATATGTGGTCAATTGATCTACTATGATGCCAAGGCAATTTGCTGAAGGAGGGATAATCTTTTCAACAAATGATGCTGGAGCAGCTGGATGCTCCTATGGGGGAAAGAACAGATTAAACTAGGGCACAGGCCCATGTCTGCATCAGATTGGCCTGTGGCCATGTCTGGGCATTGACTTGATTGCTAATTGATGTAGGGGCTTCGGCCCACTGTGGGTGGTACCATCCCTAGGCAGGTGGTCCTGGGTTGTATGAGAAATCTAGCTGAGCCTGGGCCAGCAAGAAAGCCAGGAAACAGCTTTCCCCTGTGTTCTTGTTTAAGGTCCTGCCCTGACTTCCCTCAAAGATGGGCTGTGATCTGGAAGTACAAATAAATAAACCCTTTCCTTCCCAAGTTGCCTATGGTCAGAGGGTTTTATTTTTATCACAGCATCAGGTAGTACATTAGACCAAACAAAATATAAATGCTAATACTCTAAAATCCCCAGGAAAAAAAAATCTGATGTGAGACAGTCACCAAGATTTCAAGATAGGCGAAGATTCCTAATCAGGAATCTAGAACCCCAAAAGCAAAAATTAAGGAAAGGCAAAATCTGGTAAACCTGGGCCTGAAGAGATGACTCAGTGCTTAAGACTGGGAGCTGCTGTCACAGGGGGCAGAGTTCTGTTCCCGGCATCCATGTTGAGTGGCTCACAGCTGCCTGTGACTCTTACCTCAGACATCTTCTTTTGCCTAAGTGGGGTACCTTCCCTCACACACACACCCCTGTAATGCATATAATTAAAGATAAACCTAGAAAATCAATATATTTGACCTCATTGAAATTAAAAACACCTAGGTTTTTGTTTGTTTTTATTTTTTGGTTTTGTTTTTCCAAGTCAGGTTTTTTTCTGTTTTAGCCCTGGCTGTTCTAGAACTCACTCTGTAGACCAGGCTGGCCTTGAACACAGAGATCCACCTGCCTCTGCCTCCTGAGTGCTGGGATTAAAGGATATGCCACTACCTCCTGGCCATCTGTTCTTTTTTGAGATGATGTGGATGAAATGAACAAATGACAGATTGAAAAAATATTTTCAATGTATGTTTCTGACAATGGTTTTGTACCCATAAGATGTTTAAAAAAATCCCAACCATGACTAAGTCATACAAATAAATATACAGTCAACAAATTGGGCAGAAGGTTTGAACAGATACTTAGCATACAAGAATAGATACAAGTGGCCTATTGACATTAAAAACTGCCCAACATTATCAGACATCAGGAAATGCAAGCTAAGACCTCAGGAAAGCATGCCTGCTCCATATTGACTAAAATGGCTACAGCTTAAGGACTACCCAATGTGGAGAGGGTATGGAGTAGTAGAAGGGTCATTCCTGTGTGGTGGGAATGGACTATACACTGTGACCTAGTTTGGACATTTTTTATAAAAGAATTCAAATAAGGCCCTCCAGTTTTTCTCTCCTGTTTACTTATCCACGTCAGTGAAAACAGGCTATTTCCCCAGGCCACACTGTCATCCCCTCCAGGGGTTCTGCTAGATATGTTCCCAAAAGATCACCCCATAGGCTGTTAACCTTCCCTCAGAGAAGGAGAAGATGGAGAGGGTCATGGAACCCAGAGGGTCATGAACCTGAGAGTCCAGCCTCCTGTCTCAACCTGATGTGTGCAATTCTGTTCTAATTATATCTGGCCTTGGGGTGTTGGGGTTTGGGGAGAAGCTCAAGGGTATAGGCAGGTAATGACCAGGGTGGGGGGGGTTCTCCATCTATAAGGCTATGGAAAAGTCATCATATTTGCTTGGGAAAGATTTTCCTGTGCAACCTCTCACCTATACTCTAAATAAACCCAATAAATTCATTGGTTCCTCAGAGTGAGCTTTGCTGGAATTGTACCTGGTTTGTTGTCAGGACCTTGGAGAGACTGACAGATTTTTTTTTTATGTCTCCCCAGCAGAGGCCAGATAGCCCAGAGTCTTAGGAGAGGGAGGGGAGTCAGTGAAATGATTTCTAATAATATTCTGCTAAACTCATAGATATGTGCCTAGCCTAATTGTTACCAGAGGGGCTTCATATAGCTCGGGGAATCTTGTGGGAGAAAGAGAGGAATTGTGGGAGCCAGAGGGGTCAAGGACACAATAAGAAAACCCAAAGACTCAACTAAACTAGGCTTATAGGGGCCCACAGAGGCTGAATCAACAACCAGAGAGCCTGCATGGGGCTGACGTAGGCCCTCTGCACGTATGTTACAATTGTGTAGCTTGCTGTCCTTGTAGGACTAATAGTGGGAGCAGGGGCTGTCTCTGACTCTGTCGCCTGGTTTGGCAACCCTTTCCTCCTACGGGGTTGCCTTGTTCAGCCTTAATATGAGGGGGGCTGCCTAGTCTTACTGTAACTTGATATGCCATGTTCGGTTGATATCCATGGAAGGCCTGCCCTTTTCCTGAAGGGAAATGGGGGAGAAGTGGATTTGGGGGTGAGGGGGCACAGGGGAGGTTGGAGTGGAAGAACTGGGAAGAGAGGAGAAAGAGAAAACTGCAGTCAAAATGTTAAAAAAGAAAAGCATGCTGAATGAAAGAAGCCAGGCAGAAAATAATACACATGACATGGTTTTAGTTACTTGAAATTTTAGGAAAAGTCACCTCTCATATGGAGTCATAGAAAGCAGACGGGTGTTGGCCCTGGGTGGGATTGAGTGGGATGAGGCACTAAGGACATTTCCTCTGTAGTTGAAACTTTTGTTTCTGCTAGCTATAACTATATAGTATACACTTATGAATACATAAGCGTATTCATATAAGGATACACATGATATGTAAGCTATGTCTCAAAGGTTAATCCAAAAGCTCAAACAGTCCAAAGCACATTAAGGACAGCATGTTTGTGCTATCCCAGTGAAATAACAGAATCAGTCTGAAAGGGAAAACCGTATGTTCTTTTGGATTCCTATAGTTAGGGCCGTGTGAGGAGTTGAAAGGGCCTTTTTTCGGGCTGAGTAGTACTCCATTGTTTAGATGTGCAGCAATGCATTTATCTATTCCCTAGTTAGATGTTCTGACTGCTTCTGGTCTTCAACTAGTTTGGGCAGTTGTCTGTGATAGTGAACTCCCAGAGCTAGCTTTTGCAAATGGGAGCCACAGGAAGCCTTTTGTAAGAGAGAAGGGAATGAGTCACTCTGGTTTGGGATATACTCTGGTTAGCGGGTTTCAGAAACCAGAAGTTACCAAAAGTCCAACTGGCCGATGGCCAAGGGATAGATGCTTAGATGGAATGAGACACTAGTTTGGAGGATGTTATCTACCTTTATCACTTAAAAACTGCTGTAGTATCTAAAGTGCCTAGCTTTTCTAAAATATGGAGTTTGAGTTTATGATTTTCATAAATAAGTGAATATTCAGAATTGGTTTCCACTTGAGTACAAACCTCAGTTAGATTCTGGTTTCCCAGTGCCAAGTACAGTGTCTGGCCCATGATGGGCTCTGGTGTGACATTTTTTTGAATAATAGTACAAATGTGTGAAGTCAGGATTTGAGGAATGCATGTGGCTTAGCCGATGTATCAGTCAGTATAAAGTAGATTCTGCTCTAGTAACAAATATCTCTTCCAATTTGGTGTGATTACATGGCTGATGTGTATCTTTCACACAGAATTGGTTCTCTAGCCTGGGGCTGCCAAGTAGTGTGGCTATAGTTATAGCTCTACTCATTCCCAGAAAATGAGAGCCGCCAGGTGAGATTTGGTGAACATGCAACACCATTTCTGTCACATGGGTTAGGTTCTATTATGGCTTGACGACCATGTCTGCAGATGGCCTGAGGCTGTTAGCAAAATATGCCTCACACGGTACGAACCTGTCTTCCTTATGGGCCACATGGATGCAATGATTTTTGTGCACACACTCTCATTTGTACAAAGCCCTCCTTCTGGAATGCCTACCAATTTCTTGTTGGGTGAACCTAAATTCACCTGCACTCTTAGATATTTAGTTAAGGGTTACTTCCTCTGTGATCCATCTGTGGTCCTTGGCCTGTGAATTTAGATTCTGTCTTAGTTCATTTGCCTTTACTATAACAAAATGCCCAAGACCCAGAGCTTGTAAAGAAGGGAAGGTTATTTGACCCGTGGATCTAGAAGCTGGGGAGTCCAGAAGCCTCTGGTAAAAGTCTTGCTGCACTGTAACATGGAGGAGAGTGGTGAGTGCTGGTTCCATTCTCTCTTCTTCTTTACACCAATGACACCACAGAGCCCTGTTCTCATGACCGCGTTAATCTTACTTCTCTCCGCAGAGAGCCATCTCCAAGTACCCTCAGTAGAGGAATGTGGGGCTAAGTTTTTAAGACACGAACTTCTGAAGAACACAGTCAAAGCATAGCAGGCACTATTAGCTCTTGTTCTCATAGCTGTGACCAAGTCCAGGACAAGAAGTAACTTAAGAAAGGCAAGGTGTGTATTTAGCAGAGTTTGTAGAAACCGTTCATCACCAGGGAAGAGGCTTGATGGCCGGAGTGTGAGGTAGGCGGGATTGTGTTGTGCCGGCCATCAGGGAACGGAGAGATGAATTGCAGATGAACAGGTCATTTTCTACTTTTTGTTCAGTCTGGGACTCCAGCCCATGGGATGGTGACAGTGGGTGGATCTTCCCTCCTCAGCTAAATATCTCTGGAAGAACACTCACGGACACACCCGGAGGCGTGCCTCCTCAGTGGCTCCAAATGCAATTAAGCTGACAACCAAGATAAGCCACAGACCTCATCCCACACAGCATTTGCTTGTGTATAGTCAGTTCCTAATATTGTTACAGAGCTGCACGCCTTAGAATTCTTTCCCCGGCCCAGAAATTAAGAGTTAGCCCCATGCTTCTCTTGACCCATCTGTGGTCCATGGTGTGTATTAGCTATATACATTCAGGTCTCTCTTCATCCATTTACTCTTCCTCTAACAAGTACCCAAGACCAGATATAGCATCCTCCACTTGGCAGAGGCACAGGCACATGGCGAATGTTCAATCTATTTGTATTTTCAGTGAACATCCGCTGAACAAACCAGAGACTGGAAGCAAGCAGTCGGAGGGGTGGAGTTGGGAAGGCAAAACCTTCCCAGTTTAACAAACAGGTAAGAGCTCCCTAAAGATTTTCTTTTCACTATTTCAGAATGTCATATGGTTGGGGCCAATGTCATATGACCTCCCCCGATGTCAACCAAGGCAGGTATTTCTTTCCTGGTCTCACATCTGTCAGTTCTCATTGAACAGAAACAAACCACGTAGAGGTCTCACGGGCTGGGAGGGCAGGTTCTCTGCAAAGTTGAGGAGCTCTGGCTCCAGACCCCCTGAGGACCTGCCTAAGTGAGATTCATCTACCCTCAGTCTTCTAAGTCCGTGCTGGGGCATAATGAAGGGAAGCAGTAATCACCCGGCATGGAGCTATTCCTTCCTGTCTGCGCCAGTGTTCTTGGGTGTGTGATGTGAACATGCTGCACTCATTTGCAGCCATTGTTCTCTCTAAATGAGAAAATGCAAATGAGGCACTCAGGGTATTGCGCCATAACTCGCTGCATAAAATTCTTGACATCAACACGAAGCTACTTAGCATAATTTCCCTGTTAATAAACTGCCAATTTAGTCATTTAGGTTTTCGGCTTTGAAAGGAAGCAACAGTGTCAGGCTGTAGATTTCCCCCTCCCCAAACATGCCCAAGTTTATTATTTGGATGTTTATGTTAAAACGTAGGAAATTGGAGTTTATGTGATTATTTGGGAATCTTCTACCCTAATTTGTTTGCTTTCATAGTTCTGAAAATCTTTGCTCATTTGAAAGGCAAAAATGTGAATTTTTTTTTTCCCAGAGCACTTTCTTCTGTTTGGGATAAAGTATCCATATTTAAAGTGACTGAGGGCCATTTTGAGGGTTTGGCTGAATAAAGTCTAGGCTTAAGGAGTTGGGACAGGGGTATCCCTGTTGTACATCCATGCAGAGACCCTTAAGGAGCTAGGTCAGTTCAAGCACTCGAGGGCTACAGGTTGGCGTAGGAGTGTTGTTTCCACCTTATCTAGGAGCCTCTATGCTGCTCATCCTCTTAAGTCTCTCCTGCAATGCTATGTACTGTCTGCTTACCCTGTGCCAGTCGTTGAGAGAGTGCCAGAGTAACACATGCCCGAGTGAGGAGAAGGCATGACTCAGTGTCTCATACAGGCATGTTTGAACACAGAGCAGGAGTAACACATGGCGCTCCCTGAGGGGAAACCGAGGCCCTGACTGGATTTCTGCCTTTGAAGAGCTCACAGCTGAGGTTCACGCTGTAGAGTGGCTTGGCAGAGGTTCTACGGAGCTCCTATCACTTGCCATGTTTTCTCTGTTTTGGTAAAGCTTCTGTGAAACGTAGACACGGCCCAATTAGGAATGTCATGTGGTAATTTTTTTTTTTTTTTTTTTTTTTTAGCTCTTCTGGGCCACACACTGTTCCAGCCACAAGATACACAAAACTCTCCCAGTTTTGAGTGAGATGACTGACTGGGCTTCCTGGCTAGCCAGCTGGCCACACAGACAGACAGGTGGACAGAATCTGGGCTATGCTGCTTGCCACGCCTGTGTCTGTGATCTCCCATTGATAGAGTGGGACCACTGAATCAGAGAAACATTGAGAGAACTGAATGAGACATCAGGAAATGGAAAGGACACCATCAGCAATAAGTGTCTTGTGCTAGAGAGGAGGGATCATGGTGGACAGCCATTAAAACAGACACTATTTCACTATTTTTTTTACTGGTCTCTGCATCTAGGTGCTGGGTCCACACCGTGTCCAGCCTAGATGGAGGGTTTTGTGGCATCTTCTCTGCCTGCATCTTTGCCATAGTCGTTAGCGCAGACTCTGGCTGCAGTAAGACCAAGTATGGCCCTTGATGGCAGCCCAGGCCCAGACGTCACCATGACCCTAGGTCCACAGGCTCCTCACATCCGCCTGTTCCTCACTACCATGGCCTCTCCATTTCCAGCTCTCTCCACAGTGCACAAACTGTTTGGCTTCCCTTTCTCTCCTTTCTCCCCAACACATACTCCTTTCCCCATCTCTCTACCACATACTCACTTATCTCAGTGCAGGGCATGGGGGTGTCTCCCTCTTCGGGCTGCCCACCAGGCCACTGGCAATCAGGAGTCTTACCTTGGAATCAGGAACTGTGTTTGATGTCCATTTTACAGATACTGACATTCTCAGGTTGCTTCAGTAGCTTATTAGGTCAAGTGACTGCCGAGAGATGAGGTCAGGATTTGAACCTGCTGTCCTGGCTCTGGAATGCTGCTCCTGCTCTAGGCCCTTAGCCTAGGAGCACCTTCTTCTTCAATGGGAGCACTGCAGACACAGGCTGCAGCAGGCAACCTCTCTCTGTTCTCTTTTCGACGCTGTCAGGCCCGTTTATGAAGTACCACAGAGCCGTATCAATACCAGGATGATGCCATTGATTTTAGTGGCATTTAGATCACAAGAGCCTATCTGAAGCTGCGCCCCGAGATTTACGCTCCCCACATCCATTAGAGCTAATGGGCAATGCCTGCATAAATCATGAGCTGCGATGGTGAGTTACAGCTCTGAGGCGCCCTTGCTGTGTTTTAACTGCCTGCACTGAATTGAAGCGTTCATCCTTTCTGACGAGCATGCATCCCCTTGCTGGTTTCCTAGAGGAAGTCTGGGGCTGAGGAGGAAAGTCCAAAGCCCTAGGCTCTGGGGATTGTGTAACTGTGTGCCCTCAGGTAAATTATGCAACCTCTCTGAGCTATGCTCTAGACTTTCCATCTGGACAGTGAAACCCACATCTCAGGCTGCCGGGAGCGTTAAGGCCCTGAGCCCAGTGAGTACCAGCATTCCATTCCTTTCGCCATTTCTCTCTCCCTGTTGGACATGGGTGGCCACAGGGGGAATGGGGAAGGTTGTGGAGCATCCAATATGATGTCCTAGTTAAGGTTTCCATTGCTGCAGTGAAGCACCATGAAGAAAAGCAGGCTGGGGAGTAAAGGGTTTGTTTAGTGGGCTTATGCTTCCACATCATTTCAACTGTTCATCATCAAAGGAAGTCAGAAAAGAACTCAAAAGCAGGGCAGGAATCTCGAGGCAGGGGCTGATGCGGAGGCCACAGGAGAGTGCTGCTTATTGGCTTGCTTTCCACGGCTTGCTCTTATGGAGCAAGCTTTCTTATAGAACCCAGGACCACCAGCCCAGGGATGGCCCCACCCACAATGGGCTGAGCCCTCTCCCATCAATCACTAAGAAAGTGCCTCGGAGCTAGATCTTATGGAGGCATTTTCTCAGCTGAGGTTCCCTCCTTTCCAGTGGCTCTGGCTTGTGTCAAGTTGATATAATACTAGACAGCACACATGAGATGAAATAAAGGGTTGTAAGATACAAAAGTTTCGCTGGTGGGGGAAGGATGTGTGTGTTATGCTTTATGTATAGAGATCAGAGGACAACACTGGATTTTGGTCCTGGCCTTCCAGCTTTGTTGAGACAGGGCTTCTTAGTCATGCCTGTACTTAAAGCTAGCTTCTTAGGAACTCTCCTGTCTCTGACTCTCATCCTGGCTCATAAGAATACCGGCGAACAATCATTCTACTGTGTCTGGTTTGATTTGGTCTCTGGGGATTTGAACTCATTTCTTCATGATCCTGTGGCCAAGTGCTTTACCCACTGAGGCATCTCCCCAGCCCATCATTTTCTTCTCCTTAATCTTAGTCTTTTGCTCTGTGGCAGTGTCCAGTAGAAGCTGACTGTGAGACAATACACCCCCCCCCCTTTCCCTGAGTGCTTACACATGTGCGGTGCATGGTGACCCCTTTCTGTGAGAGCTGTCTCCTAGCGGTCCAGGCTGTCCTCTCTCAGGATAGATGCTGGGAACTAGTCGGTGAGCCAGGCTGCGTCCACCACATCTGGGACACATGTGCAGGTGTCCCTGGCTCTCCTTTCTTCCCCTCTGGATTTCCTATTAGTGTTGAGTCAGAGTATTCCCACGCTGTTTGTGTGAAGGCCGAGCTTACGGACAGTCTCTGAACCACACAGAAAACTAAGAATTTCTCTGTCTGTCCAAACATGAACCAAACACCTGGCAGGAGGCATCTCAAGGAAAAAGGGATTAATTTTGGCTCTTGCTTTGAGAGAAGGGAAGGCAGCAGCAGGCGGTTCCATGGTGCAGGTGGTTCCATGGTGCAGGTGTTTCCACAGTGGCAGGTGTTTCCATGGTGTAGGTGTCTTCACGGTGGCAGGCAGTTCCACAGTGGCAGGACAGTGTGGCTGGGGCTCCTCAGATCCTCACATCTTTGTGAAGAGGAAGCAGACCTAGGCTATAAACCTCAAGGTTCACATCCTAACGGCTCCACCATCTCTTCCAACAGCATTACTACCTAGGAGACCAGGTGTTCACACAGGAGCCTGGCTGGTGTGTGTGTGTGGGGGGGTAATTATTAAATCGTAATAATGTCCAGTCAGAAAAACCTGGATGTTTTCAAGGGAAGACTCACCACAGGCATCACGCCCCTCCCTCTAGGAAGGACAAACCTCCATTTTCCCAGCAGTGACCCAAGAGAGGCTATGTAGCTGTGGGTTTGACTGAGAGAGCTCTGGGAGTCCTGACAGCCCAAGTCAAGAGAAGCTGAGCATCTCAGAAGAGAGGTGGGCTCTGGGAGCATAGCTAGAGGCAAGGGACAATCCCAATAGCATCTCAGTGCTGGGACAAAGGAAAGGTGGTAGTGTCCTGGTGGGGTGAGACATTTCTCTCCTCATCTGTTGAGATTGCCTGAGCCACTCTGCTGTCTTCCAGCTTGCAGACATAAAAGCTGGCCTTCAGAGGACCACTCTACCAGCCATTTTCCTATATCAATACAATAATAGCCAGGTTACGCAGCCAGGTGCCAACATCTAATGATGCACTCATGTTGTCCAGGATGGCCTTGAACTTGCTATACAGCTGTGGATGACCTTGAACACCCTGATCCTCCCTCCTCTATCTCCTGAGTGCTGGGATTGCAGAGGTGCATCTCCTTGCTTGATTGATGCCATGTTGGGGCTGGAACCCAGGGCCTCAGATGTGTGCGTGTACGAGGCACACACTCTGTCAACTGGGTAACATTTCTAGTCTTGGCCATGCTTCTTAGAAAAGATGTATTTATGTGTGCCTCAGGTGACTACAGATCCTGTGAAGGCTGGACAATTCCTCTGCAGCTAGAATTACGGCAGTTGTCAGCTGTCTGATGTGAGTGCTGGGAACTGAACTCTAGTTCCCTGAAAGAGCAGTATGTGCTCTTAATTACCGAGCCAACTTTCCAGGCCCTTCGGCCATATTTTTTAACCAGCTCTGTGGGCACTGTCACATGGCCATGTGGGGCTAAGTGATGCAAAGAGGTCAGTAGATGACACAGGAGATACTGGTGCTTTCATTCCCCGAGCACCTACCAAATCCAGGAAGGGGATTTGTGTCCCATTGAAGCAGTGCATGAGTCCATGGGACAGGTGGGGGTAGCTGTCCACAGTCCAGGATGAGAAAGTATGAGAAGGTACCTGTGCTGGGTATTTGGTGGGGGGCATCAGTTTGATATAAGCTAGAATCATCTGCAAAGAGGGAACCATCATACGGCCTGTAGGTAAATCCGTTGGGGACATTTTCTTGACTTATGATTGTTGTGGGGGCGGGGGCATCCCACGGTAGGCAGTGTCCCCTGGTCAGGTGGTCTTGGGTTGTATAAAAATGGACATTGAGTGAGCTGTGAGGAGCAAGCCGGTCAGCAGTGTTCCTCCATGGCCCCCACCTCACTTTGTTCCTTGAGAGCCTGCCTTGATTTCTCTCAGTGGTGAACTGTGACGCAGGCATGTAAGCCAAATGAGTCCTGTCCTCACCATGTTGCTTTTGGTTAGAGTTTCTATCACAGTGCTGGAAAGCAACATAGAACAGGACCCATCACAGCTGAGGACCCATTGCGGCTGTCTTCCCCGCTGGGATTCTTGAGTGACAATAGACAAAGTTAATAGATATGAACAGTTGGTAAGTTTGGTTCAGTAGTTCGTTGGTTGGCCCTGTGGCTTTTGGTCTCATGACATGGCAGATCACTGAGGCAGACAGCATGTAGTGGCAGAACATCATGGCGGATTTTGGGTGGAGGCAGGTAGCGTGCGACAGAGGAAAGCACCTCACCACTGTCATCACTGTCATCAGTGGTCATCACGGCTGTCATCAGAAAGACAGAAAGAGCCAACCTCTTTCCATAAGGCCTCACCTCCTTGGGGTGCCATCATATCCCAACAGTGCAGCAGGCTGGTCACTAAACTTTTACCAAGTATGAGCACTTCAGACCTGACTAGGGAAGGCTGAGCCTGATGGAGGCAGCACCTGGCCTTCAGGCTGCAAGGCCCCAGGAAAGGATGATTTGGTTTCAGGCAATCATGATGGTGTGAGTCTTAGTTAATTTCTGTGGCTGCAACAAGATCTCGACAAAGGCAACTTAAGGAAGGCAGGCAGGCTTTATTTTGGCTCACAGTTTGCGGGGATATGGTCCTTTGTGCCGAGGAAGGTATGGCAGCAGGAGCATGAGGCAGCAGGCCGCTTTGCGTGCGCAGTCAGGAAGTGAGGGCTAATTGCTGCTGCTCACCTTGCTTTCTTCTTTTCGCTCATCCCAGGATCCCACGGGATGGCGCCATCTGCAGTGAGAGCAGGTCCTCCCTCCTCAGTTAACCTACTCTAGAAACTCCCTCATGGACACAAACCAGAGTTTTGATTCTAGCTTCTGTCAAATTGGTGATTAGTGGTGGCCACCTCAGTGAGCATATTGGGGACTCTGCCTCTCTTATCAAGGACTCAGTATCCTCGAGGGCTGTTGAGGAAAGGCCACATCTCCAGTGCGGTGGGCTGGATCGGAGGCCCTCACCTCCCAGCCCCACCACATCAGCAAGGCAAGAGCTGCCCAGGCTCTGCAAGCATCAATTTCCTAAACGCTGGCCTTTCCAGTCCCCCCGCCCCCCGTGCTGAGCATGCCCCAGGGAGAGCACTTTGGGTACCTGCAAATTTACAGAGCTGTGTCAAAGTCCCTTCATCTCCAAGCCAATAAAAATAAAATTGATGACCCTCATAAAAATGATTGCTCTACTCTCAGACGACTCCTTTAGAGACGACTGGGGTGCATATACTGTAGATCAGTGTTGGAGCCTGGCTACCGTGGGGTCTCGGGCCCTTCAGGTGGCTCTAGATGGAGACACCATTTCTTCAGGCATTGGGGCAGTGAGCGTGGAACACGATGGAAAGATGACACGACCAGGCATCTGCTGGATGCGGAATGCAGACACACAAGCCTCGGACTGCTCCGGGATGCTCTGGAGTAGCTTGACTGAAATGCCTAGAGAGTTGATGGTGTATCTGTGCACCGTGTGTGTGTGTGTGTGTGTGTGTGTGTGTGTGTGTATGTGTGTGTGCGCGTGTGTTTTTCTTATGTGTGCATATGGAAGCTAGAGCTCGACCTTGTATGTCTTTCTCAGCTTCTCGCCTTTGTGTTTTGAAACAGGGTCTCTCAGTTTCTGCTCAGAGCTTACTGGATCGGTTAGGCTGGCTGGTCAGCAAGCGCCAGGGGTCTACCTGTCTCTGCCTCCCCAGCTTCAGGGTTACACGTGTGTATCACTGCGCTCTGCATTTTTAGTGGGGTCTGGGGTTCAAATTCAGGTCCTCGAGTTCATGTTGCAAGCACTTCACTGCCCAAGCTATCTGCCCAGCCCTTGCTGTGTTTTATTAGGGCACACAAGCATCCCTGAGAGTGTTCTTTCTGATGCCACGATGGGGAAAAGACTCCGAAGCCTGTGTTTCCAGATGAAGTGGAGCCAGCACTCATGGAGCTCATATCTCAAGCAGAAGCCAAATGCAGAGTGTGTGTGCAAGGAAGAGACAGTGGTGGATCATCTGCTAAAGCCGCCAGCTGGTGTCTCAAGGCCGCCTAATCCCGGTGAATAGATGGGCTCTCTTGTCGGGGAGGTGCTTGATGCAATCTCCATAGAAACCCACCATCTCCTCCCGTCTTCTCAGCAGCTCCGAATGTGGTCAGAGTTTGACATGGGTGCTCTGTCACCTGGACAGATGTCCCTCCTGCTTGCTTCTAACAGCCATCCTCGCTTTCAGCTTAGCTGTGTGTCTAACATGTGGTGTCTAAAATCATTATAAGCCGAATTCCTTTTAACACTTATGGGCATCTGGTGAGAGATTGATATTGCGATTGATAATGATGGGCAATATTTACTGAGCGTCTGCTGTGGGCTAGAGACTGCCCGGGGTGGGGGTGGGGTGAGGATGGGTGAATGTAGCAGTGGTTATGGACATCAGGGTTCTTATTCTCGTGGAATAGGTACTCTAGAAACTTCACCAGCTTCCCTTTCACATGGAAACCAAGACCAACTCTTTTCTTTTTCCCTGTCTCTCGTGGGTTCTTATCAAGTTGATACCTCACACATCAGTTGTGTAATACCAGGTCCAGTGTCTAATAGACTGTGTGGCACGGAAGGTCCTAGAAGACCCAAGAAGGAAGGAAGAACATTCCCTAGACTGAGGAGGTAGACTCAGGGGCAAGGTGTTGTTTGTGGGAGCCAGGATGGAAGTGCCCCCTTCCCACCTGACTTCTAGGTCTCCTACTAAGAGCCCTGCTGGCTCTGAGCCTCTCCAAGGCAGACAGGGACACCTAGCTCTTCACAGGATGTGAGATGAGTCTCAGGGGCTCCTTCTCAGGTTCCATCTTCAGAAAAGACAGTTCCAGAATTCTTTCTGCTTCCTACACTGCCCGTGAGGAAAGGACTTCTATTCGGTCTTCAGAACATAGTGCCCAGAGGCCAGCTTATTTTATCTCTTAGGAAAGAGGGTTCTCAGAGCCAAGGACAGAAGTGGGATTCAAACCCTGAACTCTGGACTCAGAGGCTGTTGTGTGTGCACCAGGCTGTGTGAGCTGTTTTCTGAGCCTTTCCTGGTGCGGGCATCATTGCTTTGTCCTAATTGTTTGGCTCTATTTGGTTTTATTGTTACATTAGGTCCTGGGAGATGATTACATTTCATGAAACCGAGTGATTGATTGACCTTTTGAAATGTCAGCTGCCGCTCCTGGGCTCTAGGGGATTTTTCGGGCCTTGTGCATCCATGCTAGCAAACCGCTTCTCTAATGGGCTGGAGACCAGCTAGAGGGGGGCCTGCCATGGAGGACCTGAGGCATAAAATCATCCGTAGGGTTTGAACAAAGCCTGCCCTGATGTGGGGTCAGAGCACAGGAGAGTGGCAGTAAGCAGGCAGGGGACTCAAGAGGCTGAGGGTCTCTTATTGAGCTGGATGCTAATTCAGTGCCCAACCCACTCCTTACAGAAGCAAACTCGCCTCCCACGGGAATCATCCGAGATGCCTACTTTCTTCCAAAACCATGGCATTGTGATCTTGACCTACTGGTGGAAAACCAGAGAGCACCTCCCCAACGGCTCTTGGCCACTCCCAGCCCCTGCACACCTGTGGCATGGGTAGTCACGGCCTGACAAGAGCCCTGTGTAGTCGTAATTGACTTCCAGAGAATCGAGGAAATCGACATTCACTGGGAACTACTCTTTGTTGCTTTAAAATGCAATCCTGACTCCCGCCGTCACCATCCTTCCCCAGACAGCAAATGCTTCCCAATTTAAGGGCTCTGTCAGACCAAGGGAGAAGGTTAAGATTAAACTGTTTTGCTTCCTGTCAGGTCAAAGGTGATGGCCAGCAGTATATGCTTATGAGTGTCTCAGTGTGCGTTCTGTAACACACACAGGGAAGGCTGATGTAACAATAAAAAGTTCTGGAAAGGGGCGTTTACCAACATGACAGTCGGTAGGGCTGTGATCTGGGTGGGTTTTGTATGTGTCCTTTCTCAAAGCACTCGTATGCTGAGTGCTTGGTCTGTGGTGTTATGGTGGGAGGTGGTGGATCGTTTAGGGCGGGGAGCCTACTGGATGATAATTAGGTCCCCAGAGAGGCTGTCTTTGGGAGGGGATTGAT
This sequence comes from Pachyuromys duprasi, assembly GCA_028658305.1. Classification (NCBI taxonomy): domain Eukaryota; kingdom Metazoa; phylum Chordata; class Mammalia; order Rodentia; family Muridae; genus Pachyuromys; species Pachyuromys duprasi. The sequence continues at coordinate 39,748,578 of CM053757.1, forward strand.
GTAGTTCTCTTGGGACTCTGGTTAATTCTTGTGATGTCCAGTTGCTATTTAAAAAAAAAGAGTCTGGTCCGTGAACACATCTGTGTCTTCTTCCTATTTTATCATGTGATGTTTTTAACATGCACTAACATCATTCACCTTCATTCATCCATCGTGAAGCCGCCATATCTTGGACTGTCAGCCTCCACAACTATGAGCAAAGCAAACCTCTCCTCTTCACAAAGGATCCAACCTTAGGTGTTTCTGTTACAGCAGCAGAAACAGGCCAGCACAATACACGTGTCTGAAAACCTTCGGAAGGGTCCTAAATCTCTTCAGATTGTTCGTGCCTCAAGCTGCAGTCTGTTTTATTTTGTTCTCTGGAAAACTGGCAATTCTAGTACATCAACGTTAGTGTTTTTCTTTTCACTGACATGCTTAACTAACCAGGAAATCCTTTTGGTAGCCATGCTTAGTAAATGAAATATTACCAATCAACATTCCAGTATTGATTATAATAACACCACACAGTAATTATAAGCATGATAGCCGTTCTGACAGGGATGAAGTGAGATTTCAATACAGTTTTATTCCCAATTGAGGGATTTATTTTCAACATCAATTGCAACTCAGACAATTGATTGTGGAATCATAGGACAAAATCCGAAATGGAATATTCAAATCCCTGTAAGCTATAATAACAAGTGGCCTGGCCAGATAGACCACTGGGTACAATAAAGATGCAAATGTTATGAGTGTAACCAACTGCTTTATGATTGGATTTAAATCCCACTCCACAGGGGAAAGCCCATGTCTGGGAGCTCATAGCCACTAGGGCAAAATCTACTACTGTTGTTGTTTTGTTAAATGGACACGGTCTCAAATGGCCATCTAAATACATATCTTTATACACGTAGAGGAATGAATCTCTTCTCTCAGCAGAGAAGTGAAATAGACAGTGGTTAATGAAATTACTCGAAGTGCAGAGAGCAAGTGTTTGTGGACTGCTCAGTACATATATAACACCTAATATGAACACCCTTATGCATGAGGCTCCTGGAGCATCACAGAAAGGGGGCAGAAGAGTATAAGAGCCAAAGTGTTGAGGAGGACTGGGCAATGGTCCAGACAAGACAGGACCATTGCATTCATGCACTGTCAGCACCTGTGATTGCCTGCACAAGACCTGCACAACATCAAGCCAGTCAACATTCCAGCATAGAGGAGGAAGGAGCCACAAGCCCCTACTCCTAACTGAGGAGATATTGACAGTTGATGGCTGGTAGGGGAAGAACAGTCAGTTTCTAAGGCTGTAGCCCCTAGTAGGTTGACCATACTCTAGTGTATGGTCCTCTACTCATGTACATACGTGTAACAGTAACTAAACTCAGTGAGATGTAAATAAAAAAGAGGTCTTGAACTTGGGAGAGATAAGAGTTTGATGAGAGAGTTGGAAATCCAGGAGGAGTTGAAGGAATGGGGGTAGGAGGATCAAAATATGTTGAATATTAAAATTCTCAAAGAATAAACAAATGTATATATTATGTTTTATATTTCTTTTTATCGATAGTTCTTTGAGAAGTTTCTACAGTGTGTTTTGATCACATTCATTCCCCAATTCCTCCTACATCCACAGTCTTTTTTCACCCAACCAGATTTAAATTTTTCTTAATGGAATCTTCAGGGTTTTTTTTTTTTTAATTAATTCTTTGAAGTCTCAGTGTCTTGCTTTAGCCTACCAATGCAGCTTTGAGTTGCATTTACTTTATGGTTCTAAAGATATTGAACATAGCTTCATGAACTTATTGACCATTTGTATTCTTTTTTTTTTTTTTTGAAAAATGTTGGCTCAGTTAATTTGCCATTTTTAAAAATTGGATTACTTGTTCTTTTGGTGTTTCATCTTTGAATTCTTTGTTTACTCTGGCTATTAACCTGCTGATGAATAGCTGGCAAAGATTTTCCTTCTATTATGTGATCTTTCTCTTCACTCTGTTAACTGATTCCTTTGCTATGCACAGCATTTGAAGTCGATGCCATCAAGTCTATCAGTTATCACTATCATTTCCAGAGCTATTAGGGACTTACTCGGGAAGCTATGGCCTATATGTCTTAACATGAACCAATGCACTTACTGAGGTTACTTCCTGGGGATGGGTGAGGAACGCTTACAAGAACACGAACAAAACAAAGACAGTGATGCTCCTGAAAGCCCACTCCAGCATGGGTGACAAGTCACAAAACCTGTACTCCTGAAGTTCTTTGCATGGTGTACAGACAGCTCAACAGGTCAAAGAGTCTAGTCTCTCTGGTAGCTCCAGCTGGTCTGAATCAGCAGTCCTAATTGTTTATATAAGGGAGGAGGGAGGGGCTTCGTGCATATGATCAGTTTTAGGGACTTTCTGAGACTCCCAAATTGTTTGCTTCCCTAGTCTTAATGAACCTCCCTTTAGAAATTCATGACTCTTATGGAATGTCTCTCCAGAATGGACTCAAGAAAACCACTTCACAATGGTCTCACACCCCAGGACAGCAATGTGTATCATTAGGGCCCCATGCAGACCATCTGACACCATATTTGGCATTGATCAGGGCCTTCCACCCTCAGACCTGGTCCACTTAAGGCATAATGACAGGCACACAACCTTGGCAATGGTGAGCATATGTGCATATGTTTCATGCCACAGTTGGGCAAGGCCTTTCTTTGTATGAACATGGATAACCTTATATTTGGGGGCCTCTTTGGTGAGGACCTGAGATTTAGGGATAACATTATATTGCATATCAGTCTGTCTTGTGTCTGGGGTCCTGAGCTCTTGGTTACTGTGACATAGGTTTTTCTCAGAGGTCTCTGTTTATTGCTTTAGATCTATTATTAGGCCTGTTGATGCATAGAAACTCCCAAACCACAAGTCACTCCCATAAAGCTACTGGTTAAACCAGTTTCTTTCTTTCTATATGTCTGTATATCTGTCACGTCGCGCTTTCTTCTTTTTTTTTTTTTTTTTGGTTTTGATTTTTTGAGACAGGGTTTCTCTGTGTAGCCTGGCTGTCCTGGAACTCACTTTATAGACTAGGCTGGCCTCAAACTCATAAAGATCGGCCTGTCTCTGCCTCCCAAGTGCTGGGATTAAAGGTGTGCACCACAACCATAGTTTCTTATTGTTAACAACAACAAAATCAAAAACATCAAAACAAAAAGTCAAATGTGAAACTTGGCACACGGGAGCTATGGCGGGGGTCGACAACTTCCCACTCCCCTCTGGTTAAGCCCACGCGGCTGAACTCTGCTGATTTCCAGCCCGAGGCATCCTTCTGGCAGCTCACTCTGGCTGAACTGTTATGGGCATGCACAGTTGTGATCCTGTACTTTTCCCTGCTGCTCCATCATTGCACCCACTCATAGGACAGCTGTCTCAAATCCCATGGTAGGTAGCGGCTCCGTAGAGTTATACATGGAATATAACTATTTCTCCACAGAGACTTTGTCCCTATGTTATCAGTAGTGGAAACCTGAGAGAGCCTGGACTGAATAGAGCAAGTCATGCCATCAGTGTGACCCCATGTTCTGGAGTAGTGAGTGCCTCTCAGATGGGCGACTTCTTCCACCTTGCCTATGGACTCACTTCCTGGGAAATCTACCAGGTCCTCCAGTGACCTTGTAGGACTCTTGAGCTCCCCCGCCCTCTGTGGGGTTCTAGTTCATTTGCTACCTGTATTGCACAGCCTGTGTGTTCTTTCGGAACTGTGAGATCTCACTCGGTAGTCTGTTCCACTTCCTTTCTGGAAACTTCTCCAGAATCCTCCTCCTTTACCTCTCCTCTATGTGGTCAGGACAGACTTCGGTCATTTGCCCAGCCTGTCTAATGTTTCACAGAATTGTATGATGGAGAATGGTCCAGCAAGCCTTCTGCGGGGCTCCAGATGGCTGACAAGGGCTACGTCCAGCAGTGACTCTCCCGGGATCTGATGTGGGCTCTTGTGTAAGTGACCATCCAGGGAGACCATAGAGCCTGGGGCTGCTGTGACCGAGCCTGACCCTGACTCAGTAAATACCTTCTCTCAGCCAGCCCATCTGAGCTTCAGCCCATGTAGGAGCCCCTTTACGGTGATCTAATTGGAGTGGTAACGGATGTAGCATTCTGCCACGGCTAACAGCGAGATTGGAATTTGAGGAGACGCAGAGACAAATTACCTCTGAATTTTCTTGCAGCCGTAAAAGCTTTTTACTGTATAGTAATTTTCCATTTCTGCTGCAGGCATATTTGCATATTGCTTAACAATTTATCTCCTGTCATTTGTCAGATATTATCCATCTCCAGTTAATAAGCTAAGACAGGTCGTAGTAAGACTTTGCAGGCTCACCTCGACAGCCCTGCCTCCCTGCCTCCGGGCCTCCCTGTAGGAAGAGCAGACTGAGATGCTTGGCTAAGTCAGAGGCCAGCCCTGTCCTTGGCGCCTTCCATTCCTGTCCCCACGTGAACAAGAGAGGAGCCATGGGCTTGCAGTGCCCTGCATTGGCTGTGTCTGTGTCATCTTCTAAGCCTCCCATGTCCCGGCTGTCCTTTGGTGAGGAGGAGTCTGGATTTAACCCGGCCCTGGCTTCTCAGGCTCCGGGGGACTGTTCTTATTCCTTTTTCTCCTTAGAACTCAAGTTTCTTCACTTCTGGAACAGGTGTCCTAGAACAAGGCTCATTAGCTGACCACTTTATCTGTGTTTACCTGCATACTCAAGCACACACAGACACACATATACATACACACCCACACACACACCATAGACCACACCTCACAAAGAGTACACACGCATACACAGTATAGACACACACAACACAGTATTCACGTACACACATATTTATGTGCACACACATACATAACATTTCTCTCAAGCCAAGGTTTCCATGGAACTACAGTCTAGAACAGGCAAATGGTGGGTGTTGGCAAATAGAGGATGGGTCCCTGTATTCCTATCTGTTAACATGGACCCCAGTGTTCCCCTGTGCAGAGAGGTCAAAGGCACTTCCTAGACACTTGAGACCCTAGGAGAAGAGTGGGAACTTGCCTGTCAGATTGTCCTTGCTTCTGCCTCCTGCCCTGACACCTGAAGCTTTGGGGTGTTAGTGCATTTGCTCAGACTTGCTGCTGGCTTGGACTTGTGTTCAGGCTGGGAGCAATAGTGTCTTTCAGCTTTTAATTAAGACACCAGGATTATGCTCACTTCAAGGTCCTGGATTCATAGCAGGTCCTGTTGGTCATTGGTAGACAGATTTTGAGAAGGAAAAAAAAATGGTTTGAAGCGGAATGTGTGATTAGATTTGCATAATTGAATTGAAATAGAATTAAAGGGTCGTGTGTTTACACAGCAATGCCTAAAATCAGATTGCGGTGATGGGCGCTCGGTACTAAAACGGGCTCCTTAGGGACGTGTGAGTATCTGCTTCCCAGAATGTAGAAGAGCTGGAGAGAAGCTGGGGCGGGGTGGGGGGGGGCTGGTTTCCTGGAGTGCCTGTATCGGGGGCAGAGTGTTGTTGGTGACGACGTAGTGCTTCCGGAAGCCAGATGACATGCCATGTGGCTGACATAGATTTCCGTAGGAGATCCTCACGGCACCTGAGCCCTGGCAGGGATCCTGCAAAACCCCCTCTCTTAGCTATTTGTTGCGGGTCTGAGTGGGACACGAGCCCTCACCTTAAACTGGGAAAGGCACGTGGACAAGTTTTTACTGTGAACAGGCCAAGCCAGCGTGTGCTTTCTGTGTACCTGCCACCATTCCTATTTAGAAGCTAGCCTTGTGCTGTTACTGTGATGTGAAAATAAGGCGTCAACACGTGCCAATCAGAGGATGTGTGGGTAAGGGAACTTAGCATCTGTGACAAGTGGTGACAGGCTATCATAGACTGCTAAGGTGTGTCCTCTTTGGATAAATGCACTGCCCAGCAATGCCAGTGTGTGCTTAGCCACTGGGGGAGCCAGGTACTTCTCTCTCTCTTTCTCTCTCTTTCTCTCTCTGTGTAGTGAGATCTCATCTGGGTTTTACACTCAATGTGGCGTATCGACCAGGCCAAATCTTGATAGTCTTCATGGAGACGCTGACATTTCTCATTCACACAGAATATGCTCAGGATCCATGTGTGTCTGTGTGTAAGCGGCAGAGACCCACCCTTCTCAAGGCTATGAGAAATTCCGCCCTTTCGTCTCTCTGATAGTGTCTGTCTCCAGAGTCAAAATCCAGTACAATTTGCAAATGAATCCTGAGAGCGCCATCCTCCTGAAGAGAAAGTTGAATACCCCTGCCTTTTCTACTTTTCTTGCCCACGGAAAGCCCGAGGAGTAGGTAGGTCCTCACACTTGGAAGGCAAGCACTGTTCAGCTGAGTTGCCTCTGTCATAGCCCATGGCATGATATCTCCTGGCTCTGTGTTACGAGATTTTCCTGGGTAGACTACCCACTCCAGATAGGACACTGAGGAAAGACCCAAAGCAATGACGACGACACCAAGTCTGGATCACAGGTGAAGGGGTTACTTCCAGGAGCTTGGGTGGCTCTGAGGTCTCTGCGTCATCAGAAAGCTCACCCTAGCCTGGGCGAGGGCCCAGGAAAACTCCCTGCAGCACCGTACACAGCCTGCATGCAGCTCACCTGGAAACCATCTTCAATGCCTAGCAAATTATGTAGCCTTGGGGAGCGGCCTTTAATTTCAGGAGCTTCTGACGTCTTCTATGTTTTGTTTACTTCCTGAGTCTTAACGAGTCTTTCCCCTCCTTCCAGGAAGGGAGTGTTTCATTTCGGAGGACATTGCTACATGACACTGCCATATTGGAGCTCTTTGCAGCTGGCAGACGGAGGTTTCATGGCTGGGTTTTTTCTCCATCCTGAAATACACTTAGCCATCCTTGGCATAGCAGAGGACACTTCCGCTCCACATGTTCTTGCTCTGGCTAGTGGAACATCAGCCAGCAGGATGTGAGCAGAAACTTCCAGTGTGCCATTTGGCTGCATGGGCTTTCTTGTGTCATTTGATATGTGGTTTAGAGGGCACCTTAGGTAGCTTCAGGGCCTGCATGGGGGCTTCCGAGTAAAGGGCAAGGAAAAATGTGCGACCACCAAGATGTGTGGAACACAGTCTGGGACAGCTGAACGCCATCTGCATGAGCTAGACTTTAGCCAGCGTCCAGATTTGGAGAACATGCTGCGCAAGGCCTTGTTGCATGGTACAAACTTCTGAGCCTTCATTTTCTCTGTTTTTTTTTTTTTTTAAGGCATTGTCTTAGTCAGGGCTGTCATTGCTGTGAGGAAACACTATTACCAAAGCCTAAGGAGGCGCCACCCACAACGAGCTGGACCCTTTCCCATCAGTCACTGATTAAGAAAATGCCCTACAGCTGGATCTTATGGAGGCATTCTCTCAGTTGACACTCTCTGGTCCTGAATGACTCTAGCCAGTGTCAAGTTGACATAAAAACTAGCCAGAGGTGGTAAGAACGGAGTCTTCAGTATAGGTATGTTGGTCCCTTCTCCAATAACCAACCAAACAAACAAC
>CM053757.1:39756596-39769849 GCA_028658305.1 Pachyuromys duprasi
ATCCTTCCCTCATCCCTCTATTCCCCCTCCTCTGCCCCTCAGAAAAGGGGAGCCCCCCCCCACAAACCCACCTCAGCACATCCAGTCACATTAGGACTGTGTGCTTCCTCTTTCACAGTGTCCTGGCATAATCTTTAAGGGGCGATCACATAACCAGACAAGTGTAGAGCTCTATGATGGTCAGAGCTGACCTTTTGTCAGGGCAGAAAGATTTGACTGATGAAAGTGAAGAGTCCCTCGTGGTGGTGGTGAACACCTTTGATCCCAGCACTCAGAGGCAGAGGCAGATCTCAGAGTTCAAGGCCAGGCCTAGTCTACAGAGTGAGTTCCAGGACAGCCAGGGTTACACAGAGAAAGCCTGTCTGGAAAAACAAAACAAAAGAAAAGAAAAAGCAAGAGAGAGAAGAATAAACACAATCAATGAAGAATGCAGATGGAGACTATAGAGGCTTAGGGGGAACGAGCTTAGCATGCATTGGTCTTCCAAATGCTTAGTAGGGCAGGGCATCTAGGTATGTGACCAGAGATCTTAGGCACAAATGGGCTTGAGATGGGCTCTGAGGCTCTTTTGAAATCTATTAGTTAGTCCAGCCTCCCAGAGGACAGCCACAGGGCCTTAAGAGAAACCCTAAGGCACACCTGGGAGGCTTGCATCGTGTCTGTCCTCAGAGGTCCCAGACATAAGCCAGAAGAGCCACAGACCAGAGGAATACCCATATGCCTAGAAAACTAGACATCAGTGAAGAATGAGTCAAGAGTTAGCACGGACCTGAGTCTAGCAGAAGCTCCTGCCTGGCAGCTGTGTGGACATGGGTTTTCCCCACAGCTTCTGGAAACCTTTGTCCTTGCAGTAGAGAGGATAGGAGCCACTTCACGGGCTTTGTATTGTGAGATTAGATTGCATAATAGGCAATAAAGACCTAAGCACAGCTTCAGTTCTGCCTTAGTTACTTTTCCATTGGTGGGATAAAAACATGATGTCCAAGGCAACTTATAGAAGAAACTCTCTGTTTCAGAAGGTGAATCCATGACCAACATGGCAGGGAGAGGGGGCAGGCATGGAGCTAAGCAGTAGCTGAGAGCCTATATCTGGAGACACAACCATGAGGCAGAAAGAACTAACTGGCAGTGGTGTGGGCTTTTGAGACCTAAAAGCCCACACCCAGAGATTCACCTCCTCCAAGAGAGTCACACCTTCTAATCCTTCCCAAACAGTTCTACTAACTGGGTACCAAGTGTTCAAACATAAGAGCCAATGGGGACCATTCTCATCGAAATCACCTCAAGTCCCAAAGTATTAATGGAACGAGGACCATGGGAAGTATGGCTTAATCCAAAAGAAGAGGAGATGGGGAGGGGCAGGGCTTGAGCATGAATAGAGCCGATAGAATCAAGTACCTGAGCTCTGTTTTGTTGGAAGGATAGACCTGCTAAAGGTTGAACTCTGCAAAGGCCATTCACGTCCTGACTTCTGTTTGTTTGTGGGGTTTTTTTGTGTTAGAGGAGAGATGTGCTTGAATAGAACCTATGTTTGTGCACAATCTCTCAAATGACAATGTGAGGGAAGGAAAAATTCTTCATGCTCTGTCACTTCTGAAGTCTGCCCTCCCTTTTGACATTTGACAGCGGGGAGCTGTGTTTTCCTGTCCTTTGTGCTGGTGTGTGGGACGAGGGTGCTGTCTGTTGTGCCAGGTGCGGTAACCACGGGCCATGAATGTGAGCCAGAACCTAACAAGCATGGCGATGGCAGCAGTTTGGACTCTGGGGGTAGGAAGAAAATGTATTAATACATCCCTTTGCTGGCAAGTACTCAGAGCTTCAGCTATGGGGGAGAAGAGGCCAGACTCAGAGATCTGCATGCAACTACCTATCATGGCTGACCTTTGTAGGGTTTGCGCTGTTCACGTTCCATGGAAGCTGGAAATGGGAGGCTAGTTCGGATGTGAGGCCTCCCAGAGACCCAAGAGCTCTTTGTGGCACCACAACATGGTGGCTCAAAATGAAATGTCATGGACTGAATGTGTGTTCGTCCCCAAATTCATATGTTGAGACCCTAGCCAAGATGATGGGATGAAGAGCTGGGGCCTTTGGTAATGATGGTAACTGTCACCAGACAGAGTATGATGGGCATTGGAAGAGAAGCAGGGAGGAGGGGCGCTGGGGGGACACTGGGAGCCTGTCCCTCACAGAGATCTGCATTATACATGGTAGAATGTAAACCTCCAGAGAGCAGGAATCATGGGCTACAGCCCGAGTCTGGAACACTCCTAAAGATCTGTGCTTTAAAGGCTTGGACACCAGCCTGTGGTGCTGTTGGGAGGTGGTGGAACCTTTTGTAGTTAGGACCTGGCGAAGGAAGTTATGTTGTCGGATGCATTCCTCTGAAGAAGACATAAACACTTGGCCCCTCCCCCTCTCTTTTTTCCCCCCTTCCCAGCAAACATGTGAGTAGCCATCTTTGCCCTGCACACCTACCATATTGTATTGTGTAGCCACAACGCCAAGCAAGTGTGGATTGAAAAATCTTTAAACAATGATCCAAAAGTAAGTCTTTCCTCTTTTTTTTTTCTTTCAGTAACTGACTCAGGTATTTTGTCATAGTAATGGAAACTGCCCATATTTTTTACCTCTCTTTTTACCTCTCATGGCCATTACACCTCTCATGGTGTCTCCAGAATCTAGAGGCATGCATGACACAAAATGCTTGCTTAATTACATTCTGCGGGTGTTGTGGCTTGAGTGTGAAATGTCCCCTATAGTCTCATGTGTTTGAATGCTTGACCTCCACCAATGCTTTGTAGAACCATTAGGAAGCGGAGCCTTGCTGGAAGGGAGCTGCTGTCTGGGTGCAGGCTTTGAGGTTGCCTTAGGTTTTTCTTGATGTGATAAAGACCATCACCAAAAGCAATGTGGGGAAGAAGGGATTTATTTCACCTTATAATCTCCAGGTCAGAATCCGTCACTGAGGGAGGTCAGAGCAGGAACTCAAGGCATGTACTAAAAGCAGGACTGTGGTGGAATGCTCTCCAGGGCTCGCCCAGTTTGCTTTCTTATATACCTAGGACCACCCACAAAGGGATAACAGTGCCTACAGTGGGCTGAGCCCTTCCGCATCAACCAGCAATCAAGAAAATGCCCCATCGGTCTGTCTACAGGCCAGGCTGAAGATGACATCATCTCAGTTGAGAGTCCTTCTTCTCAGGTGACTCTAGCTTGTGTCAAGTTGATTCAAAAAAAAAAAAAAAGCCAGTACAGAGGTTTTATGACCAAGCAAGGACAGACTGCATTTCCTCTGAAACTGTGAGACAAAGTAAACTTTTCCTCCTTTGAGTTGATTTTGTCAGGGTATTTTATCATAGCCACAAAAATGAAACCCAGGCAGTAGGCTGCCTGTCCTCAACTCAGAGAAGACAGAGAATTCCTACGGGCCTGGGGCTGCAGAGGGTGGGTGCTAGGGTTTTAGCTCATCTGTGCTAAGAGTTTAGTAGGTTCTCAGGAGTTTCTCAGGCTTGGCAGCACTCACAGTTGGGCTGCTCTGGGTCTAAGTGGGAGAGTGGCACACAGACACGTCATCGTTTGGGAGGCTGGTTACTGGCTTCTTCTCCCAGACACCTCATCTTACACACCTTTCATTTGTGAATTCTTTCTATGGCATGGCTAACGTTGAAGGAGGAATCTTGTTTGGGTTTCTGGGTATTGTCTTCCGGCCTCTACTCAGATTCTAGCTGAGGCTCATAGGCCTGGCCCAGGAAGCAGTTATCCACAGAGGACACTCAGAGTCCTTGGGAGGACAGAGCTGAGACAACACAGTGAGTCCTTGTGTCAGCAAATGGTCATGACCAACACTAACTAAATGATTTTCCTCAGAACATCGAATTAGACATCCTTTTTCCCCTCTGGGTGGAAACAGACATGCAATTTTCCTCAGAAGGTGTGTAGGGTGTTATAATTTTGGAGGAAGCAACAATTTTTTTAATAATTGTGTAATTTGTATATAATTCCTTATAATAGAGTATGATGATTATGGTTCTGTTCCCATAAAAAGACTCCCTAATCCTCTAATTATGGTAGTACATTTTTTTTAAAGCTCCAGAATGGTCTATCTTTGAAAGTTTTTTTTTCCAATTTAAAATTTCTTATGGAAGTTAGTGGACAGCTTGGACTCTGTTAGGTGCTTTTCAGTGATTCTAGATCTTTCCGGCAGAGAGAGACGGTGGCTCCACCCAGGCCCTGTCCACTCAGGAGAGTGGGTGAGGGTCAAGAAAACCTCTTCATCATAGGAATCCTCCTGCCTGCCAGAGATGTTGTCTAAATTACACCGAGACTGTGTTTATCCCACACGTACGCAACACGCATTCATTGTGCACCTGCTAAACGCTGGTCCCTGGCCATACCTCTGCCATGTTATGGAGCTCCCCACGTAAAGGGTATGAGGCCTGTAGACGGCAATTTTATTCAGTAGTAGCGCATCATGGCATCTTTTCAATGTCACCTGCACAGGCTGTGAATGTGGGTGGCAGTCGGGCTAATGGGAGGTCTCCCTGGGAAGCTACCATGTGAGCAGAATCATGAAAGAAGAGGAGGGTATCATGGAATATAGGGTGTGGGGTAGGTAGGCTAAGGGAGCAGCATGCAGGAGGAGGATGCTGCCCTTCTGTCAGGCTGTCTGTCTTCTCCCGGCTTCCCCTCCCGGCTGGAGGCGTGGCCACGCAGACCCCACCCACAGTCCAGCCCCTTCAGCACTCTGTAAAAGGGATTCTTAAGGTCTAGCCCTCTGCTTTGCAAGTGTGGATCTGGGACTCAGCCGGGATCTTTTGATACGCGGTCCTGCATGGTCCTGTTCTAACTCTCCAGCGTTTCCTATTAATAGAGATCAGAGGCCCTGCTCAGGGTCTGCCAGCCTCAATGTCCCCTGAGTGCGGGGGATTCACATTCTAGACACCCGATTTCCTGTGCTGTTGTGTGAACACCTCATCGTATTCTCTGTAGAACCTTTGAACCCGCCACCTGTTTTTCCTAATCTGTTACTTTTGCTGTTGTTTTTGTTTGTCTTTTGGGATTGGGGGTTGGGGATTGGGATGGGGAAGGGCTTGTTACAGGAACCTGCCATGTCCCTCCCTCTCAGCTCTCATCAGTATCAACAAAAATATCTGCAGTCATCAGTATCAGCAAAAGTAGCCTCCTTGGCTCCTCACGGTCAGAGGGCGCACAGATCATGGGCTTCCACACGGTCTCCGCAACAGCACGGACCACAGTCATGGCCCCCTGCTGAAGTAGGACCCAGGACCCAGATAAGGTCCTCAGAGGCAGCCTGACCCAGCATATCCACATCCACATGGTCTCAGTGGCAGTGTAAGCCACACAAATCAGTCTGGCCCCGGATGGTAGGACAGCCTACTGACGTCGAGGTTTCAGGAGGCCTTTTGTGGTAACTCAGACCACGGACGCCGGCTGTAGTAAGATCTCCGGCCCAGATACGGCCCTTGGCAGCAGCATTGGCTTGGATATCACTATGGCTTCAGGCTGCAGCACAGACCACGGATGTCTGCACGGCCCTCAGTGGGTAACTTGTGCCACAGGCATGACCCTGGCCCCCCCAGCGGGGAGCAGCCTGGTCACAGGTGTTTTGAGGCTCCAGATGGCTCATCCCAGCTGTTGGCTCTTCTGCTGACTGCCTGCTCGGGATCGGGGCAGGGCTTGCGGGCCCGGTTTCTAGCTTTTCCACCGCAGCCCACCTCAAGGCGGGGGTCGTGGGCCTGGGCTGCTTTCTCCTCCACTTGTGCCCCGACATTTATTCTTTCTGGAACATTCTTCTTACCCCAACAGGCTCCTGCTCTACCACCCATCTTCAAACCTTTTCCCACTTTTCATTCTCATCTCTCAGGGAGGTCTCCCACAGCTTTATGTAAATGACTTTCCAGTCCTTTGCTCTCCTCTGTGATGCTAGCTCCACATATGTGTGTGTATGTATATATGTGTGTATACACACACACATGTATATATATATATGGATCAAGCACATACCTGCTTTATTTATGGTGAAATGTGACGTTTGTGTTTATACACTGCCTGGCCCAGGGAAAGTTTTCAACAAAAGAGAGTGAAGGGGCTGTGTGTGTGTCGTCTCAGTGGGTGAAGTGTTTACCTTAAAGCATGAGGACCCGAGTTCAGTTCCCTGCACCTACACCTACATGCCAGGTGGCACAGGCTTGTAATCCCATCAAAGGGGCAGCAGACACAAGAGGATCCTTGGGGCTCCCTGGCCAACGAGAGAGCCCATCTCAAAAGAGGTAGATGGCATTCTTAAGGGTGTCGCAGGAGTTCTCTGCTTTCCATATCCTCTCTCTTCCTCCCTTCCCCCACCCCTTAGAAAAGTAAGAGTGAATGTGAGTTAAGACGTAGCTGGAGTAGCTTATCCTGTCCCTTCTCCTGGCATGTGTGTGTGTGGCGGGGGCGGGGGATATGCTGTTCAGCACTTTGGAGTGATTTCCTCCAGGAATTGTCCCCATCCTCTGCTTAGCCATGCAAAGGCTGTGGCCTCCAGCTGACTTGGCTCTTTAATTCCAGCTTGGCTCGTGTGCCACACCCTTTCTCTGCTTGTCAGCCTGGGGGATGGGCGGCCTTCTCTCTGTTGACCTTGGCCTCAGGAGTCCAGCCTTGCAGGGAGTACTGTGATCACGTGCTGGGCAGCATCAAAGAGGAGTTCAGCAGGGCCTCGGCCTCCATTCCTTCTTGGAACAATCCAGAACCGAGCAAAGAAATGACTGAAAGGCCCACACCCCCAGTCTCTGAGCTCTGGGCACGTGAGAACCGGACCCCGGCCACAGCTGACCTGTTGACAGTTCAGTCTCTTGAAAGTCTGGCAGGTCCTTGCCAGTGGCCCAGAACATCGAGAGACGATGTTAGTCAGAACCATGTTGCTTCTGGAGGCTGCTGTAGAATCTGTGGTTGGCAGTTATGCACTTCAGATCCATTAAAGAACGCTTTGGCATAGGAAATACAGATTAGAAATGAAATTGCAATATAATCAAATTGCATTTTTATGGAAAGCACTACATTTTTTTTTCTCTAAGTAAAATTCAGTAATGAAATTTTATTTGCTTCTCCCCCTCCCCCAAATGCCTTTCCAAATTGATTTTCTTTCCCCCCCCATACAAACTGTGAAACCCAGTGTGGTTAAAGGGAAGGCCCAATTCAAAGGCCTTGGACACAAAACATGGTGTCAGTGTGGCTGGGCTTGGGAGCCTCCCTGGTCCCCAGAGTCTTAGGCGCTTTTCTTGATCTCTCTCCTTCATGGCTTTCCCAGTTTTATACAGCCCAGGATTCCCTACTCAGGGAGTGGTTCCACCCACAATTAAACTCGGTCTGTACCCATTAATTAGCATAACTGAGAGGCTCTGGACAGGCGTGCCTACAAATCCATCTCCCAGGTGATTCTACAGTCCGCCTAGTGGATGAAACTAACCGTCTTGGTTAGTGAGTGGTTTACCCACGGAGCCATGTCTCCAGGCCCGGTCCCTCTTTCTCAGAGCTGTCTGGGAGATGGTACAAGAGCTGGAATGTGCCGGCTGAGGTGGAGAAAACAGGACAGCAAAGGTTGGCTTGTTTTTAGTTTTTTTTTTTTTTTGCTTTCCCAGTCACTTGTGTTAATGCAGCCTCAGGCAGAGAAGCAGAGGAAAATTGTTAGAGAAAGTTCTGAATTTGGAAATGGCTGCAGAAGAGGATTGCCAATCACCCTCTCTCTGGGCAAAGGTTTCCAGAAAAGATTTTAAGTAGTGCATGCTTGGTGTTAAAATATTCATATGAGAAGCCAAGCATTCCGTTCACACCACTGGTGTTTGCTGTGCGGCTTTATATTTGGAAACAGCTGGATTGTCATCAGAATTTATCATCTGTCCAGATGCTTGAGAGTGCCTCCACGGGGCCAGCGATAATGCATGGACAGAAACAGAAACTGATTTGTTCTTTCTCTAATTCCTGTAATCAACTTGCAAGTTGTCAATAACTATAATCAGTCGTCAGGTATTTATTTATCTATGCACAGTACAAGTGACATATGCCACAGTGCTTTACTTCAGGAGAGAGTTATCTCTCTTCGGAAGCAAAACCAGCAAGCATGGTGTGAACCAAACCTGGTTCTTTCCTTGCCCTAACTGTGAGGTCCTTCTTGGGCTTATGATAGGATCCTGACCTGGCTGGGAAGCCAGCAGGGCTTCTTGGAAAGGATGCTTATTAGATGTACATCTGGTGTTTAGATGGGAGTGATGGTGGATGGGAGAAGGAGTCTTTTGTGCAAGAGAAGGGAGATGGTGTGTGATTGGGAGGGAAGATGACTTGGAGGAGGGGATCATGGGGAATTCTCACCGGGGTGTGAGAATGATGAAACCATCATCAGGCACATTTGTGGATTGAACTTGGGGAAGGAGGAAAGGTAAGCTAGAGTATGTAGAATAGGGTTTTGGTCCTCAAGCAAAATTTTTCCTTTATTGAGAGGCCCCCAGAGTGGCTGAGTTAATGTAGAACATCTTCCCACTTGGATGCCCAGCACAGCATATGCTCCTATGTAGACAGAATGAATGATGGCATTCACACATGTACCCACAGCTGCGCCTGGATTCACAGAGACTGTCATCTGAAGATGCAGGCTTACTGCAAAGACTGACAATAGGAACTGCTGCTAGGCTGTGATTTCTCTCAGGCATAGTGTTATGAGAAGAGTTAATGACTGCGGGGTTTAGAAGTTAGTTTGCTATGGCTGAGGACTTTCTGCCTTAAGGGATGGCACTCCTGGGGCATATTTGCATAAGGGAGGTAGTGGTCCAGGATGGACTCTGAAGAAGTGCTTTAGCAGAGGAGTCAAGGGCCAATTAAACAGGTAGCAGTGTGTGGGTGGGTGGTTAGCTAACAGGGAAGGCTGCTATAAGGAGAACAAGGCAATAGGCTAGGAGATTGGGTAAATAGCAGAAGGAAGTCCCAAGAACCACATGGAGGGCAGATTGTAAACAGGTGGTCATTCTGCTGAGCAAGGGTATCAGTACTCTTAGTGATGCTGAGTGTTAACTGTCAGCTTGGCAGAACGTGATGGACTAAGAGACACGGACTCCCTGAGAGACCGTACCGCTGGGCATGCCTGCAGGAGATGGTCTTGATGATGTTAACTGAAATAGAAAACCCCATCTTTAATTCTGGGTGGGGCCATTCCCTGGGCAGGGGTCATGTACAAGGTGGAGCATGTGAGCTGGGCACCAGCCTTCATTCGTTGCTCTTTCTTTTTACTATGAGCACGAGGCAACCAGCTGCATCAAGCTCCGTTTCCCTGGCACTAACTGTGTGCTAAAAACCAAACAAAACAACAGCCCCTTCCTTCCTTAAGTTGATTTCCTAATCACAGCAAAAGGAAAGTGAGTGGCTGCTACCCACACCCAGGAGCCAAAAGGACAAAGCCATGCGAGAGGCTATCAAATCCAGGATCTCCACCCCTGGAGTTAGGGCTAAAACTGTGATATCACAGGCCATATCTGTGGACAGGGGACCATGGGGAGTTCTCACCGGTGTGGTGACATATCTGGAGGCAGATAGAAAGTGAAGGAAAGCTAGCAACTTGGCTTAGCTTTCAGCCCTGGGCCCTGCACCAGTTCCCGTCAGTCACGTGTTTACCCAGGAAGTCAGGGTAATTGCATTTGGAAAAAAAAGGAGTCCCATAAGAGACCCATTTATCCTCCCTTGAAGGTTAGATTCAGGCATCTGGCTTTTGTGTGAGCTCTGCCTTCCGCCTCTCTGCTGTCTTCAGAAGGACCAGGAGGAAGGCTGAGAACGATGGCTGTTCCCAGATTCCTCTTAAAGCATTTTCAAGTCAATGACAAAGCACAAAACCCTTTGTGCTTAACCCTTGTGTTAAAGAGAACTGATTGTTCCCAGGAGCCATTCTCTTCTTGAGAGCCATCAGTGTTCAGCGGGGCACACGGCTCCATTCTCTAACCTCCCTCACCGCCACAGCAGGCCATTTCTTATGTTTTAGCCAATGGAAGCCAAGGACAGCAATGGGAGCTCTTCTGAGATGCTCTCTGAAAGGCTGTGTCTTCTGTCCACCCCTCCCCCTACTTTTTCCTTCCAGTTTCATCTACAAGTGGTGGTGGTGGTGGTGGTAGTGCTTCATGTCTGAGGCCTTGGGAAGGTAGAACATTCTCATATAGATGAGGATCTGGAGAGAGATGGAGAATACTGCTTAAGGGGCTGGAGAGATGGCTCAGCAGTTAAGAGCACTGAACGTTCTTCCAGAGGACCCAGGTTCAGTTCCCAGCACCCCCACGGCAGCTCACAACTATCTATAATTCCAGTTGCAGGGCATCTGGCACCCTCACACATACATACATGCAGGCAAAATACCAGTACACATAAAAATAAAGACAAACTTTTAAGAAGAACTTAAAAAGAAAGCCCCGCTTTAGAGTCAGAGCCTGGCTGTTCAGTCTTCACTGTTGCTTTTGACCTATAAGGTGTCCCCAAGCTGATCTGGACAAGAAGACTGCTCACTTTGCCACAGAAAATACATAGGAAACTCCCAATGATGGCTTCCTTTGGGCATTGGGGAAACAGGGATCTCCAGCCCAGTCCTGGGCACTGCCCGCTGGCTCCTCTGCAGCCACAGTGCGGACATTATTCTGCTATGATGAATGCAGACCTCTTAATCAGTGAACTCTGACAACTGCGTCATTTGCTTGGGGGGAAATTACACCCTCCTGCAAGTGATTGTGGGGAGAATAGGAAAAATAAATGAGTCGGGGGTACGTCAGAGCTGATAAGCCCCAGGGACGCTGCTGGATCACAGCAAGGACAGGTGTTTGGAAGGCAATTCCCGGCAAAAATTGTGCAGACCGGGTGCGTAGGCATTTGGGTCCAGGGACCAGGATGCTCTGCATCCAGCTATGGCCCTGTCTCTACTCCTAGGGCTCATAGACATCATTATGATAGGTCCTAGAGAATTCCACCAAGTGGCCTGTAGGTGGCAGAAAGGGACACAGCCCCGTCCAAGGCAGGGCCTGCATCAGTGCATGGAGTAGCCAGCTCTTACACCCACAGGACCTATCACTCTTTTCAAGGACAGAAGACTCCTCTTGGCTTAAACTTGTGTTTCTTTTTTCTCTCTCCATAGACACAGTGTGTGCCAGATGTTTGGTGGCAGACAGATCTATTCCCTTTAGACCATTTCTTCCCTCCCCAATTCAGCCAACCCACCTCACCTCTGCATTTGTTGCCCAGTTCATCTGAGGCAAAAACAAAGAAACGCACATACGCACAAACAGAAAACAAAAAAACACGGACTTGGAACTGAAGGGGAAAGTGAAAGGGTCTGTGATCTTAAAGTCAGATTCCTCACCAAATAAACCCCACAGTGACTATATTTTAGTCACTAAGGTGCTTGCCAGACAATCAGAACCCATGACAAAAAGCTGAGTGTGTGGTGTGTGTGTATGTGCTGGAGAGGCAGGGACGAGGATTGCTGGCCCGCTTAGCCTGATAGAATCTTAGCTTTATAGAACGTGGTGGAGACTAGAGCTAGGCTCAGAGGGTGATGGGCTTGTTCAAGTGTGAGGCCCAGCGTTCAAAGCCCTGGAAGCCACATGAAAGCCAGGTGGGGAGTGTGGGCAGCTTGGAATTCCAGCCTCAGAAGGGTAGGAACAGAGGCTCCTCAGGGCCAGGTGGCCAGCTAAAGCAGCCACACTGGTCAGCGCTGGGATGTCGAGACCCAGTCTCAGTGAATAAGGTAGGAGTGAGGCTAAGGTCAAGCTGAGGCCTCTCCGTGCACGTTTACGCATGTGCACACACCGCACATACACATATTTGCCCACACGTGTGCAAAACATACATACACAGGGGCATATATGACAATGGAAAAAGAAAAGCCAACATGATGGAAGACAACTGAAGAATGATAACTCACACATACCCACACAGGTGTACATGCACCGGAGTACACCCAAACACCAGCTGCGCGTACACCCACGCATCACCTGCATACAGAAACACCCACACATGGGCCCTTCTGAGTAGATCCCCTGGCTGTAGACTCCAGCGACGTGGCTGCCATTTAAATCCTGTCCCAGTTTCTACCTCAGTCCTCGGAGACTCTCTTTGGGAAGGGTTGACTGATAAAACAATGTATAATACTTTCAGGGTGTTTGTTATGTATAGCTGCCCCGGGTCAACACGGCCCTTGTTGACACCTGATTTCTTTCTCTCTTACGTGAGGCCGTCTCTCCAGACTGCTGTCCCGAGGGTGATTTCCACCCGTCGGTTACTTCACTACCAGGAAGGTTACTTCACTACCGTGTGGCTGAACACTCAGGCTGCACAAACTCTGCCTCTTGGTGATGAGTCCCCTAGAAAGCCGAAAGAAAGGGCAGGGCTTAGGTTTAGGGGAGCATCTGCGTACCTCTTTGCCAGGCACGGAAGAGAGGGGTCCGGTGGGTTCTGGGAGGAAAGAATCGGCAAAATCTCTGTTGCCTGAATGGGGTGAGACCGAGGTCAGGAGCAGGGGCTGCCGCTCTGGGCTGCTCAGGGTGGCTGAGGAGCGACAGGTTGCATCATCTGCCCGGAGAACACAGCCGGCAGGGGAGTTGCTATGCCCACCCTGAACTGACCTGGCAGAATGGTGGGAGGGCAAGGTGAGGGAGGCACAGGGCTGCAGCTGGCAAGGCAAGGTGAGTGCCCGCCCCCCATTATCTTTTGCCTACACATCACTTTAGGCCGGGGCTGGCCATGTAACTGACAACAAGTCTCTCCCCAACGTGGCGCTTAATGATCCCTTTAATGCCCGAGCGCCCGCATCACTCCTCTCTCTCGCCTGTTCCCTGTCAGCCATGGGGCATTAAACCGGTGATAAAAATGCCTTTTTGGTACGGTCCACAAACTCACCAAGAGGCTCTCGGTAGCAGTATAGCCATCTAGCATGAAATCAAGAGGCAATCACCACGGATGAGACGAGATGAGCTCAATGTAGGAGCAATTAACAGAGCTGCGTGTCCTGGGTCCTGTCCTTTACCATCTCCGGTGCCCGCACCACCTGGCCCACTTTTTACCTAGGCCGACTCCACACAAAACCCTACAACCCGTGTCCGGTCCTGAGACAGTAAACCTTAGGGCAGTGGGAAACACTTCATTCAGTCTGTGTGTGTGTGCGCGTGCGCGTGCGAGAGAGAGAGAGAGAGAGAGAGAGAGAGAGAGAGAGAGAGAGAGAGAGAGAGAGAGAGAGA
>CM053757.1:39769949-39808846 GCA_028658305.1 Pachyuromys duprasi
TTTCCCTGTAGGGGTGTTTAGATTGCACACGCTGCTACCCACCCCCAGCTTTACATGGGTTCTGGGGATTCTAACTCTCACCCTCACATTTGTGCTGCAAACGCATTCACCCGTTGAGCCGTCTCTTCTGCCCGTGTCACATCTTTACTAGCAGTGAAACACAGCATGCTTGGCTCACACGGCCCCTGGGAACGGATGACCTTCATACTTGTTTTTTTCTTCTTTTTTTTAATACAGAAAATATTAAACTCAAAAGAGAAAAAAAATGGTAAAGAGATGCCCGGTTATGAATATGCATTTACATGGTTCTCTATATGGAACTGAGAACAGGAGCCATTTATTTTAAACAAATCGGATCTTGACACATGGCCGCAAACGCGCCGACTTCTCTATCATGCCAACATGCTGGTCTAGTTTGATTTATATGGTGTGGCAGTGAGGGTTTTTTCCCAATTAAAAACGAACGGAGAAAAATCATTAATTTAACTACTGTATATTAAATTTGCATTAAAACATCCGTTTGTCTATATTTATATGTGAGTTATTGAAAATGTGAGCTCATGAATTCTAATTTTTAGGATCACATGTCAAATATTGAAGATAAATTTTATTTATTTCTGCAATTAATTCTATGAGAACAAATAGCTCTAATTTAGGGGATGGCATATGTAACTGTCCGCCGGTGCCCTCCCTGAATAACAAACAGAGCATTCATCTTTTCTCATTAGGGGTTTCCTGTGCCTGTAGCTATTCTTGAGATATTCACACCTTGGTTCCCATTTCTGTTTGTTTCCAAACCTGCTCAGCTAACATGCCTAGAAATCACTTAAGACAATGTGGACAGCGTCAAATCTGTTTTTCCTCGTTTCTCCATGATGTACAAAGATATGTACTGTATCCCAGAGGCTGAATTCATATTTCTTCCAAGCAACTTGACATCAGCCACTTGGGTTCCTCATCAAGTTGGCTCAGGGGTTTCCAAAGAAAATCTTGGGGCAACTCTATACAGAGCTTACTCGCTATAGGGAGGACCTGTTGCTTTTTTTCTGGGGCTTCTGTCCCCATGTGGGAGTCAGCACCAAGGCAGGGAGGGGCTAGCAGAAGGGAGGCTAGAGCTGCAGTCTCCTCACCAGAGTGACAAGTCTTCTGGTCATACATTGGGCTTTATACCCACCTTCTGTTTCTGCAGGAAGTCACCTGATGACCCACTCCCCCACCCCAACCCCCAGCAGAGCCAAATGTGTTGAATGGGTAGGTGTGGTGCAATCACGGCAGATCACATGGCCGTAGGGACAAGTGGCACTCTGGCTGGACTGTGCTCCATCACCACGCACGTGCTCAGAATGGAGTGAGCGAGGGGTGGCCTATTCTCAGTCTTTCCTTCAGAGATGTGGCTGTATGTGGACCATACTGGTGTTGAGCAGGTCAAGATGTCAGATGTCCTTAGAGGCCGCATGTCAAAGGCTGAGTTCTTGGGAGAGATGTTGTGAATCTTCAGGATGGGGGGGGAGCACTGATGGATGGTACTTAGGTCACTGGGGGTGTGTTCTTGAAGGAGACTGTGGGACCTGACCCTCTTTCTCTTTCTCCTTTGCTTCCTGGCCATGAAGTGAGCAGTTAGACCCCCCTGGGCCATTGCCCACACACTCACCAGAGGCCTAAAGCAACTAGTCTACCCAAACATGGACTGGAACTCCAAAACTGTGAGTCACAGTAAGTCTTCTCTCTTTAGAAACTAATTGACTCAGGCATCTCATTACAGTGATGGAAAGCTGTCTGGCACATATCTGATGAGAAATATGTGTGTGTGCATGCATGTACATGTGTGTGTATACATGTGTATGCATGTGTGTGCATGTATGGGCATGTGTGTGGATAGGCATGTGTATGCATGTGTGCATGTGTGTGTCAGGTATTAATTCATGGACATTGCTGACTTCAGTGGGTCAAGTAGAAGGAAACCATGCAGTGTGGTGGGAGCTAAGATCCAGACCAGATCAGGTGTTTGGGGAGTTCCCATGCTCTTCTCTGGGAGGCTGAGCTCATATTTCTGCCCATAAAAGAACTTCATATCATCAAAGACCCATTTAGGGGCTAAAGAGATGGTACAACAGTTACAAGCAGCTGCTGCTCTTCCAGGGGACCTAGGTTTGGTTCTCAGCACCCACACTGGGCAGCTTACAACCACCTGCATCTCCAACTTCAGAAGATTTAACTCCTCCTCCTTTCTGTGGGCACCTCCCTTCACATGGCATGAGTTCACACGGACACACATACATGCACATCAGTAGATGTGCAATAACCCTTTAGTTCCATTCTGAAACATGTCACTTCTGGATGAGGGCTAGCCCATTTTCTCTGGACGTGAGGTTGTTATGACTGGTACTATCCTGTACACAGAGCAACACTGGGGGTCAGAGGCTGCGTCTAGCCGGAGAATCTTCTCTGCAATGAAGTGCCAAGAGCTTCAGTCAGCCATCCCGCATGCAGGACTGAGGCCTCTCCTCCCTGACCCCGCACCAAACAGCAGGTTGTCACTTTCTCTACATCAGTTGATGTAGTTCTCTACAGCAGCAAGTTGTCTACTTTCTCATTTCTTGGGTGTGGCTTGGCTCAAATTCTGGGTCTGATTCAGGGAAGGCTGCCAGAGTAGAGCTGGCCTTGGCTTTGGCCAGGGCCATAGTGTGGCTGGCATTCAGCTTTCTTTTCTAGAAGAGGCCATCCAAAGGCAGGACCACTGAGTCCTGAGAGACCAGGCCTGCTCTATTGGGTTTGTGAGTTCTCCTTACTTTCCCATCATACAGAGTCTTCAGCAGCTGCAGTTCCCCCTAGTTTTGTTCCCCTCCTGGGAAGACCCCCCAATGGCCCCTGATTAGCAACATTTCTGAAATCACAATTTGCAATAATCATCCCCAGGAACCTACAAGTCAAGTACATCCCATTATCAAGGAAAATTGTCAGGTTTTTTTTTTCCTTCTTTCCCCTCAGTAATAGGACGATAAGACACTCTCCCCTTTGATTTTCAATGAGTACATCACACTTACACTTTGGAGAATGTATCAACCTATCCAGGGATGGATGGATCAGAGACCCAGTAGGGGCAGTGGCAAAGGTCATCTGTGGCTCCAGATGTTAGCATGTGATGTGGATCTGTCATCGAGCGAAGGACTGTCCCCTTTCTGTCTCTGAGCCTGGAGAACATATGCTCAAGGTAAAGAGGTGGTCCTCTTCCGTCCTTACTCCTGACCCCACCTCACATCATTTGGGGGCAGGAAAACTGTAGATAGAGCAATTATTTCCCATGGTCTGCCTCAGGATTTGCCTTCCCTGGACACCAAGGCATCAGAAATCAAGCCAGAAGGAGGCTGAAGGGGGCTTTCATAGGCACACTTTGCTGCCTGTTGCTGTCACATTTGCCTCTTCTAGAAAACTGCTCTTCAAATGCCAAGAACCCAGGGATCACTGAGGGGGAGGGGAGCCTGTCATACCCAGGCCTGACTGTGTCAGGCTTACCTCCCCTAGCTGTCCCTACGTCACTTAACTGTCATCCATCCAGGCCATGGCACACCCTGGAAAATCCCCTGATGCCCAGGTTGGGGTTCATTTCTGACTTGACCCATGACCACCAATGCCATTCACCTTTTATGATGAACGCTTCCCCCACCTGTGCCAGATGAGAGTGCCTGGAAAGATCACGCAGCGCCTGGGATACAGTTAATTAATGGCAAACGCTGGCTGTCATAAATTCTGGATTTACTTGTGTGGGGGACCAGATAACTACAAGTGCTCCGTGTTTCCTGTTCTAGAGAGAGAGAGGGCAGGTGCCTGCCTGTAAGGAGGGAGCCTTTTCCTACAGGTCTCAGGAGGGGTTTCTGCTTCGAAGGTATGTGCTAAGGGCATGGATGGAGTCAAGCTCTCCTGTAATGGTGAAGTCTGGTTGTTTTTGTTTTTCCCCTGTGGGAGATTTCGGTTGAGAAGAGGCCAGAGGATAAGATGCAATAATCACTCAAAAGTGGGGCCCTGTGCTGTTTGTACAAATGATGCCACCTGATGTCCAACATCTGCTTTCTTCCCGAGAGTCTGGACTTGTGGTACACACAAGGCAGAGGTTGCCTGGGTGGCCAGCCTTCCACTGAAAACCTTTGTCCCTGATGAATTTCCTTGAGTGAGAATAGGTTTTGCATGGTACGTGGAGAAAAGTCTGTGGATCCCCTCATGGTGGGAGAGTAGGCAGACTCAGGCTTGTAGATCTGGGCTGTTTTATCTCATGCTTTAGTGGTATTCACACCCGGCCTGTATCACTGTAGGAAATCCCTAGCTGCTCTAAGCCCAGCCTTCCGCTGAGTATCTCAGGGGATCTCTGAGTATGTGTGTAGCCTTGAGAGCAGCTGACAGACCCCCACCTTCTTCCAGGCCATGGGCATCTTAGGAAAAGGAGCTTGCTCACCACCGTCCCTTTGCCCTATTGTTCCTGCGCCATGAATATGATCACTGTTCATCATGCCTCAAGGAGTCTGATTGCTGATGGCCAGTCTGATGAGGCTGGGAGGTGAGAGCAGACAGTGTTGCTTCCCAGAAGAAAGTAATGACAAGGACGGGCGCATCTAAAACTGCAGTGCCTGCTAGCGGTTGAGAACTTGCTACGCAGACAGAGAGCCCTGTGCTAAGCCCTTTGTCTCTGTTGTGTAACAGCTGGAGTCACTTCTGGGCAAACCAATGATGATCCTTTAGAGCAGCCTTTGATGGTGTTGATGGGGGCTAGGGAAATGGTGCAGTTGGTAAAGTGCTTGTCTTGCAAGTATGGGGACCTGAGTTTGAGTCCCCAGAACTCACATTAAAAAACATTAGCAACGACAACAACAAGAGGCCAGGTGTGATGGGGATGCTTGTATTCCCCGTGCTAAGGAGATAGGCAGATGCTTAAGGCTCGATGGGTAGCTAAGCCTACGTGATGAGTTCCAGAGAAGGAGAGATCCTTTCTAAAATAAAAAGAGGAGGGTAGTCCTTGAGGAAAAACACCCGAGGTTGTTTTCCAGCCTCTGCATGTATATACAAGCACATGCATATGAACACACACACACACACCCCTACCTGACAGTGGTTAGCACCCCATGGTTCCTGGAACTTTCTTCACACAGCATCTGGGTCAACACTGTCAGAATTCAGCCAATGAGGTTGATAAAATGGGATCCATTAACAGAATGCTTTAACCAGCAGTCACTGTAGAAAGTGACCCTAGTCTGAAGCTGGAAGGAGAGGGAAGAGGGGCAGTTTACCAGGACCCCGTTTATCAGAAGTCTTAGGAATGAGGGCCCCCCAGCTTCTGAAGCAGGGTCTGCTCAGTGGGTTTCATGACAGACTGGACTTATCTGCTAAGCCAAGGTAAAGGGCTGGGGTGAGGCCAGATGAGAAAGGGAGCCCCCCTCTGCTGTTTCTGCTTCTTTCTCAAAAGGGCCTCTTCTGTTAGCAGCAGAGAAGCCTCAGCTCTAGTCCCAGAACTACACCCCAAAGAAGAATCTAGACCAGAGGGCTGGGGGCTGAGCCAACAGCATGTACTTACCTTGTCCACCTCTTTGGTAACTCAAGGGGTGCATGCAGATTGAAACTTCCATAAGCTAACTTGTGTGGTCACCTCCAGAGATGAACTCATCCTTTGTACAAATGAACATTCCCTCTCAAGCTGAAGGGAGGAGGAGCGGCCCCAGCAGGCACTGGATCCATCTCAGGTGAAACTAATTATTTTCAACGTTCAGTTACAGTTCACATAAATACCTGTAAGAGGCTGAACTGGAGGTTAATCGCCCATCAGCCCTCATGTTAATTAACAGGGAGAAAGGGGGAGGGGAGTAGAAGAGTTGGGGTACAGAAGAAGGAGAGGAAACAGGCAGAGCGTGCCTGGCATTGTGTCCGGTCACCAGGGCACACCAGCGTTTCTGCTAGCCTGTCTGTATATGCTGGCCCACCCTTCGTCTGGTTGGGGTCTTTTCTGGTGGGATATGGCTGATCTGGACTCCACCATTTCTGTGTAGCTACATTTCAGGTCACAAGTTGGGTATGCCTGAGCGTGCACGGCAGTTATATCCTGGGTTACCGCACGGCAGGACCTTCTAGAGAGAGACGGCGGAGCGTCCTTTGAGTAAGAGTTTTATTTAAGGGCTATTTAGGCTGTAGACAGTGCAGCAGAGACCTGAAGAGTAGCATAGACTGGGCAGAGCACCTACCTTTAAGGGTTCCTGAGGAAACAGGGAGGTCCTGCCCCACAAGACTCGGGCTTGGTTAATATGTGATGTGTGTTGTGTGGCTGCCATCAAGTTATTTCTGTTGGTGGTGAGAGGATTGGAGAAAGGCTGAAGGGGCTGGATGTCCTGTCACGGTGTCATAGTAGTACCGGGGCTTGGGGGAGACAGCAGAGGGTATGGCCAGATCTGGAAGGCCCCTCATAGCAGCATCTAAGGGCCTGGGATGTAACGATTATAAATAAAACACTGGGTCTGGAGAGATGGCTCAGCGGCTAAGAGTGCTCACTGCTCACAGCCACCACTGTAACCCAAGCTCCAGGGGGTCTGACATCCTGCTCTGCCTTTAGTCTCCAGCACTTACATGCATATACCCACATGAAGACACACACACACACACACCAAACACAATCCACGTAACTAAAAAGCAAATCATGAATCGTGTGAATTCTGTGTGGGGACTTTATTGGTTCATTTACTTAGGATCTAGATTAGTCCCCGGCACATAGTCTGCTTCCAGGAATTATTTGTGAATCAAGAGAATAAATGCATCTTAATTACTAATCAAAACTCAAAGATGCACACACTTACCCAGTGTTGCACTCTCTCAAGTGTCTGACATTGGCTAAATCTGCAGCATAGTCTGGGACCTCTGGCGCTGTTTGGATAGCAGCTTATGCACCTAGCCTGGGAGGAGCATTTTCTTAGGATCGAAAGTTTGGGGACTTGATCTCTATTGACAAAGAGTTGTTCAATCAGATGATTATTTGTTTCATAGCTGCTGGTGGGTGTCTGCAGAGGATGGAATCTCACTGCTTCTTCAGTTTATGGTCTTTCTGTACAAGACTTTTCTATGACTGGATTTGGGGTCACAACCTGTGGCCCTAAATAAGCGTGTTCAGCTACCCATTCTCCACAAGCCAACTGAAACAGCCAAGTTAATAGTGGAAAGCTGAAAAGGGAGATCTGTTCACTGGCATTAGGAATAAAGACAAAGAGACCACTGATATTCCTAACCCATGTCATCTCTATCCATCTGTGGGGTCCTGAAGTGGGTATGTGAACAGAGACATGAGCCTTTAAGCAGTCCTAGCCAGGTGTGGTTCTGCCCGCCATGGACCCATCGCCATATCTTCTGAAAGGTGATCTGTCAGATTCCCTCTCTAGATTCCCAGGGGAATTCCAGTTTCATTGTCCATTCCATTGTGTCAATAGTCTGGTACTAATCTGAGGGACACAGTGTCTTTTCAAAAATATCTTTATCCATGCCAGGCCTGTTACAGTTGTGTTTGTACTGTCTTCACGGGCCTCTAGTTCTAAAGGCCTCAAGATTGTCATGAATGGGGGGCTGGAGAGATGGCTCAGAGGCTTAGAGCACTCTCTGTTCATCCAAAGGTCCTGAGTTCAATTCCCAGCAACCACATGGTGGCTCATAACCATCTACAGTAGGATCTGGTCTACAGGCAGAATGTTGTATAAATAATAAATAAATCTTAAAAAAAAAAGATTGTCATGAATGGTGAGGGTGACAAATGGTGGCTGAACGTACTCTATTCTCCAACACCCAACCAGATGACCTTCAGTGCTCAGAAGGTATTTCATCTAGATTTGCTGGCCTGGCAGGGAGTCTTCATAGGAGCCATTTCTCTTTCAGGAGAAAGTAAATGCTGTGTGGATTCAGGCTGACATGTGTGAGTATGAGACTCTATTTGAGGATCTCAGCTTTTAAACGGAGGCATAATTTGTCAATTTTGGGTTCAGTTTACAAGCGTTCTCTTTTCTGAAGTCTAAATTTGTCTGAGTGGGGATGTACTAATGAAACATGACATTTTCGTCTATTAAACCTACCTTCTCCTGGGAAGGGCGCTAAAAGAGTTCATAAAACTTCTCACGGCATCTGGGGAAGCGTGGCGTTACATTCACAGGCATTTGAAAGAGGGAACTAAAACCCTCTCTGCAGAAAAATGCTAGGGGTAATTTAAACTATTATCAGCAGAAGCCTAAGTAGAATACTGAATTAGGCAAGAAGACCAGAGGGCTCCCCCTCCCCCAACCCCACACTTTCTAGTTTCTTGACCAGCTTAGGAATGTAAGACATTTTCATTATGACAATATTTGCATTTTAATTTTCAGGCTGACACGAGCTTGACTCAGTTTTATCCCAAGAAACCCCAAAGAATCTATTTTTTCATAAAAGCATCTTTGCTTGCAGATTTAATTCAAATCAGATTTAATTGTGTCTTCATGACACAGAAAAATTGGCGGAATTAGTAGTAATGTTTTTGCTGTTTAGTTCCAAATTGGCTGGTACTGAGCTCTTTCGAAGGCCAGGAAGAAGCAGAGTCTGTGGGAGAAGACTGGGCCCAGGGGAAGCTGGATTTCAAAGCAAGCCTGGAAAACAGGAATCTTGAAAGAGGAAACTAATTGATTAAAAGTCTCATTAAAAGTGGGATTACTCTCAGAGAGCCAAGAATACTTGGAATGTAAAGTGTTTCTGACAAAAGGAGCTGTCACAGGCGTTTTCCTTCTGTCTGGTAGGAGTCAAGAAAATACCCAAAAAGTGTCAGAGGCTGGGGTAGTCCCAAGCAAGGGAAGTCTTTTTTTTTAATAGCTTAATTTTCTAAATTAAATATGTATTTTTATATATTAATTACAGTTTATTTACTTTGTGTCCCAGCTGTAGCCCCCTCCCTCATCTCCTCCCTGCCCCTTTCTAAATCCACTGATAGGGGAGGTCCTCCTCCCCTTCCATCTGACCCTAGTTTATCAGGTCTCTTCAGGACTGGCTGCAATGTCCTCCTACATGGCCTAACAAGGCTGCTTCTCCCTGGGAAGCAGGGGAGGTCAAAGAACCAGCCACTGAGTTCATGTCAGAGACAGTCCCTGTTCCCCTTACTAGGGTACCCACTTGGATACTGAGTTACCATGTGCTGCATCTGAGCAGGAGTTCTAGGTTATATCTATACATGGTCCTTGGTTGGAGAAATAGTCTCAGAAAAGACTCCTGTGCCCAGATATATTTGGTCCTTGTGGAGCTCCTGTCCTCTCCATGTCTTACTAACTCCCCCTTCTTTCATATGTTTCCTTGCAGTCTGCCCAAGGTTTGACTATGAGTCTCAGCATCTGCTTTGATAAACTGTTAGGTAGTCTTTCAGGGACCCTTTGTGGTAGGCTCCTGTCCTGTTCTCTGTTTTCTCCTACTTCCAATGTCCATCCCATTTGTCTTTCTAAGTGAGGATTGATCATCTTACCCTGGGTCCTCCTTCTTGCTTTGCTTCTTTACTTATACAGATTTTAGTATGTTTATCTGATCTTATAGGTCTACTATCCACTTATAAGTGAGTATATACTGTGTGTGTCTTTCTGCTTCTGGGATACCTCACTCAGGATGATCTTTTCTAGATCCCACCATTTGCCTGCAAATTTCATGATTTCCTTGTTTTTAATGCTGAGTAGTATTCCACTGCATAAATGTACCACAATTTCTGTATCCATTCCTTCTTTGAGGGACATCTGGATTGTTCCACATTCTGGCTCTTACGAATAAAGCTGCTACGAACATGGTTGAGCAAATGTCCTTCTTGTGTACTTGAGCATATTTTGGATATATGCCCAGGAGTGGTATAGCTGGATCTTGAGGTAGCACTATTCCTAATTATCTGAGGAAGTGCCAGATTCATTTCCAAAGTGGTTGTACACGTTTACATTTCCACCAGCAATGGAGGAAGGTTCACCTTTCTCCACAGCCTTTCCAGCATGTGTTGTCACTTGAGTTTTTGATCTTAGCCATTCTGATCAGTGTAAGGTGAAATCTCAGGGTCATTTTGATTTGCATCTCCCTGATGGCTAAGCACATTGAGCATTTCTTTATGTGTTTCTCTGCCATTCTATATTCCTCTGCAGAGAATTCTCTGTTTAGCTCTGTACCCCATTTTTAGATTGGATTGCTTGATTTGTTGTTTTTTAACTTCTTTAGTTCTTTATAAATTATGGATATCACCCCTTTGTCAGATATAAGATTAGTGAAGATCCTTTCCCAGTCTGTAGGCTGTTGTTTTGTTCTGATCACAGTGTCCTTTGCTTTACAGAAGCTTTTCAGTTTCATGAGGTCCCATTTATTGATTGTTGCTCTTAGAGCCTCTGCCGTTGGTATTCTGTTCAGGAAGTAATCTCCTGTGCCAGTGAGTTAGAGGCTTTTTCTTCTAACTTTTTCTTCCCCACTTTTTCTTCTAATCAATTTAGTGTATCTGGTTTTATGTTGAGGTGTTTGATCCACTTGGACTTTAGTTTTGTGCAGGGTGATAAATATGGATCTATTTTCATTTTTCTGCATGTAGACATCCAGTTGGACCAGCATCATTTGTTGAAGATGCTGTCTTTTTTCCATTGAATAGTTTTGGCTTCTTTGTCAAAAATCAAGTATCTGTAGGTATGTGGGTTCATTTCTGGGTCTTCTATTTGGTTCCATTGATCCACTATTCTGTTTCTGTGCCAATACCATGCAGTTTTTATTAGTATTTCTCTGTAGTACAGCTTTAGGTCAGGGATTGATTAACCTCCAGAAGATCTGTTATACTGGATCGCTTTGGAAATTCTGGATTTTTTGTTTTTCCATATAAAGTTGATAATTTTTCTTTCAATGTTTGTAAAGAATTGTGTTGGTAGTTTGATTGGAATTGCATTGAATCTGTAGATTGTTTTTGGCAAAATGGCCATTTTCACTATGTTAATCCTACTGATCCATGAGCATGGGAGATCTTTCCATCTTCTGATATTTTCTTCAATTTCTTTCTTCAGAGACTTGAAGATTTTTTCAAACAGGTCTTTCACTTGCTTGGTTAGAGTCACACCAAGGTACTTTATGTTATTAGTGGCTATTGTGAAGGGTGTTGTTTCCCTAACTTCTTTCTCAGACCTTTTGTCTTTGGTATACAGGAGGGCTTCTGATTTTTTTTGAGTTAATTTTGTATCCAGCCACTTTGCCGAAGGTATTTATCAACTGAAGGAGTTCTCTGGTTGAATTTTTGGGGTCACTCATACCATCTGTGGATAGTGATACTTTGAATTCTTCCTTTCCAATTTGTATCTCTTTGATCTCCTTTAGTTGTCTTATTGCTCTAGCTAGGACTTCAAGTACTAAATTGAAGAGATATGGAGAGAGTGGGCAGCCTTGCCTTGTCCCTGATTTCAGTGGGATTGATTTAAGTTTCTCTCCATTGAGTTTGATGTTGGTTATAGGCTTGCTGTATATTGCCTTTACTATGTTTAGGTATATGCCTTGTATCCCTGATCTCTCCAAGAGTTTAAACATGAATCGGTGTTGGATTTTGTCAAATGCTTTTTCGGCATCTAGGGAGATGATCATGTGGTTTTTCTCCTTCAGTTTGTTTATATGGTGGATCACATTGATGGATTTGCGTATATTGAACCACCCTTGAATGCCTGGGATGAAGCCTACTTGGTCATGGTGGATGATATCTTTTATGTGCTCTTGGATTCGGTTTGCAAGTATTTTATTGAGTATTTTTGCATCAATGTTCATAAGAGAGATAGGTCTGAAGTTCTCTTTTTTTGTTGGGTCTTTGTGTGGTTTAGTTATCAAGGTGGCTGTGGCTTCATAGAATGAGTTCGGTAATGGTCCTTCTGTTTCAATTTTGTGGAATAGTTTAAAGAGAATTGGAGTTAGCAGGGAAATCTTATTTTCCACACAATTTCAGTACTAGAATTATCATCATCATCTTTATCTTTAAGATAAGATGTTTCTTGCCAAACTAATACAACAGGCAAAAAAAAAAAAAAAATTACTCTCTGTCTGATACAGCCTCATTTTGTAAGTTAAGCCTGAAAGGGTTAAACCCCAGGTCCCATCCTGGTAGGCTTCTATGAAGGCTCCTTCACTGAAGTAAGTCACATGTCTAACATGCTACTGAGACATAGTGTGGACACAGCACAAGTATGGACTGATGGCTTGGCTAAGTTAATGAATGAGGTATCATAACGAGGAATCTGCCAGCACAGTTTTCTACTCTAAAGGGTCACAAGCAGGTTCCCCTCCCTTTAGTCTCTGATCACATGCACTGTCTTGTAGTCTTTCGCATTTATTGCGCAGCACTATGTGTCAGCCATGATGTTCTGACATACACACATGTCTTCATGCAACAGAACATGTAAGATCTCTCTCTTTCTCTCTATTTTTTTTTTTTGAGATAGGGTTTTTCTGTGTAGCCTTGGCTGTTCTGAACTCATTTTGTAGACCTCGAACTGGCCTCGAACTCACAGAGATCTGCCTGCCTCTGCCTCATGAATGCTGGGATTACAGGTGTGAGCCATCACCGTTAAATGAACTCATAACATGTATCAACATATGACAGGCTCCTAGGTCTGAATGCTTCCTCTCTTTTCCCCTTCCTTCCCTTTTTTACATTCTCCTCCTCCTCTTTCCTTTCTTCCTTCCTTCTGTGATGGAACCCAGAGCCTTGCACACACATGGCTGGTGCCCCAATACCAAGCTATGTGTTGTCCTTAACTGCTTCATGCCTTGTCTCCCTCCTTTCCTCCCTTCACTCTGAAGAGGTCCCATGGAATCCCAGCTGACCTTAAACCCCTCATCTTCTCAGTTCTGTGATTGCAGGTGCATACCACCAAGCCTGGCTATCTTTCTATGCTAGGATTCAAACCCAGAGTCTTTCTTCCAATTGCCAGGTGCGCTATATCATAGCCCCTGACTGCTTCATTTCCTGTATTGGTCAACATCTCTTTTTGTCTCCCTGTTTCTGAATTAGTAAACTTGCATTTTTCTAGTTAGTCATAGCATATAAAGATCCCTTTCCTGTCTGGCTCCTTGGTGTGATGGGCAGACTCTTCTGGCAGCCACCATCCATGATGAGACCATAACCCTCATTTATCTGAAGGTTAGGACTGTGATGACCCTCACTATTAGGAAGGAAGCCAAAAGCTTTGAAGTAGGTTGCAGAAAAAGTTTCTAACAGAGGGCAGAGTGGTGGTTAGGCAGCAGATGGAAGCATTTCTCTTGAGTGGTGGGCAGGATAGTTCTCGGTGCAGAATTAAATGCGACAGATCAGGGAGCTGAGTACCCTGGCACACAACTGTAGTCCCAGTACTTGGCTGGAGGCAGGACCAGAATTACAAGCCATCCTCAGCTACATGGCAAGTGTGAGAGTCCGCAGGCAGGCAGGGTTACATGAAACACTGACTCAGACAACGGACAATCCCAGGCGACAAAAGTAACGACTCTGGTGACAATGCAAGGAGGCTCGGCTTAGTTATCTTGTTAGCTCGATGTAGCCTAGAGTCATTTGAGGAAGTCTCACTTGAGGAACTTCCTGGGGCCAGAGTGACCTGTGGTCCTGTCTATCAGAGACTGTCTCAATTGAGGATTGGTATGGGAAAGCCCAGCCCACCGTGGGCGGAACCATCCCTAGACACATGGTCCTTGCATGTAGGAGCAAGCTGGCTGAGCATGCGCCTGGAAGCAAGCCAGCAAACAGCATTCCTCCATGGCTCCCTGCCTGTGTTCCTGCGCTGGCTTCCCTAAATGATGAACTGTTACCCGGAAGTGGAAAGAGAAACGACGAGTTTTGTTTTTTTTTTAAATCATTGCAATAGTAAGCAAACTAGAGAAAGCCTTTTCCCCGTGGAAAAGACTGTGCGAATCTTCAGACCAGACGGTGCAGTGACTCGGGCTTTGGTGTACACCAGCACTCCCGGCAGAGGCTCCTGTTGGTGTCTATCTGTCTTGTGTTGCTGTTAGTTATTGGGGGAAATCACCAGAGTCACCTCTAAGGTTCAAGTGTGTTCTGAGGCTACTCATCATTAAGGAGCAAATGATGACAGTGCACTGCAGAAAAAGTACGTCAGGGCTGGGGAGATGGCTCAGTTGGTGTAAAATGCTCACCGTACAAACATGACATGAGTTCAGTCCCTGGAACACAGGTGAACAAACAAAAAGCCAGGTGCAGTGGTGAGCAGCGGCAACACCAGTGTGGGAGAGACAGGGCTAGGCGCATCCCTGGGGCTGGCCCGCCATCTCAGCTTACTTAGTGAGCTCTGGCAGAGTGGGAGACCCTGTGTTGAGAAACAAGACAGATAGAGCGTAGAGAATGACACCAGGGGTTGACCTCTGACTCCACATGCATGTGTATTCATGAACATACATAGACCTATACACATGAACATCACATACACACACGTACATATACACATATACATACACATATGTACACACACACATATATATACATGCACACACAAATACATATACACATACATACACATATACACACACAAACACACATGATCTGGCACTGAGAACCTTGCAGAATTTGCTCTTGTCCCTCTTTCCCTGTCTTTCCTGTTGAGGTCTCTCTATTACAGCCCTTATCACATTCTGCTTAGAATTATGGTCCCTTTACTTGTATCTTTCTTTCTCACAAGATCATGAGTCCCGGGAGGCAGAGCTGATATTTTCTTGATTCCCTGGCCATATCTCTGAGCACAGAATATGCCCCAGATAAGCGTTTGTTCATTAGCATAAAATGAAAGTTTGATACCTGTAAGAGTTGAGTGAGCCAGATCACTCAAAGTAGAGACAGAGGAATCCAATCAGAAGCCATAGTTGCTGGCGGACACTCTCAATGCCAACTTAAGGACAGCCCTTGGTTCTTCTGAGTACAAGAGGTCTGTGCAAGAAGTCATCCTGCTCCATCTCATTTTGAGGGAGGAAGGCCCATGATGATCAGTGACCAGTATTGGGGAGAGATTCTGACCGGCCCAGGCTAGAAGTCTCTCTGTGCCTTGTGGCTGCTGAAGCCTCTGCTTCACAGAGAAGAGCTAGCGGCGGCGTCCACAGGTAGCACCAGCAGGTCTGCTTTGAGTCAGTTCTCCCAGACTCCTTGGGAGGTGAGTGAGTATATAGACTCTCAGCAACACAGTCGACTTTCCCACCTCTCCCCGGATGCTCTCAGCTCTGACCTCTGGTGTCTCCAGTTCATCCATCTATTGTTTTACATTTCTCTCCTCTCTTCCTTTGTTTTTTTTTTTTTGTTTTGTTTTGTTTTTGTTTTTGTTTTTTTAGGGTTTGGATGCTAGTCTTATCCCTTACACAAAAATCATGCCTTTAAGGACTCGTTTATTAGTGAACGGAAGTATGGGTTTTCAGTTCAGTATATCATCTGATGTGGGTGCTGGGAACTGAACTCAGGTCCTCCGCAAGAGCACCAAGTACTTTTAACTTCGGAGCCATTTCTCCATTCCTTTTAATATTAACAGTGATTTAGAATAATAGAAGGTATTAATTTTTTATGAAGTCCAATTTAGTAGCTTGTTCTGTTTAGTGTTATGTGTTTAGCATTGCACTAAAGAAATGTTGCATTTGAAAATATTCAAGGTCCTGGGGGTTGTGAGTGATTTTTTTTTCCAGGAGATTCATAGCTTTGTATTTGAGCTAATCTATTTGTCTTAATTATTTTATATGATCTATGGTATAGATCAAAGTTCTTTCTACTGATCAATTGATGAGCTGATTGCAGATGGATTGCCCATTGTTCCGGCCCATTTTCTGAAAAGGCTACTCCTTACCCAATGAGTTACTTTTGCATTTCTGTCAGGGCTTGGGTCTCTGGCCAGGGTACATCTGGATTAGCAGAGGAAGCACCTCTACAGATCTGTTCCAACATACATACAACAGGAATTCTAGGAAATCTTGTCCCTGTTAGTTTTCTCTGTTAGTTAGTGGAGAGAAAGTGTGAGACTTGCAAATAATAATACAAACAATGCTTATTAAAGGGAGATACTTGAATTTTATAACAGTTAATCTTATCTATCAACTTGTCCAAATCTAGAATCAGTTAAAAGGCAAACTCCTGGGCACTCCTGTAAGGGGGTTGCTTGATCAGATTGTTTGAGCTGAGATTGGCCACCCTAAAATAACATGGACAGAACCTTTGGGTAGCAGCCCTGACAAAAGAACAGTGGGAACAGTCAAGCTATTGCTCTTTGCCTGGCTGTCTTCACTCTCATCGGCAAGTTCACCTACTCTGTTGCTGCCATTGCTGCATTCCTTCATGGATATTAAGACCCAGCTTATGGCTTCCAGCATGGACTGAAGTGGATCTCCAGGGGTCCTCTGGGCCTTAGTGACAGACTGGAACTGCTGTGGCATCAGCTTTGTGGGCTGAAAATTAACTGGATTCTCAGCCTCTCTGTTGGGAGACAGCCATACTTGAACTACCCAGCCTCTATTGCATAGGCTACTCAATCCCCTTTTCTGTATATTCTTTCTGTCAGTTCCTTTTCCTATGGAGAACCCTGACTAATACAGAACTTTACACGAATAAGCTCTCCCATGATTTAGCGCCTTCTGTTTCCCTCCTATCCTTATGGTGCAGGCCTTGAGCTGCACTTCCATTGACTGGGGCAGAGGGGGAAGAGTGTGTTGGTAGAGCTGGACATGGGGTCCTACAGTAAATAGGGTGGGTGTTTGAAGAGCTGACTATGCAGCTAAGCACAAGGGCTTTGTGGGAATGGAACAGTGGGGGTGGGGGAGGGAGCACTGAGACACGGGCAGAACTTAGATCATACACCGCATGCAACACCATGTTTGGGCCCCTTATCTTGTGCATCCTGGAAAGCTCTTCATGGCTGTGTGACCAGAGCTCAGGCCTGTGCTTCAGAAGTTCCAATCTTTGCCACAGAATGCTCGGCTTGGGACACTTAGGGATGGGGGGAGCCGCAGGCCCTGGAGGAAGTAGCCTTCCCTGAGAGAATAATCCCGGGGTGCTGAAAGAAGAGACCAGAAGCACCAAACTCCTCCCTCCTCTTTAAGAGAAGTTTGTATTAGCATACGTTAATTACTCATAGTTAATGGGCTTCATGTTGACATTTTCACACACATATATAATGTGTTCTAATCATATTTACCTCATTACCTTCTCTTGTCTGCTTCCATGTCTTTCCAGTGTGTGTGGTTCAATGAGTTCCATTAGGGCTGCTTATAGGCGTACGGGTGAGGGGTCATTGTTTGTAAGGGCACGGGCACCTTACCTGTGGCCCCACCACTGAAGAAAATAATTCTCCCTCCCCTCACCTTCCCTGACAGCCTGTGGCTCCTCAGCTTGTCTCAAGCACTAATCCCACCTGGAACTGCCTGATCTCTGTCAGTCATATAGAGTATTTGAGTTAAGGTGGTGGCAGGCTCCCCTACCTGTTCCAGAAACTCCCTAGAAGCTAGTTAGAGGCAGGTGGCCCTCGGCACATGCCACATGAGCGCTTTCAGGCCACCGAGGATGGGGTACAGTCCGTCCATAGCAGGATGGCGTGCTGTACTTCGAGGCTCCTGCCTTTTTCCTGGGAACTTCCTCTGTTCTGAATGGCTGAAGCAGAAAGACAGCGTGGGTTGCTCGCATCCCAGAGTGCTTAGACCAGTATGCGCAGGCGCACTCCGCTTACCCAGAGCCTCATTTCCTGTTTCACGGTCACCTGAGTCTCAGACTTCTGGGTCCTCCTTTGTGTCTCCTTTCTCACCAGGAAGTGCTGGGCCTTGGTGGGCTGAGCTCCTGGGGCCGTCAATTGTAGAAGAGAAATAGGGGAGGGGCCAGGCAGCAGGCAGGTCCATCCCTGGGGGGCGGGGAGGGGGTGCAGCACAGGGTAAGAGGGTGAGCTCTCAGGCTGGTGGGGAAGCTGAGTGGGTGGATTTTTTTTTTGGTACCTCTTCAATCCTATCAGCGAGGCATCCAATTATGGCACTTATCTGAGGCTATAATTATTAAAATATCCCGAATTGTGATGCTAATAGCAAATTTGCTAAATGGAAATGAATTTTTAATATCATAATTTGCCTTTTCCTTTTTATCTGATTCATTTTTCTCTGTCGATGTCACCTCATTAAGGGCAGGGGAAACATGCAGGCCCTTCATACCCTTTCTGCTCAGGACATGGTTAGTTAGGTTTCAGAACGTCTTTGAGTTGAGCTGAAAGAGGCTCCACCATCCCCCTGGTCAAACCAATTGATGGTCACTTGTAAAGTCATGTCCCCAGAGTGCCATGTACCCTCGGTGGCTCAGGCTCTTGGCCTTTCCATCGGTTCTGGAACACACTTTGGAAGTCTTGGGTTCACAGGCTGGTTTGTTTTGTAATGAACTGAGCCTGGAGGTGCTGGAGCTGTGTATTGGGTGGAACGTGGAGGGTGGAGGGAGGAGGGAGGAGGAAGATGGTGCTTCTCTGCACTGTGGAGTGGCCTGTCCACAGGTGTGCATGCCGGCGTTAAATGAAACTAGTCTGCAGCGCGACTTGCATGTGTCCGCAGAGTAGGAGCTCTATGCCACAGCACCCTGGGATTGTTAATTGTCACTGTCAGCTTGACTACATTTAGGCTTCCCTAAGAGAGGCACCTCTGGGTGTGGCTGGGTGTGTTTCGGAGATGTTTAGCTGATGGGGGAAGACCTATCCTGAATGAACTGGAAAGGGAAAAAGAGAAAGCCATCTGAGCACCAGTAATCATCTCCCTCTGCTTCCGACCAGGTCCTTCATGCTTCCTCACCATTTCTTTCCTGCCATGATGGACTGTGCTCTCTTAAACCGTAAGCCAAATAAGCCCCCCCACCCCACCCCATAAGTTGCTTCTTGACAGGTATTCGGTCACAGGGATGAGAAAATTAGTTTATACATACCCTGACCCTCTAGCTCCTGAAACCATTCTCCCCTAAAGATGGGTGACCTCCCAAAGATGCCTCGGGGACAGACTTAAGCTCCTCCAGTCCTTCATGTGATGACAGACCCCACACAGCCCCTCTTAGGGGTACACTTCAGGGTGCAGTAAACAACATAAATGCATGTTGAGACACTGAAGTCATCCTGGAAGTTGGGTTGCCTGTTAGTTCTGCCCCAAAGAGTCCCACAGCCACATATATTTAAGTGAGAAATGTCACTGAGACATGAGAGGTGACTGGGAGCCAAATGCATCGGTTTACCATGGTTCGTGTCTTTGTCATTTCATTCAAGAAGTGTTTATTGTCTGTGATGTGCCAGGTACTCTTACAAGTAGGTAGACACAGTATCGTCGAACAAAAACCACAAAATCAAAACTCTGTGCCCATGGAGTTTATAGTCCAGTGGCAAAGATGCTGGGCAAACACACACAGTGAGAAGTATCCGAGGCAATGGGAGGAAGATTCAGTACAAAAAAGACGGATGAGGAGTGAGGGTGTTGTAACCGGAAATAGGCAGAGTGACCGGAGACTCCATAGGTAGTGTCCTGTTTGCCAGCGCAGGAACTGAAGCAGAAACCGTGGAGGAATGCTGCTTACTGGCTTGTTCTCTGGCTCAGGAGGCTGGCATTCTCATACAGCCCAGGCCCATCAGCCCGGAGATGGTGTTGCCCGCCCTGAGTTGGGCCCTCCTACATCAACAATCAGTCAAAACACAGGGCAATTCTTCAGCTGAGGTTCCCTCCTCCCAGGTCACTCCAGGTTGGCAAAGAGATTTCCCGGAAAGAGTATATTGGACAAGAGAAACGGCCAGTGCAAAGGTCCTGGATCAGAAGGCGGGCTGCTGTGCTTCAGGAGCGAGCTATCTCATCGCTGCCGCTGAGGAAACCTGGAGCTGCAGCAGCGGTGGGAGGCGAGGCAGGAGATGGTCTCAGGGACCATTTGAAGCCTTTCTCTTGATGCTGGGTGAGGTGATATAGCAAAGAGGGCTTAGGGTTCAAGCAGTGCCGTCTTTGTGTTAAGAGAAACACTCTGCTGCGATGCTAACTTGAAAGCAGGATGGCAAGGACGCGAGGGGGAGGAGCACTGTGAGGAACCGGGCAGCTCCTGAGCGGAAGAGGGGTGTGGGTGCTCAGGACTGATCACTTGTGGGCGTATTTTAAAGAGGGAGCCAATAGAACTCAATGCTGAGACACTGAAGTCAACATTGGAGGTCAGAGAGTTCCTGACAGTGGAATGGAAAGAAAGGACAGAAGTAAGCGGAACTGGAGAGAACAGCTCTTGACCTGAGGAACTGGATGCAGGGTGCCGCCTCTCTGAGGTGCCGATAGCTGGGGAGGGACCATTTGGCCAAAGACCAGGGCTTCGGATTTTGATGTTTTCTATTGGCTATGGCAGGTGAAGGGATTTAACAGGCAGATGGTCTGGGGGCTTGGAACCCAGAGGTAGGAATTGAGGAAACATTAATGTTTTGCTAGTGTTTGTAGCTAGGAGACTAGAGTAGATTGTATCTCAGATATCAGAAAAATTACAGTGTTCATCTTGTGGCTGGAGATATGGCTAAGCGGTTAAGATCACCTGCTGTTCTTGCAGAAGGCTGAAGTTCTACTCACGGCTCCCACATCAGGTGACTCACAACCATCTGTAACTCTAGTTCCAGGTGATTCAACACCCTTGCCTGGCCTCCACAGGCCCCTGGACATACCCTCCCATGCACACAATTAGAACAAATCTTTAAAAATATAGCTATCAAGTTAAAGAGCTTCCACCTGTCTATCACCCATCCATCCACCTACACGCACATCACCTCTTTATCCATCCGCCCACCCATCTGGTAAGATAGTCTTCCAATATCAGAGCAAATTAGTTTCTACTCCATCTCCTTACCCCACTGTATATTTTCTATATGAATAAAAAGGGAAGGTTTCCAGCCCTGACAGGGGAAGACTAACACAGAATGGCTTCAAAATTGGAATCAAACTGTGGATCCCACTCGAGGCACTTTTAGACAAAACAGCCATGCGTTTTTGTTGCCTGGGAAAGTTCTCATGTGCATGCATGAAAGGGAGACACAGCCTCTGAGCTACCAGGGTTCTAGAAATAGACTTTCATTTTTTTTTTTAAACAGTGAACAGTTGAGAAAAAGCTTTTAACATTTTAAATACCCTTTAACCATGGATATTTATTTCTGTGAACTGATTTACATATAATTAGAATACCTACAGGTTCTTAGGGGGGAAATACATCCTTTTCCTGAGCTATAGAAATCCAATATTGGAGGCTTTTCAGGGAATAGGGAATAATAAAACAGGAGAAAAATATCAGAGTTCAATTTCTTTTATAATTCACCAATATTTTCAAGGCTCCCAAATAGATTTTTTAAAAGTAGTTATGGGGAGAGGTAGTTCTATATTTTCTATCAATTTTTTTCTAATTAAAGCAGGGTTTGGAAAAGAAAAAGTAAGTGCCTTGCACCCTGGAATGGATTCTTTATGTTGAAGATGCTGTAATGTAAATTTCATAATGATAAAAGATGATATCTGAGCAGCTTGGCAAGTTCATGAACTGAGGATTAGAAGCTGTTCCTTTGATAATTATGTTTTGTTGTTTTGTTTTTAGTTGGAGAATTAAAAGATGTGGGGGAAATACTCCCTTGTGTGGTTTTTCCAGGAAGACTTTGGTTAGTATGAGCTCAGTGAAATTAGGATCTGGGCTAGCAGGTGATTTAGCTGCCCGGCATCACCAGCCCCCAAATGGTGCA
The DNA here is from genome assembly GCA_028658305.1 of Pachyuromys duprasi. Taxonomy (NCBI): domain Eukaryota; kingdom Metazoa; phylum Chordata; class Mammalia; order Rodentia; family Muridae; genus Pachyuromys; species Pachyuromys duprasi. The sequence continues at coordinate 39,791,669 of CM053757.1, forward strand.
GACATGATAGGGTATGTTGGTTTCAACCAAGGGTTCTCTAGACAGGCCCCAGAGCAAATGGCTTTAGGAAACAGGGCTGGGTCCGCCTTACCCACACTTCCCTACCAACGGCTACTTCTTTATCTAGAATGCAGAGGATTCTTCTATTAGGTACCCCTGGTGTACTGAGTGTTTCTGGGGTTCAGCACATCCAACCATGGCCTTTGCTTCCAGGACAGGCTTTCTGGAAGAAGAAGCCAGGCTCTCCTTTAGTTACACACCAAAGGAAAGTCGTTTCGAGCTGGCCATCAGCTCTAGAGAGTAGCAGGCCAAAATGGAATCCAGGCACTGAGGAAGGTGTTCTCAAAGGCAAGTCTTGAGGCAGAGATGTCTCATCCGTGTTTCTCTGGCCTGTGGGATGTGAGTAAAGGCAGTGACATTTCAAAGGAGGTGGAGGTGTGTGTGAGGATATGTGTACGCATGTTTGTATGCATGTGTGTGTGTGTATGCATGGACACATGTGTGCACATATTTTTGAGGTCAGAGGACAACTTTGAATGTCCTTTCTACCTTTTTTCTTTTTCTGTTTTTTTTTTGTTGTTGTTGTTTTAAGACAAGGATCTCTCAGCAAGCCCCAGGGATCTGTCTGTCTCTTGTCTGCTCAGAACTGAGATGATAAAAAATCATACTTTTCTCTTACTCTCTCTGGAGATTGAACTCAGGTCCTTGTGACTGTAAGACAATCGCTACACTAATCGAGACATACACACACACACACACACACACACACACGCACGCACGCACGCACGCACCCCAGCCTCTAACTTTTTCATTTCTTCTCTTCTTCCTGCCTTAACAAGATGGAAAGGCCCAGACTGGTTCCCAAGCCACCATGGAATGGGCCCTGACAACCTCAGTGAAGCTTGATGCTTTTGTTGGGGTAAGCGACAGGGATGTAGGGCTTGGTTGTTATGGCAGCAGAGGGAAGCATTTCCTTAGTAATACACTTCTTCTTTCAATGTTTTTCCTGTACCCCATGGGATCTTTGGACACTGGCATGGTTCTGTCCAGGAAGATACAGCTTCGAGAAGAGCCTCACATTGCCTTGGCTGGGGCCATCACAGCCCTGCTCTGAGGCTTGGAGCCAGCTTCTCGGCTCTGGCCCTGGTGGGCTCATGGATGTGCGATGTGATTCTATTTGGCATTCCTCAAGATATGTAGGAAATGTAATTGTTCTCCCATTCTAATCAAGGACATGTGATCTGCCGTAGGAAGAGAGCAGCCTCCCATATGAAATCGTGTGGTGGGTCACCGCGCATCTACCTTTGAGGTGATTCATGGCCCTCTAAGGTAATAAAACACCTTGCTGAAATACAACGATCTGTCCGAGCAAATAAAACCCTGACAGCGTTACTGTATGGTGTTTTCTAGGGAGCTGTAACCGTGATAGCTGGTTCAATGAGAACTAAGTGGGAAACCCAAATACTGGCAAATCTGCAAAGGAGAAACGAATCCCTACTGATGGAGTGGGGGAGCTTGTGCCAGGCAAGGCTCAAGGCTCATAAACTACACAGACTTTCAGTGTGAGGAGACTTGAAATGGACAAAAAGGATGCTTTCTTGGCGTAGACATACTAGAGCTGCCAGACTCCTGGCCTCAGATCCTCCAATATCCACATCCCCAATGACCTAGTGCCAGGCTCTATGAGCTCTCTCTCTTTCTCTTCCTGTCTCTCTCTCTCTCTCTGTCTCTTTCTCTCCCTCCCTCTCTTCCATCTTTTGAGGCAAGGTTTTATGTAGCCTAGGCTGACCTTGAACTCCTACTTTCCTTGCCTCCACCTCCCAACTACTAGAATTACAGACATATGCCGACAGGCTCAGCTTAACTATGTCCTTTACTGAGGCTTTTCTATTTGCTGGGGATGTGAGGTTCATTTGGGGACAACATGAACCAATGAAGATTTAATGAGTTTAAAATAAACTAATAGAATTAAAGAAAAGCAAGAGAGCAAGAGAGAGAGTACAAGGGAGAGTGAGAGATAGAGAGGGTAAGAGAGAGCTAGAGAGAGAGAAAACATAGGAAACCCTATTTTGGATCAAGGCTCCTACCCCAAATCTTCTCATACTGGCATCATTCTTAGCTTAGGGTGGAGACCCTCAGCCGGGTCTTCCCATAGCATTCTTGACCACTAGCCATTTGATCCACCTTCAGATCTTTCCAATGTTTGGGAAAGATCATTGCTTGTCGTGGGAAGTCTGTGGGAGCAAGTCCTGTGTTGAGAGGAACTTTCAGCCACAGACACCCACCCTCGGCTCATGGTCCACAAGTCTGGCCAACAGCCCCTTGGGTTGGCTCAAAGTACTCACTGTCACCCCCTACACATGCACACAGCTCCTCACAACTTTTCTCTAGGCTGAGCACCCCAGCTTAATTTGGAAGGAAAACTTGGCTCATGTCCCTCATCTTCTGAATGACTTCCCTAGCTTGTTCTAGTTTTCTAAGGCCCGGAGGGGGAGGTCTTTGCTGTTACATTCACCCTGCAGCCTGGAGAACTCATAGTCCTCCACCTTGAACAGTTTTATTCCTTGCTGAGTGTGGTGGCACATATCTGCAATCTCAATACTGGGGAAACTGAGGCAGAAGGCTGTCAAGTCCAGGCCAGCCTAGCAAGCTCTTAAAGCCTACAGAATAAAAACGATTCCTCCCTCCAACCTCTCTTTCTCACAATGACATCACTAGAAAACACTCCCTTTCCTGTATCATTCAGCTATGACAGAGAGGTTGCCATGGTTACAAACGCATGTTGGGGGCTTGTGTACACAAAGAACACTTTGCTTGTGTTTTGAATACAAACTTCAAGTTCCTCTCTCAAATTAAAGGTCTGTTAGTTAACTGACAGCTATCTGTGTAGATCCGTGTGAAGTAGCTGGCAAAGAAAGACACACTTATCTCTTTACAAATTTACTTTCAAAGGCTTACTTTTACTATTTGTGTGTGTGTGTGTGTGTGTGTGTGTGTGTGTGTAGACCTGTGAAGACCAGAAGAGGGCAAGGATCTCCTGGAGATAAGAGTTATAGGTGGTTGTGAGGCTCAGATAGGTACTGCAAAACAAACTTGGGGTCTTTGGAAGAGCAAGAAGTGCTCATTAACCCCAGAGCCCACTCTCTGCAGCCCCCAAATTGACTTGTAAATAGTTTACAATTCAGAAATAGCTATAAGAATAATGTCCTGAGTTACTGCCTTCATGAAGCTCCTGTCAATGACAGGATCTTATAAAACCTGAATATATTCTGTCAGAACCAGGAAACTGATAGATGGTAGGGTGAGACTTTTAAATCATCCTGAGGTTTTATTTGAATTTCACAAGGGTTTTTTGTTCATTCATTTGTTTGTTTGTTTACTTCAAAAGGTAGGAATGGAAACCAAGTAGGTCTGAACTTTTATTGTATAGATTGTCCTAAGGTGGTGGCAGGGGGGTGTCCCATTTCCAACTCCCCCTGGCATTTGCCCTCATGAGGAATAAGGCTGTACAAATCCCAATCCTAACTAATTCCAGTTAAATCACGGGTGACTAACCCCAGAGTGAAATACCCACTGTATTCTGGTAAATATTAATATTTTTATCGAGCACATCAACTGCAAATGGGATAAAATGTATGAAATTGATAACTAGATAGAAAACACAGAGTCTCACATTTAGGAATGAGAATGATTTTTTTTTCTGTTTCTTTAGTCAGTATACTATGAAGAGCATTTGCAGCTTGTTTTACACCCTTTCGGTGATCTAGAAAGTTTAAGACAATGGGGCATTTCTCCTCATTTTTTCCTTTCTCCCTGGCCTCCCCCTTTCTTGATGGGGTCTCATGATGATCTTGAACTTGCCTATGTAGTTGAGGGTGATCTTCAGTGCATTTCAGGCAAGTATCACCCATTTGTGCCCTGCTACGGAGTCCGAAGATTTTTATGCAACATGTAAGCATTCTAGCAACTGAGCCTCATGCCCAGCCCACAGGACAAAAACTTCTAAAAATCAACCCTCATAAAGTAAAAATTTACTGGCTACTGCTCAGCTAATTGGTTCCAGGGTTTAAGTAAAGCAAACTCAGTGTTGATTTTATCTGCAAATACAATCAAATGCACACATATGTAGTTGGATACTAATAAATTAATTTCTTTAATTCAACACACACTAAATGAATGTCTACTTTGTGCCTCTCTGATAGGTATCTGAGAAATATTTGGCAAATAAATAATAAATGGATGGGTGAGGGAACAAATTTAAGTTGACAAAGATGTCAATGTTTTGGACTCTTACAAAAAAAATTAGGGTACCACAAAAACCCACAAAGAATCTGTTGTAGTTCCTTAAATATAAAATGATCTTTATGACTAAGAACGTTGTGTATTCTTCAAGACAGACTTAGAAATGAGGCCTGAATACTCTAGCTGGGTATCATACAGTCCTTGGAAAGCACTTTTGGTATTTCCTTCATGTTTTGGCTAACTATAGATAACTTATATCTGAAATATACATTTAACCAGAGAAAATAGCAGTATTATCTCCCTCATTAGTACTACCAGCCTACCGAATAGCAAAACTAATGCTAATGCTAACATGATTATGCATGATAATGCTAATCCTAACATGACTACTAAGCAACTCCCCTTTAAAGTCCTTGTTGAGTCCCAGGCTCTGTTTCACACATCACAGTATGGTGTCATTTAGTTCTCACCACTACCCTGAGAAGTCATCGATATGATGTCTTTAAAGATGAAGAAAATGAGGTTTGGAAGCTTCTGTGGTTTTTCCAAGGTCATGATGACAAGTGGTAAAATCAACATGAGCACAGGTAACTCATCTTCTTAGAAGCAAAAAATAATGGATTTTTTTTCTCCAAAGATTTGCTCCGTAATTTCTCCAAATCAGTGTACCTGATCATGCAGGGGGTAAAAAAAAAAAATGAAGACACTGAACAGATGTGACATTTAGGCTAAGAGCAAAGGTGGCAGCCTCAGGAAACAGCTGTCCCTCACAGGCTGAGGAGATGGAGTAAGGAGAGACCATGTGGACCCTGAGCTGGGCCATCAGAGAATCCAGTGGCCCCATGCTCACTGAAAGCACTATGCCTTGGAGGTGTTTTCATGTAGCCCATATGATTCAGAGAGCCAGTGTTCAGCAGGATGGCAGGCAGGGCCATCTTCTCTCAGGGAACTGGTGTCAGAACCATGTCCTTTGACTCTTAGGTGAGATATCACTTTATTCAGTAGCCGTATCCCTGATCCCACAGGCAGGCTGAGCATTCTCTTGCTGGATGCTCCCGGGAGGCCTCCCGCTGTACTTCCATACTCTGTGGTAATGCTTGTGGGCCTACTCACCTGCCTGGAAATCTGAGAAACACAAAGAACCTTGTTCTCACCACTTCATCCCCAGGTCTGAAAGAGGGCTTTGAACACAGTGACCATTCTGTAAGTAATCATCAAAACAGTTTGGAATGTTTTCTCGATTGAGGACAGAAAAATGATCTTGGGACACTATGTGAAAGGCATCAAGGGGACCCAGAGTTTTCTCACTGTTTGAATTTGGCCATGTTCTATCTTGGCTCCCTTCCCCCAGACCACAACTCGTTCCTTTTGTCAATTACCCATTTCTCTGTGTCCTTTTTCTAGTCATTAGCCTCTGTTTCTTCCTTTATCTCCTTCCCTCCATTCCCCTGTCTCCTTAGTTTTGTCTATGACTCTGAAATTTGTGTGTGTTCATGTGCACATACACATCCTTGCCATCACATGAGGCCAGAGGACGATGTCAAGCTCTTCCTCAATTACATCTCTATCATGTATTTTCAACAGGTTTGAAGGTTTTGCCTGTGTCATGTGCATGCAGTACCTATAGACACCAGAAGAGGGCACCAGATCCTGCAGAACTGGGGTTAGAGGTAGTCGTATGCCATGTGGGTGCTGGGAACTGAACACAGGTCCTTTGTAAGAACAGCAAGTGGTCTTAACACCTGAGCTATCTCTCCTTTGCCTTATTTTTTGAGAAAGGTGCTCACAGAACCTCACCATTTCAGCTCCATAGTCATGTAAGCCCCTGGGTTCCACCTATATCTAACTCCCAACACTGAGGTCACAGATGCACATGAAATGCCTGACTTTTACAAAAAAAAAAATTGTATGGGGGAAATGACTATTAGTATCTTAATGAATTTAAAGAGGAGAAAACGTGATTTAAATTTTTTTATCTGTATTACACATTCTAATTACTTGTATGTGAATCTGAGTGTGGGTGTGTGCACATGAATGCATTGCCCATGGAGGCCAGAAGAGGGCATCAGATCTCCTGAAGCTGGAGTTACAGGTGATTGTAAGCTATATGATGTGGAATTGAACTCTGGTCCTCTGAAAGAGTAGCGAGAACTCTTAACTGCTGAGCCGTCTCTTCAGCTCCCAAAGACCATTCTGAAAAGCTGAGGGGAAGCTCTAGGAAGAGGATAAAGCTAATGATTAATTTTCAAACAATCAGAAGAAGCACAGGAATATTAGAAGTACAGGAAATAAAAAAAGATAAGAAGGCAGAAATAAATGTTAATAAAGGAGAAATTGAGGTCATTATAAGTGGTTTACACTCATTAATAAAGCTACAATCGTCCCCTATATCAATCAAAAAGATTTTTAATGTCCAGAAGTATGTTCATAGGAAATGTATTAGAAACTAAGGGATGTAGAAAGGACAGGAAAGCAGTCAGCAAGTAATAAGCCATGATAGATAGAAATATTAATATCAGAGCATTAGTAATTCAAGTCACAAAATAATGGAAGGGGAAACAAAGACATTATATACACCAAAATAGGTAAATAGATGAAGAGCTATAATGTCACTGGGCATGCACATCCTTACAACATAATGTTAAAGGAAATAAAGAGATGGTTATAGAGCAAGGTGAGAAATTAAAAAGGAAAACATACAAGATGCTAAGACACTCTCTTAAAAATTAACTACTTAGTGGGGACTTTAAGAGACTGGGAGGCGGAGGCAGGGGGATCAGGAGTTCACACCAATCCTTGGCTAGACACCACATCTAAGACTGGTCTGGGCTGCAGACAGAAATAAGCAAAAACATATTATAGTAATGTACTTTATCAGTCCCTAGCTATCTCAAGGAACAAAACACATACTTTTCACAGACATGTAACAACCTATCAAGTCACTACACTCTCGGCCAAGTGGCTCAGTGTATCTTTTGTTGCTATATCTGGTTTTCACGGACTGTATCTCTGTGATCGAGAAATTGACTTGACTCATAATTGTAGAAACCAGGAAATAGAACAGCATGGCTCCAGCATCTGGCAAAGGCTCTCCTACTGCACTGTAACATGGCAGAGGGTGGTACAGCATGGAAGAGAGAGAAATCAGTACTCACCATTAGAGCAGATGCTCACTCCTCTGATTGCTGACCCATCTCAAGATAATGCCTTCATCCTTTTATAGTCCATGAGCTGCCACTTCTTGAAGGGCTTACCCCTTAATGCTGTTCCCGTGGCACACTTCTACATTTAAAATTTTCCCTCCCCCAGTGACACACTTCCTCCAACAAGACTATACCTATTCCAAAAGGCCACATTTCCTAAATAGTTCCACTCCTAGATGACGAAGCATGTAAATCTCTGAGCATGTGGAGGCCATTCTTATTCAAACCACCAAATTCTGTATGTCTGTGTGTGGGTTTGTGCACGTCGGAGGAGGGTGTTAGGTCTCTTGAAGCTGGAGTTACAGGCAGTTAGCTGTGAGCCACCTGATATGGGTGTTGGGAACTGAACCTGGGTCCTTTGCAAGAGCAGCGAGTGCTCTTAACTGCCGAGCCATCTTTCCAGCCCCCAACAATTGTAGACAATTTTCAAGTGAATTTTTGGAGGGGCAGACATCCAGACCATGGTAGCCTCTAAAGCAGCTTTGCTAAAAGTTTAAAAACCTACAAATTTAAAAAACTTAACATCTTTCATGCAATGATTCTGACCACGATGCAATTAAATTTTAGAACTATGTCTAGAAACTTGACAAGTACTACCAAATGGCATTGAGCTATAAAAGAAACTGAGGAGAAGCCACTGAATATTTAGAAGGGAAAGACAGTGACATGTGTCAATTTTTATGGATCATGTCCAAAGCAGTACTCAAAAATAAATGTATGGCTTTAAATACACCTATGTATTAAGAAATAATGACAACAAGAGTTAATCTTTCAACTTACAAAGTTCAAAGAAACAGAGTAGGTTCAAGCAGATAGGTAGAAAAGATAATAAGAATATTGGCAGGAATGTATAAATCAGGGGACAAGAATAACAGGAGATTAACACTGATGAGCGCACTCTTTAGAAAGACTGATTCTATCTGTTACTTAGCTATTGCTGTTATGGAATACTCTGATAAAAATTAATGTTCGTGAGGAAGGGTTTATTTTGTGTAAAGTTCCAGAGGAGACAGAGTTCATCCTGGTGGGGAGAACACAGCAGCCGAATCCCCGAGGCTGGCCCAGCATGTTTCACCTGTGAACTGGAAGCAGAAAGAGACAAAAAAGGAAGTGGAGCCAGGCTATAAGACTTCAAAGCCTGCCTTCCGTGACACACTTCCTTCAACAAAACTCCACCTCCTTAAGTTTTCATAACCTCCCAAATCACACAAGCTGGGACTAAGTGTTCAAAAACATGCACCTGTGAAATTCAAACCACAACACTAATAAAATAGATATGAGGAAGAAATACCAAGCATAAGACAAAAGGTGAATAAAATCAACGCGCCTGAAGTGGTTTGTGACCCTATGTGAAAGGCCACATAAATGGATGTGAGGATTGCTAAGAATTTGACAACAGCTGACAACAGCAAAGGTCTCTTAACATACAATTATCCAGAAGTGATTCAACTGCAAGTATTTAACGAGCCCAAGGCATTTCTGGCCGAGTTCTCTCAAGTTGCATGGTGTGTGTGTGTGTGTGTGTGTGTGTGTGTGTGTGTGTGTGTGTGTTGAGATAATTGTTTCAAAATGAATTTTAGATTCACTGTCTAAATATTATAAATATCTGGTTTGTGTGGCTATATAATATACCCTGCGTCTTGTAAAAACTATCAGGTTTGACTCGGGAAGATGCCTTCATGGGTAAAGTGCTTGCTGACCAATGATGAGAAGCTGAGTTTGGATCCCCCAGGACCCAGGTAAAATCCAGACATGGTGGCGTACCTACAACCCCAGCACAGGGATGGAGTGGGATGTAGGAACAGGTGGATGCTGGGGACTTGCTAGCTATCACAGTCTCACCAAAATGGCGAGATCCAGGTTCAGTGAGACGCCATGTTTCACAAAACAAGATGGAGGGGCTGGAGGGATGGCTCATCAGTTAGGAGTGTTTGCTGCTCCTGCAAAGGACTGGAGTTCCATTCCCAGCACCCATGTCAGGTGGCTCCCACCACCTGTAGCTCCAACCCCTCCCAGATGACATCCTCTTCTTGCTTCCATGGTTATCTGTACACACATGTAATATACGTACACAGTCTCTTTCTCTCTCTCAAATAAAAACAAAAATCTTCATAAAAAGAGGGCGGAGGAGAGAGATTGAACAAGACACCCAATATTGACCTCCAGCCTCCACATGCACACACAAGGGCAAGCACACCTGTACATACATGTGCACACACTCATGTGGATACTTGCACACACCACACACACACACACAGTTCCTCAGGTGAAAAGCCATCAAAAAGTTTAAGAACCCTTGACCTAGATAAAACTCTAGAAATACATGAAACGCCAAAGGGGGCTTAAGCCCTTGGCCGAACCGGAAGACTTAATGAAGACGGAAGTTAACACATTTTCGAAGAAGGCCAGAGCACCAGATTGTGGCAGCTGCGTCAACAAGGCCACCGAAGAGCAGGTGAACCCACCCCTAAAATGCCGCATGGAAGACTAGATGTCAAAGAAAAAACCATGACGTGATTTTATGTGGAAAGCGTAATCTCCGTTCCCAAACTGGATGGAGGCAGGCTGGGTGGGGGATCGCTCCGCTTGTACTGGGACATGCTGTATACTAGTTACCTCAGTGCTGCTGTGATAAAATAAAATGCCATGGCCAAAAGCGACTCAGGAAGAAAGGGTTTGTTGGGGCTCAGGACTCCACAGGGTTTAAGTTCATCAAGGTGAGGGGAGTGCATAGCTTGACAGGAGGAGCAGGAAGTGGAAGGACCGCACTGTCATACAGCACACACACTCTCACAGAGAGAGACAGAGACTCAACAGGAAGTGGGGTGAGGCTATAGACCCCTCAAAGTCTGTCCCTAGTGACACACTTCCTCCAGCAGGGGCACACCTGTTACAGGTTCCACAGACTCCCCAAGCCGCATCACCAGCCGGGGACCAAGTGTTCACACACCGGAAGTGGCGGGGAGACATTTCTCACTCAACTCATCACATAGAGATATGAAAAACTCTAAATATGGCAGCAATTAACCCCATTGAGTTGATTCAAGTTTCCCGGGAAACTTGAAGAATCAGGAAATCCACTCATGGGTCTTGATTTATTACAAGACTGTAGGGGAAATGCTGCCGGCATTGTTGGAGCTAAAAGGGAAACATCTAGTTAACAACCATTCATTATTTCAAAAGTTACTCAGAGAAAATTCTAGTGAGTGCAAAATGTCCAAACTTAACCAAGCTACCTACAAAAATTAATTTTCTTAAATACTATTTCTTTTTGTTGTTACTTAGGTTTTAAAAGAGAATTGTATGTATGTATGTACATACGTATTATAGTGTGTATGTGTTTTCGTGTGTTTATGCACACATGTGCACAGGTGTCTCCTAATGCCAGAAGAGGGGGTCAAATCTCATGGAGCTGGAATTACAGGTTGTTGTGGGCTTACCAAACCCTGGTCCTCTGTAAGAACAGCCAGCACTCCTAACCTCTGAACCATCTCTCTAGCCCTCGCTACTTAGTCTTTATCATACTATTAAGCTTGGTTCTTAAGACTTGGAGGGAAATAGGGAAATGGCTGTTAGTTACTTCTCTCCTTCCTGTGACAAAAGTTTCTTAAAGAGAGAAAAGTTGATGCACAGTCCATCACGGTAGGGAAGTCATGACGGCAGGAGTGAGGGCTGGAGGGTCACATTGCAACCACAGTCAGGAAGCAGAGAGCCAGCCAGAATGGCTGCTCAGCTCACATTCTGCTTTTATTCAGTCCAGGATCCCAGTGCATATGAAAGTGTCGCCTACATTCAGGATGAGCCTTCTCCCCTCAGTTAAACCTTGTTGAAAAAGCATAACACAGTCAGAGGTATTTCCATGGGTATTCTAAATGCCGTTAGGATGACACCGAACATTAACCGTTGCTCTGTGGAGCCCAGTGTACTTTAGCAGGTGCAGATAGATAAGTCATGGGCTATAGCGAGCAGATGGAGTGCAGGTGTGATGCTTTCTGGAGCTACAGAAGGGCTGGGTAAGATGCGCGCAAGTCAAATGTATCAGTCACCGCATCATATTATCTTGCTGGTCTTGCTGCTGGCTCCTACAGTGCGCACGTGGCTGCTCACATCCCCAAGGACCACCTTGCTTGCATTCAGCCACTCAAGTCACAGCAGCACAGATGAAAAACATTTCTTGTAGCAAAGTTTAAGAGGGAGTTTAAGACAGCCTGGGCAGCCTGCTTCAGAAGAATGGGAAAGAAAATATAACCTGCACATCTATTTTATATTTTTACAATTATTTCTTGTTGTATATGTGGGGTGTGTGTGTGTTGGCTTATTTCACCACGTGTGGTGGTCAGAGCATAACTTGCTGAACTTGGTTCTCTCCTTCCGCCATGCAGGTCCCAAGAATGGGACTCGGGTTGCAGGCTTGGGAACAGGTTACCTTTACCCACTAAGCTCTCTTGCCAACCCTCACCTATTTGTTTTCTTTTTATAACTAGATGCAGTTAGCAAACATAAATTAGATGCACTGATAGTAACACAAATACATTGCAACACAGTATCAAGTAAAGAACAGAATTTATAACATTTTGAGTTATGGGGCCAACATAAAACAACACAATATATTTCTCAAGGATACTTGGGTATATAGCAACATTGATTACTGTATTAGAGAGGGAAGGGCTAGACCTGGAAACGTGGAACTGGGAGAAATAAACTACACCATCAGTAAGGAGTTCTCAAGGACCAACGAGGACTCAGCTGGTTAATTTTAAGTGTCAGCTTGGCACAACCTGCAGAAGCCTGGGAAGAGAGGGGATCACTAGGTCGGGTTGGCCTTTGGGTGTGTCTGTGAGGATGGTCTTGATTATTAATTGAGACCGAAGTCCTGACCTACTGTGGATAGCACCATTCCCTAGATGGGAGGCCCTGGACTGTGTAACAGTTGGAAGTGTTATCTGATTAGCATAAAGACATGTAGGCAGCGGGAGTGTGTTCGTTTCCCTGTGTTCTTGACAGTGGTGGATGGTGTGTGATTAGCTGCTTTGAGTTCCTGCCATGGCAAGCCCTCAGCGATAAATTGTAACCTGCAGCTGTAAACCAGATGAACCTTCCCTTCTTTAATTTGTTTGTCAGGCTGTTTTCTTGTCGCAGCAACAGAAATGAATCTGGGACAAAGACCGTGTGTTTTAAATTTAGCCATATGACTCATTCCACTCCCTTCAAGCAAGGCCTGACTGGCATAAGCAAGCCCCTGCCGATTTACAAACTGTGGTAGGCTGTGTGGCGACTGTAGCCACGGTGCCTTGTGGTCCATTGTTTCTCCTGAGCATCTCAGCTCTCCTCTGTGTTTCTAAGCTCATTGAGCCTCTTTCAACCATGCCCACACTCTACATACTGAAAGATTCCAAGTACATCTTGAGGGTTGCTCAGGGGCCCTAGAAGTGATTACAACATGGCACAGCAAACCTAACTGGACTGTTCCCTGACCTCTAGTCTTTGTGTTCAACAATCTAGTTACTAGCGTGCCTCTCAAACATACTAATTAAAACAAAAACAAAGATAAAACAAAACAAAAAGAAACTTCTGAATTCCCCAACCCTGCTGCTGTGAGCTTGCACCTACACTGGGATCTGAGACAGATCCATTGATCACACAGGATGGACTTTTCCATCCTCAGTTCTTATCAACTGTAAATTCTAACCGTAGTCTGAACCTTGATCCTAGTGAAATGCTCCCATGACTCAAGGCAACACATAAGTCACTGGGACTAATATCACAGTCTCCCAAATATTCCTCTGTTCTTGCATCCTGAGGTCTTTCTCTTTCTTCCTCCCACCAATTAGAAAGACCATTTAAAGAAATACCTGGCCTCTAGTGCCCTCTCTGGTGACAGTGTCTACCATACAGCTTGACTCTGTCAGCTTGAGCCTTGCTTCCCCTTGGCATGCAGATCAAAGCAGTTACCCCTGTTGGACCTCACCTGTAGAGGGATCCTTCCTATGTAGAACAATCTAGCAGATGCTTCTGGTGCCTTGACTATATTAAATCCACGTGAGACTCAGGGTTTGAGTGCCACCTCCTAGCACCTATGTGTCTTTGCTGCAGCCTTTCTCTGGTGGGAACCTCATCTCTCCCTGGAAATGAACAGGCCACAGGCACCAGAGAGTCACACTATGACAACAGCTATCCACTGAAGAGGTGGAACTTGGGGTGGAAAGATACAGAGGCTCATGATTTATTCTGGATCCCAGTATCCTTGGGAGGTAACACACTTGTTAATACAGCCTTGACTGGCTCCCTGCATGCCTTATTTTACTTCTCTTGTTGCTATAACAAGACAGCTGATTAAAACAAAACAAAACAAAACAAAACAAAAAACCCCATAAAGGTAGAAGGGTTTGCATTGGCTCATAGTTTGAAGGTCCAGTTCATTACGGTGAAAAAGGCATTGCAGCAGGAGTGTGAGGCAGCTGTCCCACAGTCAGGAAGCAGAGAGAGATGGATGCTGGCACACAGCTCACTTTTCTCTGGTTATTTCATCTAAGGGCCTTGGTCCAGGAAACTATGCCTCCTACATTCAGGATGCATCTTTTCTCCTTGGTTAATTTTTTTTTTCTGTAAAAATCCTCATAGACACAGCCAGAAGTGTGGTTTCCATGGTGATTCTATGTCTAGTTAAGGTGACAATGAAGAGCAGATGTCACACGTCTGTTCTCTGGCTCAGTTCCTCACTCCCTGTCCATGGCTTCTGGAGAGCCACCTTTCACCTAAGCTACCTGTCCATGATGGCTTGTCGTAGGTCCCCTTCGGGAAGAATCCCCACCAAGTTGCCCCTCCCATACCTCTTCACCTTAGGTATCACCCCCTGGGACCAGTAGCTTGCCCAGTGGTAGCAACTGGGAAGGCTGTGGAATCAAATTGCCTGGGTAAGAAGCCTGGCTCCTTTGTGAATGTGGATTCCCTCTGCTCAACTTTCTCATCTTCAGAATGAGACTAATAGTCCACCTCAGTGGGTTGCTATGGCAGTTAAATGCATGAAAAAATACAATGCACTTAGAATCTGGCCTTTGCGTTCTAAGGGTTTATTTAACAGGCATTATCCCACAATCCCTGAACACCTCAGCTAAAATAGGCCTTGGCCTTGTTACTCACTGTTCTTTTTCCTTGCCTACCCTCCTGCTGACTGTCCATTCTGTCCAGTCATTCTTTGTCTTTCTGAATGTTCTTCTTAGTGCACGAGTACAGGGACGTGCGGTATAGTTACCAGCACCCTCTTGTAGCTCCTAGCATGGGGCCCATGTTGCCACACATGCTGGGGGGCATTGGTTCAGTAAATAACTCTTGGCTAAGACTATTGAAATCTCCTCTCACTGTGTATCTCCCATTGGTCAGCAACATCACCAGGAATTCCGTTGGAGGTGCTGGCTTAGGCAAGAAGTATAGGGATAACCTAGGTATCCCCTGTGGGGAAGATGAGGGAAGGGAGCGAGGTGAACGCACCAAGTAGGGAGGTCCTGAGGCCTGCCACCTGCTTCCTGTGGAGGTGGGGAGTTGAAAGAAACAGGAGGAAACGTGTGGGGGAGGGTGTATTCAGTTTGAGTCCTCTGTGTTGGAAGAGGCTGGGGCTTCTGATGGAGATGGCTATGGTGCTGACTTGCTGTATACTGGTCTTAGCTTGGGCTCAAGACGGTGACCCAGACATTAGCTTGTGGGTACATTGTGGCATGAGAAGGTTGGGGCAACAGAAGGGAACAAGATCACCGGCTTCTGCCCAGAGAGAATTCCAAGCAACATAAGAGGGTCCCTCCAAGGCCAAGATGTGGGGGGCACGGTTATCTTTGGGACTTTGTCCCAGTGAGAAGGACCTGAGCTTTTAGGTTCTTGTGCAGATAAATCATGACGTGCCTGTATCCTTTGTACTCCTTGTACCATCTTGTGCCATCCCTATAGCTCTGTGCTCAGCCCTGGGAGCCCGAAAGGCCAGGTTAGAAGACAACTCTTCCGCAGGACTAGCACCAGGAGAAGAAAGTCCCAGGAGTAAAGATGTCAGGAAAGCATTGCATGGGGTGGCAGCAAGCCAATACCTAGGATCACAAGGAGTGGCCTTGGGGTCCCAGAGGAGTCCAGAGATCCATAAGAGTACCCGACTTCCATGACGTCAGCATGTGAGGCCTGGCCTTAGGGTCTGAGGCAGCCTCTAGGAACAGGGCTTTGCCGTTCTAGCACGTAAGCTTAGATTCCTAGCTTGTGGCTGGTGGGTTTTGGGCAGATTGTACATCGCCTTTGAGCCCTGGATTGCAAGGATGTAAAAAGGCTGCAGAGAAATGGCCCAGTGGTTAAGAGGACAAACTCTTCTTGAAGAAGCCCAAATTTGGTGTCCAGCCCCGATAATTGCTTGTAACTACATATCCAGGGAATCTGATGCTCTCTTTTGGTCTCTGTGGGCACTGTACTGAAGTGCATGCCATCTCAGGGGTGTGTACTCACACGCACATACACACACACACACACACACACACACACACACACTTGTTGTGGTATTAATTATCCACAGACAGGACTCTTGCCAGGCCCTGGGCAAGCATGAACCAGTAAATGGTGGCTGCTATGATAGCTAAATACCTCAAGTTCACCTTTCACTCACAGGGAAGAGTGATTGGACAATGGAACTGGTTTGTGCAAGGTTACTGGGCCTGTGAGAGGCTGAGCAAGGAACTGCTTGAAATACACATTTAAATTAATTATTGCCAGACTCTTTGGTAGAAACGGGCAAGCTTTATGTCTCCCATAATCCTCTTCTGGTCTAGCACAAGGCTTTTTATAGCAAGGCTGGAAGCTGGTGAGGAAAGATTAAATGAACAAATGAATGAGAGGACTGAAGGGCTGGAAGAACTGCATAATGAGCCTCCTGTTACGTCCCATCAGCTCTGGCCTTTCTCTGATTCCGCACTGTAAACGGTTAGAGCCATGTTCAAGAGTCGGCCTGGTGCAGTCTCTCATTAGCTGGCGCGTATGTGCGTTCATGAGTACCCGCGCCTCTGCATGTGTTTACTGAGATTAACATGGGGATAAATCACAGATGTTTAATCTCCTTGGTCGCTGACAGGCCGGTTAAGCAGAAGTTATCAAAGACATAATTTAACTTGCGTTTCCTTTCCCGCTCCCATCAATCTCTGTGTGGACAGTAGTGGACTGCAAAGCTCCTCATGAATTAATAAAGAGACGTCAGCTTCTCTGGCCTTTGCTGCTGTATTGACTTCATTGATGGATTTGACCACAATAAACAGCAAGGAACTCATTTCCTGCCCAATTTGAAGAAGAGTTAATCCTCAGAACAAACAATCCCAGAGCCCAGATTTCCCAAGCTGACGTTCTAATGGGGTGCCTCCCTGTGACTTCAAGTGTCTGTGAGTCCGTGGAGGCCTCCAGCTTATCTGGGGTGCCTTGTAGTATGTCAGTCCAGGAAGCTCATCGTCTGAGGAAGTGAGGCTCAAGAAATTAACATGATGAGTGCAGAAGTCTCTGAGGCAGTATGATGACAAGTTTGAGCTGGGGGAACAGGTTGCAACAGAACACCTGATGAAGGCAGCGGTAGAAAGAGAGGGAGGGAGGGATGAAGAGGGGAAGGAAGGGAGGGAAGGAGAAAAGAGGGAAGGAGGGAGGGAGGAAAAAAGGAAGAGAGGAAGGGAGAAAGAAAGGAAGGTCTTGTTTTGTCTCACAGTTTGAAGATTCGGTCTCTTGTGGT
>CM053757.1:39808946-39823986 GCA_028658305.1 Pachyuromys duprasi
ACTCACTCCTGACATGGACAGAGGACCTCAGAATATGGACAATTTTTATAATGACAAAACTTCTAAAAGATGGGATGTGATAAGGACATACTATAACGTAGTAAGCTGAAGCAGGAAAGTTGTGAGTTCAAGGCTGTCTGGGCTACCTAATGAGATCAGTGTCAAAAAATTATTCAAACTAGGTTGAGGAGATGGTTCTATTGGTAAGAGCACTTGCTGGCCAAGCATGAGGACCTGAGTTTGGATTCTGAGAACCCCTCTCCCCAATTCTCTCTCTCTCTCTCTCTCTCTTTCTCTCTCTCACACACACACACACGCACACACACACACACACACACATACACAGAGCAGAGCCACTTACACCTATTACCCAGAGGCAGGGACAGTAGACACAAGACAATCACTGGCCCTTGCTGGCCACCATCTTAGCCAAAAATTTGTGATCTCTGGGTTCAGTATGAGAATCCAGCCCCCATGAATGCACCTGGTCACATGCACCCACATCTACATGCATACTCAAATTATTAAAGTTTATAGACTACAGTGAAAGCAGGACTGGCAAATTTATATGCTGCGGTAGAAAAAAGAAAGATTTAAGATCAGTGACATAAATTTCCACCCTTGGAAGCTAGAAGAATTAGACTGTTGTGTCCACAGAATGTAGAAGAAAGGAAGCAATAAGAAATTACAGGAGAAATCAATAAGGTTGAAAACAAGAAATCAGTGGAGAGAAAAATCAATGAAACCAAAATCTGGTTCCTTTCAAAAGACTAATAAGATCAATAAGCATTCAACTAAGCTACTGGGAAAAAAGGCAACCAATTATTAATATCATAATCTAAATAGAGGATGCCACTACAGATGGGCAGAGGATAAGTAAAATCAAAGAGCACCATGAAGAACCCCATGCCCACAAAATCAATGACTGAGATGCACAGACCACTGTTTTGTAAACACAACCTGCCAACCACTGATGTGGGAACAACCTGAGTGGGCCTAAGTCATTAAAATTAAATCAATAATCAATCACCTTTCAAAACTGAGAAAGCAACAGGCTCAAATAGCCTCACAGAGGATTCTACAAACATCTAAGGAAACATTTACACCAAATTTTCTAAAACCCCTTTCAACATTAGCTTAATATCCAAACCAGGAAAGAAAGTTACAGGCCAGTGGATGCCAAATTCCTCAAGAAGATATTAGCAAATCAAATCAGAATCAAGCGGCACTTGTCCCAGATATGTAATACATAGTCAACTTTTAAAAGGTCAGTTAATAAAATTTATCCCATGAACAGATTAAAGAAGATAAAAACACACAATCATATCAGTAGATAGAAGAGAATTATTTGAGGAAACCCACACCTATTCATGACTTAAAAGGATCAATAGTAGCCAGACATGTTACTGCAAATCTTTAACCCCAGCGCTTGGGAAGCAGAGACAAGTGGATCTCTGTGAGTTTGAGGCCTCCCTGGTCTACCTAGTGAGCCTAGGGCAACCAGGGCTATTTGTAGTGGGACAAGGGAGGGAAGGAGGGAGGGGGAGAGACAGAGAATCATTTAGGAAGAATCATTATTGTCAAGAAGTTAGTTCTTCCAGACTAGATGTGTAGAAGGTATTTTGTGGGTATCAACAAACTGATTCTTCTCCTTCCTATAAGAGAATTTGATTGAGCAGTGATAATAATAAGACCCATAAAAGCTTGAAGGCCAAGAAGGCCAGAGGGCAACTTGATGTTTAGACTTTCTGTGACGCTATGTCGTAGTCGAGAGTTTTGTAAAAGAACATGCAAACTTACCAAAGGAACAGAATCCAAAACCGATGTTAGAGACCCAACTAAATACAGTTAATTGCTTTGGCAAGGAAGCGAATAAACTATAGTAGAGCCAAGAGAGTTTTCTCCACACACCATGCTAGAACAACTCAATGTCTATGTACAGACAAAGAATTGAGACTTTATGTTTTTCACAAAAATTAGCTTAAAATGAATCACAGACCACGTGTCATGGCTTGGAGATGAAGTAGCCCCTGATCCAAGACAGTGTTTGGAAGGCTGGACCCCCCCCCCATTTCAAAACATCTGGAGGTGGAAGGGGATTGTATTGTGAGAGTGTTCACTTTGTCGGGGGGTCAATTCACTGGGTGATTGCATAGCTGAACGTGCAGTTAGGAGATAAGACCCAGTAGAAGACAAAATGCCCCTCGGCCACTCCTGTTGAGGCTGGAGTTAGCTGTCCTTCATGGAAAGGCCCTTGGTAAAACTACAGGAGCAAAGAGATCACTGTTTAGGTAACAGCCAGTGAGACACAGATCTCCAGTCAGTGCTGGAGACCTGGAGCATCTACAAGGTCAGGACGTGCAAAGCCAGCCAGGGCGGGCGGCTGACAGAGCAACAGAGGATCTTCAACACCCGACCACCCTCCCATCTGAGGAGGCAGGTGTGTCCCCTTGCACATGGGCACGCACAGAATGGACCCTCTTGCCCCACCACTGGCTCAGTCTGTTTTGGTTTTTTCCCCCTCTCTTGGGCCCCCTCTGATGCTCAGGAGTTCCTCTCACTTTTCCTTAATAAATATGCTTTTATTATGCTTTCTTCTCTTTTCCCCACATCTTCCTCTCTCACCAACATAAGATAAAGAACCCCCAAACCACTGACACAGGGTAAGTTCTGGTAACTGTTGCTTGACACTTTAGTCTCTGCGTGAAGCAAGCCCACCTGGCCTGCGAGAGACTCCTTCACTCCCAAAGGTCTGAATGGCTCTGGTGAGTACTTCTTGTCATGGCTGGTCCTTTCCTCTTTTTCTTTATGCTCTGCTTTGGTGGATGCCTCCTTGGCCTCTCTCTGTCAGTGATCCTCTGCCTTGTATGAGGCCTGAAACAGCAGAGGCAGCAAACTACAACCTAAAACTCTTCAGCTATGAACACAAATAATTCCTGGCTCCTTTAAGTTAACTTTTACAGGCATTTTGTCACAGGGATGGGAAGGTGAGTCACATATGTAGAACCGCTAGAACACGAGACAGGAGAAAAGGCACATATTTAGATGAGCTTAGATTTGAGGTGACATTTGGCTATCCCACCTAAGACATTATCCATGAAGAAAGTCATTGATAAACAAAACAGAAAAACAAAGTTCATCAACATAAAAATATTCTCTCTGACAAAACAAACAAACAAAAAAAAAGCAAAACAAAAGCTGATGAGTGTCCTCTAGCTCAGACCCCAGCGTGCTGACATTCTTCCCAGGGTTAGACTATGCTACATGCCTGTTCATAACCTCCACGCCATTACCCCAGCACCCACTTTTTGTAAAGAAGAGGTCTCAGCTCAGAAGCTCAGTTCGGTGAGATGATGTTGCGCTGGAATGGGAATCAGTGGAGTGGAGTGTTCGGCAGGTGGCCAGTTGTTCAGATAGTCAACCGTTGCCTTTCTGTGCTTCTCATTGTGTCTCTGCAGTGTCAAGACCCTGGTATGTAAATGGCCAAGCCACATAGAAGCCATTAGCTTAGATCTCTGGCAAGAGGAACCCAATTTACAGCGGACCCCTCTTCATGCAGCCTGGGGCTCAGCACAAGTTTCTCCTTTAGAAAACCTTACTCCTGACGGCTCTTTATGCCTGTATTGTGTTGCACTGTGCTGTGTATGATACCAGAAGAATTAAATAAATCTGGATAAACAGTGGTCCCAGGAACATTTTTTTTTCTTTTCCAAAGCCAAGATACTTGTCCTTAGGACCTCTAAACAGAAGTGCACAGTTTTGTTTTGTTTTGTTTTTTCCATTTTTCTACATTGGAAAATCGTGGCGGTGTAAAGGGGGTGGGAGACACTTTGCATCCCTGCTGTCTCTCACCTCTACCGATCTCATCCCAGAGAACAGTGCTACACCCACCCTGAAACGCTGACCTTGCCTCTCAGTGTCATGCTGGATTTGTCTTCCTCTTGTTCTCCAAACCCATCAGATCCTGACAGCTGAATCTCTAACTGATGCCTCTAGTCTACCTTCTTACCCATCTCGCCTGGAAGGCTGTGACGCATACTAGCTTGTTCCTGTGCTCTCTCCACCCGCCCCCCCCCCCGCTAAGAGCTCCCCACCAATAAGCAGATGAGCTGATAGAAAACTTTACATTGGTTCGTAGTAGTCTATTATTCTGAGCCATCAGGAGCCTTCTCAGCAAAGAACAGAACCTGAATTTTTGCACAGGTTGCATACCCCAGTGTGTCCCTCTGACTTCATTCCAATGTGGTGTTTCTCCAGCATGCTGTACTGTTCCCATCTATGGCCTTTGACTCACTCACTGCCCTCGACTCCAGCAACAACAGCAAATTCTTGATTCATCAAGTGAGACTTTCGCAGAATGGTTTCTTTGATCCATTGTCAGTGCCCAATCTAGGTGGAATAGATGTTTGTCCATTTCTCCCTGGGAATGGTTAGCTACAAAATAGCCTTCCTACCCCCACCTCTACCCCCCAAAAAAGAAAACCTTCCCAAGAAGGTGGCACCATAGTGGAAGAGAAGATGTAAAGGCCTTGGACCGTACTCATCTGGAAGTTATGAGTCCAGTGGGAAGCTATTGCCCAGTTAAGGTTGGTGAGACAAGAAGGAAGTTCATGTCAACAGAATCTGATGAGAGCTGAGGTGGGCTGCCTAGCAACAGTGAGAGTTGGGAGAAAACAGGCCAAAGCAGGGCAGGGCCAGAGGAGGAACACCCCACTTGCTCCATCACTGACTTACTGGTGCTTCCTGGTTGAGGAGGAAGGAGCTTAAGAATTCTGCCAGTGACCCACCAGAAGAGGACAGGATGAGGACTCAGATAAGACAGATGGAAAAGAACTCTCAGAGTAGGTCGGCAGCCGGAGCCTTTGTTTGATGAACCGGGGCTGCGGCAGGTGCTGCCGCTGGACTCAAATGGGAGGACATTAAGTGAGAGCTGTAGGCTGGTCCCTCCTCCTTCCTCCAGGTTGGCACCCTCCTTGCAAGCAGGCAGGGCCAGTAGCATGGCTTCTCTGCCCCCTCAGCCCAGCAACTGCACTGCTATGTTCCGTGGTGGTGTGGGGGGAGGGGCTGTTCCCCGAGTACCCTTTCAGGGCTCTGGAGGGTGTAGAAGCCAAACTCACAGTGCAGGGAGGAAGAACCTATTAGACAGCAGGGAGCCAAAGGCCACCAGGACATTAACAAGGACCAGGGAAGGAGGGCTCAGCAAGAACTTTAATTCCACGGCTGGTTTCACGGTTCAGTCCCTGCCTCTGCCATGGGGTTAAGAAGGAAAAAGAAAACTCACTTTTTACTTACAAGTGGAACAAAGGAACGGATGAGAATTGGAATGGTCTTTCTCAGCACAGTTGCAAACTTGAACTCTGGCGACTAGAAGGACCACTCGGGCTGAAAGCACAGATTGCACGTCTCCCCTGGATGCCCAGGCATGTGAGAGCAATGAAGCCTTCTTTCTCATAGCAAGGTGCACACTCCTGTGGTCCAGCTGGAAGGGCACACGTCACAAAGCGGGGTACCTTAAGTTCATTTCCACCATTATTCCATTTCTGATAGCTTCTGAAATTTAGGGACTGCTTGCAAAGTTTTCTTTTGGGGATTATAATATAAGTAGCACATTTCTCTTCCATTTTCTGCTAGGATAGGGCATGGTTCCTACATCTCTTGAATGTTCCATGAGAAGAGCCTCTGCCTAAGGGGGGCGGGCAATCTGCTTTGATTTGGGTTGTGGGCAGAGCTCTACATCCACGGAGAAGAACTACAGAAGGCCACCACGAGAGTGTGGGCCACCCATCCTGGTGGGTTGGATATGAAACGGCTCCCACAGCCTTTCGTGTTGGTAGTTCTTGGCCCCTGGTTGGCAGTGCTGTTTTGGAAGGCTGTGGGAGCTTTGGGAGATGGAGACTTCTGGGAGAACTATGTCGCTGGAGATGGCTTTGGAACTTTGAGGTTTAGAGGTCTGTCCCCACTTCCTGTCTGGTCTCTGCTTCCCGGAAGCATAACTCTGGCTCTTGCCACCACAGGCTGTATCCCTTCAACCTGTGAGACAGGGTTGCTCTTAAGCTGCTTCTTTTTGGGTATTTGATCACACCAAGGATGAAAGTAGTTGATGTACGCCCCCTCCTAATGTCAGGGATGGAGGCAAACAGTCTGGAGGGGAGATGTGGCAAACCCCAGACCACACGGCTACCCGAAGGATAGGTCAGAAAAGTAGGAAGGTCTCCTGAGCCGCTCCTCGTGCGATAGCCCTTAGGTTTTGAAAAGTTCTGAGAACCAAGGATATTCTATCCTTCACAATGGGTATATGCCTTTAAGATTTTTGATGATTTTAACAGTATGTAAATCTTGCTCATTGCAAAACTTCAAGCAATTCAGGCTGTGTGAAATAACGAGAGAAATTTCTGTACCATCTCAACCCACTGAGTTAATAACTTTTTAGTTTGCAGGGGATGCGTCTAGAACTTTCTTTCAATGACCACATGAAACACATAGACAGATATATATGCTTGCAGGCAGGATTCAAGCCCATACGGTTCTTTATCCTTCATATTCTACTTTGGAATCAATGGGCAATCGCCTATGTTCACACAATACACATCTGAAAAGATGTTCCAAAGTTAAATATGCAAAAGTAGATAGCAGACATTCATCTCCAAAGGTGATTGCAATTTCAGAGTTCTAAATTATTCTGGAGTCCCATTCTCAGTCTTACGTTTGCTTTTAGGCTTCTCAGCTAAACACCAGCCTCGCACTGGCTTATGTACCACAGGTAGCAAACCCAAGGTAAAGACTCACTCCGTGCAGCGGCCCAGTGACGTCTTCATTTCAACTCCATTAAGCATATGAAGACGCGCTTCTTGTAGATATCACTGTTTTAATTTCTTGTTTTATTTTCCGTTTTATAGGACAGCGAGGTGCACTGTAATAAAGCGTTTGTGCGTAATCACCAGTACAGGTCGTGCTGTGCAGGGATGGCTGAGGCGCTTCAGCTGGGCTGAGGGTGGCCATGCAGGGACTCTGTAAGACTGCAGCGCACATGCTTCTTTTGAGTTCTGAAGACATAAACCGCCTCTTTGAAAAATGGCCAAGGGGATCGTCATCTGCACAGTTGTGGATTATTTACAAATTCAAACGATGAAACCAAGGATTGTGTATCGTGGATTTTTTTTTCCAGACTGATACAGCTAATTAAGAAGAAGAAGAAGTAAAAGAGGCTGCAGAGGAGGCCCAATGGTTACGATGCACACTGCTCCCACAGAGGACCCGAGGCAGGTTCCCAGCAGCTCCCAGCAGCTTGTCACTCCAACTCTAAAGACTCCTTGTCTTCTTCTTGCCTCCTTAGGCAATTGTGCTTATGTTAATACACAGCAACTCCCCCGCCCCCCACTACACACACACACACACACACACACACACACACTGCCTGGCATGTATGTGCACACATAATGAAAAACTAAGAAAAAAAGCCTTCACTTGGTACTCAAGGTAAGTACCTTTAAAAAGATAAAAGAGAAGGAGTTCAATGGAGGAGGCTGGGCAGCTCACAGAAGTGCCGGGTGGCTGAACAATAAGGTTTGGTGCTGTTTGGCAAGCAGTGGTCAAGCTCACCTGGTGGAACCATCCTCTGGAGAAAGCACCATGGTAATGGCCACTGCTTGGCAATGGGGCGGCTCGCGGTGCTGGCTTTGCTGGGAGTCTATTTTCGCTGACCCCACCCCTGTACTGTCCCCAGCTAGCCTCACATTAGTGGTATAAGTGTGGAAGGGCATTTTTGGCCACTGCTCATCTTTAAGACTGCCTCACTCCTTTTGGTTTAATTTACATCATGTTTGTGTGTGTATGTATTTATCTGTGTCAGGGGACGCTTGTGGGAGTCAGAGATCTGCTTCCACCGTGTGAGTCCTGGGGCTTGAACTCAGGTCATCAGGTTTGGTGGCAAATGTCTCCCCTGCACCCCAGCTGTCTCAACAGACCCTAAAACCTTACATTTCAGCAAGTTGTCTTCCTATTTGCTAGCATAGCTATCAATATAGAAGGATTGTGTTTAAAGAATTTGTTAGGAGCTGGCAGGATAGATCAGTGGATAAGAACACTTTCCACACGAGCCTGATGATCTGAGTTTGATCCTGGGAATGTGTGATGGAAAGAGAGAACTGGCTCCTCAAAGTTCTCCTCTGACTTCCACACTTCCACTCCCTCCTTCATGCGTGTGTGTGTGTGCGTGTGTGTGTGTGTGTGTGCGCACGCACACACACACACACACGCAGGTAACCCATTCTGGACACGGCGCTTTTGCTTTTATCGAATAAATAGAATGGTTTCTTACACTCCCGAGCCTGTCAACAGAAAGCTAACTGTATCAGTAATTCACAGAGTCTATACATAGATTTCTCAGGCTAGCCATGTGAACATTAGGTGGTTGGATCTTCGTGACCTATTTTGGGACACCCCACCAAGCCCTTAGGAGTGCTCAGTCAAGGCTAATCAGCGACGTGGCTGATGCATGTTGCTGTAATGACTCCACAGCTCTTTCAGGTTCTGTCGCAACATGTGAGGGATGGGAACTGTGCACAGCGTATAACCCGAAACAGCACACAGCACCCCCACCGAGCAGAGCAAGAGACGCCGCATGACGGCTCTTCCGATACTCTTGGTGGACCTCCGATACTCTTGGTGGATTCATTTGTCTAAGACAACCAATTATGAAACAACAAGCCTGGCTTTCCCCCATCCCCCCACCCCCAGAGCAGCGAGGCAGCCACAGCGACAGCTCCTAAGTACATAAGAAATGCACGTGGAATTCTGTGACATTTTGCATTCCCAGCTCTGCCCAGTGGCCAGTGGTTCCTCCTTCCGAGTGACATATTGATTGGAGGTACGGGCAGGCTGAGTATGATTGTGTTCAGTATTTTGAGTTCATCATCTGTTATCCCATTCATACTGTCATCCCAGGACCAGACAGTATCAAATTGGGAGCAGTAGTGTAGAAAATTACAAAGAAATCAAAGAAGACCGCAGCTGTGAAATGAATCAAGCCAGCGGACCCCGGTTAGCGCTCCTCCTCATGTGGACACCCTGACTCTCTTTCCTCGCCTTGGCGGCAGGTCTTGGAGCTGGGGGTGCCTTGGGATAATTACAGACCAACTCTGACCTTGCTTGGAAATTAGGTACAAGGTGTCCCCGAGAGCAGCTGATTCTGCAGCCCTAGCAACCGTGTCACATCCCAGAGGCTGTGGGATGGCTCATCAGCGTGTGTGACAGTGAGGAAGCGGGACAGAGATGTGATTGATGTGGCTGGATGTGCATGGTGACTTCACTTTCCTGGGGAGCTGGGCCCGGTCCATTCCCCCAGGTTTTACGAGCTGCTCATGAATCACACCCCTTCAGGTGGATCTGTGACCGGGGCTAATGAGAGCACGCTGTGTTGCAAGCTGGCAGCTTCATCATGGATTGTTGGAGTGAAAAGCCTTAGCAGACTACCTGTGGGGGTGTGAGGAGGTGGCTCAGTGGGTCAAAGCACTTGCCACGAAAGCTCGTAGATAAGAGTTCAGGTCCCCGGAACCCAAGTAAACCCCGGTGCAGTAGGGTCTATAGTCCCAGCACTCCTTCGAGAAGGTGTGTGGCAGAGACAAAAGACTCCCTGGAAGCTTGCTGGCCAGTTGGCCTGTTGTCTGCAGCAGTGAAGAGCAAAGGACCCCCTGTCATACAAGGTGGAGATCAAGGACTGATACTCAAGGCTGTCCTCTGACCTCACCATGCCACGCCCAGCATCACCCAAGGGTGTCCACCCCTCCACAAAATGCCAGTAGGCAAGCAGCATCTTGTCACCGTGCTAATCTTTGGCTCATCCTTCATGCGTGTGGCATGTACAGAGGTAACTTCAGAGTTGATGGGAAAGGCCACAGTTGCGGGTGGGAGAATGGCTGAGCTGAAGTACTTGCCTTGTAAGCATGGAGACCAGAGTTCAAAAGACCAGAGCCTATCGAAAAAGTCAGATGTCAAGTTGGTGTCTACTTGTGATTAGCTTGGGAGATGAGAGAGGTGGATCTGAGGGACCGGGGGAGCAAGTAGCCTAGCTAAGCCTCTTTGGCAAGTTCCGAGTCAGTGAGAGGCCTTGCCTCAAAAAATCAAAGTGAGCGATTGCCAAAATTGTTCCCTGGCCTATCTGCACGAATGCACACCTGTACATTCACACTCATCCAGACACTTGTTTACACACGAATGCACACATGTCGTTCTGGGTCTCACACCTAAGCTTACCTGGCCCATGAGATGGTAAGTGAAAGCTTGCTCTCTGCTCCTGTCCCAGCGCCTGCTGAACCCGGCTACCCGACAGAATGTTCTGGAGAGTAGGCATGCTCTGACAGGGCCTGGCAGGGAGTCTTCCAGGCGCAGCGCTCTTCCCGTTTGCCTGAGGGATTCCACAAACAGCCAGGGGACGGGTTTTACCCTTCATCCCTCAGGAATTTTGCCCTATCCTAAACCTCTCAGGTGGTGGTGTGCCTTAGAAGCAGGTAAATGCGGATATCAGCTGATACTCCCCTCCCCACCCCCAGGGAAGGGGAAGAGAGTATTTCCTCTGTCTAGGAAATTCTGCCCCTGTTCACTAGACTTTGGAGAAAATCGGATGGGCTACTCACACCTACCCAACAAAGGACAAGCAGGGAGACCAAGACTTCTACTCAGCAGGCTGCCGTAAGGTGCCCGAGTCCCTGACCAGAATAGTGTCCTAGAAGACAGGCGTGTTAGCTCTGTTGCCATGACAAAAATAGCTTAAAAGACAGAAAGGTTTATTTTGTCCCGTGGTTTCAGTTCACGGTCAGTGGGCCCCATTACTGGGGGGCTGTTGCACACACACATTGCACGCTCAAACATATTCATACACAAATACACTCACACACACATACACACATATACAAACACACTCACACATACACACATAAAACACACACACATTCATACACACTCATATACATACTCCCTCACACTCTCCCCACACTCACACACACATAGATACACATAGACTCATACTCATACATGTACACTCCCATCTATACATACCCACATACTCACTCACACACACATACACACACTCACACACTTACACACATGTAGAGGAAATTTAATTTAAAACTTGGCTGCTCTGGCAAGAGACCTCATCTAGGTCTATGTGATCCGGCTGGAATACAGACACGCCTTTAATCCAGGAGACAGAGGCAAGCAGATCTAAGTTCAAGGCCAGCCTGGTATAGAACAAATTTGAGGTAAAGAAAAGCTCAGCTCTGGACGTGATGGTGCATACCTTCAGTCCCAGCAGTCAGGAGACAGAGGCATGCAGATCTCTCAGTTCTAGTCAGTTTTGTTCAGTTAGTGCAGCTGAGTCAATAAATTAAGAGGCAGTGCAGTGGAACTGAGTTCCTGGCAGTTTAGTTCATGAGATTCAGAGGCAGTTTTTACCAGGGAGTTTTATGGAGACAGGTTGTAGAGAGAACAAACTAGACACAGGTAAAGACAGGGTGAGCCAGAGAATGAGAAGGAACCAGATTAGAACAGATTGATAGAGTTAGTTTGAGGTCAAGCACAGCAATTCAGTGAGAAGCTGAGAGGAGCCAGATTGAGTCAGTCAGCTTGGAGAGGAATTTGAGCCAGAACAGCTGAGTTGAACCAGCTAGCCAGAGTTCAGAAGAGCTAGAAAGGTGAGATTACTCAGCAGAAAGTCTCAGGCTGAAAATATTCTAGGTGTAGGTTAGATTGTACAGTGGCTAGAAGCTTCTAGGACTAGGCCTAGGTTAGCAGATGGAGGCAGTAAGCCTCAGAGACAATTGATTCAGGCAAACAAAAGTTACTTTTATACACAGACACACTCACGAATACACACGCATATACACCCTCTCACACACACACACACATGCACACACTTTCTGAGCAGCTAAGTATTAGTGGGAAAGCTAAGCCTTGAGATTTATGTTTCTTATGAACATGCATTCAACATGGATGACAGATTTAAATATAAGGTGTAAAACTCCTAAATTTATTAATGTTTAAATAGGAGAGCATCTTGGTATCACCAATTTAGGGGGGAAAAAGAGAAATTCCTACAATGTTCATAAATTTGTGTCAGCATGAAGTTATTTGCTCTGTAAAAAGACTGTGTAAGGGAAGAATAAGCAAGCTACAGATTAGAAGAAAACATTTGTGAACCACATGTCAGTCAAAGACTGGCTTCTAGAATGTATAAGAACTCTCAAAACTCAAAGGTTTTCCTAAAAGAATCCACTTATAAGATGGTCGAAAGTGAGTATGATGGCTCACATTTGTGATTCCCCAACACTTGGAAGATTGAGGCATGAGTTTCAGGCTAGCATTCACTAGACAGAAAATGGTCAAAAAATGATGAACAGACATTTCACTAAAGAAAACAATATATAGTAAACAGAGGAATAGGTTGGAGCTGGGAGATGGCTCGGTGGGTAACATGCTTGCCAATCAAGCAGAAGGACCTTAGTTCACGTCCCCGGAATCCATGTAAAATCGTGTTTCTAATAATCTCAGTGTTCCTAAGATGAGACTGGAGGGAGAGACAGGAAAATCCCTGGAAACCCTTGCCCAGCTAGCCTGCTGTGCACAGCAGTGAGCGGCAGACCCTGTCGCAAATAAGCAGGAGGGCAAAGGACATATGCCTAAGTTTGTCCTCTGACCTTAAGAGCCCTGGCACAGTGACTTTCTCTCTCTCTCTTTCTCTCTCCCTCTCTCCCCCCTTTTTTTCTTTCTTTCTCACTCACACACATAATCACATACACACAGATTTTTGAAAGTGATGTCTGTCATCATTAGCCATTAAATAAACACAAATTTAGACTACAATGCACTATCACTATATACCTATACAAATAAAAAATGTGGATGGTGCTGCAGAGACATGGAAGCATTCATGCTTGGTGGTGCTAATGCAAAATGGTGCAGCCATTCTAGAAAATAGTTTAGCCAATATTCTGTCTCTCTCCTCCCACCCACCCCCAAACACTTTTATTTAAAATTTGGTCATTAAAAAATTAAACATGTATTTCTTCTACTAACCAGAAGTTACATTTGTGGGCATTTATCCCAAAGAAATGAAAATTTATATTCCCATAAAAGTGTTTATAGCAACTTTATTTATAATAGTTACAAAGTAGAAACCACCCAGGTGGCCAAACAAATGTGGTACATCCACACCAGAGGATGCTACTATGTGATAAAAAGTAACTGACTGTTGACACATGGGACCCCTTAGATGATCCTGGGTACTTATACTGGGTAGAATAGAGCCAACTTCCAACATTGTGTATTGCAATTATTTTTTTAATCGCCTCTAAATGAAAAAGTAATAGAAATAAGAAGATTGCTTATTTCTAGAGATTGGGGATGGAAAAGGGCAGAGGAAAAGGGGGTGGGCATGTCCACATGAAAAAGTCTTGTGATGAAAAAGCTCTTGTCAAGGTCAAGATCCTGGTGGAGATGTTGCACGTGGTTTTACAAGATGCTAGTAGATGAAACAGAGTAAGGTATACACAGGACCCAAATGCACCATTGCT
The DNA here is from genome assembly GCA_028658305.1 of Pachyuromys duprasi. NCBI lineage: Eukaryota > Metazoa > Chordata > Mammalia > Rodentia > Muridae > Pachyuromys > Pachyuromys duprasi. The sequence continues at coordinate 39,822,512 of CM053757.1, forward strand.
GGAAACTGTGAAGGGATGGAGAGTTTGTAAAGTGACTACTGCCCAAGCAGGAAGGTTGGTGTGGCTATCAGTCTGCTACCAGTGTTGGGAATGTAGAGACGGGTGGGTCCTGGGAGCACACTAGCCAGGCAGGCTAGCCAAAATGAGAAAGCCCAGGCTTAGCGTGAGACCCTATCTCAAAATAATACAGTGGAGAGCCAGAGAGCAGTGGTTCTCAAACTTCCTAACGCTGCAACTCTTTAGTACAGTTCCTCATGCTGTGGTGACCACGAGGAACATGTGTTGTTGCTACTTCATAACTGTTACCATTGTGAATTGTAACATAAACATCTGTGTTTTCCCATGGTCTTACATGATCCCTGTGAAAGGCTCATTAGACCCCCACACCCCCCAAAAAAGAAAGAGGTCAGGACCCACAAGTTGAGAACTGCTGCCATAGAGGAAGACATTTAACGTGTGCTTCTGGCTCCATGCATGCACTCAAGGGTGAACATATATGCACATGAACATACTGTACACACTGTAAGTGGGGACTTGAAAGAGGGTCCAGAGGTTCAACGAACACATAGGTCTTGCAGAGGATCTGAGTTCAGTTCCTACCATCCACAACAAATGGCCCACAGCTGCTTGCAACTCCAGCTCCAGGGGATCTGACGCCCTCTTCTGGCCTCTGCAGGCACCTGCACACATGCACATAACTACGTACACAGATGTACACATAATTGTTTAAAAAATTAAAAATATGCCTTTTATAAAGGACTAACAGGTAATCACTTAAGATTTATCTCACGTGCTGTAAGAGACTGTAGGCCTGCCAGGGTGCGGTGGGGGCCATAGGGTGGGTAAGTGAGGTCAGGTGAGGATACACACGCCTCCTTTGCCTTGGTTGTCTTTTGGGCTGAAAAACATGAGCTGTTTGAGATGGTTAGGATGCTAAATTGCTTTTCTTCTTAGTCATAGATGTTTGATTTGTGCCTATAATAGACTGTGTTTAAAGATGAGAAAACATAAGGAACCCAATGATGAAGTGCAAAATAATTAAGGGTGGAAAAAAATGGCAAGTCTACAGTGTTGCTTCAGAAGTACCTTCGCCAATCTGTGAATTGCATCCATCTGATAAGAACCCTCATATGGACCCTTGCAATGCCTTAGGTACTTCAAAAGCAGTGTTAAAAAAAAGAGAGAAAATAGGGTGACAATTACATCCAATTTGGGTTTGCATTTGAGAATAAAGGCTTTATCCACACCTACAATGTGACATTTGCAGAGTACTTGTAAATGGTGGCCTGAAATCTTCCCCTTCCTGTCATTTATAAACATAGAAGTTATAAAAATAAAACAGTAGTACTTTAGGCATACAAATCTAGAAAATTTGATTTTAATTTATTTTATTTTGAAGCTGGGCCTCATCTCAGGCTACCCTTGAACTTGATATATAGTCAAGGATGACCTTGAACTTCTGATCTCCTTAACTC
>CM053757.1:39824486-40023326 GCA_028658305.1 Pachyuromys duprasi
GGGGGGGGGGTGTTGGAAGGGTGGTAGATATAAGAATCCAATAAAGCAGCCCAGAGGGTGGCTATAGGGTCCTAGTCGATTATGTATTCCCTATGACAGAAAATTGTCATAATCTGAGCGCTGGGTTAAAGTTCAAAGCCTTTAACTTTTGTTCCGCATGGAGACCTGGTCAAACAACACCCAGAGCACATCCCCACAAAGCAAAATAGGCATGCCTCCCATTCTGCACTTCAGTCAAATCAGACACTGGCTTTTATTTGTATGTGTGGCTTCCTGTGTGATATGATTTTCTACTCCTTGCAGTGAGAGACCTCCAATTCAACTGATTCAGGGACCACGAGAAACCCAAGTCCCAATTATCAAAGTTGGTTATATCAGGAGCTCACTCAAAACTAGATTCTCCCTCCTGTCCTTTCTCTTCTATCCTCAGTAGAGCTGTTCTCAAGAGCACGAGTTGGTGGTCATGTATACAAGATCCTCCTCGTTAATGATGGTATCAAGGGGAGAAGCACCATGTCTTTCTGAGGTTTTCTCTCTGGTCTCCTTGACTAGCACTGGGTACCCCCCCCCACACACTGACCAGTCACCACGAAGGTCTTGGATGGCGCTGATAGCGAGCATCTAAACAAGAGTGACGTGCTATAGGCAGGAAAGACTGAAGAAAAGAATTTTGAATCTGCAACTAATTTTGAGTCTACCAGGGGTCTTCGAGGTTACATGCTTGGGTTTTATTTCATGGCAAGGGTTTGTGACCACAAAGTAAATAGGAAGACAAAGTAAAGGCTTCTCATACACCTTGCCTGTTTGTAGGAACTGGATCCTAAGATCTGCGTTAGCTGCATGCAGTGTGTGACCGATGCAGAATGGCTGTATTGCCCACAGGGATCCTGCTCAGATCTAGCTCTGCCATTTTACAGCCAGTTGGTGGTTTTTGTTAGGCATAGATGTTACCATTAAAGTTGGTATTTAGGGTGAGGTAGGGGTAGGGTTTCGGCTGAGAGTTAAGATTAGGGGCTAAGGGGAGGGCTAGGGCGAGTGAGGGTGGGGCTTATGGCTAGAAATGGGGTTACTATTTAAAGTTAGTACAAGACTAGGCTTAGGCTTGGTTAGGGTTAGGGCTGGAATTAAGGTTAGAGTTGAAAGTTAGGTTTAGGTTTGGTGTTTGAGGTTCAGGGCTGGAGTCCATAAATAATTATGATATGTATTTTTTAATATATGCTGATGTGGTGGCAATAATGATAATGGAGTGCTAGGCAGGACTTTTTTTTTTTCTCTTTACAGTTCAATATCTGGCCCTTTTTCTTCTTATCTGCCACCATCTCTTTCCCTGTCTACACTGCAGTTGGAACGGCTTTTTAAAGATACACCATAAATCATGCCATTTTCTTGTTCAGAAGCCTCCCTCACCTCCTGTGACACCTAAGATCAGAACTCACGCCTGTCTAATCCTCAGGCCCTTGCCGACATCTCTGTCTTTTCCCTTTCAGCTGGGCCCATGGCTCAGCCATTCTGGTCTCAAGTCCATCCCCATGGTGTTCTGGGCTTCTGTCTGGATGGTCTGCTGCTGGAAGCACTCACACCCTCCCTAGCTACTCAGCTTTCTGCTCCAAATACCTGTGAAGAGAGGACTTTCTCCTCTGGCCTCCCAAAAGGCAGGAAGGCAACTGGTGGGTGCTAATGTTTTATTGAGGAGAACGATATTAGCAACACATGTTTGAGTTCGTATTTTCATTTTTAGAGAGGCAGTTGGCCCTCTGTTCTTTGTCTTCCTTCTCTTCTGACCTCAGCAGCCTGGGATACTTAGTTGCATGGAAGCCAGATCTTTTCATTCTGATTTTAAAATATGATGTGCCCTGAATTCTCAGAGTAGTAAGCTCCATTTCCTCCTTCCTCCTATCACTAGAGCCTTCCTTCATTTCCTTGTGTCATAAGTCTTGCCCCTCGGAGTCGATGGGGCCTTTGTCTCTGGATCAGTCATGGCAAAGGGCTTCACTTCTCATCTTCTGCCATCTTTTGGTACCCACAATGCCCTTTCCGTCATTGCATCTTCTCATTCATCCTGACTTCTGAATTGAAATTCTTCCTCCACCCTCCTTCATTAGCCTTGAAATTCCCTCAGTCACTGATGTCCCCTGACTGGGTCCCATATTTGCCTTTACACTGCTCTTCTCCATAAACCAAAGCTTTAAGCAGCTGCCTGGAGTGGGAGAGAGGGCTTGGTGGGCCAAATGCCTGCTGCGCAAGCATTGGGGACCCAGGTTTTAATCCCCAGCACCCATAGCAGAGCATGGAGACATGACCCTGTCACCCCAGCCCTGGGAGAAGGGATACATGGATCCTGGGATTTGCTGTTTATTCAGTGTAATGGAAATGCAAGGTCCATGTTCAGTGAGAGATCCTGTTGCAAAAAACTAAGCTGGAAAATGACAAGGAAGACACTCAACAGTGAACCTCTGAACTACACACGCACACTCTCACACATACCACACACCCTCACACCACACACATGCATGCACAAACGTGCACACCCACCCCCCACACACATACACACATATGCATTCACTAGGAAGTGAAAAAAAATGAGGATATGAATGCTCCCAGGTATGGTAAAGGGAAGGCTTACTGTAGATATGAGGGAGAAAACAGCCAGAGTCATCTGGAATGGTCCGGACTGACCAAGGGGGTGGTGGGGAGCAAGAGAGAAAGAAAGGGGAACCAGGAGCCAAGGGGCCGAGGAGCCACACAGCCGAAATCACTGGGTTATATAGGGAAGAGAAGCTGGGCGAAGAGAGGTGAAGCTCAGGGGCTGGAGAGGTTGAGGGTAGGGATAGGGCATGTCAGCCAGGATGACTCTGTAACAGGCACTTGCTGAGAACCTGTCAGCCAGCACCTGCTTTGATAAGCTAAATAGGCACCTCAGTTAGCCATTTGCTCCTGAGTTGGAGACCTAACAGTTGGTGTGGTAAAGGCATGGACATTTGGGGTGGAAAAATGGTCTTAGAACTTTATTTCCAGGGCTGGAGAGATGGCTTGGTGGTTAAGAGCACTGACTACTCCTCCAGAGGACCTAGGTTCAATTCCCAGCACCCACATGGTGGCTCACGACCACCTGTAAGTCCAGTTCCAGGGATAAATGAGCCTTGAGCTTTGACATGAGAGAGGACATCTAAAAGGATGTAGCATACAATAGAAGAATAATCACCCTGGGGGGAAGGCAGGGAGGGAGCTACAGATATCGAGATGAAGACAGGAAGGTGGCTGCTTCTGTTTCCCTGCCTTGCCACGTGGCTTCCCAGTCTGTCTGCCTTACCCACAGCCACTGATGGGGACGGTTTGGAATTGGTCTGGAGGAAATGGGGCATGCCCTCATCTCCTGTGTAATCTGAAAGAAACTAAAGTCAATGTACACTGTTCAACTTCTCGTTATGGGCATGTGGGTTCGGTAAGGAGAAGCAGGAAGGAGACTTAACAATGGTAACGTCTCGGCTGCAGAGATGGCTCAGTGCTTCAGAACCAGAACAGCTCTGGCAGAGTTTGATTCCTAGCAACCAAGTCTGGTAGCTCACAACCACTTGAAACTCCAGCTCCTGAGGGGAACCTGATGCCCTCTTCTGGCCTTCTTGGGCATCTGCACACACATGTATACCTCCCCCTACACATATGCATAATCAAAAACTGGTAAAGTAAAAAAGAAAAAAAAATCACTGTTAGCCTGGGCTGCAGAGTGAGAACCTGTCTCAAAACATATCAAAAACAAAAGATGCTTAAACTTCTTGACCTTGTAGAGTAGAAGAATATTAACCACTTCCTTTCATATGTCTGAATCTGTGTCGCCGGAACACTCACCAACAACTAAGGCTGAGGGCCAGTGTGCTGAAACAATGTGTGTTCACAGTCCTTCCACTCCAAACTTACTGCAGTGCATGGAATTCAAAATCTACCTTAAGAAGAAAACACAAAACTTCCTCAAGAATCCTAGTTAGCTAACGAGAAGCAGTGTGCTTGCAGGTTCTGAAACAAGGATGCAAGCACATTCTGAAAGTCCCTGTGGGAGACCTAGCCTCATTCCCAACCTGGGGTGTGCTAGTAAAACCAAGAAGCACCCTGGAAGATGAAAGCACAAAGCAATTGGAAGAGACGCCGGAGCATGGCGTCGGACACTGCCTCCCAGAGGCTTGTTTTGCTTCAACCTTCATACTTCACCCTCTTTTACTCCAAGGTGACTCATCGCCCAACTGTGGTTTTCCGCCCAGTGGTCACAATGGCTCGCTGTGGAGGTCGGCATCAGCTCTTAGGGAGTGATCGGCACATCTGGTTTTATAGTGGTTCCATTCTCCTTCTCCTTCCTTGGGAGGCATGAAGAAGCCAGGCGCTGTTCAGAACATTAAGCCTTGTTATTTCTGATCTTGGTCAGTCTGCAGGCCTTGCCTTATTATACATGACCTCTCGTTATTAGAAAACAGAAACAAAGCACCACACTCCTGTCTGGAATACTGTAATGTGGCCACTGGGCTGCCTTGGCAGCTTGGTGCTTAGAAAAGAGGGCTCTGCCTTCCTCCTCCCCTCAGCTGGGAGAGCCTGGGTGGCTAACCTTGTCCAAAGACTGAAGATGCAAGTTTCGGAGCTGGGGGCAACATCACTTCCACGGCCCCTGCTACCTGTTAGGTAGAGCCAGTTCTTTCTCTTTCTCAAGATGGGCATAGCTGAACCTCCTGGATCCCAGATTTATTGGGAGAATCCAGCCTCCAGCCAGCCTCGGGGATTCATTCATGGATGGCACTGGCAGAAAATCATGGTCAAATAGCAGAGAGCATTGTGCTGGCCACAGCCCCAGGGCACAGAGAATACCGCTGAGTGCAAATCTTGGTGCTCACAAGGGAAGCCACAACTGAACTAGACCTGGAAGTCACCTCGTTTCAAGCAGCTACAGCTGGGTCTGAGCTGCACCACTCATTGGACCGTGGTAGAAGGAGGACTAGATCCCAGACCAAAAAACTTGAGCAGGAAGATTGTCTTGGCCTACTCACTCAAGTATCTCCAGCAGCTAGCCCACTGGCTTGTATTCAAGGGGCTCAGAGGAAGGACAGACTCTATGAGCCTGCCCATTAGTATTTCTCCACTTCCTTTTATATTTAACTAACCTTAGCTTCAAAAAAGCCCTGTTGCGCCCTCCAGGCAAATCAGAAGAGTTTCCCAAAGGCACAGGCAGAACAGAAAGGCCAGCCATGGGACCCTCGGAGAGGCTCTGGCCGCCCCTGCCTAGCTGCCAGGCCCTACTTCTTTCTCAGGGATGAGGTTAGATCAAGAATGACAAAGGTGTTTGCAACTTATCTGAAACGGGGGGTGCGGGATGGGGGAGGGAGAGAATGGGAAACACCAGGAAGCCAGCCGCCTTCTTGGCCTCAGGAGAGGGAAAATGTCTTGTTTCAGGAACAAGACACGTTCCCGTCTCAGCTGGGTCAGGCTTGGCAAATGTCACCTGGGAATCTCATAAGCGTCTGTAGTTGGGAGGAACGAAAACTTTGCTCTTTCACAGGTAGTTTGGTTCTCTGGTCGCAGGGAGGAGCGTCCCCAGAATTTTGCCCAGGGACATCTCTCTTGGTGCAGTGCACTGACCCGCTAAGCCTTCGGAGAAATGGCTGCTGACTGACAACAATCCTGCGCTTTGAGCAAAGCACAAACCCTAGGGGTTGGGGGAGGAGGCTGGCCGGGAGCCGAGGGGGCGGGGGAGAGCGCAGAGGGAACGAGAGGGGAGTAGGAGAACCAAGACAGGGGGCTGTCACCTGCTGAGCTTCCCGGGGGCGGGGGGTGGGCGGGGGAGAGCGCCGCCCTGCCCAGGTGCTGCAGGGCGCAGGGAATCCTCGCGCCCGGCGTGCGCGCCCGGCTGCTCTCCACCTGCCGCCGGGGTCTGACCCGCGAGCGGGCGGGCGGCGAGCACAGGTGGCGGCGATTGGGCAGGCGGGGCCCGGAGGGTGACGTCACGGGCTCCGGTCCCGGCGGCAGAAATAGGGCAGCCGCGGCAGCGGTGGCACAGCGGCGGAGGTTCGCGGAGCTGGAGCTTAGCCTGTCTCTAGCGCGCCGAGGGGGGACCAGCCGACCGCCGAAGACGACCCAGCCGGGGACACGGGGTCCGGGTCGCCGCCGCTGTCGCCGCCACGGGGCGCCCCCTCCCTTCCAGCCGAGTCCGGCCACCTGGTCTTCCCCTCGGCCCCGGCCGCCGGAGGTAAGCGGGTCGCAGCAGCTCGGGAGCCGAGGCGGGTGTCCGAGCGGCGCCACCACCCACCAGCCAGCCCGTCCCGCTCCTCCCCGCCGGTGTCCCGATGCCCGCGGCTCCGCAGCTCGCTGCAGGGCCCGGTGCGGGCGTCCGCTGGTCCTCGCTGCCCACGCCTGGAGAGCCAAGTTTGCGCGCCCGGCCGCGGGCACGGGACCTCAGGGCCGGGGCTCTGCAGGGCCACCCCGGGTGCGCTAGGACCGGAGGCTAAAGCTGGGGGGGGGGTACCTTGGGCTTGACACCCCGGGATCAGCGGTGGGGAACCGAGCCATCCTTACGGGCGCGCGGGGCGCCGCGCAGAACCGCTCCGCCTGAGCCCGAAGCTCGAGATCCGCACCGAGACCCTGCAGGCGCCGCTCTTGGGTTCTGAACCCCGAATGGCCTCAGCCGAACCTCGGGCGAACGATGGACCCTGGTTGGGACCTGTGCCCTTGGCTAGAATCTGGAGCGCGTAGGGACCATCCTAGGCGCCCTCTTCCCCTACGCTTTGCGGGGAAACTTCCTTGTCGCAGTCAGAAGATGAGCTGCGCCTCTCCTGGCCCTCCTTACCCCACGGTCCTCCTCGTGGGGAGATCGAGGAGAGGGCGTCCGGGCAGAAACCTGCCCTAGGCACCTTGTGGCTTTCATCCTGCGAGGCCACAGCTGCTGCCAGGGAGCGGCTGCTGTAACCCACTGGAAAGTGTCTGGGGAGCAGTTTGTTCCGGGGACGTTCAGGTTGAGGGGCTTGGTGCTAAGAGCGGTTGTGTTGAGTGAGCTGGCCCCAACCCCTTGCCCCACTGAGAGAAGAGAGACCATTTCCAAGTTTCAGAGGGGACCCCAGAGCACAGATGGAGTGCTGTTTTGGGGGCACATGGTTGCCTAGAGTTTGGGTGCCCACTGCAGCAGGAGGCTTTGAGCACTCTCGGCAACTGATGAAGCCATGTCCCACTTGGCTTCCCCCGTGCTAGCCACCTGAGGACTTCGTGTCCTGAAACTCTCGCAAGGGAAGAAACTGACTGAGAACAGTCGGTAGAGCTCCTGACGTCTTGAATTTGCCCAGCATCTATGCTGTGCTTTGGTCTACTCAGAGGTCCCTGGTCTGGATCCCCGACTAGGCCTGCATTTTCTCCTAGAGCTGGTCCACCTTGCACTGCCCGGAGGACTTCCCTCCAGATTAACTGTCCCCTGACACTGATGAATAGCGCTTCAGTAGTCTCCCCTCCGCTTCCCTCTAGGTGTCGCTTCCACCGAGGTTTCCGAGAGGGAAAAAACAGAGCCAGTAGCTTTAGTCTGTTGTGTTAGGAAATCTGTTGCAAGCCTGTGCGCCAAGAATTGTAACAGATACACCCCACCCCACCCCCGCCGCAACCCGGCCCATGAGGTACCCAAATCCACCCCTTATATGCACCTTACACAGAAACGGGGTAACAGCCAAAAACATGCACTGCAACCTCCCTTGCCATTTTCTAAGGAGGAAAACGGGGGGGGGGCACATGAAGAAGACAGCAGGACTTTTCCAGAAAGCCCCCAAGTTATTTTCCTACCCACCAGCCACTGGTGAAGCACGGGAGAATTTTAACAGTCTGCTCTCATCCCCGGCACCGGGCAGTGCCTGTTCTAGTTCCTCTGAGTCTGAGGACAGGTTCTGGTATGGACATTGATGTGGAAAGCAAATGGGCAGCGAAAAGAATAGGGCTTCTGCGGGTATCAGAGCCCCAGCACCTCCCCAGCACACTCTTGAACCCCTATGCCCTGCAGAACCTAGTCACTTCCTGTTTCAGTTGCGTGAGAAGAGATGCCAGGCCCATGCTATTCTGCCACACCATCGTGGACACCAACACCTCCCTCTTCTAAGAAAGACTTGACAGCCTGAACCAAAGGTCATCCAACGAAAGAGCTCGTTGGCTCTGAGGGGCTCACTTTCCTAGTGGCTTTATTTTTTCCTCTTAGTGGGGACCAGCTTGCTGAGCTGGGCAGTCAGGACTTTGATTTCCCTGACTGTGCTCAGCAGGTGAGCAAAGGAGGAAGAGGCTGGGTCACTCAGCTTGCTTTTTCCCTCTGCTAAGGACTTGCAGGACCTCTTTCCTGTGATCTCATGCGGTTTCGTTCTGTTTGGCTTAATGGTCTGTTCCAGGGACCAGCATTGAAGAGCTGAGATCTCACAAACCTTCCCTGAGTGCACCCTGTCTCCAGAACTGTCCTTTCTCTGCGGGACCCGCCGTCTCATGTTGCTTATGTGAAGTTACTGTTGTTCTTCCAAATGAAATTAGGTACTTCAGGAAAGTATCTCTCCTGATGTGTGTTGCCTCTTAATGAGTAACACTAAGACAGGGAACATCAAATATCGTGGAAAAACAGCAGTTAAAAAGGACGAATTGCAGAGGTGTTATCTGAAGTTTGGATGGGTAGGGGTGATTAGAAGCCATAAGATGAATGCACAAATCTTCAGTTCCACAATGAATATCATCAGTTCATGCTTTGCACACGGAATAATTTAGGTATCCAATTCATCAATTGCTGGGAAATATAGAGTGCATAGTTAATAGAAAAATGCAACTTAGGGCTGACGAGATGGCTCAGTGGATAAAGGCGCTTGTTGCTGGCCTGAGTTTGAGCCCCAAGATCCACATGTGGAAGGAGAAAACAGACTCTGTTCTCTGATTTTTATACACATGCACCAACAGCACAAACACACACCAACAGCACACACAGTAAATAAATAAATGTAACAAAAACTTAAAGAAAATGCAATTCCACTTGACTATGTTGTACTACCAAGTTAGCCTGATCCAGTTACATGCTTATCTTCTTTAGGTTGATATTTTAGGGGCTCTCTGGGCTATCTAGAGTCCAAATCTTTCAGCAGAAATTATAATGTAGCCCCTGGTTTCAGGATGGGCTTGGTTTGTGCCTCCTCTCCCAACATTGGGTAGAGACACAGGAGAGGCCGGGAGGACTCTGGGGTCCCCCATTTGATGTCTCTTTGTTGACTGTCAACAGAGCATGGTATAAAATCCAGTTTAACTCACACGTCTCAAGCAGATGCAGGTGCCTCCAGGGCCCCAGACCCGATTGCTCTCTTTGAGTCATCTTTGAGGCTCCACCAAGTCAGCTTTATAATTTCTAAGCCATTTGTGTGTGACTAATCCATAGTGACTGGCCTGCTAATGTTCCCTTGTTCATTCTGGAAAAGAGGTCAAGAGAGAAAGAGAACTGATGAGCAGCGTTCCCTGCGGCCCGACATCCCGCTCACCCTGAAGATTCAGTCACAGGAGTAGACAAGACTAATCTTAAGCCCATCAGCACCTGTGTAAGACTCTGACCACTGCCCCTGCACAGTAAATAATGGCGCACATGTTGGTTTGTGGTCTCCGGGTGAGGGCAGATTTTTAAAAAATGAATTCATGTTAGTTTGGGGCTTTCCCTAATAACTTACAGTTTCAGTCACAGCTTTTCAACTTTCTTCAAAAAGCGACTTGGGATTCCTGATGTTGCTTCAACCTGCGTTGTCATAACGCTGGCATCTTAAGAACAGAAAGAGCACAGACACAGCCCGTTTTACAGTGCCAGGGTCCTGGGGTTTGCATGGAGAGGCGACAGCACCGACAGGCATAAACACGACCCAGGACAGAATGCAGACTTGAGCGTAAGAAGACAGACAGGTGTCCAAGAGGTGGGGTCTTAGGTTAGAGTCTAGGTTTCTGCAGCGGCTTGGTTCCAGACCATCAATGACTTCCTAAATCTACAGTAGGCAGGATGGCGGGAGCTAGTTCGCCTGGCTGTGGGAGAATGTTGAGGACCAGGAGGACCAGAGGAAAGGGTGAGTGCCTCTTCTCAAACTAAGATGTTTAATCTGCCAACTGATTGATGCCCTGAGTTGTTTGGAAAATGAGACTGTCTCAGCTCTTTATAGGAGGCCTCAGGGACTCCATCCTGGTTGAGCTTTAACCAGTGCTTGGGATCTGGCCAGCACTGAATGAAACATACAGTAAATGAAGTATAATCTCAGAGGAGGTCTAGGTTGATAGACAGACCCTGTGCCCTTATGAATAGCTCACCCCAGATCTGTGATGGAGGAATTCTTACTAAAGGCCAGCAAGGCTATTTAAATTGGAGCTGCAATGAATTCAGTAACAGCTTGACTTCCTCAGAGTGACTTGTGTTCTCTGGAGTTAGAGGGGCATCCTTGCCTCTTTGTGATTTCTCTTGGAGGGTGTGCCAAGCTCCACCCAGTCTGGGATCAGGTACAGAAGGGTGGCAACTTGGCTTGTGTCCCATGCCATGGTCACAACCTTGACAAGCAAGAGGCTGGCTCTGGGCACCTCTCAGGGGCAGGAAAGGTTTCAGGGTTAGGACATCCCAGTTTTCTTTGTGTGTATCAACTGTCATATGAAAAAGAACTGCCTGCCAAGATTAAATATTGGCGAGGGTGGGGGGCGTACTGAAGGGCAAGATGTAGCAGAACCACTCACCTGGTGACTAACATGCCATGTAGCTTTGGCAGGGTACTTACCCTCCCTGTGACCCTGTCTTCTCTGTCATCAGATGGGGAGGGAGGGTAGTCATTGCTTTCTGCTTGGGGTGAGATGGGGATTATGAGTGAATTCCTGAAAAGCAGATGGAATTGTACCTGACACAGTAATTGCTATGTGAGTGGGAACCAAATAGAGACTCTCTATTTGGCTATTAGACACATCATCAAAATGGATTTAGACCCAATATTAATTTTTCTTTTTATTGACTGAATTGTCATAAAACTCAAGTTGAAAATTCTTAGGCTGTTGCTGTTCTAGATGTAATGAATTGTCAATCACTCTTTGTATGAAATGACATCCAGGACATATCCACACTGTAAATGAAATCAGCTAGTGGTGGCCAAGCTGAGCTGCATTTTCTAGAGAAGCTGTGCAGGCTGATTTCAGCAGTTGGTCTGTCTCACGCGTCTCCCTGTCTTCAAACATTGTCTTAATGGGGACTCTCAATGCAAACTGAATAAAGACCGCTAACAGCTCTAGCTAGCAAGGCTGGCCCTGGGGTTGGGATGTCCTGAAACACCTCTCAGAATCGGGCCGGCTTAATGTTCGCCCTCTGGCCCTGCTTCTTAAATGAAGCTACATGGTGCTTGCCAAGACAATAATTGAAATGAATGGATTTTATTTTGATACTATCCATTAATAATATAACACCAGACATAATTGGTCTTAGATTACTAAGCAAACTGAAAGTAAAGCATTAGATTTTTGTGGCTTGCATATTTCATAATTCTAGGAGTTGACATCTGCACATTAAGTAGGACAGATTTTGATTATCTCTTTGTTTTTAGTGGGTGTGGGCAAGGAGGCTTGATAAAGGAAATAAGTAGACCTTTAAATATAGGCTCTTATCTCACAAGCATTATTTGTTGGCCAACTAGGTATCAGCAAATTTTAAAGACTAGAATGCAGTCTTTCTCATTCTAGCTCGCATTACTATAGTTAGCTCTTAAAATATGCCGAAGTCCAGTAGCTGCCATCTGCAGTCTCTTGAACGCGGCTCCAGGTTCAAAAGAGGATAATTCATGGAAGATATGGAATTGCCCTGTTAATTTTTAAAATAAAACCGAATGATTGCATTGTGGGAAATATTCTCCTGTTGTCCCACCATCTCATCCCCCTGAGGCCCGTTCAAACAACAATGGCTGCTATGATGTGGTGCCTGACTCGATTGGCACTTGAGAGCATTGTTGATTTTTCTCAGGCATGGCTGTCATGGCTCAGGTAAGAGTTTAGTATCTTTGACATTGGCTCTCCTACTACTGATCTGGATTGTGCAGAGTCAGGCACCTGCTGGTTCATGTCACAGGCTTCGCCCTCATTCTCTCTCTCTCTTCCTCTCGTACACACACCTAAATCAAATCATTATGTTTCTATAGCAGCCGAAGCCACGCTATGCAAAGTGCACGTCAGGTACGGAGATGGTGCCGTTGTGGTGGCAGCTCCTGGCCGCCTGAACTGCTCCCCCAGTAGCTTAGCTTTGCCAGTAGACATCAAAAAATGAGTGGCTGAAGAAAGAATCGGAGAAATGGGAGTCTCTGTTGACCTTGTCATTTCATAAGCCAACATGTGGTGTCCCAGGGGTTAGTCGGCCTTTTCTTCCCATTGACCTTCCTGTCTCACACATGGGGATGCAGCCAGAGGAACCCAGAATGAGGCCCAAGTGGCTCTGTTTGGTAGCCATGGCTGCTACTGACGGAGGTGGTGGCCTGTGTCTCTCGTCTAGGAAGAGATTCTTAAGCTGTTTCTGCTCTGATCCCTCTTCCCCTTCTCTGCTCTCCTGTAAACTAGGTGTACAAATCAGGAGTTACTGATAGTAAATCTTAAAGACTTTTACTTATAAAGGTTTATGTGTTATTTTGAAGTGTGTGTACTAGAGAGCGTGTGCCTCTCACCCCAGGCCAGGAGCATCAGATCGCCCTGGAGCTTGGTGGAGCTTGACGTATGGGTGATTGTGAATAGGCTGACCCGAGAACTGGGGATCAAATCGGATCCTCTGCGAGAGTGTACATGCTCTTAATCACTGAGCCGTGTCTCCAGCCCCCAAGAAAATTGCTTTAAAACAATTCTTTAGTATACATGCACTTTTTACTATTTGTCAAAGATAAGTGCAAATTTGCATTCTCGTGACATGGCTGTGCATAAGGAATTAAGTTTTGGTGTATGTTTGATACTGCAGGGGAAGAGCATCTTTGGTGTCTCTTGGATCTATTTAATATTTTGATTTTATAATTGTCAGTGTTGAACACTGTCACATAAATACACAGTACAAAATGGCAGAAGGGTGTTCAGGACCATTTCAGAAACGGTTGGAAATTCTGTCCTGCTCCGGAGCCAAAATTCATTTAGCAAGTTTTATGAAATTCCAGCCAGCAACTCAAATAGCAATTTTAAAAATCAAACATTCTTACACAATACCATCCAAATATATATACTCATTTGATACTTACATGCTGAGAAATGATGGTAGAAAAATATTAAGAGACTCTGTCTTCTATAATCAAATCATTATGTTTCCATAAGAGCAGAAAACTTGGTCTGCTCTGTGAAACCCCATGGTTCAGAGCCCGCGGTAGTTGTGGATCTGAGCCAAGGTGTTGCAGGAAGCATTTAGCTATAGTGTGTTAGGTCACACAATGTGTGTGAGGCAAAGTCTGATGTGTTCAGAGCCAAGGCTGCCATGGGGTGGTAAGACGGGACACGGGTAAGCATTGCCAGAGACCCCTTGGATTCATTTTGCATTTGCTTTTCAATCAATTGTTGGTTCTGTATGTCACTGTTTACTACATTCTGCCATTACCCAAGTTTTAGTACACCCCCCAGGAAAAACCACCTAAGGCCCTTTGAGGTTGTGACCCACAGCTGAAAAGGCTGAGTGAGGTCCAGGGTGGGAGTCGCCCAAGGTTGTTGACTTGAGCAGAAGGATGGGCCTCTTCAAGCTACATGACATCTCAGAGTAGATGCCAGCTGTCACCCAGTCCCCAGGCCAGCTCATCTGGAGTGCTGGCCTCTAAAGAGGCCTGTGTGTTTCTATCCCTGCGGGCAAGGTCAAGATTGTAGCACAGACAGCCTGCAAGTAAATACCATCAAAATTATGGCTATCGACAACATTACCTAAAAAGCAAGCAGGCGGCCCAGCGAGATGGCTCAGGAGGGAAGGGCACCTGCCACCAAGCCTGATGACCTGGGTTTGATACCCAGGATCCACATGATAGAAGGACAGAAATGACTGCTGCACGTTGTCCTCTGACCCCTAACATGCACACACACACACACACACACACCTAAATACTGTCCTCACTCCATAAGCACAGAGCTTTAGCACCTGAGGTTTCTTTTTATTTATTTATTTATTTATTTTTATATCAATCACAGGTTAGGTATTTTGCATCCCAGGCGTAGCCCCCTCCCTCATTCCCTCCTACCCTCCCACTCCCTCCCTCATCTCCCTCCTCCCTGCCCCCTCCAAGTCCACCAATAGGGGAGGACCTCCTCCCCTTCCATCCAACCCCAGCTCATCCTGTCTTCTCAGGGCTGGCTGCAATGTCCTCCCCTGGGATCTAGCCAGTCTGTCACTCCCCAGCTTGTATGGGGGAGGGTCAAAGAGTCAGCCATCAAGTTCATGACTGAAACAGTCCCTGTTTCCCTCACTAGGGTCTTCAGTCCTACACCAAGCTATCATGGGCCCCATCTGCGCGGGGGTTCCAGGCCACATCCACACATGGTCCTTGATTGTAGAAACCGTCTCTTACAAGACCCCTGTGCCCTGCTCAGTTTGGTCTTTGTGGAGCTCTTGTTCTCCCCAAGTCTCAACAACCTCCCCCAGATCTATCATTACTTCTCGCCCTCTGCCAGAGGCTTGATCTCGAGACCTGAGGTTTCTTAAGCACTACTCATATCTGTGCCTCAGTGTCCCCTCCTCACAGGTCTTACTTTCTGGTCCACTTGAATTGCCCCTTTGTTTTTACTCTAGGACTTCAGATGATAATATTACCAAGTGAGTCTCGGGAAACAACTTCCAGGTTATCAGGGTGTCACTGGTATTGGCTGCTTAGATTCTGCTGCAAAAGCTAAAAGACCAGACCTTATGACACTATTTTGAAGCTCATCATTTTGTACACCGAGGTGTAGGATATAGAGGAGCTGGCCAAACACTTAATGTTATTCCTTAGTAACGTTTCCTTAAATGTGTTTATTTATTTATTATATGTTTGTGGGGACAGGGTCTGCATGCCACGGTGAGGCAACTTGCAGAAGTCAGTGTTGGGGGATCAAACTTAGGTAGTCAGGCTTAGCAGCAAGTGTCCTTACTTGCTGGGTCATCTCTCCAGGCCCTCACCAGCATTTCCTAAGCTGTGTGAATAGGCCCAAATGCTTTCCCAGGAAACTGGGGCACGGATGTGCCTAATAGCTGTGACTCAGCTGACTCACCCTGGCCGTCCTTATAGATGTGGTGGTTGGTGGCATTTCAAGTGGGATGCTATCTAATGGCTTACATTTGCAGAGTCCTACTGTGTGCCTGGAGCCAGCCCTTTGCATTCTCGGAGCACTCCCTATGAGGCCCGTAATACAGTCCCCATTCTAGAGACGGCAAACTGAGGCTCCAAAGTCGTGTAACTTCTCCCAAGTGAAACAAAAAAATTTGTGCTGTGATTTTACGCTTACATTAATCTGGTTCTTTGGTGTGTGTCCACACATCATATGGACATGTGTATATGGAAGCCAAATTCAGCATTAGGTGTGGTTCCTCACTAGCCATCCGTATTACTTTTTTTTGAGGGAAAGGGTTTTTCTCACTAGCTCATGGCTCCCCAGTTAGACTGGCCAGTGAGTCTCTGGGGTTTGCTTTTTTTCCACCTCCCCAGCACCGGAATTAGAGATACAACCTGCCATGCCTACATTTTTGTGTGGGTCCCGAACCCGGCCGTCGGCCTGACCCCTTAGCTTAACCTGATTCTGTATGTGCACGACCTCCGAGTGATTTGTTGTGTCCTCTTCCTGCTTTCCTCACCAAACCTTTGTTGTTTTCTCAACAGACTGGACAAAATGAAGCCGGGAGGCTTCTGGCCACACCTTGCCCTGCTCGGGGTCTCTCTGCCGGCTGTGCTGGGATGGATGGACCAAGGAGCCGGCAGAAGCCCGAACGTGGTTCTGGGAGAGCCACCACAGGCAGAGGTATGGTCCTGGAACTGCTTCTCTGGGCTTCAGCGTTTGATTTCCCTCCCACTTTCAGATCAGTCAGAACGCAGTGTAAAGTCAAATTGCATTCCTTTTTTGGTAGGGGACAGGAGGAGGCAGCAGGCACTGTCAACAGTGAAAGCTCATCCCCCCAGACCGTGCTTTATCACTGCACATTTAGCTTTCCACAAAGACCCTCCCAGGACTGGCCTTTCTGTGTATTTAATAAAACTCCACAAATTCAGACTGAACTGGGGGAGCATGCCAATGTGAACTGATGAAGTATTTTAATGACAAAATATATCTTAAAAAGAAACAGGCCACTCTTCGGGTATATAGATTAAAAAGAAAGAAAAGAAAAAGAAAAAGAAAAAAAGAGCCAAGCTGAGAAAGGATTGGCGAGCCGAGGTCCTCAGGGAGACAGCTTTAATGAACAGATAAGAATGATTAATGGCATGCTAGGTGTATATAAATACTTCTAAAGAGCTTGGAAAACTTACTCTCAGAAACCTCCCCCGAGGGCCTGGATGTACTGCTAATTGCTTAGTGATCTCTGGTCTTAAGTATCTTACACCCTGGCCCTGCCCAGGGGAGCAGGCTCAGCGAATTTGGAGTGGTCTCATGAATTTGGGGTGCATATGGAATGTAGGTTATCTTCAGAAAATGGGCCGAACTTTGAAAAGTGAGAAGCCTCTTCTCTGAAACCACCTGGGATTTTTCTCTTTGCTCTGAGAAGCTGAGCCCTTATCAGGGCCTTCCCAGGCAACCTTACTTCCATTGTCTCACACTGATGCATGCTGGGCCCCTTTCTCTGTACCTGTGTGTCCCTTTCCTGGGGAAGGAGAAGTCAGACTTAACCGGAAAAAGTCAACATTCCAGGAGAGTGGATAAAGGGACACACGGTGTGTGTTGGGATTAGCGCATTATTTGATCAAATAGCACCAAACTCCCTTTCATTATTACTTAATTGTCATGCGATCCCAAACCTGCAAGCCTTACTCTTCGGGGAGTTTCGGGAGTAATTTAATGCACTCCACTGCAGTTGGTGCGGTGTGCTTTTGTCTCCAATCAACGGTTCAGTAGAAGCACCACTGCCCCTGTCTAAACGTATAAGGACGCACTTTCACATCGCTCTGAAGGAGTCTAGCTTTGGCTGCTGTTGGGTTGGTGAGAGTCACATTTCCCGTGCAGGAAAGGGGAAACCATCACTTAAGTCCTACAGATCCATCCTTAAATATTGAGTAGCAAAGCAAACAGGCAGGCCTTACGGGGTAGCTCTCTCCTCCTGAAGGGATGTGTGTCGGGGCGGGGGGGGGGAGGGGGAGCTCGTTGGCCATTTTCGGTGGATCACTTATTTCAATTAAGAGACAAGCCAATTAAAGTGGGATTTAGCTGGTGGGAAATGGAAGGCAAGTTAACATCACCCTGAGCCTCCCTATGTGACTGCTTAACACCAGAGCCTTGTGTATCCACGGGAGAGGAGGTGCTGTGCAATGGAGGAACGAAAGCTTCTCTTTTGCTTGGTGTGATTTGTCACCCACCCCCCCCACACACACACACAAACACCACACACACGAATTGCCCCCAGTTCCAGCTCCTTCTCCCAAGTCCAAGGAAGTCCCTGGCTGCTTCTGGAGGCAGGGACAGCTGGCCTTTGGTCATGCCTCTCAGCTGTGGCTTTATTTTCTGTTGTGCCTTAACTCTTTAAGCCTGCTCCTAGCTGTGATTAATGAGATGGTCACGCTGCGAATGGGCCAAGTCTGTGGAAACTGAGGGTGGCTTCCCGTCAGTTTTGCTTGGAGATTGCTGACTTTCAACCAACTGGGCTAGCTGGCCGGCAAGGCCCCAGGTGTTCCGAGGAGGCTTGCACAGCAAGCGTTCGTGGCTAGTGAGCCATCTTCTCAGCCTACGCCACCCTTTCTTAAAACATGCCCCATTGTGCCCTTCCTCTAACTCAGCAGTTCGTAACCTATGTGTTGGAACCATTTCCCACGGGGTGGCCTAAGACCATCAGAAAACACAGATATTTATATTATGATTCATAATCAGTAACAAAGTTTTAGTTACAGAATAGTAAAATTTATGGTGGAAGGTCACTACAGCATGAGGAACTGTGTTATAGGGTCGCAGCATTGGGAAGGTTGAGAACCGCTGCTGTAACCTAGGACCTGGTTCTTACTCCTTCTCTAGAACCTTCTTGGACCACTGTTAATCACAGACAGGCTCAACTTCAGAATACTCAAGTCTTTTAAACAAAGATTGAGTTGCTCATTGTGTGTGTGTGTCGGGGGGTGGGGGATGGGATTCTGTGTCTCACATGCAAGCTGGCCCACAGAGCTGCAGTTACTGGTGGTATGAATCTCTTGATAATGGGTGCTGGGAACTAAACCCAGGTCTTCTGCAAAGCAGCAAGTGCTCTTAACCATTTCTCCAGCCCCTTCTTGGTCCTCCTTTTTTTTTTTTTAACTTACATACCTTTATTTTACATGTAGGTGAAGCCAATCTTTTATTCCTCTTTCTCTTCCTCTCGGTGTTTCACTAATGTTATGAGCAAAATGGAGGCTTAGGTTTTTTGTTTTTTATTGTCAATCAAAGCTTGATGTAGAATCCAATATCTGTCATGAGATCACCCTGGTTCTTAAAGTTCAGACTAGACCACCAGGTGGGAGGCCTTTCTACCTGCATTCAGTTCTCTGCATCAGGAGCCGGTAGACAGTGTCCCCTCCTAGCTGGGAACAGCTTGTAATTCACTTGGGCTTACTTTTTGTTGTTTTTGTTTTTCAAAACAGGCTTTCTCTGTGTAGCCCTGGCTGTCCTGGAACTCACTCTGTAGGCCAGGCTATCCTCAGACATGGATATCCACCTGCCTCTGCCTCCTGAGATTAAAAGAGCATGTCACCACCACCTGGCCTGGTTTTCTATCTTACTGATTGATATCAAGGTTGCCCTTGAGGATCATGGCTTCTGGGTAGTTTCTTCTTTGACCTGTTTAGCCAATCATACATTCTTAACTCATTGTCCCGAGCTGTACTGAAATCTTCTAGAATCTTCCTCGGGTATTCTTATTTCTGGGAAGGATCCAAGCCAATAGAGTGTTTGTGTATACATTTGTGTCTTGTGTTTGTGTATGTTCAGGTATGTTCACACACATGCACAAACACATGTTTTGAAAGCAATTAGAACCTATGTGAATTTTAGTAAATTACTGTGTCTTGCACAAAGACTGCAGTTGAAATAGCTTCCAGGGGTTTGCTGTTCTCCAGATGTGGGTGAGGGATGCAGCTGCATGGTGTGCTTCTCCTAACAGCTGATGCGCAAAATGTGGCCTGGAATGCTAATAGCATTCTGGACTTAAAGAAGTAATTCTGAAGTAGAATTCATTGGAATCGTAGATTATCATAGCATTTACCCTCCTTCCCCAGCTTACACCACAGCCCAAGTGAGCTGATCATCACCCCTGCCCCCCAAACTTGAAATTCAATGTGACAGGTCAGTTAAGGGCCCATGTGACCCCACAAGTAGGAGAAGGCACACCTGACTTCCTGTGACAGGTTGCAATTAAGAAAAGGGGAAAAAAAGGCAGGCACGCTGACAGTATTAGATAAAATCGCACATGCACATACGAAAATGATAGAGAGTAAAAGAAATCTTCAAAATTTTCTGCAGGCTATATGTATAAGAAAGACATTTCATGTTTTCACTTGGGTTTCATGATTCAAAGAGTTTATCATATGGGTGCAAATATTCCCAAATCCTCCCAAATCCAAAATGCAAGCCATTTTTGGTTCCACGAATTTCAGGGAAGGATTTCATGTGATGGGCAACTGAGACGTCAGAAGAGTATGAAGAGTGATGTAACAGCAGCTCTCAGAGGACTGCCCTGTTCTTGATGGGCATTTGGGGGCTACCTCAGTGAGAGCTGGGTGCTGAGTCCTAGTGCTAGTGTCTGATCTAACTGATGGCGGACAGGGAACCCGTCTGCAGCCATACGCATCGTTCCTTTACTTTTCCTGGTTTGATGCTATGCTGTCATGTACCACATAACCATACATGCAAAACAGTACAGGTCCCTTTAAAATTGTACCCCAGGGCTTGGAGGTAAAACCCATGTTCTCAGCCTTAGCAATCTCAAAGGAAAGTCGCTGAGAAGCAAATATGTAAGATGAAATTAGTCGACTCCAGCCGACCCCAGGGGTCAGATTCTGTGGTGGTTTAGATAGGAATGGCCTCCGTAGACACATATGTGTGAATGCTTGGCCTATAGGGAGTGTCCAATAGGGAGGTGTGGCCTTCTTGAAGGAAGTGTGTCACTGTGGAGGTGGGCTTTGAAGTCTCATATGTTCAAGCTACACCCAGTGAGACAGTCACCTTCTGCTGCCTAAAGATCAGTAGAACTCTCAGCTCCTTCTTCAGCACCGTGTCTACCTGCACGCTGCCATGCTCCTCGCCATGATGATAATGGACTAACTCTCTGAGGCTGTAAGCCAGCCCCAATTAAATATAAGAGTTTGTAAGAGTTGCCATGGTCATGACGTCTCTCCACAGCAATAAAACCCTAAGACAGACTCAAAGCACTTATTCTTCACTGACTGGCTGGCTCCTTCCTTTTTCTACAGGAGTGGACCACGCTCCTAGGTATGCCCCCACTTGCAGAGTGAATGTGGACAGCACCCACCCCAGTGCCTTCTGAGCATCTGTGTACATCAAACAGTCCAGGGTCTTCTGAGATACAGCTGGTCTGCCTGGGTCCTGCGTCTGTGTTTTTCACAGTTTCCCAGGATGCAGGCACCATTCTAGTGGATGCTGGGCAGAAAAGCATGGGGGTGGGGGAGGTGCCATTACTTCTTCCACGCACAGGTGTGGGAAGGATGGCTCTAGCAGGACTCCTGGCTGCCTGGTCTGTTGGTGATTTTAAGTCCCGTGGGGGGCTGTGCTCAGTGGCTGTTGTGATGGCTAGTGTTAACTGCCAACTTGAGAGAACCCAGAATCTCCTGGGAGATGGGCCTCTGGGTAGGCCTGGGAGGGGGGCGGGTAGGGAGGGGATTATTTTGGTTATGTTAATTGTTTTGGGAAGACTCCTCTTAATTGTGGCCCAGACCATTCCCTGGGCAGGGGACTTCATAATTGTGGGAAAGCAAGCTGAGCGGCTACATGTTCCTGCATTGTTTTCTTCTAAATTCCAAAGTCACATGGCAGCTGCGTTTGGTTCCTGCTGCCTTGCTTTTCCCCCAGCCTTGATGGGATGGACCTTGAACTGTGAGCTAAAACAAGCCCTGGGTTGCTTTTTGCCAGAGCAGCAATAGGAAACTAACACAGGTGCACACGGTGGGCACACCCCTGTCCCCAATACGTTCATAGACCGACCCACCGCAGTACCCATATCGTTGTCTTGCCCCTCTCTGTGCCCACAGCTGTTTAGAGACTACCACATCTGGGCTGACACTGGGATTTACTTTATCCTTGGACAGGGGCCACGCACCGCCTCTTCTGCTCCTCATATCTTCCCTCCCAGCAAGCCCGCCCTCTCTGTGGGCAGACTGTATTCCCTTTAGCATTTTGACATCATGACCGACAGAGTTTTAATTGGCCTTGAAAAGTTCTGTGACCCAGGAAAATGAGCATTTATGAGTTCACAGAAAGCCATTATTTTTCTTCCTCTTCATTTATGCATCCAACTCCTTTTGCCTTTGCAGCTAAATAATCTATGCCTCTCTAGGAGGCTCTGCACCCTTGTCATTGGGACCTTAGGCCATGCGCTGTAAACAGGGCTGCGGTTTCCATCTTTTGGGAAAGTTGTATTGTCAACTTTGCCAAGCCCTAACTGTCAACTTGATTTATCCTCTGTGACTCTTAGGTTATCGCTCTGGCTTCCCATTCAGAAAAAGTATGTTAGTGCCAGGCTGACTCTAAGAACCCCCATGAATGGCATGCTGCCAAGGCAGAGCAATTGTCCTTCTTCCTCCATTGCTGTGGTCTCTGCTATGAGGCTTCTAGGCCTTGTCCTGCTGCTAACCACAAGAAGTAGCGGTTATAGCTCCAGAAATGGAGTCCTACAACAGAGCATGAAGCAGGCCCTGTTTTCTGAGTGGGAGACATTTAAAGAAATCACAGAGGGAGTCAGCATGTTGGTACTGAATGGGAGATGCTCAAAGTGGTTGCTGTCTGTCATCTATTGTTTTGCCTCATCTCTCTGGACCTTGGTGTGTTCTCTTCTGCCGGGAAGATACAAAATAGTGGCTGTATCTCTCCTCCCAGTCTGGGGAGCTAGTTCATTGGTAGAATGTATGCTTGAATAGAATGAATGAGGTTCTAGATATGATCCCCTATGCCACATGAGCCAAATGTGGCAGCTCTGAGAGTCACAACACCTGGACTAACTTAGTTCTTTTTTTTACTTTATGTTTTTGAGACAAGGTTTCACTACGTAGCCTTGAATTCACAGAAACCCACTGGCCTCTGCCTCCAGTGCTAGGACTTTATTTCTTTTTTCTGGTCTTGCTCTGTAGCCCAGACTGACTCTGAAGTCAAGTCCTTGCTGTCTCCATCTTCTCTGTGCTGAGATTACAATTGTGCACCAATAGGCCTGGAACGGTGGCCTTCTTCAACGCCAGGACAATTTGGGTTAAAGTTTGAGTTCTATGTCCTTTAAAGCTTGCTTCTCTATTTAAAGGAAGCAAAACTCTCTTCCTATTTTTTTTCCTGATGTTTAAAACCATGATCAAAAACTTCCCCTGCAGAAAAGACCTCATGTTCTATGGTTCTGATTCAGAAGCCGCCTTTGGAGAATCCATTCCAAGCAGATAGACTTCCTGTGGGTAGAGCAGGCTAGCCTCTTACTTGTGGCTGTCCTGCTGCCTCTGATGCCACCATGTCTGCCCACTTAAGCCTTTCCACACACACAGGGGCCATCTGCATGCTAGGCAGGTGTTCTACCACCGAGACGCATCACCTGCTAAGATATGCCCCCTGGTTCCTCTTATTCTCCTCTGCTCTCTTCTGTTTGGCTGGCACGCAAGCTGGCGTCTTCACATCAGCACATGACTATAAAGCACAAGCTTCTCCACCACATGCACAGTGTGTGGTATATTATGTCTTTTTGTTACAAGGAACTTCCAGGCTGATATCCCACAGGCTCCATATGAGCCCTGAGCTACTCTAGCCAACTGGGGACACCTCGTGCTTTAAATCTAAGTAAGCATCAGGTCTCTGTGCCCAGCTATGTGCTCCCACCCTGCGCTACGCTCAGCCAAATGGGAATTCTGACTCCATCCCAAGAGCTTGAGGCTTATTGGAATGTGGGGGAGGGAGTAAATGGCTGTTGCCGAAGGGAGTCTGAGTTCACAGACAGAATTAAGCAACTATGTTAATGATCTTTTCTAACATAGAAAAGATGTAATGACTAAATTAAATGCTCAACTTTAGCCTAAAGAAAATTAGGTTTATTTATGGAGTAATAAAGGAGGAAGTAGTTGGTGCCTCCTGCATCCCTACAGCAGTTCCCAAGACAGGATGCTTTCCCTCAGGCCACACATGTCCCCTCTCCAGGACACAGGTGGCGTGGGATGGCCTACTGTTGGAAGTTTGTTTGGGCCTATGGCTCAGCTGCTCCGGATACTTGAGGGTGGGAGGAGAGGGCTTGGAGGAAGCTGGCAGCTATGAGTGCCACCTGCGTAGGGTGGCCATGGTGCTGCATGCAGCCATCACCCCCGGGGTGTTCAGATACCAGCATCCCTGCTCTCCTACCCCAGAGCTCGTCCACCAACGCTGATCCCACCAAGACATCCTCTGCCTGTGTCCTCATTGGCGCTGTGACTCCTACATCCACCGGGGGAACTTGAGTGGGCTGTGGGGAAGGAACTCCTTACCATTCTGCTCCATCCTGCGTGGGGTGCTGCAGCACGCACCACGATACCCCAGTGCTTCAAACTGTCATAATATACATCACATCCTGGAGCTGACCCTGGACCAGAGGTCTCCTGGCTCAAGTGGTTGTAGATAGTGGCTTCTTAGGAATGAAACACCTCTAAGGCCATGTAGACTGGAGCAAGTTAACCTGCAACCCATTATATATGTGTTAGAAATCCCATTATAATGTGTGTTCGAAATCAAAGCTCAGCTCTTTGGAGGGGCTGCTGTTGTATCCGAGGTAAAGCCAGTCATGAGCTCTGCTGTACAGGAAGCTCCTGTCCCGATCCCTAGGCTGAGAGCTCATTGTGGGGGAGTGGGTTTAAGAGAAAGGAGAAAACAAACAGAATGTTCAGGACTTAGCGCTGCCCTCAGGCCTGGAGCCTGATTCAGAACTGGAAGAGCTTAGTGAGAGGGGTGGCACACAGATTCTAGACAAGGTGGGGCTTGCAAAGGACCCTCAGGGAAGTGGGGGCCTCTACGTGGAGTTGGGAGCTGGGTTGGCAACGTTGGTCAGCCATGAATTATGACCGTACATACCTGCTGGAAAAAGAGGAAGACGACATCAGCCAGGTAGACAGGGGAGACCGCTGTCCAAGTGGTCTCTCAGGGACCTGTTGGTGGCCAAGAACACGATTACCTGATTAGATGACTGGGTGGCGGGAGGACCCAGACATTCTCTAGACCAAACAGTGGGAGACCCCACGGGGATGAGCACATTGGTGAGTGGCAGCCTATTTCTCCTTTGCCTTCCCTCCAGCTCTCATCCTGCTTGTCCCCTCTGCAGACGAGCCTTTCCACAAAGCCCGGAAGCCTGTCGTGCTACCTTACTGTGTCGTGAGAGGCTGTGGCTTGTCTCTGCTGGCACGTGGGCTTCCAGCCCTGGGCTACGGTCTGTCTCACTCCAGGTCTGCTTTATATGATTAGATCTCTGGGTAAGAAACTCATGGGGGTGAGCCTGGTGAAACAGTGGCCCTATGCCAGCTTCGATGGCCAGTGTGGAAGTCCTGACCTGCAAGGTAGTGTTCAGGGGCAAAGTGTAAGATGGGACAGCTCTGGCGGAGGCTGGGAGATCACTGCGGGTAGAGGGCACATGGCGCCCGGGGAGCCAGCCTTGGGCATCTGAAAAAGCGTCAGAGAAACATGGGCTGAGCTCTCACAAAGATGGCTGTTCTGCAGAGCTGAGCTCTCCATTCTGCCCCTCATCACTGACCCCGCCCCTCCTCCCACTTCCCAGGTTTGAGTGTGTTTCCCCATACATAGTTTTTGGAAACTTCAACCCCAAATGCCAGTGTTAGGAAATGGGGTACAAGCGGAGGGTTGGGTAATGGGGGGTCCTTGTGAGTCTCTGAGTTTGGTCTCTTGCTCTCCGGCACTCTGCCTCTGCTGCTTCCACGTCCACCGTGGGGTGACGTGTTAAGGCTGTTCTTTGCAGTCAGCCTCCAGAGCAGTGAGCCGAGAGACGTGTCTGCTCATTTCATTGGACCCAGTCTCAGGACTTCATTACAGAAACACAAAAAGAACCAGGACCATGTGTGTCCAAATCCTCCCTACGGAGCTGGCTAAAAAGGAGCAAGCATCAGGGCTTAGTGTGGTCTTCTGACTGAGAGTCACGCATTCTGTAGCTTCAGGTGGAGGCTTGGAGCAGCCGCTTTGAAATGTAGTTGGAGTTGTTGTTAAGAGAAGACCGCAGGGCAGAGAGCTGCGACTTAATCACACACATTTTCTTGGTGAGCTAACACCTTACTGACTCCAGAAGCAGCCTGGAGACTGAGCTGGTTTGGGGTAACCAGGCCAGACAAGCCATGAATGCTTCCCCAGCTCTCCGGCTCAGCTCTGCTCCCAGACAGACACAAGGCGCCTCGGTTGCTCTGAACTCCTTTTCTGCTGGAATGTTTAACAGCTGTGGAGTCAGGGTTGAGAGGAAGAGAAGTGGGGAGCGTCTTCAGACTGGGGTGATGGGCACATGACCTCGAGAAGGGGTAAGAGGGCGATTGCTGAAGGGAATTCTGATTCCTACCATGGAATCCCTCCAGTTTCATAGCTGAGGACAACAGCATTAAGCAACAGCCTCTGTCTTGTCAGAGCTCTGGGCGCGCCACTTCACAGGCTTCTCAGAAAGACTAGCTGGGGTCTCTGGTCTGGCTTACTCTTTTACACACCTGGCAGCTGAGACTGAGGGCTGTGTGAGCTGTTGGAGTCTGGCCGCGCAGCCTTGGAGCAGGGTTTGCACCTGGCTTTCCGGCTGCCCAGCTTGTGCTACCAGATGCTACCTGCATTTCCTTGCAGCACGTGTTTACGGCGTGAGGAAGGCCCCCATCTGATGACACTGAGCCTTAGGCCAAAGCAAACAGAGAAGGCATCCTGCTTCCTGGGAGCAGCAGAGTTCAAGAGAGTCTCCTAGGGCCAGCCTGAGCACAGCCTCTTCACTTTCTCCAACGCATGCGCGCGCGCGCACGCACGCACACACACACACACACACACACACACACACACACACAACCACATCCCTCCCCCACTTCCCCCACCTCTTTCTGTTGTCTTTTCCCAAGATGAACATGGTCTACCAGACAGCTACTATGGAAACCCAGAGGATGAACTGCCCCTTGGCTGTGTGTTTGAGTCTCTTCAAGATACCTGTAGGGACTCAGCAGCTTGCCTTAATGTAGCCTGATCTGGCCATCACTGTCTGCAGGGAAGGCATCAGCTTTGGGGGAGAGCTCTGTGTGATGGTGTGCCGGTGCCTGATTCTGCTTTAGAGACTCAGCCTTGAGAACGCCCTGGAGAATGACTGTGACAGTCTCCCCTTTCAGCAGGGAGCTCCTGCAGCATTGACCTTGGGGAGGGAAGATTCTCAGCCTCAGCAACCAAGCTGCTGACTGCCAGATAAAGGCATTGGTGGGTCAGGACCCCTTGTAGGAAAGTGCTGGTGCTGGCTGCCTTTTTCATGGGCCGCTGGAGAGAGAAAAAAAGAGGTTTTGAGATAAGTCACGGGCAAGTCTGCATGGGGGAGCGGGTCCTGATGTGGAGGAAGTCCTGTGTGACTTCGTCCCCGTGTTGATTAGCTCCTACATGGAGGTGCTCCTGTATAGGAGAGCCTTGGGAGAGGGAGGCAACTGCCATGTGAAGCAGCCCTATGTGGATTAGCCCATGTGTGTGGGAGCCCTTGTGTGGGGGGGTCCCCTGCGTGTGGGAGCCTCTGCATCGGAGAGCTCTTTCAATACGGAGATGCCGTATGCATTGGCTCCAGCATGAAGCTGCCCCACGTGGATCAGCTCCTCTGTGAAAGAACCCTTGTGGGGAGGATCCACCTAGAGGATCTTCTCCATTAAGGTGCTCCTGTGTGGACCCTGGTCTTCTCCCCGGAGGTGGGAGCAAGAATCACCCAGACATACTGGGCATAAGGCTTGTCCAAGATGGGATGATGGGATGGTGGCCCCGTCAGACTATCCCCACCTCATGAGGGCGACTGAAGAATAGCGAGCGGTCAGAGCTGCCTGGAGTGACAACAGTGAAGACCACTCTGAGGACAGCCAGAGGTACCCAAGGCTCACACGGGACTCGGGACCCATGCCCACACACCAAGGGGAAGGAATCCCAGCATGCATATGGGCTGAAGCAAATGAGCAAGTGGGTTCTCAGAAGGTGAGAGTAGGTCATGGATGACACACTGGCCTGGGATAAGAACAGCTCTGGTCAGTGTGGGTGTTTCATATTTTGCTGTTCCAACCGACGGAGCCTTTCTCTGCCTTGTTCCCTCCCAGTCACTGACTACTGCCTGCAACATAGGAGTTCTTCAGTACCCCTGAGGCCCAGCAACACTGGTGGGTGCCTCTTTCAGGCTGGCTGCGAGGCTAGGTACTGGACACACAGTACTTGAATATGCCCAGGGCTACCTGAGCTGTTGCCTGTTTGGGAACCATGGCATTAGCTATGAGAAAGACCAAATGCCCACTTCCGTCTGCATTGTGCACTGTGCATTTTGATGGATATCTGTCAGGGAAGGTTCGATTTGGGCTGTTTGGGACAGGAGAGAGCTCTAATGGATTTGCCTCAAGTATGAGGTCCTTGCTGGGGATGTGTGGTTGACTTATGGCTGACTCCCTAACAGGCACATGTTAGTGGAGTGATGACCCTGTGTGCTCTGTGCAGCCTCCTGTGTCCTCAAAAATATCTTAGCAGCACCACCATGCTCGGGTAAGGATGCTGGAGTCTGAAGAAAGTGCCATGTGGGCTCTGAGAGAGCAAGAGAGGAGGCCGTTGATGTTCTCAGACAGGCGAGCACCTAAGCAAATATCAGTCCAGCTGTGTTGACCCCTGGTGTTTTTCTTCCTTTGGACTCTGTTATGAAAGAAAATTGAAAAAAGAGCCTTATTGTGCCTTAAAGGCATTTTAATTAAATATGACTCATTTAATTTAAACAACTTTAAGTTCCACTTTCTAATATAAATGTTAGGGTGGTGCAGTAAAAGCACCTTCTATTCAAAGTGTGGTGGTAGTCATTCTCTTCCTGAGCCTAGGCAGAAACCCAGGGGAGCCCACCTCGGTGATTTATTCAGACAACAATCCAAGCCCATCAAGTCTGGACAAAAGGCAGGTGATACAGAGGTTCCCAGGGCATGATGGGAGTCAGTGTTCCTCCGGGATGTAGGAGGGGAGACACGGGGATGGGCTCAGCTAGTTGGAAACGGCCAATTCTAGGACCCGTTTCTGGCTCTTAACTTTGAGTGCCACAAGTCCTCCACTCCACCCAATGGTGAGATCTGGGGGCCATAAACACAGGACCAGAGGGAGAGAAGATCCTGGAGAGGGAAGCTGGCCCAGTGGAGAGGAGGGTGAGAACACCCCAGGAGCAAATGCCTGTGACACTCGGGTGGCATCGAGCTTTCTGTCCTGGTGTGAGGACCTCCTTGCCTGCCTTGCCTGAAATAGTCCTCCACCCACCCACCTACCCACCCAGCCTCCGAGACTGGCTAGTGCCCCCACCAAAGTATGGCACTTCTCATCACAGGGTGGTTTGTCTCTGGGTTGCCTTGTTTCTTGGTTGCCCAGCTCTGTCTGCATGAGGTTATGACCTGCATGGGGACTGTGGCTGTGGCTGTCCTGGTACCGCCATCTCTAGGGACAGCAGAAGTTCCCGAGTGAATGAATATGCTATTATGAAGGAATGAGCAAACTAAGTGCTTAGGAAACTCACCAGGAGTTCTGCCAAGAGACCCTGCTGAGAGCCGGTGTCCTGGAGAGAGTTACTGGGAAAATAGGACAGGCCCAAGGAAGTGAGAACTGGGGCTATCCCTCAGAAAAACAAAAAAACAGTGTTTGCTCAGTACTTCAGAAGCCCCAGCTTCAATCCCAAGCAATGCACCAACCTGGCATGGTGGTGCACACCTGTGATCCCAGCACTCTGGAGGCGGAAGCAGGAAGCTCAGCAGTTCAAGGTCATCTGCGATAATATAGTGTATTGGAAACCGCGCTGGGCTATATGAGAACCTCTCTCAAAATGAAAAGGAAGGAAGAATTAGATGGAGGAGATGTCCAGAAGATTGGAGGGGACAGTGGCCAAGGAGGACATGTGGGAGGAGACTTGTTTCTGAGCAAGATGGCGGTTTCTGGTTAGACTCCCCCCTCCCCCATCCCAGGAAAGAACACAGTCTTGCCCTAAGACATCAGCCACTTTGGATGTGCCTGGCTTTCTCCTGCCTGGCCAGACACTGCTCTTGCCTAGCCGTGGTCTGCAGCCACCCTCTCCCTGCTGGCTAACCTCTCACAGGCTTCAGCCAGTCCCATCCAACGTCCACTTACCAGGACTTCGAAGCAATCTGTATCTATGTCAGGTCTATATAAAAGTGACCTCTCACCCCATGTACCAAAACAAGAACAGAAAATAGAGTCAAGCCTGAGGACACCCCTCCCCTGCTCATCCTGCTTCCTTTTGATTTCCTAGGCACAGGTTGTCCTAAGCCCCATCTTGAGCTTGTTGATGGAAGATGAGCGCATCCTGTTGAAGAGTTGGTGCTGTTATGTCATCTATGGAATGGTCCCTAGACGGCATCCTAAATGAGTAGTTAAAATTCCCGCCTGCCCTCTCCTGCCTGCTACAACTGCCCTTGTGTTCTGCTCTCCTCTCTCAGACGTCTGCCTGGTGGTCTCAAGTTGCCAATGGAGTTTATTTTGCTGGGGTGTGACCCGGCATGGGGTGCGGGTGGTATTGTTCACTTGGTGGGTATGGAGCTTTTCAAAGAGACTGACACTCAGTTGGTAGTTTGTGTGAAGCCCTGGGGTTTAGTCCTGTGCTACACACACACACACACACACACACATCCAGTAAATAGTCAAGAGTGTGTCCTGCCAGTTCAGTGGGGAAACTCACTTAACAGAAGTTCTTAATATAATTTGATTTTATTCTGTGATGAGAAGTGATGTATTTGGAGTCCTAGGTCTCATACTGAGGATAGAGGCTCTGTGGACCACAAGTCAGGCGGATGCTGTACACAGTCTGGGACAGTGTATAGAGCAGTGAGAGGCTCCACACAGACTGCCGGTGTCTCGCCACACCTGCCTCGGATTGGTGGAAATGACATTTGAGTGACGAGGCCCCTCAGGCCGCCATGTTAGAACCTCAGGCCATGGACCGTTATGATAGTCCTATGCACAGTGATTGCTTCTTCTAGGGCGACATGGATTACTGTTCCTGTCAGAATGATCATTTGGTTTTAATTCGTTGGGTTGTCAGAGAGATACAAGTGACAAGTGCCTGTCTATGTCCTCAGTGGTCCTTCGGTTCAGGCCCTGATTTCTGATAGGGCGGAGTGATGGACTGGAGACTCAACTGATCCCGTGTAGTTCAGGTTAGTGGTTCCCTGAGCTGTTGCTGAGGTAGCTCTGCCTTTGCTGTGGACGGAAGATGGCCTCAAGAACAGAAGTAGCCTCTCTTCTTAAGGTGCAAGCAAAAAACATTGCTGTATAAAGCTTTATGGCTATCTACAACTTAAAATCTTAATATTCAGTTTTTATCTGTTTATGTATATATGCATACATATATATGTTTGTGTTTGTATATATATTATATATATAAATTTTTTTCCTGTGAGCCTGGGAGGTTAGGGCCTCACACGTGCTAGGCATATGCTTTACCACAGAGTTCCATGTTTTGTTGATATTATTATTTCCTTGTTTTATTGAGACATGGTTTTTCTACATAGCCCTAGCTGTCCTGAAACTTGCTATGTAGAGCAGGCTGGCCTTCAACTCAGAGAGATCCTCCTGCCTCAGCCTCCCAAATGCTGGGATTACAGGCATGCATGCACTACCTTGCCTGGTTTACTTTTTGAAATAGAGTCTCACTAGGTTGCTCAGGCTGGCCTTAAAGTCTCTCGGTAGCCTTGAACTGGCCATACTCCTGCCTTGTCTCCTGAGTAGGTAGAATTACCAGCTGCACAAGGCTCAGTCCCTCACCCCCCACCCCATGCATGTGTGTGAAGAGACCATAGATTGATGTTAAGTGTGTCCCTTAATCACTTCCATCTTGTCCTGAGGCAGGATCTCTCAGTTGAACCCCAGAGCTCATTGATTTGGCTGGTTTAGCTAGCCTAAGCATCTGTCTCTGCTGCCCATGCACTGGGGTTATGGGCTGTGTGCCATGATCAGCCAGCACTTACATGGGCACTGGGGATCTGAACTTCAGTCCTCACAACTGCCACTTGCTTGGTGAGTACTTTACCCTCTGTGCCATCTCCCCAGCCCTCTGTTGCTTTTGAATGAGAAAGTGAGCATCCAGATCATCTTTTTACATAGGTGCGTTTGTGCTTAAATGGGAAACAGAGGGCATATAAAGGGTACTCACCTTCCTGTTTGTGTCTCAGCTCCAAAGTGTAAGAGAACCATACTGTCTCTGTCCATGTGGCCAGGCTCCGCTCTGGTCCTTTCGCCTTTGGATTCCTGTGGTAGTAGGCAAGCAAGGCAGGGCTCATCTGCCCAGGCAGCCTGTGGGCAGGACTGATGATGGGCAGGTGTCAGGGCCTGTGATGTGAGTCAAACTCCCTCAGCTACTCCGGCGTCTCAATGTCTCCACTTACCAGCTTCACCTTTTTACATTGGCCTGGCTTTAAGGCGCAGTTACAGGAGTTCACACACGGCTCTGTAACTCCAGACAGCCATCGTGACCCTGTTCTTTATGAGGAAGGAGATGGGCTATGAATTCTCCCCTAGCTGACATCTTCAGGTGCCCTATGGCTTGGTTCTTTCTTGAATACCTGAGTAGGCTCTGTACGAGTGGAGAAGACAGGAGATGTCCCCTTTTTCTCAGAAAAAAAACCCTTCATCTCTCTGGTTATCTATCTGTCTGTCTGTCTGTCTGTCTGTCTGTCTGTCTGTCTGTCTGTCTATCTATCTATCTATCTATCTACACCTCTGGACGCAGGCTTGCTCAGCAGGCTTGTGCCCCACTAAGCCATCTCCCCAGCCTCTCCTGCCTTCTTGTTTCTCTAGCCGGGATCTCAAGCTAACCCCCGGTTTAGAGCCAGCTCTAAACCTTTCCTACCACCTAGCCCGGAAGCTTTAGACACACACACTGGGAAGCCTCCCGGTGCAATGGCTTCCCTTCTGCCGCTAGTTCAGCCACCCAAATGAGAGAGAGAGATCCTACAAAATGCTTGTGCCTGCTCAGTGAGTGGGAGCCAGCCACGGAACACATGCCGCACAAGACACTGCTTTATTTAGCTGTCTGCTGTCAGCCCAGGAGGAGATTTTAATTGCAGAACGGTGTCTTGCTAGTGAGAATGAAAGTGGGCAGAGTGGAGTTTTTAAAATTCAAATGAATCTGTGGAGGAGGTGCAAGGATGCCTGCTAAAGCAGTGATGGTTCTGTGAACCTCTCTGTTAGGAGAAACTTGATACTGGCATCTCAGCAGCGAAGGGGTGGGCTTCCTTTTTGTAGCATGTTCTGGAAGCTAGGGTCCGAGGAATCCTGGTGGCAGCAGCTTCCTCAGCCCCTCTACGGCTGGACAGAGGAGCTGCCAAGGGGGACTCGGCCTCGGAATAGTGACACTGGGACCCCCATGGTCCTGGCCATCCACAATGGGTTAGCCTCTACTAATCTGCATATCCTGGCCTCCTGGACCGTCACTTCTCAGTTGAAGGTGCTTGTCATATCCCACTTTCCTAAACTCAGGCACGGCTGGGAATGTGGCTGAGGAGTCACAGCTACGGTCAAGGGAAGGCGTAGGTGTACCTGTCGTCTCCTGGGCCTTAGGCTCTGTCCCTAGGATGGACATGTTGGGGGGAGGGGAGGACGGGCTCTAGGACTGGCATTGGAAGTGCTTTGTTCAAACACTTTAGACAGCCCTCAAACTTTTTTTTTTTTTTTTTTTTGGTAGTGAGGAGCTTCTGGATTCGGAAAAATATTACTCAGCACTCACATTATATTGATTTAAAAATAAAGATTATGCTGTTCAACTGCACAGTAAAACTGCAGCTTTTTGAAATGGTAATTTCTTTTTTACTTAAGTTCTTCTACATTATAGTGGGAGATAATGGATTCAGGAAGGGTACAACGAGGAATAAAGCTGTTGTATTGTATTGGCTAAATGACATTTAGAATGATTTGGCTGTCAGATTCATGGAAAGGTTATGAACAGTGAATGAAAAATCTAAAATTAATTCCCTACTTCAAGAAAGTGTGATTTATACCACAATAAAATTAGATTTTTAGTTAAAGAAATTTAGTCATTAAGAAAGGCCTGTGTGCTCACTCTCATTTATAACCATCTGGCTGGATGCTTTCTGCAGAAAATCATTTCTTCCTTTGAGGAGGCACCGGGGTCCCAGTGTCCATGTGTCAACGGATTCACTTCTGTATGTTTCCTTGGTTTTTAGAGAGTTGTGCCCTCAGAGACTGGAAAGACAGGTCCAGATTTACCCTCTATCATCAGGGAGGCACTGAGCGTCTCTTCTTCCTCAGACAATCTTGTCTGTCTCCCTTGCTGATTAACATTGGAGGCTTCTGTGCCAAAAACCTACTAAGCTAGGTTTAGGCTGGCTGTCATCTACATCAACACTACTCCATAGGAATGTTCTACCCCTTGATTTCAGAGACACATAAACAGAAGGTTAGGAAGCTTACATGATTTAACAGAGGAGATGTCTATGGGTTTAAGGGCATCAGATGGGGACAAGCTTGGAGCCATCTGATCTCAAAGCCCAGCTCTTCATCTGTGTCATATTTTTCGTGAGTACTTGTGGGCCTACTTATTTTGTGGCAGGAGAGCATGGGGTGGTGTTTCAGATGCTGGAGCGGAGTTCTACCTGGGCCCCTTCCTCTGTGTATGGTGGTTAGCATTTTTTCTCAGGAGAACTGACACTGACATTGCCCAAGGCTGGGTCATCCCTGAGAACAGAGATTTGCTTCGTACAGTTCTAGAGACTGGGAGATGCAAGAGCATGGCATCAACACATGGAGAGGGCTCAGAGGGCATCATGCAATAAGGACACACGCATGCACACACACGTGTACACACACACACATGTACCAAAGGACAATTCAGCCTGAGTTATTCTTTTACCAGGAACCCATTCTGGGATAACCAGTCCATTTTTCTGGCAACACCCTTAGTCTGTGACCTATTCTGTTACTGTGACAATTAAGTTCCAACCTGTTTTGGAGGGGACATTCAAAGAGCTGTCCTCACCTTCTACATAATCTGCTCCATAACTTACAGTAGAGACTGAAAC
This sequence comes from Pachyuromys duprasi, assembly GCA_028658305.1. NCBI lineage: Eukaryota > Metazoa > Chordata > Mammalia > Rodentia > Muridae > Pachyuromys > Pachyuromys duprasi. The sequence continues at coordinate 39,859,079 of CM053757.1, forward strand.
TTGCTCCCTCTGTTCAGCAAACCTCCAATGTGTGCTCTTAATGTCTTACAGTTTTAATTTCAACAGATGGATATCAAATACACAGCAAAGCGTACATTTCCAGAGTGCAGGGCTCGATTAAGTTTGACGAAGTGTGAGCATGTCTGTGGAAGCTGTACCAAAATCATGACCTAGAGCATTCTGAGCAGCCCAGGACTCCCCTGGATCCCTCTCATTCTCCTCCCAAAGATTTCCACTAATCACCAGATGGCTTGTTTCCAGAATTCAAAGGAGTAAAATCTTACACATTGTCCTCGTCTTTCATTCAACCCTTGTTCTTGAGACTCACCCAAGTCTTTCTTGTGTGGCAGAAATGTGTTCTTTCTCATTGCTGTCAAGTTTCTCATTGTAGAGTTGTGCCACAGTTTATTTGTCCATTCTGCCACTGATTAACACTTGGTTTGGTCTCCGTCCTTGGCTATTACGCAACATGCTGCGAGCAATAATGAACATGCCTTTTGGTCCTCATATGAATGTACTTCTTGTTCTTTCTCTCCAGCCCCCATTTATTCTTTTAAATGTAGGGCTCTAACATCTTTTTCTGCATTTAATCTATTTCATTATCTTTGCTTTCTGGTACTGAGGCCTTGTGAACTTGAGTTAGTGTCATAATTACTAATTGTCTTGTATTCAAATTATTTTGATTATTTCTGCCCTCCTTTAGCTCCTCTTAGATCCTGCCCACTTCCCTAACCACCCAATTTTATATACTCCCCTTCCCTCAAAACCAAACAAAACCCCCAAAACAAAGCTCAAAACAAATAAGCAAATAACCCCAATAAAGCAACAAATGCCAAAACAAAAAGAAAAGCCCACCAAAAAAAAAAAAAACACCCTAGAAAATTTGTTTTGTGTGTGTTCCTAGGCATGAGGCCTGTTTTGGAGTGTGTTTAATACCCTCAGTGACACTGGAGAAAACGGATTTTCCCTTTGCCAGCAGGTATCAATTGCAAAATAGCTTCTTGGTGAGGGGTGAGCCACTGTGTCCACTTCCGTTATCAGTGTTGAGACCTTTCTGGTGTGACTTGAACCTATGTGAGTCTTGTGTGCCCTGCCATAGTCTTTGCGGGCTCACGTGTGTATCAGTCCCGTTGTGTCCGGAATATGGTTTCCTTGGAGTCATCCACCCACCTCTGCTCTTTCCACCTGTTCTGTTGGCCAGTTACCTTCAGTTGGAATTGGTAAGTCAGAAAAACAGATGTCACAGTAATTGTGGAGTTTAAAGCAGATCTCTGTGAATTTGAAGCCAGCCTGGTTTGCATAGGGATACCCTGTCTCAAAAAACAAATCATCCACTCGTCCGTCTGCCTGTCTGTCTACCTGTCTGTCTATCAGCACGTTTTCATGTGCCCCTGGCTGGCTCTAGCCTCTTTGTGGACCACTGGATGGCCTTGAACCTCCAACCCTCTTGCTTCCCCTTCCCCAGTGCTGACCTATTGCAGGTGTGTGCCACCATGGTTTACTTATGTCGTGCTGGAGATGGAATCCAGAGCTTCATGCATGCTCAGTCACTCAACTAACCAAGCCGCCTCCCAGACCCAAAAATGTATCTTTTAATGGAATTTAATACAGAGAATTGGTTAGCCAGGTGCTAAAAGATTTTTGAAAGGAAACAAAAGATACACTGTGAAAAACATCCCTGCAGGACACAGCTCTCACTCCTGGAGAGGAGCTCACAGAGTCAGATCTTCAAATAGTAAAGCCAATCCTGCTGTTGCTGGAAGATGATAGCCACTCCAGATCTGCGCAGCCATTTGACATTTTAAAATACAGCTTTCAATAAAAGACATATTGTCAATTCTGTGGTACATAGTGCTATCCCCTTATTTAACAATATACTGTTCACATCTTTTGCTCATTTCTCACTTAGGCTATTTGTATGTTTTTGTTTGTTTGTTTGTTTGTTTGTTTGAGGCTATTTATTATTATTATTATTATTTATTACAATTTATTCACTTCGTATCCCAGCTGTAGCCCCTTTCCTCATCAACTCCCAATCCCACCCTCCCCTCCCTCTTCTCCCGCTATGCCCCTCCCCTAGTCCACTGATAGAGGAGGTCCTCCTCCCCTTCCATCTGACCCTAGCCTATCATGTCTCACTAGGACTGGCTGCCTTGTCTTCTTCTGTGGACTGGCAAGGCTACACTCAACTTGGGGAGGTGATCAGAGAGTTTGCCACTGAGTTCATTCCAGAGACAGTCCTTACTCCCCTTACTAGTGAACCCACTTGGAGACTGAGTTTATGGGCTACATTTGAGCAGGGGTTTTAGGTCCTCTCCATGCATGGTCCTTGGTTGAAGTATCAGTCTCTGCAGGGACTCCAGGGACCCATAGTTTTTGGCTCTGTTGGTCTCCTTTTGGAGCTCCTGTCTCCTCTAGGGCTTTCTATCTTTCCCTTCTTTCATAAGATTCCCTGCACTAAGCCCAAAGTTTGGCTATGAGTCTAAGCCTCTGCTTCAATACCTCGATCAGTAGTCTTTCAGAGGCTCTCTCTGGTAGGCTCTTGTCCTGTTCCCTGTCTTTTCCTGCTTCTGATGTCTATCGCGTTTGCCCTTTTGAATGAGGATTGAGCATGTTCTCTAGGGTCCTCCTTGTTGTTTAGTTTCTTTAGGAGAATAGATTTTAGTATGTTTATCTTGTATTATATGTCTAATAACCACTTATGAGTAGGTGTATACCATGTGTGTCTTTCTGCTTCTGGGTTACCTCACTCAAGATGATCTTTTCTAGTTCTTACCATTTGCCTGAAAATTTCATGATTTCCTTGTTTTTAATAGCTGAGTAGTGTTCCATTGTGTAAATGTACTACAATCTCTATCCAAAGATAGAGACATCCAAAGATGTCCTTTGTTGAGGGACATCTAGGTTGTTTCCGGATTCTGGCTATTATGAATAGAGCTGCTATGAGCATGGTTGAGCAAGTGTCCTTGCTGTATAGTTGAGCATATTTTGGATATATGCCTAGGAGTAATATAGCTGGATCTTGAAGTAGCACTATTCCTAATTTTCTGAGAAAGCACCAGATTGATTCTCAAAGTGGTTGTACAAGTTTACTTTCAGAACAGCAATGGAGGAGAGAGTTCCCCTTTTTCCACATCCTCTCCAGCATATGTTGTCACTTGAGTTTTTGATCTTAGCCATTCTGATGGGTTGTTTTAATTTGCATATCCTTGATGACTTAAGGGCATTGAGCACTTCTTTAAGTGTTTCTGTGCCATTCACTATTCATTCCTCTATTGAGAATTCTCTGTTTATCTTTGTACCCCATTTTTAAAACTGGATTACTTAATTTGTTGTTGTTTAACTTCTTGAGTTCTTTATATATTCTGGATTTTAGCCCTCTGTCAGATATAGGGTTGGTGAAGATCCTTCCCCAATCTGTAGCCTATCACTTTGTTCTGATCACAGTGTCCTTTGCTTTACAGAAGCTTTTCAGTTTTATGAGGTCCCATTTATTGATTGTTGATCTTAGAGCCTGTGCTGTTGGTGTTCTGTTCAGGAAGTTGTCTCCTATGCCAATGAGTTCAAGGCTCTTCCCCACTTTCCCTTCTAACAGGATTAGTGTGTCTGATTTTATGTTGAGGTCTTTGATCTATTTGGACTTTAGTTTTGTGCAGGGTGAGAATATGGATCTATTTGCATTTTTCTACATGTAAACATCCAGTTAGACCAACACTATCTGTTGAAGATGCTATCTTTATTTTTTCCATTGTATGGTTTTGGCTTCTTTGTCAAAAATCAAGTATCTATAGGTGTGGGTTTATTTCTGGGTCTTCTATTTGGTTCCGTTGGTCCTCTAGATGGTTTCTATGCCAATACCATGCAGTTTTTATTACTGTTGCTCTATGGTACAGCTTGAGATCAGGGATGGAGATACCTCCAGAAGATCTGTTATTTTACAGTATTGTTTTAGCAATTGAAAATTATTCTTTCAAATCCTGTAAAGAATTGTGTTGGTATTTTGATGGGAATTGCATTGAATCTGTAGATTGCTTTTGGCAGAATGTCCATTTTGACTATGTTAATCATACTGATCCATGAGCACAGGAGATCTTTCCATCTTCTGATATCTTCTTCGATGCCTTTCTTCAGAGACTTGAAAATTTTTTTTTCCCCACAGGTCTTTCACTTGCTTGGTTAGAGTCATCCCAAGGTACTTTATGCTATTTGTGGCTATTGTGAAGGTTGTTGTTTCTCTAATTTCTTTCTCAGCCCTCTTTTGTTTATAGGAGGGCTACTGATTTTTTTTTTTAGTTAGTTTTGTATCCAGCCACTTTGCTGATGGTGTTTATCAGTTGAGCTCTCTGGTAGAACTTTTGGGGTCACTCATGTATACTATCATATCATCTGTGAATAGTGATACTGTGACCTCTTCCTTTCTGATTTGTATCCCTTGATCTCCTTTAGTTGTCTTATTGCTCTAGCTAAGACTTCAAGTACTATGTTGAAGAGATACAAAGAGAGTGAGCAGCCTTGCCTTGTCCCTGATTTCAATGGGATTGGTTTGAGTTTCTCTCTATTGAGTTTGATGTTGGCTATATGCTTGCTGTATATTGCCTTTACTACGCTTAGATATGCGCCTTGTATCCCTGATCTCTCCAAAACCTTAAATCTGAATGGCTGTTGGATTTTGTCAAATGCTTTTTTGGCATCTAAGGAGATGATCATTTTTTTCCCTTCCTTTTATGGAGATACTTTATACGTTTGGAGTCAGAAAGATATTCTTCAAAAAATCTCCTATAGGACATGTGCATCTGTTTAAGCAGTTTCAAGTGTTACGTTCTGCTAAAAGACCCGTTGTGAGGCTCAGGGCACAGCGCAGTTAGCAGAGCACTTGCCTTCTATCCTTGAAGGCTCGGGTTCAGCCTCCAGCATCAAATAAATCAAGTGTGGTGCCTCAGACCTGTAGTCCCAGCACTGGAGAGGCGGAGGCATGAGGATTAGAAGTTTAAAATCATCCTCCACCACAGAGAGTTGAAGCTTCTACATCTTTCACAGCCTCTGTCATACCCTTTAATGAACAAATGTCTCAGCTTTGATCAAGATGCCAGCCTTCTTTCTGAGGCTCTATTGTAACCGCCACAGACACCTCCATCCTCTTAAAGGTCACCAAGATGGAGCTTGAGGCCAACCGGGGTTTCCATTTCATGACCCTTCATCCCTAGATGCACCATCCACCGGGAACTGGCCTCTGCCTGTGTGTTGGTGAGGCTGTGTGTAGGGAAGCTTTGCTTTTCTGCCATATGGATGTCCAATTGATCTGGCACATCTACTGCAAAGATGACTGTTCCCTATTGTGTAGTAGTGACACCGGAAATGGAAGGTGTGTGATTTGTTAGCATTCCTATACCTCCCTCCCTCTTTGATTTGCTTTCTTAGGGATTTATCAAGCTATTAATCTTTCCAAAGAACCAACTTTTTCTTGGTGCAATTTTCTTCCCTATTGTATTGATTTCTGGTCCTGTCATATTTCTTTCGTATCTACCCTTTGTGGGCTTAAATTGTTATTTTTCTAGTTTTTAAAGATAAATGCTTAGGTCATTCATTTTAAGTCTTTAAAAAACTGTCCTTCAAGCATGCATTTGAGGCTATTTTTCCTCTCAACACTGATATATCCCACTTGGTATTTTCAGTGTTAGGGACCAAACTCAAGGCCCCATGCATGTTAGGAAAGTACCCGCCCACTGAGCTGACCCCAGCCCTATATCCCACACTTGTGAGAACACAATTAGATTTTTGCTCTGCTCTGAAGGTCTTGATGCTCATGTGATTCTTCCCTGTGGAAGTTATGTGATATGCTTTGGGATCTGTGGGCCAAATGTTTGTGGAAACTTTCCTCACCGTGTTTGTCACTGATCTCTACTCTGAAGCCACTAAAGTCGGAAAGCTGCACATGTGTTTAAAGTGGTTCCTGTAATTTGAAGCTTGCTGGAGACTCAGCAATTTATAATAAGTGATCTACGGAGAATGCGTGGGGCTCAATTGCTGGGGGCAGTGATCGTGTGTCACACTAAGTTAAGCTTCTTTATCATGGTGTTTAGCTCTTCTACATTTCTGTGTGTGTGTGTGTGTGTGTGTGCACTCACACATGCATGTGTACAAGTGCTTGCACTGGCCAGAGGAAGATGTCCGGTGTCCTGCTCTATAACTCTTACTCCTTTGAGACAGGGTCCTTCACAGCCTGGAGTGAGGCTGGGAGTCAGTAGGCCCCAGTTAGCCTTCTGTCTCCACCCCCTACAGTTGTATGGTTACAAGCATGCAGCCACCTCTGACTCTGGGTGCTGGGATCCAAATGGGTCATCACGTCTGCGCAGTAAGCACCCTTCCCACTGACACATCTCTCCAGCCACTGTTCTTAATGACTCTCCCACCGCTTGTTCTGTTCTTAATAGGGATTTCTTAAATTTAGTCATTATTGTAGCCTAAAAATGTCTCTTCCTAGTTCTTTTAGCTTTCATTTTGTGTGTGTTTATTTAGGTTCTCCTATTAGGTGTATATATTATGAACCTTCCTTTTTATCACTAGTATTAATTCTTGCTTTGGAATCTGTTTTATCAACACCAAGTTTTATTTGGTTGGAACTAATGTGGCATATCTGGTTTTGGACAATTTTATATTTCAAGTTTTTATAGGCTTGTAGTTATCATGTATCTCTTCTAAGCAGTATGTGATTAGAGGTGTTTTTTGTTGTTGTTGTTGTTTTTGTTGTTGTGTTTCATTCCTTGTTAACTTCCATTCTTTACTTACCTTAGTTTGGAGTGGACACTTTTTATTATTGTTCCATTTCATTGGCCTTGGGGTGTTATAGGACCATGGAAGGCCCGTTATGGAAAAGCTGCTTCTTCTAGGCCAAAAGAATCTACTCAGGCTAGTCTATCATGTGCCTAAGGGGCTTCCCCTCAGGAAGGCTGATCCTGCTCAAGACATGCTAAGGAGATGGTAGAAATCACTATTTTTTTTAAAATGAGATAATGTACCTTCCCTTGTGGAGTCACAGCCATGTGGCTGGGTTAAGCCTGCCCAAGTTTCTGAGAGCCTGAGAAAAGGGTAACTTTTCTCTTTATTTTATCTCTCTCTTTTTCTTCTTTCAGATGCTTTCCAAAGTCTGGGCCTGCTTTTCCAGACACTCTGGGTTTTCTCACTCTTTCTCTGAAGCGCCCTCACCCCTGCCACACAGCTCTGGGTCTGGTCTGCGCTCACTTGCTGCCCTTAGAGCCTACCTCAGAAGGTGTGGCTTTCTCACTCTCTTCTCCACTTTCCTTCTTCAGGCAGCTGATTTCTTTAAATTCTAAAACAAAGCTTCTCCTCAAGCTTTCTTCAGAGTCTGTTCTTTAAGACTTCCAAAAGGGGAAGCCAGCTTTCCCAGAAATATGGCGCCCGGTGTGGGACTCCCCAGAATTTCCAGTAACAAAAATATTTGTATTTTTAATCAGTTTTGGAGGATAGTTCTCAGACAGTCCAGCACTTCTGTTCCATTTGACCTTTTGACCTTTAGTGACATTGTCATGTAAGTTAGCTTTTGCCCTATAAGTCATTGATGTTAAACAGTATTTTAAAAGATATTTAGTTTTACCTTTTAATCCTTTATGACACTTCTTATTCTTCCTTGCACGGATGTGCATTCATCTCAGTGATTTTCCTTTGGCATTTTCATTTTGTACCTGCTATTGTCAATCTGCAGCGTTTCATCTCGAATTTTGTCTGACTAAATAGATCGTTATTTCACCTTCATTTAGTTTACAGCATTGCATTTGAATATTAAAAAGATATATTTTAGATCTTATATGCCTCTTATATAACACACCCACACCCATACACACACACACACACACACACACACACACACGAGTGAATGCAGATGGTCCCAGAGGCAATGCTGATACTGAATCCTTTGGAGCTTTAGTTACAGGTGGTTGTGAGCTACCTGACATAGATAGATGCTTGGAGTGAAACTCTAGTCCTTTACAAGAGCAGCATGCACGCTCAACTACTCAGCTATCTCTTTGAGCTCCAATAACCTGTTTTCTCAAAAGATGTAGAATTCCAAGCTTTTGTTTACCATGTTGTTTCTTTTTGTTTTTTTTTTTTTTTTGAGACAGGGTTTCTCTGTGTAGCCCTGGCTGTCCTGGAACTCGCTCTGTAGGCCAGGCTGTCCCGGAACTCAAGAGATCTGCCTGTCTCTGCCTTCCGAGTGCTGGGATTAAAGGCGTGCACCACCACGGCCTGGCCCCCTACACTTTTAAGGATGCCATTTGCTTGTCTTCAGGTTCTCCTTTCTCCTCAGAAGCAGGCATCACCCTCACGCTGCTCATCTGGAGATGCTGTGTGCTCTGTCTCCACCAGCTGCTCTCTAGCTGGTTTTAAGATTTCTTTTTGTTCACAGCCTTTTAGTTATTTTGCTGTGAGAATCCAGGGAAGGATTTCTTTGTATTAATTGTGGTTAGAGTTTGTAGAGGTCTCAAAATTTCTGGCTTGTTGTCGTTCATTAATTAAAATAAAATTTGCAACCAGTCTGTCTTCAAATACCAGTTCTGCTCAGTTCCTTCTCTCCCTTTATTCTCAAATTCCAATTACACCTGTGTTTGACCTTTTCACTGGGTTATGTGTCTCTTACACACATATAATTTTAATTCTTGTGTTTTTCATCACAGCTCTTCAGTCTGTTTTCTACTGACCTAGCTCTCATAAAACTGCTCCTTTTTGTTGGCTGTTAAATGTGTTTAATTCTTTCAGTTATTTAATTTTTCAGGTATTTAATCTTTTCAGTTATTTAATTCACTTGGTCCTTTTAATTGTAGTTTAATGCTGAAATTTAAAGCCTTTTTTAATTTTTCCAACATTTTAGCTACATTCTTTTTTTAATTTTTTTAATTTATTCTTCTCTTACATATTACATCCCGACTGCAGTTTCCCCTCCCTCTTCTTGTCCCTGTCTCTCCTCCCACCTCCCCTCTCCTGTCTTTCATTCTCTCTTCCTTTATATCTCTTTAGAACAGGACAGGCCTCCCATGGGTATCAACCATGGCATTGTCAAGTTGCAGTAAGACTAGTCACCTCCTCTCCAAGTAAGGAAGAAAAGGGTCCCCAAAGCAGGTAACAGTCAGAGACAGCCCCTGCTCCTACTGTCAGGAGTCCCACAAGAAGACTGTAGCACACGTGCAGAGGGGCCTAGGTCAGTCCCATGCAGGCACCCTGCTGTCAGCTCAGTCTCTATGAGGCTCTACGGGCGCAGGTGAGTTGATTCTGTGCGGTTTCGTGTATCTTAGCCATCCTCTAAAGCCTGTGTCGGGTGATGTAGACTCGGATAAACCAGCAGGTCTGCTTGGGTAACCTGAGGTCTCCTTTCTTGGATTTTAGTTATTTGGTACTATGTTCTGTGGAGCTTGGTAATTTTGGGCTGGATGCTGGACAATGTGCATAAGGAGCCTTAGGAATAACTCTTTTGGCTTTCTTGAGTGACTATTTTTTTTTCCCCCTAGGCACAGGGAATGTTTTCAGGTCATCTTGATCTGTTCAAGTATACAGTTATTTGAAAACATTGTGATCTTATAGAACCTGTGCATGCACCAAGGCCATTCTTTCTCAGTTAACTTCTGTCTCCCTGGTGTCATGTTACCATCAAAATCTGTACTTACATCTTATTGTTTGATGCTTATTTAAAATGGATTTTCATTTTTTTTTAAAGTTGGGACTATATTTTTCCTTGCCCCCTTGTTCCGTTTATGTCCAGCTTAGACAGAGTCAGACCTCAGGGAAGTTTTGTGCACACCAATAGGCTCACTTCTTCCTGGATTCCTTTTGCAAGATTAAATAGAAAAAAAAAATAAACAATATTTTTTCAGTCCAGGTGTGGTGGTCAGCTTTCGTTGTCAACTTGACACACACTGTAGTCAGCCGGGGAAGAGGGAACTCAACTGAGAAATTGCCCTCATCAGGTTGGCCTGTGGGCATGTCTGTACAGCATTTTCCTGGTTTCTAATTGAAGTGGAGAAGGGTCCAGCTCACTGTGGAGGATGCTACGCCTGGGCAGGTGTTCCTGGGTTGCCGAGTTCAGAAAGGCAGCGGAAGGTGATCCCGGAAGCCAGCCGGTAAGCACCCTTCCTCTGCGGCCTCTTCTTCAGTTCCTGCCTCCAGGTTCGTGCCCCGAGGCCCTACCTGGCCTTCTATCAGTGAAGAAATATTGCCTGATCTAGTTTTGTTTTTCTGCAGGGGGAATCTGTTTTGTCCTAGCAGTATTCGTTAAAGGGGCCACCTTCTCTCCACAATTATGCTTTTGTCACCTTTGCCAAGAACCGGTTGGTGATAGTTGGCTGGGCTTATTTCTGTTTTTCTGTTTGTTTTGTTTTGTTGTTGTTTTAATTCCACACCATTGGTACATGTGCCTGTTTTATGCCAATACCTTGCTGTTTTTTATATTGTGTCTCTATAGCATAATAGGAAATTGGATTTAATAACCCCTTTAGTTTGTTGGTTTGTTGTTCTCTGAATCACTTTTGTTTTAGGGGAGGAGGTTCTTTTGTGCTTCTTTATAAGATTGTCTTGAAATATATCATGAGAATTTTGACAGGCATTGAGCTGAATTTGTGGATTGCATTTTGTATATGGTCATGTACTGATTCTGCTGATCCGTGAGCATGAATGGTCTCTTCATCTTCTACATCTATCTTCTAAGGTCTTCAAATTCATCCACGTTTCATAATTTTCCTTCATCATATCTCTAAACTCCTTGATTGGATTTATTTCCAAAAGTCTTGTTATTTTTCAGACTTTTATGAAAGTGATTGTTTTGGACTTCTTCCATTGTTGGTATATTTAAAGGCTACTGATTTTAAATCATGCTACTTCACTGAATTTGTTTAACAAGTCTAAAAGTTTTTAGAGGAGTCTCTAGGGTCTTGGATCTTAGTAATCTTATTCTTTGGATCATATTGTTTGCAAAGGGAAATAACGTCTTATATTTTATTTGTATCCTTTTAAATTTTTCTTGCCTTATTGCTCAGGCTAAAATATGTAGTACTAAATGTAGTAGATTAAATAATTATGGTGAGAGTGTGGATTATTTAATTTTAGAGAAATGTTTTCTGTTTGTTTTTTGTTTTCAAGACAAGGTTTGTCTGTGTAGACCTGGCTGTCATGGAACTCGCTCTGTCGACCAGGCTAGCCCTGAACTTGGTGAACTGCCTACCTTTGCCTTTTGAGTGCTGCAATTAAAGGTGTTTGTCGAGGACTGGTTAAATACATCCTTTCCCTGGTTCAGGCATGAACTTTCTGTACCTAGTTTCTTAAAGATATGTTGAATTTTGTCAAGGGATTTTTCTTTTCTGAGTCTATTGAGTTGGTCATATGATTTTTGTTCTTGATTAACTTAATATCTCTTTATTTGCCTATGTTGAACCGTCCTGATGTTCTAAGAAAAACTTGATCACAATATGTGATGTTTTAAACATGTTGTTAAGTTGGGCTTGTATGTATTTGCTGAGGGTTTGTGTGAGTGTTCATCAAAGATGTCAGTTTGTAGTTTCAGTTTGGGTTGTGCCCATATCCAGTGTGAGTATTGAAGTAATATTGGTTTTACAGAATGAATTTGAAAGCACACTTACTTCCTCCTCCTGTTTTATGGAATACCTCAAACAACAGTGTCATTAGTTCTTCAAACGTCTGTAACGTTCAGCAAAAACTATCTGGATTTCATTGTTGGGAAACTTTGTTTCTACATAATCTCATTTTTTCTTTTATTTACTAAGGTTTTTAAGATTTATTTTATTGTATGTGTATGAGTGTTTTGCCTGATGTGTGTATATTCATATACCACACACATGTATGATTCCTGCTAAGGTCAAAAGAAGGCTTTGAATCACTTGGAACTAGAGTAACAGGTGTTTATGAGCCACCATGTGAGGGCTGGGAACAGAACCTGGGCTGTTGCAAAATTAACAAATGCTATGAACTAGTAACCCACCTCTCCAGGACCCTTGTTGAAGTTTTTTGTTTGTTTGTTTTGTTTTTTTAAATTTCCTCTTTGTTTAATTTTGGTAAGCAATGTATACCAAAAATGAAAATCTAGTACTCCACTTTGTTAGAGCACAAGTTTTCAAAATGATTTTTAATGGTTCCTGGATTTTGGTGGTTTTTGGTGTAATATCTCCTGTTTGACTTTTAATCCTCTAGCTTTGGGGGGGCTAGTTTGGCTAAGGGTTTGTCAATCTTATTTTTCTTTGAAGAACAAAGTCTTTGTCATTGATCTTTGATTTTTTTTCAGAATTCATTTCAATAATTTCAGCTCTAATTTTTATTAAATTTTCCTACTTGCTTGGAGTTTAGCTTATTTTTGTTTTTCAAAGATCTTGAGGTATACCATTATATAACTTGAGATCTCTTTGATAGTTTTTTTCATCTTGGCATTCTTTAATAGAAACTAACTTTTTAGAATGAACTTCGTTGTATCTCACAGATTTTGACATGTTTCCATTTTCATTAGCATCTAGAAAAAATTATCTTCCCCAATTTCTTCAGTGTGCTACTGATTCATCATCTCAAAGTCTCTGCATGTGTTACACAGTATCTGTAATTTCTCTGGTGGTTGATATCTAGTATTACCTATTTTTACCTCACAAGGCACAATAAATTATTCCATTTTTAATTTAAGTCTTATTTTAATGAGTAAAGGAGTATCCAAATGTTTGAAACAGCCACACAGTATTGCTATCTATGAAGTTTATGCTCAAGAATGAGCAATCGGGTTACAGACAACTACCTAAAATATCTCATAACATTTAAGCAAGCTTATGATTCCATGTTGGGCCACATTCAAGTATTTGGCTGCATATGTTACACACGGAATATGTTACACATGAGCTGTAGGCTGGACATGCTGACCCTGGAATATGATCTGTTTTGAAGAAAGCTCCATGTGCTACTGAAAGAAGGTGTATTTTGTAATTGCTGGGTAGAGCAATCTGCAGATGCCTGTTAAGTCCAGTTGATACATACAGGGTGAGTTAACTCTGAAGATTTCATTGTTGATTACTAGTTTGAATGACTTAGTGAGAGGACAGATCTAAAGTTACCTACCACTAGGTATAGCTGTCTGTCTATTCCTTTTTGTCCAGTAGTGCTTGTTTTCTGTATTTTGGTGTACCAATATTCAGGGCATATATATTTACAGCCATCATTCCTTCTTCATTTGTTGTTGTTGTTTTTAGTTGTTTTTTTTTCAAGGGTTTCTCTATGTAGCGTTGGCTGGTCACTTTGTGGATCAGGATGGCCTTAAACTCACAGAGATCCACCTGCCTCTGCCTCCCAAAGTGCTGGGATTATAGGCATGTACCACCATGCCCGGCATCATCATTCTTTCTTGATGTCTGCTTTACTGACTAATGTTAGCTTAGAGTTTTTCTTGTTGGGTAGAAGCATAGATATCGCCACACTCCTCCAGATTCTATTTGCTTAGAAGGTCATTTCCCATCCTTTCATTCTTAACCTATGTTTGTCTTTACCAATGACATGTTTTTAATGCATTCAGCAAACAGTTGAATCTTATTTTTTTAAATCTAGATGTAGAGTTCATGTCTTTTAATTGAAGTCACATTCAAAGATATAAACAAAGCTTTATCCTAATTCCTATAATTTTCTTATTTTTCTGATGTTTTTTTTCTTCTTAATTTTAGCTTACAGATCTATACTTTTACTAGAATTTTTTCCTGTATGGTAATGATTATTTTTATTCTTTATTTTATTTTTGTGTATGTTGAATTTTGTTAAGTTTTTTTTTATAATATTGGCTTTCTGGTTATGAACTCCTTTATATTATGCTTACATTGGAACATCTTTATTTTTTATTTAGCTTTGAGAACAGCTTTGCATCCTATAGCTATGTGGTTTAGAAGTTGTTTTCTTTTGGGATCTAGAGTGCCTCATTCCATGTGTTCTTGTTCTTGAGAGTTTCTGTTGGAAACATAGTTGTTCTGATGGGTCCACCTATGTAGAGAGTTGTGCTTATTTCTTGCACTTTTCAGTGTGTGGTTTTTGTTGTTGTTGTATACTCTTTTGTGTCTGTTGTGGGTCTAAGCACCTTCTATACCTGGGTGTCTAACTCTTTCTCAAGATTTGTGAAGATGTCTGCTATTATTTTATAAATATATCCTTGTATGGCTTTAGTGTATGCGGTAGAACTTTATTCTATACCAAAAAAAAATCAGTTTGGCCTTTTAATCATGTCACAAATTTTTACCTGTCTGCTCATAATGTATTTATTTTTCTCTTAATTATTGTTTGAATACTTTCACTTCTCAACTTTGTCCTCAAACTCTAAAATCCTCTCTTCTGCTTAGTCCCATGCACTGGCTTTGCAGCAAGTTTATTTGACTCAATGAGCTTTCCATTTATACGATTTTGTTTCTCCCTCTCCTCCCTTCTCTCTCTGGAGTGACCCATTTGTATTCTGCATTGTATTCCTTAATTTTTAGGTGCTTCCTTGTATTTTCTTAAAAATTGTTCATTTTCAAAAGCCACTTTTTTGAATTCTTTATATGGCCTTTCATCTACTTTATCTTGGCAGTCATTTGTTAAAGAATTCTGACTTTGGGAATAAGTCATGTTGCTTTGGTCTTCCATGTTTCTATGTTGAGATTTATGATCTGTTGGTCCTGAATCTCTTCTAATTGCATGTTAGAGATGTTTGAGGGAATAGCCTTCTCTTGGTGGTGATTTTATCATCAACTTGCTGGGAGTGTTGAGTGTATTTCTAATTGAATTTTGTATTATTAGTTTCCCTGTTTTGTTTGTTTATTTTGTTTGGTGAGGATTGGCATATTTTGGCACAACACCTAAGTGTCTGCTTTCTTCACGGGTGTGAGAAGTGTGGGGTCCTTCTACTAGATCAGGAGCTGTGTCATGACATCAGAGGCTATGGGGTAGACTCGGTACTCTAAGGTCTGAAGTGTTCTAGAATCTGCCTTTGCTACACTGTCTTATAGGCGTCACATTCTTCATCCTTGTTTTCTTTAGTTAAAGTATTTGCTGAGGTGGCGGCAGGCGTGGAATGTACATGAAGCACTCTGGCCTGACTCGTGGCTGGCTTAGCTGGACTCCCTTTAGTAGCATTGTTCCAGGGCCACATTGGCAGGCCAGCACCATTTGTTTTGTGTTCTAGAGGGTGGGGGTGGGGGGCGAGTGTGGAGATTCCTGCTTCCCAAAACAGCATGTTTCAGGCACAACTGCCTCGCAGCGGCTCACACTGAGAATTGCAGAATGCTTCTTCAGTGCTGGCAAATCACCACACAGCTTCCACATACATCAGCTGAGACCACACTGCCCTTCCCTCTGACTCTGTGTCTGTGCCGGCTCCTTCTACCCCGTGTTCCTCTCTTTCCCATTCTTTCCCCTTTTTTCTTTCTCCCCCATACCGGAGAACTGTCACTGCCTCAGCACTAATGTGCTTATTCCCATTTGTCCCAATAAAAAGACTATCCAGGTGTTCCCCAGCCTTGTCCTTCCAATATTAAACTTGAGTATGTCTTTCCCATCATCCACCTCACCGAGGAGATGTCTTCAAGCTGCTTGGAGCCAGGAAGAGTTGCTAGCCTCCAATTGACCAGCCTGGCTCCATCGTCGGCCTTGGAGTCAGGTTTAGGGACTTTAATATCTACTGGTCACTGCCCAAAATGATAGATGTTAGGCAAGTTTAACCTCTTCTCTCAGTTTAATCGACAACAGAAGAAATATAAGGGAGAAACCTTAAAAGATTAGGTAATCCCACTTCCATGTCAACTTTATTCAAATTTGAAACAAGGTCTCACTTTGTAGACAAGGCTGGTCCCGGAATTTTTGCCCTGCTGTTCTCCCTCCCACGTGCTAAGATTACCCATGCAGACTAGATAGCCAGTCTCTCTTAGTTTTAGTTAAACTATATCAAGGCATGGTAATAGGAAAACTTCTAAATTCATTACATAAAGCCAGAACCCTTGGTTCCTACCCCCATATGAAGTTACACCAACCTCATTTATGAGTATAAACATAAAATCACAGATGAATCAGTACAAAACGTATTTTAAAATCACAGCAGACAGTATTCAAGATCATGTTTTAAAAATATGTACTTATTTTAATTATATGCGCTGGGTGTTTGCCTACATGTATATATGTACACCACATGTGTTCAGTGCCTGTGGAAGCCAGAAGGTGGCAAGGAGAGGACCTCAGATCCCCCGGGACTGGAGTTAAATCGCTGGTTGTGATCCACTGTGAGTGTTGGGAACTGAACCCTGAGCCTTGGAAAAAGCAGCAAGCGCTTTAACAGCCAGGCCATCTTTCTAGCCCCCAAGATTGTGTTTTTAAAAGTACATCATGAGTTAGACAAGCTTATTCCAGAAAGGATAGAGTATTATAAAATCTACTTTATAAACTACCCTGTTAATAAAGCTAAGGAAAAAAATCATCTCCATAAATTCAGAAGCAGCACTTGATAAAATTCAAGACATATGGATTTTATTTTATTTTTTATTCAACAAATATGTACCGAGCACCTGTTCTTTTATAGCACTAAGGCTGCGTAAGTGAACAGAAACTGGCTCCATCCCAACCCTCACACCAGCAAAGGGAAACGGTTAGTGAATAAGTGAGTGAGGGGACAGGCAGTTTTACCCAGCACATTATTTACGTGAAACTCAATGACATGTGTATCGATCACATTAGTATAGTTAACAACCTCTGCCAAAGACTCACTTACATAGACACTAAAGGTTTTCTCTCAGGAGCCAGAAACAAACAAGAAGTGCTCACTCTGTCTGCACCTTTTTCATTTTAGGAGGCAGGCCCAGAGTCTCACGCCATACCTCAGGCTGGCCTTAGCTCACCATGTAGCCCAGACTGGCTTCAGACATGTGGTGATCCTCCTGCCTCAGTCTCCCAAGTCCTGGGATTCCAAACATGTGCCACTGTACCCACCATGCAGCATTTAATAACAAGTTCAAGGAAGACATATCAACAGGAGAATGCAGAACTGAAAACAGGCATTAAAGACAGATATAGGATTGTCCCCATTTGCAGATTACAAAATGATGAGTTGTAGCCACTTTTTATTGGCTGAGAAGCCGCAGCAGCTCCCATAAGCTACGAACAAGAATCCCCAAAGAATCAATGAGGACTATCCCAAACACTAGGAAGTTTAGTCAATTTGGCTGGTTTAAAAATCAACATGAAAATTAGTTGCTGGGCCAGTGAGGTGGTTCAGTGGGTAAGGGTGCTTACTTCAAAGCCTGACGACCTGAGTTCCATCCCCCCAGATCCGCATTGTGGAAGGAGAGAACCAATTCCTGCCAGTTGACCTGTGACCCCCACCTATGTGCTGTGCCACACTTCCATCCAGAAATATACTTAAGCATGTTATGTCTTTCCATAGGGTCTAGGGACCCAAACTCACAGTCCCCGTGCTGTGTGGGAAGTGCTTTTATCCACTGAGCTGTCTCCCTAGCCCTCAATACTTCTGCAAGAAGCAAACGTGGACTTGAAGAAATGACTGGACAGTGCCCTGTTATTTGAGAAGATGCAACATATGTAGTCATCTGCTTTCTGTAATGCATATGCGATACACAACCACAATAACAGATTTGTAAAGGCTTTCCTGGTAGCATAGGAGCTAACTAGGAACACCTCTTGATTCACAGTGCTATGTGTGCTGATTTGTAGAGGCTGGAGTTGCCAGGCCCGGGAACAAGCTGCTGAGGAGCAGCTTGAGAGAATATGGCTTAGCTTTGGGATTGTGCCCCTTTCATAATCATTTCTGTTATCCACACATCACTTCTCTAAACCCTGACCCAGGTGGTCCCCCCAGGGTCAAGCATTTGGGAGGTTTCCTGGTGTCAGTAGACCCAACCCTGCTGAGTGTTATGTTTCAGCTAATTTACCCACCTTTGTGTGATAACGAGCCTTCCACCAGGTCCCCACCGGGCTTTCCACTCACTAGAGATGTCACTTGAGGAGTCTGGATTCCATTGCAGCTTATCTCAGCCTTTGTGGTTTTCACCGTAGCTGGTCATCTATGGTGAGTTGTAGGTTCTTGACATCGGCTATGAAATCACGGTGTGCGTTTCCAACCTTTCTGCCTTCGATTCTTATCACTGGTACCTTCCTCCTCATCCTGAGCCCACTATATACTCACTCAGCGAGCGGCCTCCTGTTCCTCTCATCCCGGTGGACTCTCCCTCCATCTTCCATGCCTGAAAATTTGCACATTATTCAGTGCCATGTTCGAAGATTCTCTTAAAAAATAATTTTCCTTGTTTCCAGCTGAATTTGAAATGCTGGCATTTATCAAGGCAAATCGTCCTTTGATTTTGCGGTAATGTGTATCTCCTCTGAAGCTCCCTGTTCAACTGAATATTAATGCAGGCATCCTGTGGTACCTGGGTAGTTTCTGAAATAGTTTTCTTATTGCACTGCACAGAGCTGGCATCAAAAATATCCTTGAGATCAGATCAGGAGAAGCAAAGGGCTTAGCTTGGCCCACTGACCTGGACTCACTATCCAACTTGTCCATGAGATTTCGGCCTTTAGAAACTATGAATTGGCTATAATCCGAGACCACATGATTTTTTTTTCCTGGGGACCATTATAATAAGTACATAGAAATGAGGAAATATGGGATCACACCCTGGGCCAGAGTCCTTTTGAATACCTGGAACTGGCCCAGACTGCATATAAAGAAGGCATCACATGATTAACAATGTGTTTTTGATTGTTTTAATTTTATTATCAACTGTGTGTCTGTGAGTGTTGGCGGGTCTGTGTATCTAAGTGCAGTTGCTGAAGGAGGCCAAAAGAGCACGTCTTCAGATCCCTAGGCGCTGGAGTTGCAGGTAAACTGCTCCTCATAGGTGCGGGATACTACACCTGAGGTTTTCTGCAAAACCAATGTATACGGTTACACTCTCCAGCCCCAATAATATATTTTTAAATTGTTCACATTTAGAAGTGTATGTATGTGCATTGACCCATGCACATATATGTGCACATGTTTGCACACATGCTGTGTGAGGTCAGACGACCCAACACTGCTGACTCTCCCACCTTACTATTTGATTCATCTTTTAGTGGAAATTCAGCTAACAAGACAGGAGTCACTTGCAAGTATCTGTACTTTCTTTTCCTACGAATTATTCTTCAAAACCACATCTCTCTTCTCTTTCAGGAAACGAGAAGCTTTGAAGTCACAAGCAGAGAAGGTAGGAAAAATTTACTTACATCTATATCCTTCCCGGCGCTGACATTTTGGAAGCAGTTTAGCTGAAACTTGAGTCTATGGGCACCCTGTTCTTTGAAATGCTGTGTGGCCTTTCCTGCATGCTAGCTATTTGCCTCGTGGCTCAGGAACTTAAGGCTGGGTTACCTGTGAAAACAGGGACTTGTACCTGTACCTTGAAGTATCAGAGATGGCTCCTGGGATCTGGTTTGCTCACAGCCACATCCACGGTCTCTGAAGATGACTCTTACTTTTGAGTGACGTTTGAAGTCTTTTGGTTTCATCCAGCAGAAAACATCAATAATAGCCACACCAAAACAACAACAGCAGCAAAGTGGTTTACGGTTTGGGGAGTATGTTTTGCTACAGGACAGGCAAAGCCACTATGAAAAATGTTTCTGATTAGATTTTTACAGCTTCAGCTAAGCCAGAATAGAAATAACCAATTAATTTCCCCTTTGAAAACAATTCCGTGATGTTCCGTTTTCCCTGCCAGCCTTCCTTTGGCACGTTTGTTTTCTGGTCTCAGAGGTAAGCATGTACGGATGGCAATTTCAGAATCTTCTAACGGAAATTTCTCTTATTTACTTTCAGTAACAGCTAGTCTCTAATGAGCAAATGTCTTTTGTGCGATTTGTGGAATCATCTCTTTCTTGCTGGAATTGGAGGGAGGGAGTAAAGTCAGAAACCACAGGGTGTCCTAGGCCTAGCACACAGGCTTTGATTTTAGCCTTAAACACACTCTTCTCTGTGGAACCACATCCAAGAAGAGTAATGCTGGGGTAGGAAAACTACTCTTTCCTCCCAAGTCAAACATGTCTCTCCTTCTGGGGAGTTGGCACCTGAGGTATGTGTGGTGAGGAGAAGCTTGGGTAACCGCGGTACCACCTTGCCACTTGCAAGCTTGATAACACCCTGGTGGCATTGCCCCTACCAATCGCCCGAGCAACCGTTGTCTGTGCTTCTGAAAGTACACCTGGAGGATCTGGGTGACCTGATTTTAATGTGAATGTCCTGGCCTCCATGGACTCATCGGGCAGTGGCCTCGAGACCATTTCTACAGGGCTAACAAACCACATTCTTTGGATATTGATGCCAAATTAAATTGGATGATGGCAGATGGGGCGTTACTTTTGAAGATTATGCTCTCGGTGGGAACAGTGACTGTCAGCTGGAGAGAAGTAGCCGTAATAAAGGTAGATGCTGCCATGAACTATAGCTTTGAATAATAAGCTATCCCTGTGAGTACTCCTGGCTGGGAATGTCTGCAGTTAACTTGCCTGAAGGGATCACATATAAACTTAACCTTTTTTGTAATCTTACTGTCTCTGTGCTGAAACACCTATGATTAGACTGGCGTTATGGGACAGCCCCGTGTATTTCTTTCCAAAGACAAAAAAGGAAGAAAGAAAGAAAACCTTGTCTTTGGAACTAACAGGGCTTAGAATTCCTTGAGGGTGAGTATGCCAGGAAGGGCACAGTCATGGGTGGGCTATACTGTCTTCACTCACAGCTCCTGCCCCCTCAGCATCAGCTTCTGAGGTGACTGAGAACATGGTCTCTGAGCTGTTATTAGCACATCTCTCCTGACACCACAGACTTGGTTTCCTTCTATTGTGAATGTTGCTTTTTTTTTTTCTGTCAGCATTGAGCGGTTAAGAGTTTTTGATGTCACTGCGTGCCATCTGGCAATGAGAGGAGGAGGTTAGGGCCTTGAAGGATACTCCAGGTATCCTGTGAACCCACTGCCCTGGTCTGTGTGGATCTTTAGAATGATATTTAGCATCAAAAATAAAATGCTGTAAACATTTCACCAAATTATTTCTGTCAACAAAAAAGATCATAAGCCAGGCGTGGTGGTTCATGCCTTTAATCCCCGCACTTGGGAGGCAGAGGCAGGTAGATCCCTGTGAGTTTGAGGCCAGCCTGGTCTACAGAGCAAGTTCCAGGACAGCCAGAGCTTGATACACAGAGAAACCCTGTCTCAAAAACCCAAAAACCAAAACAAAGCAAAACTCCAAAATAGATGAATATTGTCCAGCAGTATACATGTTGCCCAGACCTGACCTAGAACAGAAGGAGGGTTTAGTCATGCGTAATTCATGAAGCCCGGGAGGGTTTGAGTCTATGAAAGCGTGTAGGTGTGTTTTGTTTGGGGCACCAGCTCAACCCAAGAGTTCATGTCCCAAACACGTAACACAGTGCAAGTCCCCACTGTGACTTTCCAGGTGTTTGACGAGGTCTGTGTGGTGAGGTGTGAGGGAGGCGGCCACTAACCTGGGAGATGATGGAGTCTAGGCTGAATCGCAGAGTGGGCAGGGATCAGGGAAGCGACTGCCTGTGACTTTATTCAGCGCTCCTGCAGCCTGTGTGCTTTGGGCCTCGTGCCCAGTCACCTCTGCCTCAGGCCATCCAGCTCTTTCCTGAAGCATCTGGCTTACGCTGCTAATCTACCCTATTCATCACCCAAGTGCAGAAACCTCTTCAATTCCTCTCCACGCTCCCCACAGTCCTAGGCCAGGGCCAGTAATTTATTTACTATGTTTCTTTTTTAATAGAATATTTTTACAGTTGAGAAATTTCATGGGTGCAATGTTTCTTGATCATATTCACCCCCATTCCTCCAACCCCTCCCAGATTCACCCTTACCTCTACCCTTCCCAACTTTATGTCCTTTTTTTTCAGAAATCATTGAGCACAACCTGTACTGCGTATGCGCATGAGCCTGAGGATGTCTACTGAGGCACAGGCAGACTGTTAGATGCCACACCTTTTTAAAAAAATGACTCTCCCATAGCAAACAGCTGTCAGTAGTTTGCAAGCTAGAGGTGGAAGGTAGTGAGCCCCTCCCCATCCATGATAGAATGTTGACTGGCTTGATCTCATGTAGGTGAGTTCAAGTGCAGTGATCCAGTAATGCCCAGAAGATACTGTTTCAGCACAGTCCTCTCGGCCTCTGGCTCTAAGAATCTTTATGCCCCTCTTCCTTCTCTTCCTTGATGTTTCCTAAGCCTTAGACACAGAAGATATGGTGTAGATGTCCCAGTTATGGCTGAGCACTCCACAGTCATTTTTTTCTCTGCATTTTGACTGGTTGTGACTTTCTGTGTTAACCCGCTGTCCACTGCACAAAGAAGCTTCTCCGCCGAGGGCTGAGAGTGTCATCAATTTATGGGTGCAGAAAAACACGAACATCTTGGGCTAGAGAGATGCTCAGAGGTTAGGAATGCTGGTGGCTCTTCCAAAGGTCCTGAGTTCAATTCCCAGCAACCACCCGATGGACTGCAACCATCTAAAATGAGATCTGGTGCACCCTTCTGGCCTGCAGGCAGAACACTGTAGACATAAGTGAATCTAAAGAAAAAGTAACATCTTGCACATTGGGAAGCTGAAGATGGCTTGATGTTTTGTCCATTTAAAAACATAGCAATAGTAAGTTTATCCCTAGAGCCTCCCATCCATGGTTTCTTGGCTAGATTCACAGTATCAGTCACACATTTCCTCCTGTGGAGCAGGCCTCCTATCCAGTCATAAAGTGGTTGATAAGCTCCATAATGCTTGCCACTCTTGCACCCACAGATGTATCTCGTAGGCTGGTTGCCAGTTCATAGCTGGGCAAGGCTGGTGATAGATAACCTTTCCCTCCCATCAGGCCACCTAGGACCTTGCGGCAATAATTACTTCTTGAGTTAAATACAAGCTGCCCTTTTCCACCCTGGGCTCATCTCCATAATACACCAGTGAAAACCCAAGACCCTTGGGTTTTAAAAAGATAATTTAAAAGAGATATTCTGGATTGTTACTACAAGTCTTTAAGATACTATTACAGTTCTTCAGTGTGCATTGCCATCTCTGGTAATGTTATAGCCAAGCATGTTCTAATAAAAAGAAAGCACACATTCTGTTTATATCTGTTAGATGTTCCTGGGCGATGCATTGATGAGAGGGCCTCAGGTTCAAATGAACTTGGTGTCACGTGGTGATTGTAGAGCTACATTTTAAGACTCTGTTCTCAAAGAAAACATACAGACGGACAAAAAAAAAATAGTACAGTGAGGTACTAAGCCAGAATCTGTGAGCATGATCTGATTTAATAGGGTCTCTATTGACAATAGACATACCAACTTAAGATAAAGTCATACTGGATTGGCTTTGGCTTTAGTCTCATGAGTGGTGGTGGGACCTTCATATATAGACACAGAAGAAGAATGCCATGTGAAGGTAGAGCAGGGCGTTGCTGGCAGCCACTAGCTAAGGAGGGGGCGGGGCAGAGGACTGTTCCCCAGAGCCTTCAGAGAGGAGTCCAGAACGGGTACTCCTCCTTAGATTTTGGTCTTCTGGTTTTCAGAACTGTGAGAAAATGAACTCCCTGCCTTTGAAGCCTCCTAGTTTGTGGTACTCTAATGCATCAGCCCCGGGGCACCAGTACACTCAAAGTGCTGAACTGAAAAAAATAAAATAAAATAAAAACAACCCAGATGAGTTGCAAGGCGGTTGAGTTTGTTTGGGCTGCAGAATCGCTCTGGCTTTTGTGTTAAATACACTCTCAGCAGGGAAGATGATAGGCAGCAGTCCCCAAATCAGCTTCCCAAGGGATGAAACAAATTTAACTTAGTTGTCCTGGTGTTCATGGCTGGCCCTGCACTCAGTGCCTTCTCGGGGCCTACTCCAGCGAATCCAGGCAAGGGGAGAGCTTCCTCAGTGGCCAGGTACCAGGGCTGCGCTGCCTGGGAGGGTGAGGTAGGCTCAATGATGCCTACTCACTCATTATGAAGCTCCAGAGAATTCTGTAACTCGCCTTGAGCGTCAGTACGCCATGTCACAAGCCGAGCAGGCAGTGCCTTGCACTTGAGGCATCCCCCTTCCTTTCCGTGTTGCCAGTAGAGACAAGGACTGTAGCGGAAAGCCACCTGTAGAGGCCTTTTAAAAAAAAAAACTCTACTTTATTTGGGATGTTTAGGCCTCCACCTCCTTTCCACTAATCCCTCAACTTTAAGTAGGAAAGAGAAAAGGTTGGGGGAGGGGGGTGTCCCAGACCCCTTTACTTCTCCAGGCCAGTTAGGCAAGCGGTTCTTTTAGGGCTCTTTGCCAATCCCCATCAACCGCGGACACAGCTAGCAGTCGCTGCGCCTCGGAAGTGTCTCTCTCTGTCTGTCTGCTCCAAACCGCCACACTGTCTCTGGTCTCCAAACTGCCACATGCCACACACCACCACCAAAGTTCCCACAGAACACCACACGGTTGCTTTCTTGGTCTCGTACTTATACTCTCAGAGTCCTAGACCACCCGCCTCTCCATGCGGCACGTGGAATAGTGTTACCAGCTGGCAAAGATCACTCCCTGCACATGACAATTAACAGCTGTGCACAAACTCTAGCCCAACTAAAATCCCACACTGGGGATTAAAGCAAAAGCATATTTTCATAACATACAAAGAGACCGAAACTTCCATTACAAAGGACTCTCTCTGACACCCCCTCCCCACAGGACCGCTGCCTCTCCATTACACCCCACACTTATAGGTGGTGGCTGTTTAAGTTGCCAGCCTCATCAAGAGAGAGATAGCACATAGCATTGGCTGCCAAACCTACATCACTGAGGGCAACTCACAAAGGGAAATTCCTAGGACTTTGTATCCAAATTGGGCTTGTAGTAATGACTCTCTTACAGTAGGGAGGATTGGGATAGGACAAGACCACAGGGTGTCCTGCTTAGAGGCCAGCTGGCCAGGGGGCTCCAAGGATCGCCCTGTCTCCGCCTGCCCAGCACCAGGATCACAGACTCTCACTAGCCTGCCCGGCATTTTCACATGGGTGATGGGGAAATCTTAACTCCAGGCCTTGCTTCTCCACAGCAAGCCTTCTAGCCACTGAGCCCTCATCCTAGCTCCGGCACAGTTCTCTCCGCAACCCTCTCCAGACACCCGAAATTTAATTTCAGCCTTTTCTGAAGCTTCACAGTGAAGAGTTGCCAACCTTGGTCCTTCCGAGACACTCCCATGTCCGCTCCGAGGGCGGATGCTGATTGTGCCTGCCAGAACCCATCGGCTCATACCAGCGTTTTTCTCTGACTGATCCCATCACTTTGAATTACAGCTGTGGGAGTGCCCTCGAGCTCCGGGAGCGAGTGGCTTGGATAATTCAGCCCTTGTCAGCTATCGCTGAAGGGCAGGAGGTGATCTGTAAGCTATTCCAGATGTCTGTGATTGTGCTGTGATTAGGGGCTTGAGTTTGGAGCTGGGCACTGGGGTGTCGTGTTATATTACTGGCTCTCCCAAGGATGGTTCACTTACTGTGTCCCAGCCTTAGCCAGCTTGGCCTGGCTTTCCAAGCAAGACAACAGGGAGGGCAAGGCTGCTGCTGTCTTCAGAGGAGAGGAAGAAGTGACTGTCACCCTTAGCCTAGGTGGCTCTGGGTAACTTAGGCTGCTTAGAGCAAGGCAAATCCCCCAACTAAACAGGGCCTGCCAGCGCTGAGTGTGAAACTGGTACTCTGGCTTCCTGAAAACCCTTGGAACCAATTCCCAGTTGACAGCTGCCTCTAATGGCCCCTTTATCTTTCTGTGCATCTGGGGGAACTTGAGCTAGAAAGATCCTTGTGGTGTTTGCCATTAGTTCTGATTTTGTTTAGCAGATGTTTTCTGGATCTCTCAGTTGCCTGCATAATGTGTCTTAGTTTAATGTGAAGTGGCTGACTCTGGGCTCAAACAGATGAATGGACTACCGGGTTTTTTTTTGGGGGGGGGTTAGGTTGGGGCTAGCTCCTTTAATGGCTGCAGATGGAGGGAACGTAAAGAAAACCAACCAGAGTTGACAGTGCTTGGGACAATGAGTCCTATGCAGTTCTAGACTTCAACCTAGGCAGGGTAAGAAGTTCCCCGTTCCCCGTACCCCAGCCCTTCACTCCTCAACACTGGAACACTGTTCATTCTTGCACAAATGCTGGGCTCAAAGAGCTTGAGAGTGACACTCTCCTCTTTACATTCCTGACTCAGCAGATTGGCTTTTTTCGTGGCACGCTGTCTTTTTTTTTTTTTTCCAGCAGATAGAGTTGTACCCAGCTGCCCCAAGGTAGATGGGAGATGAGCAGCCTGCTGCTAGAGTGTCTGTTCAAGTGCTGGGATTCCACACTCAAGCTTTTTTTGTTTGTTATTGTATAATTGTGTGTGTGTGTTCTGTTAGCCTAACTCGGATCATCAGGCAAAGCCGCCTGCTCAGCCATGTCACCGTTCCTGCTCACTCGATGACCACCTCTTAAGTACAGTGCTCATGGGGCCATGTTTTGGGGGATTACCATCAC
Source organism: Pachyuromys duprasi (assembly GCA_028658305.1). NCBI lineage: Eukaryota > Metazoa > Chordata > Mammalia > Rodentia > Muridae > Pachyuromys > Pachyuromys duprasi. The sequence goes on from CM053757.1 coordinate 39,885,653, forward strand.
AATGCCTGCACCACGGATGTCTATCTAAATTTCACAGGGAAGTCACATTGTCAAATAGGTAACGATTTCTGTCATGGTTTCATTTCTGAAGGTTTCTGACCCGAAGAAATAATAGAGGAAAAGAGAGGGTTATTTGGTTTACTGTTCCAGGTCACAGTTGGTTATCACGGGGGAGTCACATCATCAGGAGCTTGAGACAGCTGATCACACCACAGCCACAGTCAAGAACAGAGAGAGTCAATGCACCTATGCCCCCTGCTCGCTCACTCAAGAAGTTTTCTTCTCTCTTACACAGTTCAGGGCCCTGTCTGGGGAATGGTGCCCTGTAGTGGACGTCTCCGTTTCTTTAAAAACTCAGTTATGTTATGTAAATATATTTTTGTTTTAATCCCAAGTGTGGGATGTGGAGTTGCTTTTAGTTTGTCCGCAGCTGATAACTGCCTCGTGTAGGGCGTGGTCTTTGCCAGCTTATAACAGCCTCATGCAGGCTCGAAGAGGCTCGAGATTTTTGCCTCTGGAATTCTGTGGACTTCTGGGATAGAGAGAGCGAGGGGATGGAGGAGGTGGACAGACGGAGGAGGAAGAAGGCTGCTTGTCCATTCAGCTGTTGCTGGACCGCTAGGTATCCTGACATCTGAGATTGGTATTGCCCCCAAAGAACCCGACGACACTAATCAGCCGGAACTAAGTCTAAAGAGGTTTACGTTCCCTTTCCCTTCCAACCTTCCTCTCATACCTGGGGGCGGGGGGTTGGAATAGAGGGAAAGGCATAAGGAACTCCCAATAAAGCAGAGTTTATAAAGGAGCGCCTACAGTGTTGCCCATAGTGGGCGGGGCCGATTAATAATCCTGCAGCTCCCTGCCGATGTGACCACAGGACAACCTGCCCTAGATAATTTCTCAACCAAGACGCCCTTCTGGGGTGATTCTAGGTTGTGTCAAGTCGACTGTTACAATTAACCAGCACAATTTTCCAAAGGCGTGGAATGCTGCAGATTCACAAGGATCAGGAGAGCAGCCCTTTCCCAGGCCCTATCCTTATGACCCTGGCCCTCCATGTCCAGGGGAGAGGGAGCTGGGCACACTCTTCTGGGACTGACCAAGTCCTCATTCGGGCACGGTTTTCCCAACACCCCTGAGCATCCATCAAAAGTTAAGATTGACGTTTGTCATCTTCCTTCCTTTCTTAGCTCCCAAACCAGAAAGAGCCTCTACCTTCTAGGAACCCTTGAAATGGTCTTCTCTCTGCAAGCACTGAAGCTTTGTGAAGCTGTTTGCTCCAGCATATTAATGTGCCATCGGCAAGCCTTTGGAGTTAATTATCTGTGACTTAAGAACCATTTATTTCTGTCTCTTTGTCTCATTGTCACCGAGTACTTTTCTTTATTAGGAAACGAAGTAGAGAACCCAACTGACCATTATGTCCTAATTCTCTGGCTGTCATCAAAATTAGTTTACCTCTTAAAAATTCTTTTTAACAGCCCCCACCCCCCAAACCTGTGCCATCTCATTATTTTCAGATCGTGTTGTCTCTTAACAAATCTTTAATTTCTCTGCTTTGGCACGAGCTGAGCCCAAACTGGGACTAAGCTGAAGGAGGAGGCAGCTTGTCTAAATTAGCGAGGCTGTCAATGTTCTTTCATGATTTATCAGCCTTACTAGCTGAGCAGTTGGCTTTTCCTTTCCCTTCCCTGCGGCTATGATGGGAGTATCACAGTGTGTCTTCTGGGGTACACGTGCTGATGACCCTGAAGGGTTTTTCCAGGTCAGGTGACCGGAGGTGAGAGGGCCTATGAGTTATAACTGGTTCATGGGTCCCTATACAATCCTATTTGATTGGGTTATACTTCTTGCCCAAGGCTTCTAGTCAGTTCCTGGAAATGCTTCCGGGCCTGCTTATAGAGGGCCTGGTGTATAATGTTGGATTTCACCCTAGAAAACAAGACCTTGCCTCGATGTCCCCAGGAAGTGAGGACCTTCGTGTTAGAGAAATAAGCAGGTGGGGTGGACACTGGCTCAGTGGTATGTTGATGAAAACCCACAGCCCCTTGGGACCAAGGGTTCAGCCAATGATAGGGGGGCTTAGGTGGTATCTGGGTGTGGTTGGTATGTGAGAGGGTACACAGCCAGTTTGCCCCTAGACTAGCGTCTCCCATATTTCCCCATCTTTGCAGGCCATGACTCCTCAGTTCTTCCTGGGCCACTTGGCTGTCCTCTCACTACTTCGAAGGCGATGTCCTGGGGCCACTGGACAGTCAGTGTCGGTGATGGAGAAACCACTCTGTGAAAAGGTGGCACAATTTCTGGGTCATTGGTTGTTAAATGGAAGTTTCCTTGGGGGTGATTTAAAGGCGCTATGTGTACAGAGATGAGGAGCCATGATCCCCGGTAGCTGAGTTAGCTGAGGTGATATAGGAAGGTCCTGAGGACAGAGAGGCTACCTATGTGCCCACAGCTGGCCACCTTACAGGTAGAGGGGTCTTCTCTAGAGTGTGAGGTAAGATGGGAAGGACACCAGCGCCTGGTAAAACAACCCCTGAATGGTCTGCTGAAGGCAGGCATTACCAGGCAGGTTCTTAGAGGAACAGAGTGGTAGAATTATACATATTATGAATGGAGATTGAGACTAGCTTACACGATAGGGCTGAGTAGTCCAACAGTGGCTCTTGGTAGGTTGACAAGACCAAGATTGCCATAGCTTCTCAGACCATACCTCAGTAGTCCCAATACATCACTGAAGGCCCAAAAGCCCTGGGAAAGTCACTGTATTCAATCCATAAGAACCTGGAGTCTTACATCAGTGGGAGATGGCCACAGCAATGATGGACACACTTTCCCAGAGAGAGCAGAAGGCTGACAGGCAATGCTGCTTTCTCCGTGGGCTGCTGCTTATCTGTCCTCAGCCAGTCCTCCCTGGAAACATCCTCAAATACAGGTTATTCTAAGTCTAGCCAAGTTGACAATCAAAACACACCACCACCGAGAATCTCAAGTCTTTGTCCAAAGGATGATTTTCTTAGCAGAGGATCTCCCTTGGCTGCCTCCCCCATGCCCGCTGCAGGACTTGTGTGTAACTGGACAATCTTGGCTTCGGAGTTGCTGGCTTCAGGCACCCTTGATGTGGGGCTCAGGGACCTGGCTTTTCCCTTCAGTTCACCCTTTAGGCTGGCTTCCCTTACAGTGAGTGCCAACCTTTCTCCTCACAAAGAAAGTTCAGCAGAAGAGGGCTGACCTAGCCTCGGTCTCTCACTGAGGTGCAGGAGTTCCCTGGGGCTGTACACACTTGGGTCGCATAGCTCCCCCCCCCCCCCCGGCTCCAGTGAGCCAATGGCTGAGAAGTATGGGAGAGTCATCAGCTGTGCCCTGTTGGCACATCATAAACCGATATGGGAGGAGGTTGACTCCCTAAATGACAGCTGGGGCGTGGAAGCAGAAAGGTTAAAACAACACTCTCTGGAGCTAAGGAGACAGCTCAGGGCATGAACCACTTGCCTCACAAGCCTGAGCCTGAGTTCAGATTCCCAGAATCAATATTAAAGCCAGAAGCAGTAGGGCAAGCACCTGCAATGCTGGCATGCCCTGTCTGGAGATGGGAAGCAGAGACAGGAGAATACCAAGAAGCTCCCTGGCCAGCTAGCCCAGCTTACAGTGCCTCTCAGCCAGAGCTGCCACCAAGGCCACTGTTCATTAAGCCATTTCCCATTTCATACAGTGTGTGTGTGTGTGTGTGTTTGAAACAAGGTCTTACTATGTAGCCCCAGCTGGCCAACAAAGACCAACCTGCCTCTGCCTCCTGAGTGCTAGGCTGAAGGACAAAGGCATGCACCACACTGTCTACATTTTTCAGCCAGTTTGGCCACAAACTTTCCTTCAATCCTGCAAGTAAGAAGGACTCCAATATAAACATTTTTAGAATAGCCTCACTCATTCCCCCTATACACCTTCTGAGATGGGGCAGTGCACTCTCATTTTGTAAATAGGAAGAAAAAAAAAAACACAAAACACTGGGTGGTGGGGAGTTGAGATTCAGCTCTGTAGGAAACTGATCACAGAGCTGAACTACAGCTTTCCCAGAGGCCATTGGGGAAAATACATTTGCTTTGGATATCCGACAGTGTTTGTATTATTCTGTTCCAAAGTTCAGGCTCAAACGTGGACTCCTTGTTCTTCATGTGACAGGCTTGCAGGGATGGATGGAGGGCAGAGGACCAGGCAGGGCTCTTGATGGTGGTGAGCCTTGTTTGCTTGGGAGCCCTGGCTTGCCGCAGCCACAAAGAAGTGGAGGCGAGTTACGGGAGGAAGCAGACATTCCAACCTGTGTGTTTTACCAATTTTAGGATTCCTTTTAGACTGGAAGCGAGATCCCATCCAGCTGCCTGGCAGCTTTATCTGATGTCCTATCGTTTGCATGAGCCACTGAGCCACTCAGACACAAGACTGGAGTCCCGTGGCCAAGAGGAGCAGATTACAGCACATGCTCAGATCTGACCTCATGCTCAGACACTCGAGCTGAACAGAAAATGACCTGACCTCTTGCTTTGTTTTTAAAGAGGGTGGGTTTGTAGAAGCGGGCTGTGGAATAGTTTCCACCCTCTTAACCAATCTGAAATGAGATCTTGAAGTGTTCCTAAGCTGTCCCTGCTCTAAAAGTGCTTTGTGATTTCTCTTCTTCATCTGTTTTTTTACACTCGTTTGTTTGTGTGTGTGCGGACACTTGCACCATGTGGAAGTCAGAGGAGAAGCGTGAGCGTCACTCATCTCCCTCTACCGTGTGGGTCCCTGGCATCAAACTGAGGTTGTCACCTGGTGGCAAGTGCCTTTACCCACTGAGCCAGCTCACCAACCCCGAGGTGTCCTCTTTCTAAGGTCTTGAAACAAACCTGTGAGGTAGAAAGAGTCAAATGCTATCTCGTTGCTGTTAGAAGAGGAATCAAGTTCAGGGACCGCACGGGACTCATCCCAGGTCACACAGCTTGTAGCTTCTGGTTCAGTGTTCTCGTTAAGCTTACTTGAGGGAGTTTATAAGCTAAAAGCCAATGGGCTGGGGCTGGGGAAGTAGCTCAGGGTCTAGGTCTTGTCTAGCCATGCACGATGGTTGTCCCTAGCAGTGCCTACCAGGCATGGTAGGATGTGCATGGAAGGAAGACTCAGGAGGATCTGAAGTTCAAGGTCATCCTTAGCTAAAGAGAGAGTTAGAGCCTATGCTGAGCAACTTGAGATTGTATCTCAAAACAAGCAAAACAGCAGAAGCAACAGCAGCAACAACAAAACCAAAAAGAAAGCAGAGATTTAAAAAAAAACCCTTTGGGACCCTTTGGGGTGTGCTCTTTAAGATAAAATACTGCAAAAAGAATTTCCCTGTCAACGTAATGATCCCTTATTTGGAGAATCAGGATATTCAAAATGTGAGTCAAGTCATGTTCAGGGTGCTTGTCTATGCTGATGTCTAGTACCAAATAACATAGTTTGTGGTTTAAAACTATGAGAGTTTAAAACAGAGCCCCAAACTCTCTTCTCTGGGGTAGAGAGATGGCTCAGCAGTTAGGAGCACTTGACTCAGATCTGAGCAGCTCAGCATATCCACTGAGCTCAGTTCCCACAACCCAGGAGGCTAACAACAGTCTGTAAGCCCAGTTCCGGTGGATCCAACGCCCTCTTCTGGCCTCCGTGGGCGCCAGGCTCATGTGCACACACATACATGCAGGCAAAACACTCAAAACACATAAAGTTTTAAAAATGGAAAGAAAAATAAACCGAGCTTTGCTGCCATGTGTCTATCAGTGACTCCCAAACCCAGATGGACAGTTCTGCAGCTGTGCGGAGAGCTCCTTGTGTCCTTGGTGGTTCTCTATAGGGTTTCTTTTCTTCTCTTTTATTTAAAATTTTGCATTTGTTGTGTGCATTCTTGCAAGTGTGCTCAAATGTACATGCCACCGTGCACGTGTGGAGGTCAGAGGACAACTTTGTGGAGTTGGGTCTCTCCCTCCTCCTCTAAGTGGGTTCTGGGGATCAGAGACTCAGGCCATCAAGCTTAGTGGTAGACCCCCTTCAGCCCCTGAGCCATCCCACCTGCCCCTTCTGAGGGGCTTCTGCTGAGCAGGACAATATGCATGTACAGACGAAGGAAACAGGGATGTCCTCCAGTTCTTTTGGACACGGCACACCTTTCCAAAACAAGGAGGTGGGACCAGTGACGCTTTATTTCTTCTTGTTTGACAAGCTCAGCAGTATCTGAGTGTTTAGGAAATAATGGAACCATTGCTTCTTCCTCCAAGAGATTTCTGGAAGCAGAGCTGTCCAGGGCTGAACAATCTGTCCAAATCCCACATCTCAATGCAGAGTGTCTCAGAGGAAGACAGGATGAAGTCCTCTCAGAACCCAATGCTTTAGAACACTCTTAGTTCAGAGGGTACCCATGCCACGCCCCATGGCAGGGTCCAATAGGATGCGGGAGCCGTAGATCTGAGATGCTAAAATTATAGGGAGATGCAGGTCCATACGTCAAACCACATTTAGGTGACCTGGGAAAATAGCAGGTGTGCCTAGCATTCTGAGAAGATTCACATCCCAAGTTTCCACAGGTCAGCCCCATAGCCAGTCTTCATAGTTGTATCCTTGCCACCAAGCAAGGGGGCCAGACATGGAAACAGCCACACCCTCTATAGAATGCGATTCATGGTAGCATCCCAGCTACTCAAATGCAGACGGAAGGTTCCTGAAGCTGTTGTGGTTTGCAAATGAAGTGCCGCCTTCCCAAAGGGCCATGTGTTACAGTTTGGCCCCAGCTGGTGGCACTTGTAGGAGGTGACTGAAGAGTGAAGCCCTGATTGACCAATGGGTCAATCTATAGATGACTTCATACCTGACTGAGCTGTGAGGAGGAGGGACCTGGCTGGAGAAGGTGTTACTGAAGAAATACCTCTGAAAGGGTACATCTGACCCCTTGTCAACCTCTCCCCATCTTTCCCCTCTCTGCTTCTCTGCTGCCAGGAGGTAAGCAGCTTTCTTCCACTGTGCTCATCTGTTCTGTGTCACCAGAGCCCAGGGATCAATGGATACTGAGAATTCTGTAACTCTTCTGTATTCAAGGGGCTGAGAGAGACCTTTGCACATGCACATGGCATTCCTGTTGGCTGCTAATGGAAAATAAAAATTAAAAAACACCATTAGGGCTCTGTCGCCACTTTCCTTTTGAACACTCATAAGTCACTTTAGGTTCCATTAAACTTACCAAACTTCTGCTGAGCCATCTTGGATCCTCCAGTTTACAAAGCAAACACAAGCTTCTCCAAGACCTCTGAGCCCAGTTCCCACTCCATAGTTATTTCAAACATAAGGTAGCCCACAATGCAACCTGTAACCATTATACTATCAGCCTATAGGCTTAGATATCAACCTATAGGAGTGTTTTTTCCTATTTTAATTTGAATGAGGTGCCATTAAAAAAAAAGGAACATTTTGCATATGTTATTCAAAAATAATTCTGAGCCCACATAGCATCCTGCAAAAACCACCCTGGAGGCAGCCATGTCCCCAGATGTGCATTCTCATCTGTCTGACACAGTCCACACACACCACACCCTTGGGCATCTCTGATACCACGAGCTGGATACAGTACAGGAAATATATGCACCATGTGGAAAGCCTTGGAAGGTTGCATTCATCAAGCTATCTGTGTGGCTTTAGGAAGCATCTGGGTTCATTTATTTTATTCTTATTTAGTGTGTGTCTCTCTGTGTGTGTGTACATACCGCAACATGGGGTAGAAGTCATAGGACAACTTGGAGGAATGAGTTCTTAGCTCTCACTGTATGACTTGCAAAGGTCATACTCAGGTTGTTAGGCTTGGCGACAAACATCTTTGCCCACTGATCCATCTCACAGATCTAACACAGCAGATGCTAACCACAGCACAGCGGTCAATGTCAGTAAGAAGACAGCAAGGGGCCCACTGTAGCCCCAGAGGCAGGGACTTACCCATACCTACTCCTCACCCCTTTGAAGATATCTGCTGACATGGTGGCTAGAAGCGGGCCCTTGGCTTCCCCATTCAGCCATCTTCATTTCTGTTATTAAGCCCTTGATCTATAAACATTCGCTCTAGGCAAGAGATTTGCAATCAAGCGTTGGGTGTGGTAATTAATATGTGTGCCTCTTCATGTCAGCAGCACAAATTTAAAACAGTGTTGCTTAAGCATTTAAAAGACACTCCACATGTGTTGAAGTAATTACTTTCCAAAGATATTTCCCACTGACGTCCCGTTGCATCTAAATACGTATTTATAGGACTCGGTAGACTAGAAGAGTTCTAATTGATATATTTCAGTTCACTGGGTTAAAAAAAAAAAGAAAAGATATTTTGAAGCATATTTTTAATCAGTGTGTCTGTCCCAAGGATAGTGTTTGGCATCTCCAAGATCAGTCATGTGGTGTTAGAACAGTATTGCCCGTGGTGGGCTCCCTGCACAGATTTAGAACTTAATGAGAGGTGACAGGTGCAGCCGAAGCATGACTTGTGGCCAAAACTTCGAATCTGGGCTCATGCATGTCCTAGAGCTCAGAGGGGCTGACGAGCTACCTCAGTGTCATTTTATTAATGTGCAAAATGCATGTGACACACAGCCACTGCCCTTGTGTGGCAAGAACTAATGCTCGCTGAGTTGCGAGTGTTGTTCTAATAAAACAGTCTTAATTGTTCGCTCTGTACGTTTTCTGTTTTATTGTTTTTATTATTTCTCTTGCCTCCGTAATTGGTAATTATTGGGTTCCCATTAATTCTTTATTAGTCAGTTTATAAACACTGTCTTGTGATTTATCCCCCTGCTTATTCTCGCTCTCCCCCAAATGTCATTAGCAGAGGCAAGAGACCAGTGCGCGCCGGTCTGCCTGCATCTAATGGGGCCAGCAGGGCTAGGAACGGCTTCTCATGGCTCAGTCTTGTCTTCAGGACTGATCATTCCCAATTACTTGGTTGCTTTGCTGTGAAAGGCTGAATGGGAAGCCCAGGAGGTTTATTAGAAAAGCATTCTGAGAAGCAGTAAGAAGCGTCTTAGCCAGATGAACAGTGTGGCAACAAGGACACTAAGCTTTTTTTCCTTCTTTTTTTTTTTTTCAATGGAAGAGAAGAGGGAAAAAAGTGCCCTTGGGGCTTGGGATAAGCCTCCTGAATGTAAATGACCATGTAATGTGGCATGCTAGGTAAGAGGTCAAGGAATCATCATTCATACAGAGCAGAGAAGCCATGGCCCTCGAGCCTGAGACATGGTGTCTTGACTGCGCTTGTAGCTACTGCTACTCAGGTCCATTCTCCTGCGTCTCCCCTGAGATCCCATATGATCTCCAATCATGTTCTCCTTTTTTGGGGGTGGGGTGGGGGATGCAGCATTAACAAATTCTGTAGGCCGCCATTCTGAGTTAAGACCCAACTCATTTGGATCCTGCATGAACTTTCTCTAGGGTGATGGAAACAAACGTTTATTTGCCCCACATAAGACACATAAGTTATGGAGTACAGACTAAAGTAACATTCCACATAAGGCTAGTGTGATGGCTAGTGTCCATTGTCAGCAGACTCTAGAATTACCTGGGATCCCCACCTCTTGGGGTGCCTGTGGGGGTTATCTTAATTGCCTTTCTTGGAAGACTCATCCACTATGGGTAGCCCCATTCCCCTGGCTGAGTCTTGAACTAAGTGGGGAAAGGAATACATTTGTCAGTGCTTTATGCTTTTGGACTGTGAAAGCAATGACTAGCTTCCTCATGCTCTTAATACTGCGACTTTCACAGTGCTGGACAGCATCCTTGAACACTGAGCCAGACTACACCCTGCCTTCCTTAACTTGCCTACCGAATGGTATTTTATTACAGCAACTAGAAAAACAACAACAGAGACAGTTAGCCCAAGAATCAATGGATTTATTGGGCTAACTCACCAAGGTTCCTCACAGGAGCCTGAGTGACACACAGCTATATCGCCAGAAAAAAATCTTGCCCCTTCATGCAGCACAACTTTACCACAGCTGTAGAGATGGAATTCCACACCCCCCACCTTAAAAAAAACAACTTTTCATTCTCCACATATTCTTGCACCTCCTATGACCAGATGTATCTTGGGAATGGGCATGTGTAAAGTGTGTATGTGTGTGTGTGTGTGGCTAAACTCATGGAAAAGCACTTACCAACCCCCATCATAAGTGGGAGGGCATCATTCTACACCATCGGAACTTTATCTGGGCCTGCATTTTTTTTTTAAGAAAATGATGGTTATAAGTTCATCTACTTGTATGGGAAAGCTGTGGATTAAATATCTACCAAAAAACAAAAACAAACAAACAAAAAAAAACTTAACACAGCATAGCTCACTTTCTGACCAGGTTCTGAGCTGCTTTTAATTAATACGTTTTATTGTTTGAGAATTCCATGCACTCGTATGTGTTTGGATTAAATACATCCCCGTTCCCTTCCCTCCACTTTCTCCCCTATTTTCCCTCCTGTTGTCATATGCTCCCCCCCTTTCTCTCTCTCATCCTCCCACCATCTACTTAATATTGCTTCCATGTGCAGGCTGTAAGGTCATCTGTTGGAACATGGACAGTCTCTTGGGGGCTACATCCCTGAAGAAAACTGACTCCCTCTCCTCCAGCAGCCATGAGTTGCCTTGGTGTAAGACCTTATGAGCTCCAGCTGACCCATGCTGGGATTTTAGCTGGTTTCATCTGGAACGAGCCTTGTGCATGCAGCCGCAGCTGTTATGGGTTTGTACATGCAAAGGCCCCATCGTGTTGGCCAACAGTTTTGATGCAGACGTCCACTTGTGGCTCTCACAATCTTTCATGATGATCCCTGAGCCTTGTGGGAGCAGGGTATGATACAGAGCTGAACATTCCACAGTCTCTTATTCTCTTAATGTTAGCCATTTTGAGTTTCTGTATTACTCTTCTATAAAAAATAGGCTTCTTTAGCCAAGTGGTGGTAAGAACACGCCTTTAATTCCAGTACTTGAGAGGCAGAGACAGGTGGATCTCCGTCGTCTACCATACAGAAAAACCCGGTCTTGAAAAACCATAACCGACAACAACAACAAAAAAGTATTCCCTGATAAGGATTGAGAAACACACTGATCTTTGATCTACATGTATAAAGCTAAAATCTTAAGGGGGGGGGGAGCTTATTATTGTATCTATTTAGTATAATAATTTATTTCTCCCCTAGGGCATGATCTAGTCAGCCATGGAGTTTTGGCCTGGGTTCCATCTTGTGAAGTGGCAAAAAAAAAATATATTCATGCCACTGTTGTACCTTGTACCAATGGTATATCTTGCCAGGCTAGTCATTACTGCAGCTCACAGAGTTTACATCTGGGTAATACTGTTGACTACTTCTCTCCCTCAGTAACATGTATAGAAGGTACACACACACACACACACACACATAGTTAGGACACTACTACAATCTTAGATTTCCATATGGCATTTTCAAAGATCTTTAGTCACTTCTCCCCATACTCACTCCTCTATCTACCCTGCCACCCAATACCACCTGGGCTCTAGTCTGCTTCCCTTGAAGTCCACCCCCCCACTCCTCCCCTTACCCCCTGTCACGGCTCTTCACTAGTTTGCTGCCTTCTATGATTGCTCCTATTGAAACTTACATATCTCAAGATTCAAAGCTAGCAAAGATGAGATGTCTTTCCCTGTTGCCCTTCACACTTGGCTATTGTCTGGTCCCATTTGGGGTCTCCTGGGTTTGTATCCTCTCCCTCTGTATGCCTGCGGGCGAGTCTTCAGTGAGGCAGGGAGTCTTCAGAGAATGCTTGCTGAGAGGCATTGCTCAGGAAGTCATGGATTAAAGCAGGCCAACTGATTTTCTTTTATCCCTGCTAGGTAATCACATTTATCCGCTGAGTGGGGAGGGGAGTAATAAAGTCAAAACCCTGGGACTGTTTGCACAGGCTGCTGTTCCTGCCACGTAGGAGATGAGGCACCTTAGCTGACTTTATCACTTAAAGCGATTGAAAATTATAGGTAAAATATCCCAGCCATCCTTTAAAGGCATTGGTGGGAAGGCAGGGAAGGAAAGTACTGATAGAAAAGCCAGGAAAGCCAGAGAACGCAGGAAATCAGGGCTTAGAGGCAGACATTATTGCTTTGAGAGTTTTCCTGCGCCAGTGACATTGAGCTCTGATGTTTGTGACCTCGGGAGGCTTAGGGGTTGGGAGCTGAGCCCAGGACACATCAGTTTATTAGAAAACCCACTTCAGCTACCACCTAGCCCCTGCCAGGCCTCAGTGTCAGTTCAGGGTTAAAGCAGAAATCACCAGGCCCCACCTTCTCTCAGAAAGGAATGAAGGAAATTTCTTGTCTTAGAACATGGTGCCGGGCAAAGGAAGGAACAAAGAGAGCTTCTCTGAGAAGATGCCCAACCTGTATTTTTACCAGGGTTCTTGTGGTAGGAGTTCTTGAGGAGGCCTCCAGCCAAGAACTGGCCTTCACCGCCCCCAATTCAGAGAATTCTAGGGTACCTGGTGGAGTAAACAAACCTGACAGGACAAGCTCTTCAACGCAGTCTGCTGTCCCATGAGTGCCACTGCCAAAGGTTCCCTTTTAAGTATGAAGGGAAGCAAGGCACTAAGTAAGAGCCAGCAGACAGAGAACCATTTGAATTAACAAATACAGAATAAAAATATACATGATATAGGAAATCAGAAAGGGAGTCGAAGGTGTGTGCAAAGAAAATGCTCTATCTAATAAACAAACTGGATAATCTGAAAAACAACCAAATGTGATTTTTAGAAATAAAACTGAATTGGGTTTTTTGAACAGTTAGAGATGGGGAAATAGCTCAGTTGAAGGGATTATAAATATCAGGACCTGAGTTTGCTCCCCGGAAGCGAGGTAAAAAGCTGGAGTGGGGGGCCGGATTAAGAGCACTAGCTGCTCTTTCAGAGGATACAAGTTTGATTTCCAGGCCCCACACAGCAGTGTACAGCCACAGTTAGCTTCAGTTCCAGGAGATCTGATAACTTCTTCTGGTCTCCATGGGCACTAGGCACCTGAGAAACAGTCCTTCAGTCTGTGTACACACATGTACAGATGCACTCGTGCCCACATGCTCACATACACCTACACATACACACTGGTGTACATACACAACCAACTGGTAGATTTCAGAGCAAATTGGATGTAACTGAAGAGAACCAGGAGATGCTTTGGATGCATTCTGAGTGCAGTTAGGAGGTAGAGCCGTTGCACACTGAAAGGACAAGCAGGACGGAAGCACTTGTACAGGAAGCTACAAGAAAGGAGGAAGCTGGTGACAGAAGAGGTCAGAGTTGAAAGTTTTGAGCAAAACCAAAGGAAGGCAGCCCACCACCAGATATAAGAAGTCTAATCAATCTCAAAGAAGATAACCAAAAAGGAATCCACACCCACATGTTTTCTGAGGACACAGCGATGACCTTAACCGGAACTATGGAGAAAAGACATTTCTTATGGGCACTTGAGTGCACTTTCCCATGAAAGCCAGGAAGCGGGAGGGCAAGGCCCTCAGTGTCTTGAGAGGGAAGACTGGTCACTATGGAAGTTTAGACTTGGTAACCATGTCCCCTGCTCTGCCTGCCTTTCTATGTCTGCATTATTTAACTTTTACTTTTCAAAGTAGCCACTTTGATATTGTCTCGTCAATAATTTCTTAAAACCAGGGGCTGCACTTCTGAGTTCTGGAGTGCCCATTTGATCCTTTCTAATAGGTTCCAATTATCCATTGGCATTCTCCATCTTTGCCTCACTAATGACAGTAATTTCAAAGTTCTCTGTCTGCTCCTGTTGACGTGGTGAGCACTCAGAGTCTGCACTGGCGACTTTTCCCCACGGTTATGTCCTGCCTGTCTGGACTTCATTAGAGGGTTTCAGTTTCCCTGTGAGCTGTAGGATACAGGGGGCCTGTTTGTGGGGATATATGGTCCTCACTCAAAGAACAAAGCCTTTTAGAGGTCAGTTCTGACACCAGGTGGCATACTACAATAGAGTTCTGTCACTGGCTCCCTGGAGCCAACATGTCCACCCCTTCCAACCATGGGAGCTGTGGCTGGATTCAGTCCTTGGTAAGATGGCCCTTGTTTCGTACACCAGCTACAGGCTGAGGGGTCACCCAGGCCGCCTGCACTTCAGAACAACCAGCTGTCAATTCTGGAGTTCTCATGATCCCTTTAGGTCTGATAAGTCATTAGAACAACTTGTTGAACTCTGAGAAGTACTTTATATGTGATTACAGGGGTTTTGTTTTTGTTTCTGTGTTACAAAGAATACAGGTCAGGACCAGCCAACAAGGAGGCTCATGTCCCAAGTCTGTGCAGGCCGTGGATGCAGCTTGTCCATGCTCACTCCCCATGGCGGCAGCGCCTCATCTTCCTGGTGCTCATAACCAGTGTGTTCACCAACCTCAGAGTCTGAAACTTTTTTAAAGGTTTATTTATGGGTGTCTCTCTGTGTCTCTCTGTGTGTTTATATGTAGGCAGATACCCATGAAGGCCAGAACTGCATGTAGGAATTCCTGGAAATAGATTTAAAGGCAGATGTGGATGCTGGGAACTGAGGCACTGTGTAAAACTGTGTGAGTGTGTATGTGTATTTGTATATTTGTGTGTCAGGGTACAAGAGTAAGGATCAGAGTTCAGACCCTCCCTAAAATCCACATAAAAAAACAGTTGGGTAGATATGGCAGGCAGCCTATAGTCCCAGCAAGTCAAAGGCAGAGACAAGAGATCCTAGAATGAGCCAGCTAGAGCTGAAGCAGCGAAGGCTGATTTCAGTGAAAGACCCCACCTCAATATATAAGGTGGAGAGCAATCAAGGAAGGAACTCATAGGATGTCAATCTCAGGCCTCTACTCACATGCACTCACAAGCACATGCTAACATATACACTCATGCATCCACACACAGGTGAATATGTATATGCACACACACAAACACCAGAAACACATACATAAAATGGAATTAATAAACAAGGACTGGGCACATAGCTAGTGGCAGACCCCTGGCCTGGCATGCATGATGCCCTAAGTTGAGTCCATTATAATAATTATGATAAATAATATACAAGGATAATGAAAATCTAGAAATAAAGAATGGAAGAGAATAGTATAAGAAAACCTCCAGGACTGTCTGCCTGTTGGTTATAGCGTGTGTGAGAGACAGGAAAAATCATAGGGTCTTGCTGGAGGGTAAGATGCTTGCCAGGACTGAGAGTGGCTCAGGGGAGAGTGCTGAGCTCCTGAGGAAGGGAGGCCTTGGTTCAATCCCAGCTGTCACAGGTGGGTGGCTGGGCATCACTAAACAATAATACATGTCCCAGGAATACAATCAGTCTAATTCCTGTGTATCCACTGAAGTACTCAGTACTGCAAATATAAAGTCTGTGTGTGTGTGTGCATGAAGGAAAGTAGACAGATTCATAATTGCAGTGGGAGCTATTACATTATTTTAAATAGCTCCATTAGAATAAGAAACCACAAAATTTCATGAGTTAAATATCCAACTCACAGAGTTAGGGGGAAAAAACTGCTAGAATAAAGCCAGTAAACCAGAGGGAACAAATAATAAAGAACCATCATGAAAAGGGATGGATAAAATTAGAATAAAAAGTAGCTGAAAGGATCAAAAAAATTCTGATTTTTCTGAAAGGAAAAAAAAACAGGAAAAGTCTGGCAAAAGAAAAAAAGAGACACACAGAGAGAAGAGAACATATTTACCAAGAATGAAATGAAAATTTAAGAATTGAATCTGATAAAACTAAAATGCTAACAGAATGTTATTTTGGCAACACAGTTGCCAAATTCATATGGCCCAATTCATAGAAAAAAAAGTTAAAAAAAAAAGCCAATTTAAATAAAAATACAACCTGATCATGGAGCCAAAGTGATAGCTCAGTGAGTAAGAGCGGGAAGTGTGCTATTCTAGAAGGCCAGTTTTGGTTCCTAGGCTTATGACTGCCTGCAACTCCAGCTCCAAGGAACCCGATGCTCTCCTCTGTCCTCCCATGGGCACCTGTGCTCACGTGCACATATTCACACCCAGGCAAGTACGTAATAAAAAAGTAATAACTCTCTTCAGACAACCACAACTAATCAATACTCAGAGTTGTGGAGTCCAGTCCCAACGGACTCATCTACAGAATGCTCCCACATCTAAGGCTCAGGGTAGGAAGAGTCTAAGAGCCAGGGGATCAGGGAATCTGCTATGACACTGTGTCACCTGGTACATCAGAAGCTACACTTTGTAAAGTGTCACCAACTATGACTGTTCAAGTGTGAGCTTAACAAGGAGTACGCCAGCGAACATGCCCAACTGTATGTGAGAAAAGCTCATGAGGCCTCCTCCCCCCACAGAGAGATACAGGCGACTGAGGAAAGCTGGGAGTGGGGGAGGGGGCCCTCCCCAGGGAAGAACACACTGCTTGATTGTCTTGGGCCAAATGGTCAGCCCCAAAAGCATACAGACAAGTAACAATCTATAGCTGTAACAGGTTATATTTGAAAACATATGTATATGTGAAAACATGTATGCATGCAATAACAACAAAAGGTTTAAAGGTGAGCAGGGAGGGGGATGTGGGAGGTTTTGGAGGGATGAAAGGGAGGGAGCAATGTTGTAATTTAAAATACAATCTCAACCCTCCTCCCCCCCAGAAAGTGAAAATACAAATGTAAAAACTCAGCCATTCTAGTAGTTAATGAGAGAACTGGGCAATCCCTGCAAATTTTTACCACCACGAAGGCAGCAGATACAGACAATGGCCCAGGGGATCCCAACAAATACTGAATGTGCTCCTGTTTTGCTTTTGTGTGAACTTTGAAGAATGCAGAACAAGTACGTGCGCTTACAAGGCTGACTGAAAGGTGAAGCCCAGACCTAAGAAGGGTAACACCGTTGCTGGGCGTGGTGCTGTCCACCTGTAATTCCGGCACTCAGGAGGCTGGGACAGGAGAGTGCAGCCGGCTGCCTAACGAGTCCCTACCCGAACAATAAAGGTTAAAATGGAAAAGAATGATACAGGATGGAGGGGAAAGGCCGATGATCATCATAGCTATAAAACTCTCAATGTAAAATAACAAACTAAACTTGTAGTCTAATTAAAAAAAAAAGATAACTCATAACAACTTGATTTCACATCAAGCATTGTTAGTTACCACTGGTTACCTCTCCATGTTTTTCATCACACAGCAAACTTTTAGTAGAAAAGTCATGTGACTCCTTCCATCTGCATCAGAATGGCATTTGGTCCCTTCACGAGCAGCCTTTCTTTCCTATGGCTTTCTTTGCTATGATAAGACAGAACATTTTTTTTTTTTTTACTGTCACACATGATGTAAGAAACAGTGTGAGGAGAGCCTGGCTCCTCACTGTTGGGGAAGAAAGCGACAGATATGGAAAGAGGAGGGTCTAGAGTGCATCCTTTGCTTAATGGATTGGAGTGGGGAGTATCAACAATGCATGGGTTGGGTGGGGGCGGTCATAGCATTTCCTAGGTCTCTGTGCTAACAAAGCCTAGAGCAGTAGCACGTGACACTACTGTGAGCCTCTTAGCACCCAACAGGCCTCGACTAAGACTCATTTGAGGAATGGATCGCTCCAGACAAGAGAAAAAACAATGGAGCCCCAGTGCTGCCCCACTCAGAGAGAGAGACAAAGACAGAGATAGAGAGAAACAGGAAAGACACACGGGGAGAAAGAGACACAGAGGGAGGAGAGAGTGAGTTAGGGGAGATGGAGAAAAAGTGAACACCATGCAAATATGAGGACCTGAATATGATCTTCAGGACCATGTTTAAAATAACTACTGAGAAAGCCAGGCACGGTGTTCCATGCCTGTAACCATGAAACTGGGAATGCAGAAGCAGAAAGATCTCCAGGGCTCTCTGGCCAGTTCGTCTAGCCTAACTGGAGAGATCCAGTCAGAAAAACGAACAAACAACAACAGAAAAACAGTGGATGATACCTGAGGAACAGCACCTGAGGCTGGCCTCTGGCCTCTACTTACACATGTCACATGAACTTACATACATGTGCAAATATATACATATATATGTACATGCACATACAAAGACGAAAAGAGATAGCACTAAGTTAGTGGCATATATTTCCCAAAGGTACCCACAGCAATATTTGATGTGTTTTTCTTACTCTGCCCCCCTGCCCTTTAATGTGGACACATTAGTAGAAATCATATATAGAATTTCTAAGACGGATCGTGAAAGTGGGGTGGCCCCACAACGCTAGTTAGAGTGATCACATAGGGACTTGAACACCTCTCCCCACCCCGCCGTGTCTACGTGTCCTGAGGCAACCATGCCATGAGAAAGGCCCACCTGGTCCACATGAGAAGATCATATGGGAGACCCCATTCTGAGTAGAGGAAGAGCAATGTCATGGCGGCCACCATTTGACAACAGGTACCCAGGAGCTCCTAAGCAGTTTACCTGGCTGCACCCTCCCCAAATACCAGGCCTACAGAGACACTGGGACATACTGAGAAGTGCTCGATGTTAAGTGCTATTTTGTGGTGATTTGTCGCATAGGGATAGGTAATCTCATGCAGTAAGTTCTGTGATGAAAACCTAAAGCCCAGCACATTGTTTTGGGACAACATTGCCAATGTGACCAAGAAGAGGCAGGAAGGGCTTTGAAGAGGTGCTGCTGGCAGCAGAAGGGCCTCTGTGAGAAGGTTAGTTGTCATCTGAAGAGCCCTCAGGAGGCTCTTACCAAGCAAGGAGGGAAAATGTTATTAGGAGCTAGACGCCAGAGGACCCTCCATCCAGGAAAGAGGGTAGCTTGCCGATATTGGCTCTTGTCGTGATACAAGAAAAGGGAAATCTACGGGGTGAACTCTGAGTCAGTTGAGGAGACGGTCAGGCAGCATGTTTCAACGTGCCTGCACAAACGTTTCCTGCTTGTGATAAAACACAGGAGAAGACAGGCGAGTCAAAAAGACCAGCTGCCCAGTGGAAAGGTGGCGGCACTCAGTGGGGTTGCAGCTCAACCTCTCAGGTAGAAATGGCCGTCAAATTACATTTCGGGCCAAAGAGCAAGACCTCCAGGGAAGGGCTTACATGATCCATTGTGAAACCTTCAGAATAGGTTAAAAAATGTCACAGATGTTTTCACCCAGGAGGAAAGAGTAAGGTCTTCTAATGCATTTAAAGTTATGCCCTCCTGGTACGTGATCTGGTGTCTGGCATCTCAAGAGCATCGTCCCCTCACAGCCTCCCTCACACACAGAAATGGAGCTCAGCCATTTGTAGAGCTGGCTTCTGCCTGAAAGAATGTGTATGAGTCAGGATTCTTAAAAGGGAAACACAATCAACAAGATGTCTGTGTGTATAGGAAAAGGCTTACTTTAAGATCTCCCACCTACTGGGTGCAGAAATTGTGGCACATTTACACAGTGGAATACTACTCAGCTTTTAAAAACAAGGAAATCATGAAATTTGCAGGAAAATGGAATAAACTAGAAAAGATCATCCTGAGCGACGTAACCCAGAAACAGAAAGACACGCATGGTACACACTCACTTATAAACTGACATTAGCCGTATAATATAGGATAGCCGTACTAAAATCTACAGACCTAAAGAAGCTGAACACTAAGGAGGACCCTAGGGAGGATGTTTAAATCTCATTCAGAATGGCAAACAGGACAGACACCAGAAGCGGTGGGAGAGAGGAAACAGGATGGGAGTCTACTATAGAGGATCCTCTGAAAGACTCTGCCCAACAGGAGACTCACAGCCAAACTTTGGGCGTAAGGAGTCTTATGGAAAAAGGGGGGGGGGGTGGATAGAAGGACATGGAGGGGACAGAAGCCCCAAAAGGAAACCAACAAAGCTAAAAATCTGAGCTCAGGATGTCCTGCAGAGACTGAAGTACCAACAAGGGAACATGCACGGAGAGGACCTAGACCCCCTGCTCAGATGTAGCTGATAGGCAGCTCAGTCTCCATGTGGGCTCCTGAGTAAGGGAGGGGGGGCAGGGGCTGTCTCTGTCATGAACTCAATTGCCTGCTCTTTGATCACTTGCCCCTGGCGATGTTGTTTTGCCAGGCCACAGAGAAAGAGGATCCAGTCAGCCCTGATGAGACTTGATAAACTTTGGGCAGATGGCAGAGGAGGAGAATTTCCCCTTTCAGTGGACTAGGGAAAAGGGAATAGGGGGGATAAAGGAGGGGGAGGGGAGGACTGCAGGACTAGGAGTTGTTGAGGGTGGAGGCTTCATTCGGGATATATAATGAAAAAATTGTGAGAAAAAAAAAAAGATCTCCCTCCTATGGCTGTGAATATATAGCAAGTCTAAAATCTGATGGAATCACCTAGCTTGCTGGAGATGAAGGAAGGGTCGAAGCTCAAATCAAAAGGCAGCCTGCTAAGAGAATGCCTTCTTACCCAAGAGAGTGAAGCTTGTATTACATCAGGGCCTTTGTCTGATTGGATGGGTTTCATTCGCAGTGTGACACCAGCTGTGTATGTGTTTAGCCCTATGAGGGACCCCAACGCACGATCAGCTCACTGAGTTCGTCTTAAATGCCTAACCCACGGAAAATGAGAAATGGGAAAGGTTAGCAGAAGCCTCTGGGATTCTGAATGGCTGGTGGCCACATTAGTTACTCTGCTGTTGCCGTGGTAAAACATGTGACTTAGTTTGGCTTATGATTCCAGAGGGAGGAGAGTCCATCACAGTGCAGTAAACATGGGGGCGGAAAGCTGAGTGGTCTCATCCTGTACCCACAGGCAGAAAGTAGAAAGAATGAACCGAAAGTGGGGTGAGGCTGTAAACCCTCAAAGCCCACCTGCAGTGATGTGCTTCCGCCCCAAACAGTGCCATCAAGTGGGGACCAACTGTTCAGGTACCTGAGCCTATGAGGGACATTTTCATTCACAGTGACCTAAGAAAAGATACTTAGAAAAGGATTAGAATACACTGAATAAAGTCAGAATCTATGCCTCTATAGCAGTAGGTCACTTAGGGAAATGAATAAATGAATAGATGAAACTATATCAAGCAAACTTCCTGAAGGAATACCAGCTAAGAAACATAGGAAGGGTGACGAGATTTGAAAAGGCCTCAGTGAGTAACAAAAGCCAGTAGTCAAATTTGATGAGGGGCAGAATATTTACATATCTTAGAAGCATTCTTCTACACGTTAGATTTTAATTACCAAAAAGCAAATTGTGAGTGCTTGGTTGGGAACGCTTGGCAGACATTGCCTTACAGGGACACGGAGTTTACATGGCCAGTCCTGGGACAGACTAATGTCACCTGCCTCTTAATAGGCTGTCCTGAGGACAGGGTCAGTTCAGCGCTATTCCTGTGCCAAGGTTATGACTGAGCTCTTCAGAGGACACATCAAAGGCACCCAGGTTGAGGGACATTCTACAAAATAGCTTGGCAGCTCTCTCCAAAAATATCAAGGTCAAGAAACAGAGAAAGGCTGAGGAACCGTTCCACACAAAAGGAAACTAAAGAGACATAACAACTAAGTGCATTCTGCAATCCTGGAACAGGAATGAAGATAGCTGTAAGGAGCAATTGACAGAGCTCAGACAGGGCTGCGGATTGGAGGGCAGTCAGGTAGCAAGGCCAACATGTTCAGTTACACCACAGGAGACTGCCTTGACCTTAAGAAGTGTGTGCTCGAGGTCAAAGAAATATGTTGCCTTGTATTTTTTTTTCTCAAATATTCACTCAGCACGTGCATGGCAGTACATGTTGTGTGTATGTGTGTGTGCGCACATGGAAAAATTAATAAGCAAATAGGGCAAAATGGTGACTCTGACAACTCAAAGCCCTTACCTATTCTCGCTATTTTTCTAAGCTTGGAATTGTATTTTTTGTTGTTGTCTGGGAGTGTGTATTTGTTTGGGTTGTTTTTTTTTTTTTTGAACGCATGTAAAGAGGATGGGGTCCCAAAGAGCCTGGGCTGGTTTCAAAATCACTACAAAATAGACAAAGATCTTGTACTTGTGACCCTCCTGCCTCCTCTTGCCTCTCAAGTGTTGGGATTACAGGCTTCATGGCATTGGTCTCCTGGCAATCCTCCTGCCTCAGCCTCCAGAGTGCTAGGATGTAAGCATTATATTTATTTTTTAATAGAGAAATACTGACAGCCTTTTCTTGAGGTTGAGGAACAAGACACAGCAGCTAGCTCTCCAGCTTCTGTTTACCTTGCACTGGAGGCCTCAAGCCGCAAAGCAAAGCAAGACAGAAGCCAGAGAGGAAGATTGACAGCTGCCATTCACAAGGGAAATGATTGTATAGAAAATCCAGAAGATTGTTAGTAACTGCTAGGATCGAGTAGCTTACTTTATTAAGGCTCTTAAATAAAATCAGAATGCACAATTTAACCACAGAGCTCTATAATAGCAGCAGAGAAGTAGGGTAGATGGCTGGGCAGACAGACTGAATAGCTGATATTAGTGAATACATACTGGATTTGAGAGATGCTCTGCGGTGAAGGTACTTGCCGCCAGGAGCCCTAGGACCCGCATCACGGGGGGGAAGAAAACACATTCCTGCATATTGTCCTCTCACCTCCACACATGCTATGGCATGCATGCATGCGTCTGAATGCATATACACGTGTGCACACACTAATGTATAAGAGAAAGAGCACTCATCAGAGTAAAACCATGAATGTACTTCAGCCACAGGCAACAACGCTGACTCTCAAGAACACGATATTGAGCAACGTGAGATAATCAAAATATGTCTTTATAGATGCGCAAAGTTAAATAATACACACAAGTGCTCATTTTATTGTTATTTTATTGGCTCCCTGTATTTTACAGATACTTAATTTCTACTTGTAAGTTAAATTTAAATTTATCTAAAATGCTCGTCACATTGACTATGAGGAATGTTTTTGAATGCCTCTTGAAGAAAACTGAGAAAAAAAAAAACCATCATGCCACATCCATCATCCTAAACAACTGATGCAGAAATATGTTTGTTGGAGTGAAAATTTGTTTGCAATACCATGCGAGAATGTGGACAATAGATTATTTAGAGGAGGAGGCGGGGGAGAAGCAGCTGGGTGTGGTGGTGCATGCCTAAAGTTCTAGCACTCTGGGAGGCAGAGGCGGGTGGATTTCTGTGGAGTTCGAGGCCAGCCTGGTCTATAAAGCAAGTTTAGCCAAGGCTACAGAGAGAAACCTTGTCTCAAAAGCCCAAAATAAAATAAAATAAAATAGTGTACCTGTAGGATTACAACTTGTAAAGCACAGAAGGCAAATGTAAGCATCTGTAGAACAAACATTAAGAAGTCAATCTATTGTTGAAGGACTAAATTTATGTACAAGAAAGTATAGCACCGTTAAGCACAGTCCATTTGTATAACCCTTTCTTCACAGATGTTGGGATCCGCTAGTATTTCCTCACAGTAAGGGTATGTTACTTACATAATGAAGGTAAAATCTGATGCTGAAGATGAGAGCAGGAAAACCTGCCCGACTCCACCCTGACCCCCCCTCCCCCTCCACCTCCGCTGTGAGCTCTATTCAGCTAGTCACAAGCGTTCAGTGTGGCTTACTGAAGCTCCATATTGTATGGTAGACCAGGGGACCAAGAGCAAGGTGTGGTCCTTGACTGTGATTCAGTCAGAGCACGATAAGAACAGTACAGTATCCTATGTACTCAACATGCTGTTCGACACTCCTGGTGACACCAAAGAAGCACCCAGAATCTCTAACATGAGTTCCACCCCCTTCTCATATCCTGCTTGGGTCCTACCACAAAATACCAGACTAGGATAAACCCCAGGAAAGTACCATCACGTTTTTGCTGTCACGTGGGAGGAATGGGCTGCCAGCCTATGAGTTGAGGTGGACACACTGCAGTCTGTAGTTCCTGTCCTCATTAAGAAGCATCATATTAAAGTGACAGAGGAGGTCTACAGAAAAGGTAAGACAAAAAGATGGAGTGAGGAGCTTAGAGCATTTGTGGGGAGGGACACCAGGAGAAGCCGGGTGTAGAGAAGAAGATAAAGGGGAATAAAGTCAAATGCTTCTGTAAATCATGGATTTGCTCTAGCAGCAGTTCTAGGGAAAAAAAGTAAGTGAAGAATCTTATTTTTGACCTGGGACTGTCCCTACAACCGATTTTTTCTTGTGAAGCTGAACTTTGCAAACCCTGGATTTAATGGCCACACGGCAATAGTTACAGGTGCATGGAGGATAGGGTGATCAGAAATCCTGCTGCCAGGCATAGATGGAAGCTGGGTATGTGTGAAAAAGACACATCAGAATACAAGAAACTCAAACTGGGGTCATGGGGACGCACACCATTAGTCCCAACACTTGGGAGGCAGAGGCAGATGGATCTCTCTGAATTCAAGACCATCCAGGTCTACATAGTGAGTTCCAGAATAGCCAGAGATATGTAAAGAGACCCTGTGTCTTAGTTAGGGTTTCTATTGCTGAGATGAAACACCATGACCAAAAGTAAGTTGGGGAAGGAAAAAGATTATTTGGCTTATACTTCCACTTTTAGTCCATCATTTGAAGGAAATCGGGACAGAAATTCAAGCAGAGCAGGAGCCTGGAGGCAGGAGCTGATGCAGAGGCCATGGAGGGGTGCTGCTTCCATGGGCTTGCTCCCCATGGCTTGCTCAGTCTGCTTTCTTATAGAACTCAGGATCCATCCCAAGGATGGCACCATCCACAATGAGCTGGGCCCCCCTGCCCCAATCACTGTAAGAAAACGTTCTGCAGCTGTATCTAATAGATATATTTTCTCAATTGAGGTTCCCTCCTTTCAGATAACTCTAACTTGTGTCAAGTTGACATTAAAACTAGCCAGCACACCCTGTCTAAAACAAAACAAAACAAAATTATAAGAAACTCATTATCACACTTCAGTGTCTCAGGCACAAATAATTTTATGTCCTGGACCTCAGTTCTTGACCCTGTGCCTGGACTTGCCCCAAGTGAGAACCGCACTGTAGAAGCAGAGAATGTCTGTTCACTGGGAAATGGTAAAGAGATTTCATAGGCATCTGGAGTTGGGACCACACATCTGTAATCCCAGCACTTAGGCAGTAGAGCCAGAAGGATTGCCTGAGCCACTTGTGAAGACTCTGTCTCAAAAACAACAGATATTTATATCCCAAAGTGTGGATGAGTATCTAACCTTAACATGCAAACTTCTACTTCCTGAATGGTCCACTTTATTAATTGTAGGTGGGAGACTTAAATACAGCAACCTCCACCCCATGCTAACTACTTGCTACCAGTAGAGCCAGGTTTGGGTGGGTTGAGAAGCCATAGATAAGGAATCTGCTGAGAATTTGGGAGGCAAGAAAAAATTGAAGGGTCCTCTGAGGTGAGAGTGAATCCACTACCTTCTTTCCTCATGGAAAGACCTAAATCTGTTGTTGGGGGAGACCCCAGGACCACACATTTCTTTTTTTTATTTACTTATTTATAAATATTTAAATAAATATTTATTGTAGTTATGCTGGGAATCAAACTCATGACCTTGGGCATGCTTTAAGAAAGTGCTCAGCTGAACCATAACCCCCAACGCCGGGGCAGTTCATTCCTGATTCGAGAAGATGGTAATGGGGAAGGCATTATCTTCCCATCTGTGGGCTTTGAAGATTGTCTGCCATGCTAACAGGGTAAGGGCAGTAACAGTTCTAGGGAGCTTATGTTCCTTCTCTGTTGCTGTGGTAACAAATTACCCCAAACTGCCTGGCTTAAACAACACACATTGGCTGTTCTACATCTGGAAATGGAAAGTGCAAAATCAAGTTTTATGACGCTAGAACCAAGGTGTCAAGCATCGGGGTCACCACGGGGCTTATTTCAGTGGCTCTGAGCCCATGACAAAGCCTGCTTTTTCCACCAGCATAAGCTCCTGGCTTATAAGACCCTGTTTGTTCTAAGCACGGCACACCTGAATCCAGGGCCTCGAAGCCTCAGCCGAGATGAGGATTGTGGCGCATCTCCCTGGTATTTCGGTCCCTGAGTCATATTATTATCTGACTCATTATACCAAGAAGCTGCTGGCCAGCCCTGCTGTGACAGGCCTTTCTAAGAAGGCACCACCTGTAGGGGCATTGGTATTGCAGGCTAAGAACTTAGCTACTGTCTGTGTGTACCTTACACATGCCTTTGGAGAAGATGAAATCTGTACAGGTCAAGGAAGGCAAGGTCCTGTTTTCAAGATCTCTTGGGCGTGGACAGCATCTAGCAGAGCCTCCCATGAGAGCTCCTTACCCTTAGGGTGCTAGACTCAACAATGACACCCCTCTCCCTGGCCCTCCTCCAAGATGGAGGCTTTGCCTCATGTCCATCTCCAGAAAGGAAACTGTTGTTATCTTGAAAGTACACTGTATACCATTTCCTATACTGTGGGCTTGAAAGGTATACAGCACAGAGTGGGTGATTTGAGGGCAGCATGTGCTGACTATAGATTCTTGGGGTTATGTACAGCGCCTGTTCTTGGAGTCCCACATAGCACAGACGAGGTCTGGGAAGAGTAAGGCTTGGGAGGCAGGAGGGGGAAGAGAATCTTTTAGCCTCTAGAAGCATCTGCCTCTGGCTGATGACTCCATGCCACCCTGACGTCTCTGTATCTCCTTCTCTGACTCTCATGCTCCTACCTCCCTTTGAAGAGGACTTTGTGGTGACACTGGATACAGATGGCCATAGATCTACCTCTAAATCCTTCACAATCACCCTGCAGAGTCCTTGGTCTTCATGAGGAATGACACATAGGGCCTCCAGGCACTGCACACAGACCCCTGTGGGCAGCATGCTGCTCTCCAGAGAGCTGCATTCTGAGCCCTGTCACCTGCTTGTCATGGACTATGCTTGCTTTTTCTTCCCATGGTCAATGTCCACCAACTCTTAAAATGTTACTCATTGCAGTAGCAGATGCCAGGAATGAGCTCACCATGTACTTCTCATATGGCTCCTCAGAACATGGTGATGAGCAAGGAACTGACTGAGGGTTTAGGTTTCTGTTGACATCACTCACCCTGCAGTGCACACTCAACCCCAACTGCCAGTTGAGAAAAAGATTATCTTTCCTCACTGGCCATGGCAGAGTGCAGCTCAGAATCTAAGCCAATAAAGGATGCATCGCTCCCTCCATCTCTTTGCATCCCCCAAGCTGAGGGTCTATTTGTTGGTGTATCTGTTCTTTAGGGGAGGTGTCTGGATCGGGGACTTGGACTTCTCTTGGTATGGGTAGATGCCGTATGAAGGACAGCTTGAGCCCTGTTGCTTCCCAGTAGATCGTCAGCAACAGAAGTAGGACTCCCGAGGCTTCCTGAGTCACGGATGGGAAGGTTCTCCAAACTCTTAGTGTGGGCTCCCTCCCTGGTAACGTGACCAGAGAAGTCAGAGCTAGAAGTCCAGGCCTAGCACCTAGTACCAGCCTGCTGGTGCTTCTCATTGACAGCACTGGGAAGGAGGAGGCAGCACTATTTCTGGAATATGTCTTGTAGTAGTGATGGTTACTTGAAGGGAATATGAAAAGGTTATTAAGATTTGTGTATTTGTGCACATGCATGTTATTTGTGCCTGTGTTTGTGTGTGTGTGTGTATCTGTGTGTCTGCACCCATACAGAGGCCAGAGGTCAACATCTGGTGTCTTCTTAAACCACACTCTACTTTCTTTTGTGAAACAAAGTGTCCCCTTTAGCCTGGAGCTCTCTGATTCAGCTCGGCTGGTTGGCCAGGAGACTTCTGAGATCTGCTTCTCTCCCCCAGTTCTGGGGTCACAGATATGTACCACACTCTCAGCTTCTTATGTGGGTGCTCCGAACTGAAACTCGGGTGCTCATGTTTACATGGTACTCAGAGCTCACTGAGTCACCTCCTCAGCCCAGGTTAGTAAGATCTTGATGGAAAGGTATTGAGCAAGTGTGAAGGAAAGCTTGCTGTGGCCAGTAGTAGGCAGGCATAAAAGCAGACGCTCATCCCAGTGGTTGGACCCATTGCTTTTCATATTATTTCTCTTGGAAATGGATAAATAGAAAGAGAGAGAGGAGAGAGAGAGAATGTCAGACCCACACAGATTCTCATCTGATCACCCAGAAGAGAAAATCTAGCATGTCTGGTTTGGTCACTGCCTGCTGAGGTTCCATGCCCTTGTAGGCCTGGGTAACGCAGCAGGATTCCAGGCCAGGGTGTGTTAGTGTTAATGGAAAAAAAATGTACAGAGCCTACTGTATGACTTGTGCCCATCTGAGTATCACCTGCAGCCTGCAGGTCTCTGCACTGGGGTATGAACCTTGGTCTAGTGCTGGCAAGATGTTGGTGGGTTCCTCAGCATGCAGGTGTCTTGAACTTTGGCAGCTTTGTGGAGGCTTTGGGGTTACAGAGCTCTGAGTGATAGAAGGCTGTCAGGCAATAGATAGAGGCTCCACAGGAGAGGATAGAATCCTCTCTCGTTAACCATGATAACACTGTGCATGATGGGTAGCTCAACTATCAACCTGACACAGTGTAGAAGCCTGAGGAGACATTCTCAATGAGAGATTGTCTAGATCAGATTGTCTAGATCAGCTTGGCATGTCTGTGGGGGTTGTGTTTGCCTTCATTGATGTGGAAAGATATATCCTAAAAAGGGACAGTGCCATTCCCTGCTTTGGGGCCCGGACCATGTAAGAGAAGAAAAAGATAGGGAGACACCAGGCATGTGTGTATTCTTTACGCTGGTGCTTGACTCTGGACGTGTCATGACTAGCTGGAGTTCCCACTACATGGAGCCTCCCTGCTGTGATGGACTGTCACCCAGAACTGTGAGCTAAAACAAATCCTTTCTCCCGTAAGTTGTCTCTTGTCAGGGTATGCTATCGCAGCAATGGAAATGAAGCTAGAACCCTGGGCACACGAGAGATCCAAGCCCAGGTCTTATAAAAAGTCTATCTCACTGTACCCTTCTCATTTGCAAGTGCTGTATGCATAGCTTACTTGTGGCTGTTTCATTACTTCACCCTTCACGGTTCCTAGGCTTGTGCCCAGCAGGCAAATACATATCACATGACTTAGTGCCACACATGGCCCTTGGAAACTGCATCATGAAAGTTGGCCATTTATGTCTACAGAAGCACAAAGATGCTCTACCAGAGCCTGGAGTCCTTCATGCAGTAAGTTTATAGCTTACTGTCCCCTTGAAATCAAGTGCGAGCACAAAGTGCCTCCCTCATAAGCCTGTGAAAGTCCCCAGCTCTCCACATCCCCACCCGTGTCCCTGTGAACACAAACACACACTTGCCCCCAAAGCCTCTGAAACGCTAACACGCTGCATTTTCCCTGAACTAGTTTCCTTAGATACTCACTCTGGGCTTTACAGCCCCCTAGGGCGCCTCCAGCTCTCTTTAGGGGCTGGTAAAGCATTCTCAGAATCATCTGCTTCCTATAGAAAGCCAAATCTGCACAGTAAAGCAGTTTTAGCTGCATTGGCAGAAGCATGAGATGGAAAGTGCCACCAAATGCAAGCAAGCAGACTGGGTGCCCCACCCTGAGACCTTGCACTAGCTTCCCTAGGAAAAGAAACGGCTTCCCAAAGCCAGCATCTTCTCAGAGAGGCTCAGGGCTGTGTGGGGTCTTGGAGTACAGCTCCAACCAGATAGGGTTTCTTTCTTTTCTTCCTTCCTTCTGTCTTTCTTGTCTCTTTTTAATTTTTATTTTTATACAAATACTTGTATTTCCTTTCCTACTTATAGAAAATAAGCATTCTTACAGGTGAAGAGTGTTATTAAAAACAGAATTCAACAGAGGTCTGAGCAAGAAGCCTTGGGGAGGGAGTCCTTAGGGAGAAGAATGTCGCCGTTTGGGGGTTAAAGATGGCTAAACAGTTAAGAGTGTGCACTGCTCTTACACTGACTCGCTTGTTCTCCCTGCACCCACAGCAGGGGTGCGTTCCTAAACATAGAAATACACATGTGCATATAATGTTAAAAATAAGCTGGGTATCGTGACCCACACGTACTTGGGAGGCAGAGATGGGTCGATCTCTGAGTTCAAGGCCAACCAGGCTACATTTTGAGACTATGTCCCAAAAACAAAAGTTTAAAGTTTTAAGTTTTTAAACAAAAATTTTTGTTTAACATCTATTTAATTATTTTTTGTTTGCTTTGTTGTTTTGATTTTGTTTTGTTTTGTTTAGAACTTTAAAAAAAGTCACCACCTAAAGTCCTTTTGTTAAGGAGTGCGCTCAGAACCAGAAATTCGTAACCTGGGTTATGTGATTTTTCACCTGCCTGACCTGGCACTGGAGAATCAGTGGCCTCAGTTTCCCCATCTGTGAAATGATGATGGTTGTTGGTGGTGTATATCTCACCAAGTTAGAAGAACGAAATGAACCCATATTTAGAGAAATGTGAGAACAGAGCTTGGCATGTTTGATCATTTGATGTGGCATTTGGTCAGTGTGTGCTTGATGAGATAGTGGGCGGCCATGTGGGCCAAGGCTGGTGGGTGCTAGCTAGGTGGGTTTATGTCTAGAGAGGAGGGCGGAGAGGGAGCCAGGCAAGAGCAGTGCCTGGTGGTGAGCGCTGGTTCCTCACAGAGCCATGCGGGGACTCTTAATTAAAACATGGGATTCCACTGCTGGCTTCTGTTGTTAATATTTTGGGTGAGTCATTTATCTCCCTCTGCCTTGGGGTATTTGTAGGGAATGCTGGGTTACAATGACAAATAGGCTTCATAATTTCAGTGGCTTAGCACGGTGCAACTTTATTTGTCCTGCTCTAGGACAAATGCCGGGCAGGTGTTCAGATCATGGAGGCAGCTGCCCTCTGTACAGTCATCTGGAGCCGGGCTGATTCTGGCTTTCAAAATCACACTGGGAATCAACATCCTAGTCTCGGTGGGAAGGGCAAGGAGGCTTGATGCTACCGAAACTGCACTTAGAGACAGCACTCAGCATTAGCACGCCACACTTCACGTAGGAGGGTGCTTCGACTTTCCCAGGGTGCCAGGGACAAGCTTCATAACTCACCAGCAGGAGAGCAGGCATGAAGTAGAAGGGCAGTACAGTAAGGCATGTTGAATTCAGACCAGGAGATCAGGACAGCTCTCTTCAGAACAGGCGGCATGTGCACAGCAGGCAAAGGGGACTTAGTAGCCTGTGGAGGTCACAGGGGAGGAGAAACTGAAACTTGGTATGGCCGAATCCTGGTTGGAGAAAGCCATGGGACCAGAGTGGTTGGCAGACAGGGTGAAGTTTTGGAGGCTACTATAAGGAGTCACAGAAGTCCACCTTCCCATGGGAAAGATGGCTGTTTCCTGGAGCCGTGGGGATATAGATATTTAAAGCTCTCACCAAAGCATCTTGTGTACAGCCAATTCCATCTGTTCCACCACATCATTAACCAAGTCCCTGAGAATGATGGGCAGGGAGCTGGGAAGGCTAGGCTCTGTGCTTAGACCACATCTGATTGACAAAGGTCACCCTCATGCTCAGCACACACCATTTATTTGGGAGGAGCTCAGCGCATGAAGCATGTGTCTTCACAGACTCACAGGTGGCTGCAGTGTTTCTTAGGAGGGGGAGGCAGAGACTAAGCTTGGTCAAGGCTGCAGTGCCAAGCGGCTGGCTCCTAGCTACATACTTGGAATTTGTAGTCTTACGGGGTCCTGCCTTTGTGCCTTCAGATCTATTCCTGGGTGTTTAACACAGTTGGCTGTCAAGAGTGCTCAAAACATCAGTCAGAAATGTAATAGACTCAATGTGTGTGTGTGTGTGTGTGTGTGTGTGTGCAGATACATGTGCACGCAAGAGAGAGACAGAGTAAGAGAAGGAGAGAGAGAAAGAGAGAGAGAGAGAGAGAAGGGGGTGAGTGAGTTAGTGCACAATAGAATTGGCTCTAGCTGGCCCCCCTGATGTGGGGATGAGTCCTATCCTCAGAAGTTATATCAGGTGACAGTGAGCCGACTCTCTGAGACATCTAGCCTCATTGATCTTCCTGGAACCATGACTAATTTTTGATTCTCTGGTTCCATACACCAGGCATTAGCCAAAGTACCAAAATATACCCTCAATTTTCAGAGAAGTGGAAGATGTTCCAACACAGAATCAAAATAAAGGATGATTTTTCATCCGTTCCCGAAGCCCCTCATTTTCCAGCAGCACAGAAACAGAGGAGGCGGCAGTGGGGACATGTGAGGACTGCAGAGCAGTGCATTAGTGCCCTTGTGGAGAGGACACACACGCTGACAAGCTGCCCTGGACAGAGGCCACAGCCAGCAGTCACCCTGACCGCCACAGCTGTGGGTTCCTTGGCTTGCACCAAGAAGCTTGCTGTAGGCGAAAGTACCACATAAAACGAAAGGGAGCCTCGGGTCCCCCATCCCTCTGAGCTCAGCAAAGAAACAACAGGTTCCTCTGGGCCCCACACCTGCCACATCAGCTCCTCTGCTCTCCCTTCTCTCTCTTCCACCTCACACTCAGGCAGCTCGGTTTGGGCTCACGGACCTCAGTGGCAGCCCGGGACCATGGGGGAATCTGCACTGTTTTCTGCCCCAACTTCAAGGCTACCTTTGGTTGGCCTTCACCCCACCTTCCTAGTGATGCTTTTCCCTCCAACCCCTTCCAGTATTTCCTGCTTTCTGGCTACGTGCTTCAGTGTGCTCACATATTAGGAACCTCATCCACAGGGCAGTAGTGTTGAGATATGGGCACATGAGGTGAACATGTCAAGAGGTCCCACAGTTCCAGCCCACGGTTGAGGGGATACATGTAGCTATGGCCTTTTGCAGAGTCCAAAGACCATGAAAGACATCACATAGTAAGAGGCCAACAGTGGGTGAGGAAACTAGTCTCTGTTCTTATGAAGCCGCTGGGGTTTACTCCTGGGGCCACACTCTGGTAACTATATCCCAATCCCCTCCCAGCACCCACAGAAAAGCTGGATACGGTGGCACATGTCTGCAACCCTTGTGCCATGAGGAGTGGGCACAGGTGGGTTCCGGCAGAACTCCCTGGCTCATCAGCCTGTCCAGATGCATGAGCTCCGGGTTCAGTTGAAGACCCTGTCTCAAGAAACTGGGTGGAGAGCCAATGAGGACATCCCAACATTGACCTCTGTCCTTCACAGAAGAACACACTCATGCACACATAAAAATAAATATAATTTTTAAAAGGGGAGAATTCTGACTCTCCCTTCTGATGGGTTAAAGTGGGGTTCCATGAGAATGTGGTTTTCCAGATTCTTCTGGTGCTGTGCTGATGGCTATGTGGCCTCTGACTCTAATCACCCCGAGTCTGGAGTCCGTCGGCCAAATGACACGGGGTTGTGGGTGGGCCCTGTGATCTCTGGAACTCTCCACACTATTATTTTCTGAAGAGGTTGCCTAGGACGAGTGCTCTTTAGCTGGTTACTACGCAGCTGAGACACAGCCCCTTGTTAGTGAGGATGGACTTATTGCCCAGGCCACGATAGTTACCTATAATTATTTCCTGGTCTCAGGAGAACGGAGACCGAGAAGCTGCTGAAAACAAGTAAGAACCGGCCCCCTCTCTGCAGCAAATGGGAAAGCCATGGATCCAAAGCTGAGGTGTCTCACTGAGCAGGGCATTATCAATGGCTCCTAATTTAGCTTGCTCTAATTCCCCCCTAAGCAGCTCTTTTCTCACCCCGTAGAAGGAAGAATCTGCCTTGGAATGGAGTTCTGCTCTGCCAGCCTGACACGCATGAGGGCAGTGCAGAGGAGGGACCTG
Source organism: Pachyuromys duprasi (assembly GCA_028658305.1). NCBI lineage: Eukaryota > Metazoa > Chordata > Mammalia > Rodentia > Muridae > Pachyuromys > Pachyuromys duprasi. The sequence continues at coordinate 39,919,379 of CM053757.1, forward strand.
CCCCCCTGGAGGACAGAATGTCAGTGTCCGCTTTCAGCCAGCTCTATGCGGGCTACAATGTCTCTGTAATGAGCGAAGTCACACTGAGATGGAAATAACCAACAAGCATCATTTGCATTTTTAACCAAAGGGATGCATAATTTATGAAAGTCCTTCAGACATCAAGCCAACATAACGACCCTGGGCCTGTCTGCTGGAACAGTAGAAAGTCCGCGGCATCCATGGGTTCAAAAGAGTCCACGGAGCATAGTGACAAGGCAAAGTTTCAGAGGCCTTTTTGATCCATGGGGTTAGTAGCCGTGGCTCTGATCAAAGATGCCTTAACAAAATCGTTCATAGGCAGATTAGCAAGCCATGGTGGCTCCAAGGGGTTTCAAGAGGACTGAGTCCAGGGAGGGCAAGTTCAGTCCTGGAGGGTAAATTCACCTGTTGGAGGTTATTCTGATGCTAGTCCTCAAGATCTGGTTAAACCTACCCTTGTTGTGTAAACCAATTCTTTGTTGTGTTAACTTGCCTAAGTCATTATACCTGATTGGTTGATTAAACACCCTATACCTGGGCAGGACAGAATGTGGTAGGCATGGCTAAGGTTCCTGGGCTTTGGACAAAAACAAAACAAAACAAACAACAACAACAAAAAAAAAACCACACACACACACAGAAGATGGTTTGGGAAGAGAGGAGAAAAGAGGTTGCCATGATGGTTTAATGTGGAGAAGAAACCACGTGGGCTGGGAGAAAAGATTCTCTCCAATAATGGTGTGATAAGGCCCAAATGAAGAATACAAGGAAATACCTTAGGGTTATGGGTGGAAGGTAGTCCAAACAGAAAGGATGAAGGCGGATGGCATTGGACGGGGGCTGGGAGATGGATGGTGAGGATATTGAGACAATGCAGGTGAAATATCTGCCTGGCCCAAGGTAAATAAGACAATTATATATTCTAAGAGGTGGCTGAGTGTTATTAATTGTGATGGGGTTAGATAATGCTGCCATGATAGTCTTGGGGCTAATAATTATTGTATAGCCCAACAGTCATTTTATTTTTTTTTTTATTTACAACAACATTCATCAGTGGGTCCAAGTCAGGGACTCGGGTGGGTGATGCCCTTCACAAAAAATGGGTAAGGGTAAGTGAGACAGCCAACAGGTGTGCAAGGAGACAGTGGAGCCTGTGTCTAGGAAGGGACCTTCCTGTGTTCAGCTCTCTACATCTGACCCATTGCTGAAGTGTGTAACTGACCTTGGGGGACGTTTCTGGAGAGTTCTCCCTGTGCCACTTAGGTGTCAAAGAGGTGCGGGTAGGCGTAAGCTCAAGTTCCAGGGTACACCTGTTGCTGATATTCTCTGAGCGATAGTCAGTCCATCACCTCCTTGGAGCTGCTCTGATCTTTCTCTATTGCACAGACAGAGGATGTGATGCCGTGGTCCTTCACCTTTCGGCCACCATGAAACCTTTAACTTTAGGCTTTGGAAACTCCAGAGGACAACAGCAGATTTCTTCTTAAACCCTAAATGTCCTCCCATCACACTTAGGACAAAAGCGTCTTCTGCTCGGTGCCCACAGCCTACCCCTTGCCGTCCCTCCCACAACTTCCCACACTCCACAGCCACTGGCCCTCTGTCTTTCTGCCCCTTGGGTGGAACAGACCCATTTTACTTGGGACCTTTGCCTAGACCTGAACTGTCTGCTCTCAAGTCTGCTGTTTTCTCTCACAGGGCTGAGATGTCACTGACTGTCCCCTATCACAGGGCTTCCGCTTTCTCTACAGCCAGCACCTCACAGCAGATCTTAGCAGAAGTAGGAATGTCTGCTGCTCACTCTACTGAGCCTCAGGAAATGTGCATCTGGCTTGGTGAGCACTGAATTCCAGGGGCCTGGGATTCTGATCTCAGGCGAAGGGATCATTTGCCACTTACTGAGCACGTAGTGTGTGTTAGGCTCCATGAATCGGTGTGTTTAATCATCCGTCACACCAGCTTCACATGTAGGGAAACGAAAACTCAGACTACAGTAACCATTGCCTGTAGGTAAACATTGCAATCATAGCTTAGACCTGAGTCTACCTGACCTGGGAGCCCTCACATGTTCTCTAAAGAGCAAGTGAAAAGCTTAATATGCTGCCCACTACCCAAACTCCGGCAGCCCTGATTCAGTTGGTTCCGTTGGCCTTTCCCGTCATTCTCCACCCCCACAGATCCAGCCATGGATGCAGAGCCATCAAAATGCCTCCCGTGTATCCCGTATTAGCCTACAGGCCGCTGCAACAAAATGCCATGGGCTTGGAAGATTAAGCAACAGGAAAGTATTTCTCGGTTTTGGAGACTGCAAGTATGAGATCACAGAGCCAGCAGGACTGGCTTCTGCTGAGGCTTCTTAAATCCACGTATGCTACTTTATTGCTTTAATCCGTGTTGCCTTTCCCCTGGAGTCGCAAAGGGGTTTTCGGGCCTCCTCTTCTTACTAGGGCACCGACTTTTGAGATCAGGGCCCCATCTTCATGACAGCATTAAACTTTATGTGCCTCTTGGAAAGCCAAATTCCAAATGCGGTCCTATTGAGTGTTAGCGGTCCTATTGAGTGTTAGCCTCTTGATGTGGGGATTTGGGAGAGACAGCGTTGAACCTAGGAGGTGCCACTCATACCTGACTGTGTTTGTCTTCATCCTGTTGCTGCAGGAAAATCTTGGCAGAACAACTTAAAGGAATGAAGTGTTTGTTTTGGCCCACAGTTTATAGGTACTTCCCATCCATCCAGTCAGGAAGTAGAGAGGGAGAGAACCGTGTTCAGCTGGATGGTCCCAGTTTTGTTTAATCTGGGATCCCAGCCTAACGAGCAGCACTGCCCATATCCTGGGTGAGTCTCCCAGCTCAATCAACTTAATCCAGGCCATCTATGACAGACCGCCCGGAGACTTGTGGTTCTAGATCCTTTCAAGTTGACAGCGTTACCTGTCGCCACACCAACTGATTATGGTAACAAAAATAATAGTTGCTGATAAGTGCTTCAAGTGTTAATGCAAACAGAAACAGAATTTGGGAGCATGGGCTCTATGGACTGTATGCTCTCTTAATGGCGAAAGTGGCCTTTGGAATGGATTCTGGATGCCCTGTTGAAGCCTCTTGGCTCTGAGGGGTCACTAGGGCATGCACATGTTAAGAATGTGTCAATTAGATAATCAATTAGCTTAATTTCAAAGCGGCAACCAGGGAAAGATGCTTCTGAAACTGTTTAGTCTGCAAGTCACATCAGAGAGACATCTGCGTCAGCATTATATCATGCCCCGGCCTCCAGAGTTTAGGCAGGATATGAGAAATCTGGAAGAGGTCCAGAAATAAACAAGGCTGGATGAAGGGAAAGAAAATGATGCTATGAGAAAAGGTAATAAGAATTGTGGGGGGTTTTATTGTTTCAAATCCCAGGGCCGAAGAGATTCTGGCAAATAGGTAATTTACTGTCTTCTCGGGGGTTAAAGGAAGAATGCTGACCAGTTTTCTCAGAAAACTTAATAGGAATCTTGGGCTCCAGCCCAGCAAAAGAGCCAATGTTGGAGGGTGCAAATAAGCTATCATTTAGATTTTTAGCATGACTCAAGACCGAATTGGCCAACAAAGGAATTGCACCCAGTGGTCTTGTCCTGGTAGCTACCTGTCCTGAAAGTTTAACATGCAAAGGAGATTCCAGACTCTGTCTTCCCAGGAGGAATTTCTGCCCCACATAGGTAATTTCCCTTACAGCTCTGTGTCCTTGGAGTGGAATCTAGAGATGCCAGGAACTGTCTGTGTACTCTGTGTTACACAGCGTCCCCAGAGCTGCTACGTCCTAACCATTAGAAGAACCTGACTTGGGCTGGGAAGGCTGGGAAGGCAGCTGGCTTTATAAATCATTTGCCTGGCGTGTAAGAGGCTCTGGGTTCAGTCTCAGCCCTACACAAACCAGGCACACTTAGAACCTCAGCACTAGAGGGATGGAGGCTGCGAGATTCAGGGTCATCCCTGGTTACATCCAGAGTCAATGGCTTCGGGACACTGAGTGGGTGGGCGACTGGGAGAATGAATACCCATGAGTCCAGTGCTGCCTCGGTGCCTCCCGGTGGTGTCGGCATTCCTGGAGGACAGGTAAAGGATACACAGCTCCTCATTGTCACCCTCAGCTGTCACATTCTGGAATACTGGACTGTGACCAAACCAAGCTATATGGCTTCGGGCACTGAAAAGAATTTAGGGACTAGTGAGTTTATAAAGCAAGGTTGTAGATTTTGTTAATAAAGGCCTAATCATAAGGATTGGGGGAAGAAGAGGTGCTCAGAGGGAAATGGGGCACACCTAAGTGTGATTCAGGCTTCTCAAGGAAAGGCCACAGCTTGTTGTTTTTATAATGATCACATGTACCATTTGGGTGGGGTTTGAAGCTACTGTCTTATCACTGAGTGGTTGGGGGGAGGGAGCACCGGACAGGGCTGTGTTTGATAAGATCAACTCTAGCCCGCAGACATTTAGGAGCATAGGACACCTTCGCTGTAGACAGAGTTGAGTTTCGTTTGCTAATCTGGCAATACCTTTGGAAAGGAATGAGGCCCCATCCAAGGTCACACACAGTCTGGTCTTAAGCTTGAGTCATGGGTCATTTCTATCTTAACATAAAATATGTGTCTGTGAAAGGAACATTAGCTTTGCATTGGCAGCCTTGGCAGCAGGCATTAGCTGTGTTGAAGTTCTTGCTTCTCAGCTGGCGAGACCTGTCTATCAGACTCCAGGATGGGGACCACCTCTCCCTCCCATGCTTCCATCACTTCCACCTTCAAAGCCTGTCTGAACTTCTCTCGGGAAAACACTAACGAGGCAGGAGATCACACCTAACATGGCCAGAATGTCAAAGGGGCCTTACTTGTAAGTAAAGGGTACAGTATCTCACCTGCCCATATAGCCTCAGCGCGAAGGAGAATTTACTAACAGCCCTTGCTGAGACATTAATAGGCAAATAAAAAGTTAACAGGATCCCCCTCTGGGAGTTAATTTAGAAAGAGTCTTATAGGATAATGGGCAATAAATGGAAAAGGAAATAATGTTTCTAGAGACTCATTTTTCTTTTAAAGCATAGCAGATTTGTCAAAGGGACACAATTGTTTCTACTATATCATTCAATTCAGTGACTCCACAAAGATGTTTTATCAAATTCCGGCTCATTTATTTTTCTCCATTGACAGATAAAATTGCATGTGTTTCTCATGTATAACATGATGCCTCGAGGCACAATACATGCTGTGGTGTGATGTCTAGCTAGAGCCTTCCATAGTCACCATGCTTGTGTGAGGAGAACATTGAACCTCCGCTCTCTTAGTGCTCCTCGACACCTGCTTCTGAAACTCAGCTAGAAGCCAGGCACACACCCAGGGCCAGCAGGTGTGTAGCAGACCGTACCAAGTTCCTGCCTTTGGGAGGCCTGTGATGCCCATGAGATGGGATTTCCAACAGCCGAGGGCCGCCCAGCTCTCTCCAGTAAGGAGGACATGCCTTCTGCATGGGAAGTGCAGTGGCCCCTGGCTCCGGGTAGTCACTGGGCTGGGTGCAGGGATGATCAGGGAAAGCAAGGGATGATTCCAGCCACGTGTTCCAATCCTACCCACAAGGTTTCCTCGGCTGGACCTGCTTGGATCTTGGCCTTGAATGGGGGGAAAGCACCGCTCAACTTCACTGATGGGCAGATGGGGCCCAGCTTCACTTGTAGAGCGGATCTTCGGTGATTTCACTAAAGCCACCCAGGACACACTCACCCAAGGGAAGGAGAGTGGATTCTAAATAGCAAGAAAACTCCCTCAGCTACAGAGTGTCAGCAGCCTGCGCAGGAACACGGAGCCCCACAGTCCTGCCCAGGCCTGCCCTGGGCAGTCTTTTCTCAATGAGCAGCAGAGGCAGTAAGTCCCGACCCTCCTTGCCAGGACAACCTTCTACCTTACCCACATTATCTCACCTCACCCACCTTTCGTCCTCAGTACCTGATAGGTTCTCTGTCTTCCAAAATGGTACCCTGGTCTAAACCACTCCATAGAACAATGGATAAATGCTATTCATACAGAACACAGGTAAGTACATGATATAGGTGAGTCTTCATTAAGAAATAAAATAAAATAAGAAAGCTCCTTTCCTGAGATAGTCCCATCCTTTCCTGCCCTTGACGTATACTGAGGCTGAGCACCACATGCCGTGAGGAAGGGATCCCACCATGCCAAGAAACAGGCTTTTGTCTCTTCCTAGAGAACTGCATTCTCAGGATGTGGGAGTCACCTTCTTGTTGCTGTGACAAAAGATCAGAGGAAACTGACTTTTAAGGTGACACATTTACTGTGGCTCCAAGTTTCTTAGGTTTCAGCCCAAGGCCACCCAGATCATGCCACCGTGGCAGGAGTGTGTGGAGGAGGAGGAGGTGCCTGCAGCCAGCCAGCCAGGTAGTAGAAAGACAGAGACAAGAGACCAAGGGCAGGAGAAAGCTTTCCGGGTCATCCTCAGTGACCCGCTTTCTCTAAGCAGGCTGCACCTTCCACGATTTCCACCATCTTCCCCCCGCTCTGTTCAATTACGAATCTGTCTGTGGGTCAATTATTGATTCATTGATCCAATCACAGCGGGAACATCAAAGTGGTTACCCCGATTCTGACATGGGAGTCTCTTGGGGGGACTTTTTTTTTCCACTTGCAGATAAAATTGCATGCATTTCTCATTACGACACCGTGCCTTCGGGTGTTATGAGGTGCTTGGGTCTGCTTAGGGCCCCTCACACCCCAGGAGTTCCCGTGTTAGTGCTCCCCACAGCACTCTGCACATGCTGGCATTGGTGCCCCAGCAGAGGAAGGGCAGGCTGAGCTAAGGCGGGTTCCTGGATTGTAGGATGAGGGGGGGGGGCACCCTCTCCTCCCTGATGTGTGTCATTCCTTGTTTCTGACACTGGACGGGTCCATCCTCCCATCCCCTCCCATCCCACTCCCCCTGCAACCTTGCACTCTTCCCTAGGGAATACAACCCTGGTGCCCAAGGAACAAGAATGCAGAGGAGGAGAGAAAAGGAACTAGGGCAATAAAAGGGGGGGGGGCGGGGTGGGATCCCAGCTGAAGAAGTAGGAGTACCTCTGACCTCTTCCCAGGGCTCTACCCCTGGGCGTCTGTTTTGTGTTGTTTGTACTTTTCAACACTGTCTACGGCCACTTTAACATCTTGTTTATACCAAGTAATTTCATGTATGTGTGTGTGTGTGTGTGTGAGCGTGTGTGTTTAAAATTGACTCCCAGTTCCCTCTATACCCTCGTTAGGGCTAACACCTACCTATCCTGCCTAAATATTATAATTAGACCTCAAATGAAGTACATGTGGCTGACAGGGTTGAAGGCTCCGTGTTCCCGCTCTCTGATAAGGAGATTTTAGGGATGACTTGTTTTGAATTCTCACTCCTGATGACGCCTCTTAGGGCTGCCACGATTCTTGTTAAACAACAAAATTCTCTGTGAAAGACACCTTGCTGGGAAAGGAGGGATAATGCCTGGTTGGGGAAGCATAGTTAGTTCTTGTATGGAAAGTGTCAGCAGGGCCCAGGCTGTTATTACCGCCATTACCCTTCTCTGAAAGGCATGAAGCGGCTCTGCCATTGGAAATGGACTGCACCCCTCGGGGTTCTCCCCTGCATGGCTAGGTTGGGGTAGCAGACCAGGAGAAGCACCCCACTCACGCGGCACCTGCGTTCTGAGCCTAGCTCAGCACCTAGCCAGGTGTCAGTTGCCAAGGTAGGAACAGAAAGGTGAAGTCTGGGGTGTTTGGGAAAGAGCTGCCTGTATGGGCAGCTGCTAGAGCCCAGTCCCTGGATGTCGGAAAAGCAGTAGGCATATTCTGCCTTATGAAGCAAAAGTCCTGTTGTGGCAATGGGTTTCGGGCCTTAACAATCAGAACAAATGGTGTTTGGGAGGTACTGTGGGCAGCACTCAATGCCAGAGATCAGCGATTAGAGCTGAGGAGCCAGAAGCAGAAGGGAAGTTCCATCTCTGCTCAGGGCATGTTTGTCCCTCCTGACACGTGAGCCCAGAACTCCACGCTTGCTTTTACAATTGCTTCCTTCCTTCTAGACATCGGGAAACCGGAATGTTATCATCCCGCCTCACTGATTGAAGCACTCCATACAAAGGTTGTCACCAATGTTGCTCGCCGCTTTGGGTCAACCCATAGTACCCTTTGTAATCCAGCTCTGGGAAAGCTTTAATTCTTCCCACCACATTTCCAAGCTAACATATCTTTGTTGCCATAGTCTTAGTCTCTCTTCCTATTTCTGGAATAAAATACTCTGACGAAAGCAACTTGAGGGCTCACAGCTCAAAGGTAGAGTCTTCCGTGATGTAGAAGCCACAGTGGCGGGAGCTTGGAACAACGGGCCACATCGTGCATACAATCAGGAGGTAGAGAAAGAACCCCTCTTCATTTAGACAGTCCAGGACCTCAGCCAGGGAATGGCGCCACCTACACTGAGTGGTCTTTTTACCTTAGTTAAGGCCATCGAGCCAATCTAAAGACACGCCTAGAGGCAGGTCTTCCGGGTGATAGTGGAGTCTGTTAAACGGACAACACTAATCATCAGAGTCAATTCAGCAAATACAACAAAGCACACAAAAAATATTTTAAAATCACTATCCAGACATCAACAAGTATCATCTTCTACATATAAGTCTGAACAGTTCCAGGCTTTTCTCTTACACCCAAGTTAAGAAAAGCAAGCAAACATTTAGTGTCTCAAAGTTCTTTCTTATTTGTCTGTGTGTTCCTAGGTTTTTCCTTAACACGGTCACCATACTGTTAGCATTTAGAGAACATATCCAGATCTTTAGAAGCACAGTGTCAACTTGCCACTTTGAAAGGTTATTTCAGCTCACATTCCCACCAGCAATGAGAGCTGACATCTCCGCCACCAAACACATACACACACACACACACACACGCACACACACACACACACACACCACAATCTGGGTATTAGCATTTCTTAAAAAAATCATTACTAATTCAATAGTATCAAAGTGGTATTTCATTGTTTCAAATTGCCTTTCTTTGATTATTGATGGTATGAACATGTTTTCATCTGTTTATTGGAACCTGTATTGATTTTTCGGTAGCTAGCCTGCTTCCTTGTCTTTTTTCTGTTGATGTACTTCCTCTTTTCTACTATTGATTTGTAAGATAACTTTTTTTCTATCTGTTAAAGACTTTAGCTTTTCAGCATCCATTTTGTAAAATTTTCTTATTTTTAATTTGTCTTTTACTTGGTGGCACATGGAATATTACAAAACCGTTTTCTTTCTCTTGTTTATTAAAAATTGTCAGTTTTCCCAGTACAATATTTGAATGCATGTATACACTTAGATGTGTTTTCCCACATTGTTATACTTGTTGTGTGCATTGGTACCTGTCTACCATCTACTGCTTGGGAGACTTAGGCAGGAGACTCAAGAGTTCAATGCCATACTGGGCCATGAAGACAGAGCTCATCTTAAAAATTAAACCCCAAAACCATGGCCAAGCCACACTCACACAGATATTAGGTCAGCTTATTCTAGGTACTAAGAGAGGATGAATATTGAAATCAATACATTTTGAGTAGAGCAGATCACTCTCTGTATGAGTGGGCATTTTCTTATTAGTTGGAGTCCTGGAGAGAAAAATAAGCTGATCTCAGGCAGGAGTTGAGGCTCCATGGGCCAAGTGCCTGCAACCAAAGTCTGAGGGTCTGCGTCTGGATCCTCAGTGTAAAAGCCAGCAGAGCAGGAGCAGATCTGTAACCCCAACGTTGGGCAGGAGAAGGATTGGGGGACAGAGACCAGTGCATGCAGGAGGGTCACTGGCAAGCCATCCAAGCAGAAATATCGGGCTCTAAATTCAGTGAGAGAGTGCCTGTGTCGAAACAGTGAGAGGGGGCGTGACTGAGGCAGAGACTCTGGCCTCCACTGGCCTGTGTGTCAGGGGAGCTCACCCCCAACACATGCGCATAGACACAAAGGAAAAAGCTGGTTCTGGCAGCAGACGGCCTTGGACTTGAACTTCCTCAGATTTTCACCCTGCCAGTCTACCTGGCAGGTTTTAACCTTGCCTGCTTCTATCATCACAGGAACCAATTCCTCAAATTAGATTAATTCCCTCACTCAACCCCAGCTCACAAGCCCTCTCTCTCCACAAAAAGCCATGTGCTGTTGGATCTGTGCCTCTGTAGAATCCGGACGAATGCCCAAACCAAGGGTCATATATTTGTCTATTTAATGTCTTGTGTTTATTATTTCTTGTCATGGTGGTAATTGAATCCAGAGCCTTGTACATGACAGACAAGTACTCTATCACTGAATTACACCCTCAGCTTTTACCTTTATCTCCTCTTAGCACTATCATGCTTTCATTTTGTACATTTTTTCCCCAGATCATCAAGCATTGAACATTTGCTGTCAGGGATTTCATTTGATTATCTTTCATGCCGTTAACTAGGTTCACTGGAAACTTCCAAACTAGATGCATCTATTTTTTTTCATTTATTAAAAAAATTATCATGTTCCACAAAGAAATGTCATGGAGGATTACTAAAATTGTGTTAATGATGTGAGAGAGAGAAAGGGAGAGGGAGGGAGAGAGAGAATACACACATACATTTATTTTCTCTTGCCCTGACAAAAGGCAAGTTAGAAAAGAAAAGGTTTATTTTGGCTTACAGTTCCAGAGGGATGCAGTCTGTCAGTGCTTGGAAAGCATGTGAGATTGGCCTAGCAATCAGTCAGACAGTCTCACACTCCCTCCACACAGGAAATGGCGGTGGGGGGGAGGGGGGAGGAGACAGGCCAGAATTTAAAACTTCAAAGCTCATCCCCCAGCAGCATACTTTCTCTAGCAAGGCTCCATGTCCTAAGGGTTCCATAACCAGTAGCATCACCAGCTGGAGAGCAAGTGTTCAGACACATGAGCCTGTGGGTGGGGGTCTATCCCTCATTCAAACAAGGGCAAGGTTACAGGCGGAGAAAATGAAGCTCTGACATAGACCCTCTCTGTTTATTTGTGTCCATCACTTTCTCAGCATGCTTGTCCTTTCTTCTGTGTGTGCTCTGCACCCTTCACTGGTATGTTTTACTTTGGGTACATTTGGAATTTTTGGCTATCACATTTTTCTCTTATTTTGTTCTGTTAGTTCGTATTGTCAATAGAGCCTTGTGAGACTAAACTCTCTTACGAGTTCAAACAGATATTGTTTGAATAATAGGTTTTCCCCGGGAGACGTTGCTCTCTTCCTTTGTTTGTTTTGTTTTGTTTTGTTTGACTATTGATTTGTTTTCTTATCTAATTGCAATGGCTGGATGCCCCTAGTTTGCTTCGTGTTGCTGTGATAAAATACTGAACCAAAAACAATATAGGGAGGAAAGAGTTTATTTGGCTTACAGGTTATAGTTCATCGTCAAGGGAAGTCAGGACAGAAATACAAGGCAGGAACCTAGAGGCAGGAGCTGAAGCTGAAGCAATGGAGGAGTCCTGCTTACTGGCTTGAGCTCTCACCACCCAGGCTCACCTGTCCAGGGGGGACAGTGTCCACAGTGGGCCTAGTCCTCTCACACTGTCAAGAATTGTTGCCTGCAGGCCAGCCTGGTGGAGGCAGCGTTTCGATTCTGAGATTCCCTCTTCCGATGTATATCAAGTCGACAAAAACTAATGGTAACACTAAACATCCCAGAAACCAAAGCCAAAGCTCGTGCGCTTCTGTTCTAAGCATTCACTGTTAGAACGGTGTTGGCTGTTATTTTATACTAAGGAGCAGGCCCTGTGCTTGGAATGACTTCTGAACTTGACCTAGCACCTGTCCTCCCTTTGGCCCAGAGAAATTGTGACTCTGTAACCACTGAGCTGTCCGTGTGGTGGCAAAGTCATTAAGTGTGAATTCTAGAGCCAAGCTCCTCTGTTCAAGATCAGACATTCTACATTTTCGCTGTAAATATTTGGGCAGATTAATTAGCTTATAATTAATTACAAGGTTTCTTCGCCTTTTAAACATCTCTTTCTCCAATTCTCACATCCATTAAAACCCTAGGCCTTGAATCCTAGCATTAATTTGCTTGACTAAAGCTTAGCATTCTCCCATTTTTTTCCCTGTATCTACCAGTTCTTACTTTCTATTGTCATTGTTGTTATAAACTTAGGGCCAAATCAATTTAAAAACAAAACCAAACAAGACCTTTTAGTCTTTATCTGCAAAAATGTTGGTAGTTTCTTTACTATATAAGCAAGCACATTACTTATTCAGATTTTATCACTTACTTACTGCGTTTTGTGGTCTAGGTCTCTTGAGGCTTCCTTTCCAGATGATCATTTTCTTCTCTTGGGTTCTGCTATTCTTCTATCTCCTGCAGTTCTAAGTCAAGAGCACATGAGTGTTATTTTAGCCTGAATGCTGCATATCTAAGAACTTAATACTTTTGTATACAAAAGACACCTGGCCTCCTATACCTCTTACGCAGGATTATTTTCCCAGTTGAGTCTATAGATATCAGTTCATTGTTTTCCAGTATTTTATGTTCTGCAGTAACAGTCTACGGGAGCGCTGATTTTGTTTCTTCTGCAGAACAACAACAAAATCTCTTTGTTCCTTTGTTACCGTGCTAAATTGCAGGAACCACTTGTTCTTTCTTGCCGTTACTGAAGTGTTTTATTTGAATAAGTAAGTATAGGCCTATGTCGCTCACCGCCTTCTGGAATGGCCAGTGGCAAGAACCTTCAAACAGTGCCCTGCTCTTTAGGGAAAACATGTTATTATTAGTTGTGACATCTGCGGTTTCACCTCCTCTGCCATCACAGTGCGGGCAGGGACTCTTCTGCCCCCCCCCCCCCGTCTTCTCCTTTCTCCACTGCATTTGGGAACAGCTTTGAGCAACTGTCCTCTGTGTCACGGGCCTAGTTTTGCCTGTGTCTAGACTGTTCTTCCCTAGCTCCACAGCAACAGCAATGGTCATAGCACAAGGGCACTCATGCCTCTTGCAATGTCCCTCGTCCTCCAGCCCCTGGCCCCTTCAGGTGTTGCCCTCTCCGGCTCTACTTTTGTCCTCTTGTCTCTTCCTTCTCTCTACAGATTTCTCCCCTCCCCCCCCCACCTTTCTCTCTCTCTGGGTTTTTTGATACAGGGTTTCTTTGTGTAGCCCTGGCTGTCCTGGAACTAGCGTTGTAGACCAGGCTGGCCTTGATCTCACAGATATCCGCCTGCCTCTGTTTCCCAAGTGCTAGGACTAAATTTGTGTGCTTCCCCTGTGTTGGAGTTCAGAAGTTTTCTTATCTTTTTTTTTTTCAGGTGCTAAAAATGACCACTTTCTGAAGGACTCATGGAGCTGGCATTTTTGTAATCTCTGAGTATAAAGTCCAGCCCTCCTTCCACTCTGTTCCTCTGCCCCAGAGCTCATCGCTGAAGGAATAGATTCTCACTCATTGCTGGCCTGTGGCCAAGATACATGGCACCCTCAGTCTTGCCATCCAGACAACTTGGATGCCTAGTTCGTGTTCACCAGCGTCCTCTCTACTGGCATTGGAATGGGAAGTACTCCTTTGTTGTGGGACTTTTCCAATGATATGAACAAATGTCTATTCACCTTAGATAGGGCACTGATGACAGACCAGAGAAATGATTCAACCCTAGTCTAGCTTGGTTACCCAGTAAATTTGCTGAGATTACTTACAAGAGCATGGAGGAGAGGGAGGGGCTAGTAATAGGAGCATGGGTTACTCAAAGGAAACTAAACCAATGAAGGGCCACCCCAGCCTGGGCAAGACTCACAAAAGCTGCGTTCCTGGAGCTCACTACACAACTCGCAGGCTGCTTCATCAGAGACAGTATCCTCTCCCTAGCAAGGCTTTACTGCTCTTATAGTCTAGAACTATGGCACTTGTGAATCTTGTAATTCTCTGAGCTTTCAGAGTCTTAGGAGGCTCTGCCCCCCGCAGGAGGAAATGTGTTAATTTAGAGGAGATAGATATGCATTACCCCATGTCATTCCTTTTACTCGGGTGCATCCTTCCTTCCATGGGCACAGGATGGGCTGCAGTTGACAGTGTCACCTAGACTGCTGGCATGCCTGAGGCCCTCTGCGTCGACATGGATTCAGTGCGTCATTGCTTGTTCTAGGGGTGGCTGCTGCTCTCTCCGACAAGAATGTACTTTAGCCTTTATTTGTCTGAAATTATAAGTGTTGCATGTTTATGGAAAGGCAAACAGTTCAATCCTGCTTGATGTGAATGCATCTATACCATGAAGCATCATAGCTGGGGAGAGGCATCACCAAAGCAAACTGACAGTTAGGGAAGGCCAGGGACAGAGGAGTAGGCCCCTGGGTGGTGGTGGGGAGGGGGGTGTAGGAGGTGGTAGAAAGTCTTCCTCAGGGGCCTGGAGAGATGCCTCAACAATGACAGTTATACTGCTCTTGCAGAGGTCCTGAGTTTGGGGATTCATAATCATCTGTCATGACAGTTCCAGGAGAACTGACACCTTTGTTTGGCTTCTGTGGACAACTGCATTCATGTGCTCTTATACGTCATTTAAGATAAAAATTGTTTAAACCCACAGCTCACTTACTTCTTGGCTTCATCTTTCCCATCCAGGCCTTCCCTATTAGCAGCTAAGGGTACCACAGCAATCTTGTGTAAAACCCGCTCCTTTTCTTTCTGAGAAGATGGGCATATATACACACACACACACACACACACACATATATATATATATATATATATATATATATATATATATATATATATGGGGAAATGTACACGTTTGTCTTTTTGTAGCATACGATACATAATTTATAATACAGAGGACTGAATAGCATGCAAGCTGCCTCAAATATCACCCACCATATGTAGAAGCATAATTGAGTGACATGCACTCTAAAAATGTGGTGTGTAAAATTCTTTGAAAACATACTCAAATGATTGTGTTAAGTCTCTCTGCTTAAAAATAACCTGAAACATTGCATCGGGTTGTTTTTGATTTTAAACTCCAAGTCTCCAACTTGTTGGAGACCAGAGGCCCTCTCAGAAGCCGGTAGATCCTTGGTAGCATAGACTGTTAACTGCCAGCATTGCGTGAGTCTGTGGTACCACTGAGGACTTAGACTAGAATAAGACTGAGGACAAGAAACTCTCCTCTGCTCCTCAGTGGCTGCCAACACTATAGTAGTTCTTATCACATCCAGAGCCCCTTCTAACGAAAACCCTCTTGGCCTCAGACCCAGCTGAAAAATATCTACGTTCTCATTATTGAGCTTTGCTACATGTTAGATTGCTCAGCAGAGAGAAGAGGGGACCCTGGTGGGGATCATGTGTGGCACACTGATCCTGAGAGAAGGGCGAGGCTGATGTGGGCAGAGCAAGAGCCCTGCGCTTCAGTCTCTGGAGAGGCCGAAACCCCTGTTCAGCGTGAACCCTCAGGCCAAGTTCAGCCTTGAAAGGTGCCTGCTAGGTTCCGTCTTCATTTCTCTTTTTCCCCCTCCTCACTTCCTCTACCACATCCATTCCAGCACCCAACATCCCCTCTGCCCATCATTTTATTCTACTTCACAGCCGCTGAATACCCAGGGATGCTGTTTTCCGTCCCTGTACCCCCCAACCTTTCAGCTGATTCTGTGGCTGAGATGGTTCCCTTAGAGGGGGCTGTGGTTATGGCAGAAACGAACGTCTTTTGAAGAGCAGAGAGATGATCCACACGGACACAGAAGCCTTCTTTCTTGTCCTCAAGATCTTTTTCCCCTATAAAATCGACATTTTCTCCTTTCTTTTTAAAATTTAAATGTATTTTTTTAGAATTTATTTGCTGCATCCTGATTGTAGCCCCCTTCCTTGTCTCCTGCCGGTCATGTCCTCCCTCTTTCCCTGTTCCCCTCCCCTAGTCCACAGAAAGGGGGAGCCCTCTTCCCCTACCATCTGACCCCATTTTATCAAGTCTCATCAGGACTGCCTGCATCCCCTTCCTCTGTGGCCTGGCAAGGCCACGCCACTAGAGGAAAGTGATCAAAGAGCGGACAACAGAGTCCATGTCAGAGACAGCCCCTGCTCACCTTACTAGGGTACCCACACGGAGACTGAGCTGCCTACTGGTTACATCTGAGCAGGGGGTCTAGGTCCTCTCCATGCACGGTCCTTGTCCTCAGAATCTTAAGGTCTGGCTGTAAAGACAAAGAATACACATGAGTATCAGTGAAAAAGGCTTGGAGTGTCAGGGAGTCATCACATCTGCTATAGATTGAATGTGAAGCATCCCCATGGACACACAAATTGAAAGTTTGATCCCAAGCTTGAGGTGCTAATTTGGAAGATTCTAGAAACCTTAGGAGCTGAGGCTCAGCTAGAGGAAGGAACCCCTACTGAGTGGGGGTTGTCCTTGAATATTTTTCTTGGAGCTTCCTGTCTGCTTCTGCTTCCTATATGCTGCTTGGTGAATAAGCTCTCTCACCACACACTTCCTCCCCCATGATGCTCTTCCCAAGTACACGAGGCCACGTGACTGTGAACTGAAGCCTCTGAAACAATGAGCCAAAATAAGTCCTTCCTGCCCCAAGTTGTTCATGCTGAATGTTGTCTCACAGTGATATCAAAGCTAATACAGTATCCTACACTGGGGACTGAGGCCCATACAGACCACTCCTGCTGCAAGAAATGCCAGCCTAGGTAGGAATGGTCCAGAGGAGCCTGAACCAAAGCTGGCTCAGCAGAGCATGGGGCATCCTTGAGGGCTTACTCTACAACCGTGGAGGAATTTACAGGAATACATACCAGACCTAGTCATCAAGTTGATAGGACACCTTGAGAAGAACTGAGAGCAGCCCACGCAGCAGAAATACCAATGACATTAACATTGTGGGATGGCTTCCACCACCAGAGCTGTGTAGATATCATTGTTGCTGGAGAGCTGGCTTTCCTGCCCCTGTCTCACAGATGGAGTACTCCGGCCAGACTTCAAGTGTGGACTGCAGCTATGATTCCAGCCCTATGCTGAATCCATTCTGATGACTCACCATAGACACTGGGCATCAGAACCCTGTTTATTCCTGCATGCCAGAAGGGTCTATGTGGGATCTATGAAGATAGCACCCCTAGTAACATACGCTACATTTGTTCCCATTTGCCTTTGAACTGTTCTATTTTCCCCCAGTTCTCTTGGAGCAGGTGATAAAATCTAGGCAGGAGCTGAGTCTGTAGTTTTCTCTCTGCTGGGAAAATTGATGTTCCAGCAAGCCTCAGGGAGGGTTGGGGACATTGCTGGGACGGGCCAGTAATGAACTCCCAAGTCATGCATTAATCACAGAGAGTGGACAGGAAGATACCACCTGATACCCTGAGCCACTACCTCCTGCTCTGGGAAAGTGCAGACCCTGTGCTTAGAGTCCAGAAGGTAATTCCTAATAGAGTCATAAGCAAAGTCTCATGTGGCTCACTGGTGGGTCTTTGGGAGCTCATGGCCTTAGCGAATCCACAATGCTGTCAGGTTGCTTTGTGCCGAGCCCTCTAAGGTTTGCATTATGGTGCAGGTTGTCATCCACTAGTTAGGAGCACTGGGAATCGGGTGACTAGGTTCCATTGCTTACTAATGTGATGGCCTTACATGCATTAACTAAGCCCATGGTGCCTTAGTTCTCCCACAAGCAAGGGAGAGCAATACTGGTACCCACCTTGTAGTCTGATTGTGAGGAGACAAGGTATATCTAGCTATTGTAGCCCAGAGCCTGAATCCAATGTCACTTATAATATGTAATAGGTATGGTGAGCAGTCTGGAGCTTTTTCCTGGTCTTGTGTCTGAGTCATTGACATCTGGGACTTGTGCCACACAGTTGTCCTGAGAGCTCATAGTCAGTGGGTAAAATCATGACTCCCACAGCCCCTGCCCATCTATCAAGTGGGCACTGCCAGGTCAAGATCTTCAGCTGGCTGACGGTGCTGAGAGCAGGCATAGAGGCAGAGTGGGCACACTGGCTGAAGCCCTCCCACTCTCTGGGTATGTTCTCCACATTCTGGTTTCCGGCTTTCATGTGTAGGTGGGCTCATTATCTATAATGAAACCCTCAGCACTTAGCAGCCCCGCAGCTACTGTGGTCCTTGGCTGAAGGACTCTGCTTATGAAACATAGCGTTTCCGAGAGAAAGCAAAATTAAGAACACCAGCGGTTGTGTTCCTAGGCCAAGAGCAGGAACTGTTTTGCCATCGAGGAGTCCTGCTCAGTGGCCCCAACCCTTTCCATGGCTTTCCTGGGGTGCTTTGGCAACTGCGTGTGTGGCTCACTCTTCTGAAGGTTCTCGGAGCTGCTGCACTGAGCAAGCAAGCGTCAAAGGCTCGCCAGCGATAGAGAATCAGAAAATTCGAGCACGAAGATGAGGATGGAGGAAGAGGGCTGGACCTTTTCCATTTACGTTGTCAAGAGGAAAGAGCTCTGTCCTGGAAGAGACCAGAAGCCTGGAGGAGGCGATGGACACCATAGCAGAGTACCAGCATGCTTCTCCAGTAAACAAGAATTATCTGCCGCAGCCGAGAGGACGCCCACACCCAAAGAAGGGGTTGACAGGCTGCAGGGCAGTGCCTACAGTTTGAAAGCCATGCTGGATGGCTTCTTTTCAGGAGCTCTGCTTCCATTTGAGAGGGATCAGTTGGGATACCCACTGAGTTGGCAAGCATGGGCTCTGAGAGCCTTCAGAGAAGCCTTCTGGTTGACCTTAGGAAGGATCTAACAGGTCCTAACTCTTCGAACCTGACTGGGAAGACCTTAAATAAAGCAGTGGGTGCTTTATTCATATTTATGAATACGAAAACCATAACCCTTAATATTTGTGTTGCCTGATTTTTCTAAGCCTATGTAATTTATTGTAGGTGAAGCCTATTGAAATGAGTTATTTGTTCAGCCATTCCTACTGCAAATATTTATTCAACAAATGCTTAACAAATGACCTCACTTGTGCCATGGACTCTTTGGGGCTCTGGGATCAGACATGGGGGAAACTAAACAACTTGTCTTCATCATGATTCTCGTCCCCCCTCCCTCAATTCTCAAATGCTCGGCGCTCCTTCTGGTCATATCCACTCACATGGCGACACTGGGCAGCTCGGCCCTTGCTCCTCAGCTAGGAGAATCACAATGAAGAGTGGGTAGTAGGGCCAGCGAGATAGCTCCCTCTTGAAGGGAAGAAGAGACAACGTAGAAAAGAAGTCCAACATGCTTTTCCAAACGCGGGCACTGTCCCACCATCCTGTTACCCCCATCCCTATATGTGGGAATCCTCCAGGCCACAGTAGATACATCCCCATTTGCTGAAAAAACATGGTGGTGTCCTGCTATCTTATCTCTCACCTTCCCTAGGCTCCTGTAAACAGAGCTTTAATGAGATGGATTCAATCCCCAGGACCTACATGATGGAAGGGGAAATGTAGACTTCCACAAATCTCCTGATCTTGACATTCACGAGTGCGTGGGCACACATGAATATAGTCAATAGAATATATAACATTATCAGTAGGTATGTATGTGTGTATACATATATGGGCTATTGATCCATGAACTCTCTGAGTCAGAAACCAGAGCTTCACTCTCCTCCTTCATCTCTTCTTGTCCACCAAATTGAGTTTCCAATCTTTGCTCTGCTCAGTCCTTGAAATCTTATCTGTGGCTTTTCTTCCTCTAGGGCTGAGCTGTCGGCCTTTCAGGGTGACAGGTTGATAGAATCAAGCCATCTGTGCCAGTCAGGAAGCTAATAATGGCTTCTACAACTCTTGTATGTCTTTACTTTGACTTGGCTCAAGGTCACCTGCTTTCAAATAGTTCTTCACCTCTGGCTCCAAAAGATTCTGGGTTGGCTGAATCAGGGGTTTAGGGGTATATTATAGGACAAAACTTTACATATGGGCCAAAGTATTATTCTGTTATGTCATAAATCCTTGGATAATCAAATGAACTCTCTCTCTTTCTCTCTCGGACAAACACACACACAAACACATGTACACACACACACACACATAATCAGCATTTTCCAAAAGAGGTGAGTTTGACAGCCGCAATGACTTCTGTTCTAATAAAGACTTTCTAAAGTTAAAGGTCCTTCGCCAGCCCCACCCCCGCCTCCACCCCCTCCCTGCCACTGCCCAACATCCCCACACCTGGCTGGGATTGGCAGGCAGCCCAGCTGCCCCACTGTCTGGGAGCTGGCAGTTGTCTTGCCTTAAATAAACCAATCCGAAGGATATATTCCCAAGCAAGTAAGATGGGTATTTCTGATGGGCATCGTGCAGAGATGTAGTTTATTGGATTTTATCCTGCAACTGATTTGTTTCTGCCAGACATTGATATGCAGCCCCGATGCCGTGATTTCAGGCCCCGGGAGTATTAATGTTACAAACAGCCTTCCATTGCTCCGTCTGCTAGTAGGAGCCTTAATTTATCACAGAGATGGTAGAGTTGCAGTTTCTCATCTACTTGTAAAAAAAAAAAAAAAAAGGCAGGCAGCTGTAGGGAATGTATCCTCTCTTTTAAGAATTCATTCTTTGGAATAAGAGAAATTTATTCTAAAATATCTTCATCCCGAAGGAAATAAAAACCCTACTTAATGGTGAAGAGTTTCCCGTGGGCTTTGATTAAGGAGGATTGCGGGCCAGGCTTTCTGTACTCGTTGTTTGTCATCTGGGCTGGTTAGACTCGGGGAGGAAAATCTTGTCTCGGCCACCTAATATGACAGGCACCTTCTGGGACACAGATGTCTGCCTGCAAGAACCTGCTGCTGCCACAGGTGTGCAGCAAGGACACGTGTGTATCTAGTGACCTGCTGGCAACTGTGGGATGAAGGCAGGAAAAACTCGCTCCGTTACTTCACCTAGATAGGATACCTCTTCTGCTATATTGAAAACATAATATTCTTCATGTGTTTTTTTTTCTGAGTATGAAGACAAAACCCTTCCTCATAGAAAATTGAATTTATGGCTTCATAGAGAAAGGAAGACAAAACGTAGAACTATGAAGGTTGCTCAGTGTGTGAAAGCACCCCAAGCTTGAATGCCCGGAACCTATGTAAAAGCCAGGCACATGATATGAGCATCAGGACGTGGAGATGGGTGATTCCATGGAAGCTCCTGGGACAACTAGCCTGGTGCATAAAGCAGAAAACAACAACGAGGCCTGGTCCCAAACAGGAGAAAGGCGAGGACTGACACCTTTGCTTGTCCTCTGACCTCCAGATATATATGCTGTGACATGTGCTCTCATCCATATATATGCACGCACTGATTCTCTCTGTGCACAGCCTACTCTCTTAATAAACATTTATGTTGTTTTCACAGAATTGAAATCTTCCTGTGCACTTTATCCAACCTCAGTTTCTTCACTTAATTCTATATTTCCTATTTGTTGTTATTAAAAATGTGTTCCACATTTCTGTACAAAGAGGTCATTATAATACCACAACAAGGCAATGACCAGACTTACAGCACTCACTGCCTCTTTAAATCCAAGGTAAGGGGACTCTGGAGAGATGGCTCAGTGGTTAAGAGCACTTACTATACTTAGAGAAAACACAGGTTTAGTTTTCAACACCCACATGGCAGCTCACAACTGCCTCTAACTCCAGTTCCAGAGGATCTGGTGCCCTCTTCTGATATCTGAAGATATTGCACACACATGATCTACATGATACCCATACACATAAATTATATATATGTCAAGAGAAGAGGTGGGCATCAAGTTATTTATAAATGATTGTTCAATTGTAATTGGGGTAAGAGTTATGAAGGAGATGAACAAGGGTTCTGAGCACCTGGCCTAGTCTTGAAAATCAGAACGATTTCTTAGAGGACATGGTATTAAGACTAAAATGAGAACTGAGAACTGAGGCCTGGCCGACCAGGCAGGAGACCTGAGCTCAGCAGGGGAGATGGCGCAGAAGAACTCGGGTTGGGAGAAGCAGATAGGGAAAGACAGCAGTGAGTGAGAGGAGGAGGAAAAAGCCGAAACAAGATAGCCCAGGAGACAAGGCCAGGACTACGTGAATGATGACAGCTTAGGATCGGGGACTCTTTCTGAGAGAACTGACAAGCCATCAAGGGTTTTAACAGTGGATATGGCGAGAAAGAGTGGGGACACAGTTCTGTGTGGTCATTTCTATTGTGAGGAGCTGAGTCAGGAGGCCACCATAGCTTAGGTGACCCACTTCAGGGGCTTGGAATAGTGAGAGATGGTGAACATAGCTGGGTACTACCTACATTCTTCTATGTTTGAGGAGCATATTGTTGAGTTCCAGTGACTCACTGGCTATGGGAAAAGGAAAAAGCAAGGCCATCTTGAGGCTGTGTCCTAGATTCCTGCCTTTGCGTCCGGACAGAGGCACTGGAGGCTAAGATGGGGGCGCCTGGGGAGGACCAGGTCTTCAGGGGTCAGAGGATGATGAGTGCTAAGTCAGATGTCAGCTTGGCCTTGCAGACTGGAACGAAGCATGCGTTCTGGGTGAAAGGTGGAGAGATTGAAATCAGCGTGAGGGCAGCAGAGAGAGTAACGAGTGGCTGAAAGCATCCAGGCTAGGGTGGTCTAGGGAGGCAGAGCCTCTGCACTTTGGGGGGGATGTAGGGTGAGCCTTGGCTGCACCTCCTTGTCTACCCATCCAAGTTCATCTGAAGTCAGCTGTTCAGGACAGCAATCACCATTTAGCTGTGTGTTGCAGCCAGCTCCCACCAGTCTGTGTATGCCTCCTGCCCCCATCTTTGGGGATTCTCTGAGCCTTGTTGTTTGAGTTTGGCCAGGCCAGGAGCGTTCACACATGAGCGCTGGATTGGCGGCTTTAAAAATGATCTTTTCCTTTTCACAGATAACAGATTGCTAAATATTTACCAGCATGCCTCTGTTTGTGACCAACCTCTGCGCTTGTTTCCCGTGTCATTTCGTGGTTTACTTCCCTTGGAATCTGTGCGAGGCGGTTATCTGTGATCAGACTGATTTATGTCTTGGAAGTCTCTGATTTGCTTTTAAATCATCAGCCCTCCACAGTAAAGAACGAGCGAAGCAGCAGCTCCCTGGGGCATGGGACTGTCTCGGGCTCCGTGTGGGCTTGACGATGATTACACACAACCTAACACAAAGGTGTGCTCTTGAAGTTTTTACTTTAGGAGTCTTGGCCAGTTCAGCGGGGGTCTTGGCTTAGGTGCCCATAAGCTCTTTCTCAAAGCTCTAGGGGCAAGCCTATATCTGTACCCCTCTGCAGAGTGTTGACAATTTCTGTGATAGCAGGACCGAAGTCCCCACATTTTTTGCTGGCTGATCGGGCTGCTATAATTCTTAACATCACATTCTCTTCTGCCACATGCCCCTCAGCTCCTAAACTAGCAGGGACCCTTCCTCCTCTTCCTCCCTTGTCCCTAGCTAGAGAAAGCCCTGGGCTGTGTCTCGGTGTGGGCCTGCACCTGCAATAGTATCTGGGCGTGCCACGGCTGAGTAGCTTAAAGCACTGATGATTATTCTTCCATAGTACTGTGGGCTAAAAGCCAAAATGGTGTTGTCTCCAGAGCATCTGTCTAAAAGTCTTCCTTTTCCAGGTCCGAGTATCTCTGGACTATAGCAGCATCCATCCAGTTCCTGCCTCAGTCTTCAGCGCTGTTGCCCCTGTGTATTCTCCATGTCTGAGCCCAGACCTCCTACTGCTTATATGAAGCCACCCTGACGACATCACCTTCCCCAAATGCTATGGTTAGCTCTTACATTTCCCATAACGTTGCCGCATGTGTTGAAGATACAGAGCAATGTTGAGCCCTGATTGCCAACTTGCCACAACCTACAATCACCTGGGAAGGGAGTCAAATGGAGGGTCGTCTAGATCAGACTGTCTTTGGGCATATCTTTAGGGATTGTCTTGATTGCCTTAACTGTTCTGGGAAGAGCCAGCCAGAGAGCGGGCATCCTAGTTCCCTGGACTGTGTAAGAGCGAGGGTGAGCTGAGCGCCAAGCACGCGTGCATTCCTCTCTTCCTGCTGCTAACTGTGGGTGTGATGTGAGCAGCTGCCATAAGCTCCTGCCACTCTGGCACCCCTGTTGTGATGAACTGTAGCCAAGAGATGTGAGTACAAGTAAATCTTTTCTCCCTTAGCTGATTTTTGTCAAGACAACCTTATCCACCAGCCTGTGGTCTTATTCAGCAGTGGAAGCTTTGAGAGGGCCAATGGAAGGAAGTTAGGATATGGACTCCTTCGTCATGTTGCTACTTAGTCACCAAGAGCTAAGGTGTATTTCTCTCTTCTGCATTCTCCCTTGCCATAGGCCCAAACCAGCATGGCTACATGACCAATGACTAAAACCTCCGAAGCAATAAACCCAAATGTCTTCGTTTGGGTTTTCTTGCTGTGGAAGACTCACCAGGACCAGGGCAACTCTTATGGAGGCAAATGTTTAACTGGGGCTGGCTTACAGTTTCAGAGCTTTAGTCCATTATCATGTGGTAATTTGAGTGGGTTTGCCTCCCACAGATTCATGAATGCTTGGCCCATAGGGATCGGCACTATTAGCAGGTGTAGCCCTGTTGGAGTGGGTGTGGCCTTATTGGAAGAAGTGTGTCACTGTGGAGGCGGGCTTTGAGGTTTCCTATGCTCAGGCTCCACCCAGAGCGGAACTGAGTCTCCTCCTGAATCAGGATGTAGAGCTCTTGGCTCCTCCAGCACCATGTCTGCCTGCACGCTGCTGTGCTTCCCGATATGACAATAATAGACTAAATCTTAGAAACTGTAAGCCAGCCCCAATTAAATGCCGTCCTTTATGAGAGCTGCCTTAGTCACGGTGTCTCTTCAAAGCACTGGAAACCCCTAACTAAGACAATCATCACGGTGGGAAGTATCACAACATCCAGGCAGACATGGCACTGGAGGACCTGGGCGTTCTACATCGTGATCGGAAGGAAGCCAAAGGAGACTGACTTATTCTGGGTGGATCTTGAGTGCATAGGTGAGACCTCCAAGTGACACCCTTCCTTCAGCAAGGCCACACCTACTCCAACAAGGCCACAGCCCCTAACAGTGCCACTGCCTAAGGGCCAAGCATTCAAACACATGAGTCTATGGGGGCCAAACCTTTTCAAGCCACCGTACCAAACAAGCTTCCCTTGTAAGTGGTTTATGTCGGAGACTTTGTCCCAGCAACGGGATGTCTCAGTGTCTGCAATAATAAGATTCTATTTCCAAATAAAGTTACATTAGTAGCTGGTGAACTCCTCAGCGTATCTTTTTGAAGAGCACAACACACCCCCTAACAAAGGCTACATAACAATTTACTCACAGGAACCGGTGTCGGTGACGGCAAATGTTGATCTTCACCTTGACAGGATTTAGAGTCGCCGGGGAGACACGCCTCCAGCCTCCAGGTGTATCTATAATGGCGTTTCCAGTGGTTTCGCAGAGGAAGGAAGATGCTCCCTGAGTATGAGCAGTGCCATTGCATGGCCTGGGGTCGGGGCTCCCAGATGGAATAAAATGGAAAAGGGGAGCTGAGCACCAGCATCTTCCTTCCTGTGTCCTGACTGTGGACACAATGTGACCAGCCCGCTCTATGCTCTGTTCGGCCTTTTCAGCCATACCACGAGCCAACTTTCTGACAAGAAAATTAATGAGTTCGGTATCACATTATATTCACAGGTTCCAAGAATGTGGGAATGAAGTCCTGGGGAAGGGATATCACCAGTAGAGTTGTGCCTATCTGTTTTTAAGTGTGCTCTCCCGGGAATTGTCTCATTGGCTGGCTGATTTAACACAAACACAGCCCATGTTATCCATTGGGTGCCAGTGATGCTCCTGTTGTTGTTGAAACAGTGTTTCATCCTGTTTTAAGTTTGTTTACATTGTGGGAGGGGCCGGGGATACACATGCTGTGGTGCTTCCTTGGAAGTCAGACCAACGACCGACCGCTTGTAAGAGTCTGCTCTCTCCTTCTCCCGTGAGTCTCCCAGGGATCTCTCAGGTCATGGAGCTCAGTACACAATCGCCAGCACCTGCTGAACCATCCATTCTAGCCCCCACTTTTGAGGCCCACACTGCTCACCTTCCCCAGGGTCAGGCTCATTAGCGCGAGCTGAGTAAGGGCTGGGATGAGGCAAGTTGTAGGGAGGCTCACTCCCACTCTTCCGGCACGGCCATCCCTGTTGCTCCCAATCAGCTGCAGTGGAAAGTTTGCTGCTGCGTTTTATTTACTTTCCTAACGTTGTGAAATGTGTAACAAGCCGCTTGTTTTCCCTCGTGTGCCTTTGCTTGGGAGATGCTTTCATTCCCCAGCTGCACCCTTGCCGTTCTGCAGCTCACCCGGCGGCGCGCTTTGCTTGCTGGAGCTCCGACTTTCCATCTGCCCCCTCTTTTCATCTTCCCCGGGAACGGGGTCCCCGCTTTGAGTGATGGCTATGTTTCATCTGCCACTGACTAAAATTGCATGACATCCAGAGCCTCCTTTTATCTCCTCCCTGTCTAGGTGTCAAGCAAATCCCAACGTTAAAACACAGGTTTTTATGAAGTAAGCAGTCTTGTTGGAACCGGTAGCTTCTAGGATAGCTAGAGGGCCTCCCACAGCGGGGCCAAGTTTGCTCCCTCCCTAGCCATATCCTTTGGGGAACTTAATCATGCTGAGTTACCCTCTGACCTACGGTTTTCCGCTCCTTCCAGAAAGGTGAGAGAGTAGCATCAGGAAGATGTTGTTCTTGGGAATGTTTGGTTCTTCCATCTGCTTGTATATTCTCAAAGGGTAATGTGTCAATCACTTTTTCCCCCCACCACGGCTGTTTTGTAAAACAGCTTGAGAACCAACGCTTGGAAAATGTACTCCTTCATTACTGTGTGGTTTTCCATGCTGAACTCCTTACCCCAGGAGGTAGGGCAACCTCAGTAGAAAGCTGAGGTCTTATTGCCACCAAAGCCAAACTCTAGCCACATCTGCTCCAGTGTTACAAGTCACAGCTCTATGCTGTAGGTGAAGCATGAGGAAGGGTTGTTTTGTTTTGTTTTGTTTTGTTTTGTGGCTAGAACTGAACCTGCCACTATAGTCTCACCACCCTCTCTATTCAGAGCTAGGTACATGCCATGCCCAAGACCAGGGCTCAGGACACATGAGGGTTAATGGCCCTGGAACCTGAGACAAGCTGACCACTGTGAAACTTGCCTCTTTGCAAAGGGAGGGCTGGATTTGCTTTCCAGGGACACTGGGAGGGATAGAGGAGTTAATGAGAACAGAGATGCAAGGAAACTGCAGAGACAGGGGGCTAGGAAGTAAGGCCGCTATCAACGATGATAGACTCTCAGGGCAGGATCCCAGGTAAGCCCCTTGCCCCCAGCACCACCCCCCATCTTTGAATAGAGCAGGTGAGTATTCCAGTGTGTAGTCACCCTCCACCTTCTCAGCTTCAGACTGAGAACCGAGAAAAGCAGAAATCTACCTCTGAGGGGCGGCTGCAAAATGCTGAACCACAAAGGAGTCTCTAAACACACCCTGATTGACAGAATAAATGAAGATCAGAATCTGAGACAGCAGGGTCTAGGTCTTCCCTCACCAGGATCTCCTCATCCAGCTCAAATGTGTGCAGCAGGAGGGAGGTGGGGGTAGGGAGAGAGCATTGCCTCTCGCCTCAGGGACTTCAAAGGGACTGTAGAGCCATTCACAGTGGGGAGCCTTGGCAACGTGTCAGAGGCTCCAAATCCCCGACATGGGATTAGTCATCTGAGCCCGTGTTCAGCCACAGAAGGAATTTAAAACCGTGTAAGAGTGTGCTTTGCTGAAGCAAATGTAAGTTGTCACTATTACGAACAGCGCATTTTAAACTGAACCAAAACCCTGGGAGGTTGCTTGATTTCTGGGTGGGATTAGGCGAAGCATCTGGTAATTGCAGTTTATAGGATCTTTCTAAGGCTCACCCCCTCATCACCATGATGGTGCGAATCTGGCTTTTGCTTGAGTACCCCAAACAAATAACTGCCTTCCAAGGGATGATCCCGCCTCACCGCCCAGGCCTTCTGTATACCCAGTGATGTAATTGTGACCAGGAGATGTCTGTTCAAATGACCAGATGCCTTGGGAGATTTGCTCCAAGCCACCCACCCCTGGACCTGGCTAGACACGGTTGGTAAAGAGCTGCCTGGAAGATCTGTGTGTGCTTTGTAAACAGCCTTGAGGGAGGACGGATGCGTAGCCAGTCAGCAGCCTGTGGCTCAGCGTACAGCTAATGGCTGGGGTTCTTTCTGAGTGGTCAGCACTATTCAAAGTTTGACTATTACTGGTGGGGATAAGGTGTGTGTGTGTGATTTTTGATCCTAGGTCTGCAGAGATTGCTCACACAGTAAGAGAGTTTGCCACATGAGCATACATAAGTTTAAACCCCAGAATCGTTGTTAAAAAAAAATAATGAGGCATTGGTAGTGCCCTCTTGTCATGCCAAAGTTGGGAAGGGAGAAACAGGTAGATCCCCATGCCCACCTGGTCGGCCAGCCTTGTCCCCCTCGGTGATCTCCAAGCCAGCAAAAGACCCTGTATTCAGAGAAAGGTAGATGGCGTCTGAGGAATATCTTCAACACTGCCCTGTGGCGCATGCATGCGCACACACACACACACACGTTCCTGCAGTCCCGTGAGCACACGGGTGTATAAAGATACCCCCATATTCCCATCTGAACACCCAAGGATGGTGACTGTGGCCGTTCCTGTACACGGGGAACATGTGTGTTGACAGGCAACACTAGAGGTCTCTTCTCCTGGGGCTGCCTAATGAGAACAGTCTGGCTCCTAATGAGAAGCTGTGGCTGGAGCGCAGTGTCCCCTCATGCCTGTCCTTGGGGAGGGAAGCTTCAGTCCCTGGGACCCCTTGTTCGTGGTTGTCCAAGAACTACAGCAGAGAGGCTGATAAAAGCTGGGGCGAGTGCTTTCGAGCCTGTGATTGAAGTCTCCTTACGAGCAAAATAGGTGAGGCTTTTAGGGCCCTCTCCAACTTCCTAGAGTCCTGTTAAGATTCCACCAGTGGCTCTGTGCTCCCCTCCCTTCACAGTCTGTGCGGCCTGCCCCACATGAGATGCTACCTTGACGGAAGTAAAGATGGGAGGGAGACACAGCTTCTGCCCTCCCAGAAGCCTGTCACCCAGAACAGGTGCCCACAAGGGGTCTGGGTGCTGCCGTGACATCAGTAAAAAGAGACTCTCTGAAGAGGTAGCAACTGGTGTATCCTGAGGGGACCATGGGAGAAAAGGCTGAGAACCAGGGCCCTTTGGGGCCAACAGTTAGGCAGGAGACAGCGGAGCTGGCCTGTGTCGGCTGCAGCCTCACATACTCAGTCCGTGTGTAAATGGCCTAGTGCCTGCGTTGCTGAACCGAGGTCCCAGGATAGGTTCCTGCATGGATACTACAGTCCTGACATGAAACATCCCATTCCTTTTGTTTACTCATCATGGATATGTTTGCTTTTCTGCCTCGGAATGGAGACAGCTGTTTACGCGCACGCCGTCAAAATATTGACTCAGAGTAACCCGTGGTTCCAGGTCTGAGAAGAGGGAAAACACGCCTCACTTTCTGCACTGATAAAATAGCCCTGTACCGGCTGTGCTACGGTGCCCACGCCCTCGCTGTGCTGGAAGAGCGTGCTGGAAGTCCATGATGCATTTTCTCAGCAGCAGGCCACAAGCTTCTCGGCATTGTGTGAGGCGAACACGCAGAAACGAGGCACCCATCCGCCAAGGGACATCAGCATCTCATCAGACACGGTTTCCCCTGGAGGAACAAGGCCACAAAGCTGATCAAAATCTGTGCTTCAAGTCTCAGAAGGTCTGAGGATGCAGGTGTGTGACAGTCCCTCTTCCAAAGCCCCTCCCTGCCTCTCTGTTCTGTGCTGGCAAGATATCCAGAAATGCCTGGAGATGCGTTTGGAGTGTAGGACTCGGTTTTCATTAACATCCGTTGGGGACAGTCATCACTACACGGACACCAACACTGGCTGCTGAGCAAGCCACTCCTACGCTGTACTGGATGTGGAGAACTTTCAAAGAAATTAAGTTACACGTCTGTACAGCCCAGCATTGTAAGAAGAAGACTTCATAGTAAGAATGGTCTTGGGCAGAATAATCCAGTGTGAAGGTCCCCCAGGCAGGCAGAACTTGTAAAAACCACCACCAGGGAAATCTCTCATTCTGTAGACCCCTAGAGCAGGCAGAAATATCCTTCATGTCTCTCTGCATGCCTCTTGGGTATACATTTGGAGCGGCATCGATGCACTGATCAGTTCTCCCTTGCTCATGTAACTCTTGACTCCGGCGCAACACTCAGCTCCCAAGAAACCTCTGAACAGGAAGCTGGCTGCCGCAGCAGGCCAGGCCAGGCAGGCCTTCCACAGGGAGCTCAGCTGAGAAGGGCCCCCCAAAGACCCAGCCCCTTCTTTCAGAAACCTAGGATTGGTGCTTCCTGTGGGCTTGGCACCTACTAAGCAATCACTCCCTGGGCAGGGCAGGACCCAGACCAAGGTGATCCACCCTGGCACCAGTTAAACCCAGTTCATGTGTATGGTGTGGTCCCCCATGTGCCCACTCTGCTCCACAAGGACCGCCAACGTGGCGTCTAGGAAAGGCTTGCAGCCAGAGCTTTGTAGACACAGGGATCTAAGAACGGAAGGGACAGTCTCCAATGCCAGAAAGCAGGGCTAGTGGTCCGGAGGCCACAGAAAGCATGAGCCACCTTGCCTGGGATGAAGACCAGACACCATGGGGCCCGTGGAACTGGAGCCTTGGAAACGTTCACTTGCCTGTCAGGCCGACTGATATCCCAATTCTGGGGAGAGTCTTTCTGTTCTCATTTTCCTTGAGAGAGAAACTTGGCATTGGGTTGGGAACTTTTCTCCAGATTTGCATATTTTGGAACATTTTTTTTCTCACCCAGATAAGCCTGTAATTCCCACTGCACGCACAGGAGGACATGCCCTGTCAGCAGTCTGTGTTGGTTTCTTGCTGCCAGGAGGATCTTTGATGAAGCTGACTCGTTTCCTGTGGCCTTTAAAAAAATTCCTAAATCACATAAGAGAATAATGTCAGCAAAAATGAAGATTATAAAACACCAGTTCAAAGCCATTGAGTATGGATTGGAGTAGAGATTCGATCAGCTTCCAGTCATGATGACAGGGCTTCTTCATCAATTCTACCCATGAGCCCTTTTCACCCAAAAGATTGTAATCTCACTACAGGCATGTAAGTGCTGGGTATAAAAAAAAAAATCAAACATTGGGGCTAGAGAGATGGCTCAGCCTACACTGTTCTTGCAGGTGACCCCAGTCCAATGCCCAGCAACCAAATCACGTGACTTACCTGCCTGTAACTGCAGCTCCTGGTGATCAGATACCTTCTTCTGGCTTCCCAGGGCTCAGCACTCATGTGTACAAACTCACACACAAATTACGTAATTAAAAATAACAATAAAATCCTTTAAACATCAAACATTTGCTGATGATAAGTTCTCTTTCAAAACAATTCTTCTGCACACAATTTACCCTTTATTAAAGATGAAGGAAGGGCGCATACTAATGAGATGGGTGTCCTTGTTTGTCAGCCACATTACAGTGCGACGCTCTTACATGTTAGGCGATGATGGAAAATGTTGTCTTTTTTTTTTTTCCGTAATCAAACCATTGTATTTCCCTAAGAACAGAAAACATCGCACACGTAACTAAACCACTGCAATGCATGACAAACAGCAGGTCCGATCTGAGCCCAAGTATTTGAGGCAGCATCTGTTGGTGGTGTGTGCAGGCATGTGCCATGCAAGAGTGTGCATGTTATGTGTTCAGAACCAAGGCCGCAGTGAATCAAGTTATCCAACACAGGTGAACTCTGCTGGAAACACCTCCACTTCATGAGCACATTCGGTTTGGGATTAATTGTTGATCACCATGCCTTCAGAAACCTTTCATTGTTGATAAGGTCACAACCTACAGTTTAAGAACCTTTTTGAGTGGTTGGAGAGATAGTTCAGGAGTTGAGAGCACTTGCTGCTCTTGCAGAGGACCCAGATTCAGTTTCCAGCACCCCTATTAGGCAGTTCACAGACACCTGTAACTTCAGCTCCGGGCATCCTGGCTGTCTTCTGGACTCCCATAGGCACCCGCATGAACGTGGTACACATCCAAATGTTTAATGTGTGTTACGTGACGGAAGGCCTGACTGCTGGCTGCTTCTCTTTCATTGTGTTAGGCATGTTCCTTCTTTGCACATCGGACCTTCATTCACAAGGTGCCAGTGTTGAACTGGATGATCCTTCAGGACCTGATAATCAGTATTCGGTTCTGAGAAAAAGCCAACTGGAGGCCCAGTGGGGAGATTCTCTTGAAGTCCTCCACAGCAGAGGTGGAGCTGGGCATAGAATGCCACAGGATTTGAGATCAGAAAGAGTCTCAGGCTGCCTATGCCGGGCCTGTGCAGTAGCTATGCGGAGGGCCACTCAAGGGCTCGGCCGAGATGTGAGGGTTGGTTTGTGTCAAGAAGGTGTCGATGTTCCCATCCATAACTCAGAAAACACTCACAGTGAGCCTGTGAAGGAAGGGTTGTTATATTTGAGAACTAAAAGGCCAAAGCTCCAAGGCAGGAATTCCGCCACAGTGACAGACTGTAGAACAGGTCACCACGAGGCAGACGTTTTCTGTGCACATGGAGGGACTCCCCAGCTGTTGCTTAACCTCAGCTCCCTCTTCACCGCCTCTGAGGGAAGATGGCGACGGCTCAGACGCAGAAGGAAGTCGGCACAAACAAGCAGAAACCTGAATCACAGGGACATGCCCATTGTCACCTTGAGCACCTGTCCTGAGCGCCATACTCCTGGAAGGGGCACCCCATTCATGCCACATGCCGGAAGCCGTGGCTGCATGAGCGCTGTTCGATCCTCCTCGTGCCCTCAGCACAGTGCCCGCACTGATGCATCCTCTCCAGCTGGGTGCCCACACTGGTGCACTGGGATGCAGAATCTTACCCACTCGCCCAGACAGGGCTATTGAGAAGGATGCTCCATTCAAGTTTTAACTCCTGAGGAAGCTGGGCGCTACTATCCCCTCAGGGAGTCCAGTGGCAGAGGCTCTTGCTGGGGTCACATGCCACTCAGGGCCACCGGATTCCTATCCTGCCTAATTTTGAGTGAGTTTATTTCTCTCTCTCGTGACTTTGCCCGAGAGATAAGTACAGTTTTTCCTGCACTCCAGATAGAGCACCATAACATGCCAGAGAAACGATTCTACCCAGGTCCTGATCAGTGAACCGATAGGTTTATTGGGGTTATTTATGGGAGCACAGGTGACCCAAAGGCAAATGCATCATCGGAACATCCACCACCCTGGCATGAGTGATGACTCATGGAAGCTGCCTCCCTGGCACTCCCTGCACAGGAAAGCAACTCCACCTGCTATAGTCTTTGCTTTTAGCCATTGCTCCCTGCTTATAGTGTGTGTGTGTGTGTGTGTGTGTGTGTGTGCGCGCACGCGCGCACCTTTCTTTCTGAGCTTCCCTGAATCTTAGGAGTCGCCTTCTCTCTCCAGGAGGGAATATTTTAGTTTGGAGGAAATAACTACACAGCATTTCCTGGGCCTCAGTTTCCTCACTGGTCAAATATGGTTAACCTTGCCTGGTTTTGTGGCTCTCCAGTGTGTCTCTGCCCACAACAGGGTGGTTCGAAGCTCTTTCTCTCCACCCACCGTAACTGTCAGGCTCCTGGCCCTGTGAGGATTTCGCCTCAGATGAGGAGCCCGGAGCAGGAGCTGTTTCCAGAAATCCTCCTCTGACCTGATGGTAACAGGACGCCTGGGCCGTCTTTGCTTTCTTCACACAAGTCAGCGAGAGTAGCTTGTGTTGGTGATGGATTTGCATAGGGGAACACATTTTTCTTCAATTTATCTCCTCCAAAGCATTTGAAGACATGACTGCTGGTGGAGCCAGTTTAAAAGAAACTGAAGGACAGAAGAGGGTAACAGAACTGTCGCTGGAATCGTGTCCTTTCTCTTGTTCCTCAGAAAAATCAATCACTCCCCCCTATCTCTCCATCTCTTCCCTTTTCTTTCTTCCTACATCTCCATTTCAGCCAGCCTCTCCCTGAAGGTTTTCCTCCTCGTGGTTCTTCTTATACTCTCTGTCTCTCTCTCTGTCTCTCTGTCTCTCTGTCTCTCTCTCTGTCTCTCTCTCTCTCTCTCTCTCTCTCTCTCTCTCTCTCTCTCTGTCTATCTATCTTATAGTCCACTCCCTTCATTCACACCCCCACTACCCCTCCTCCATGCACATCTGACTTTGTTTTCCATGAGCCCATGTCACACTAACTACCGGTGATGGGTCATACGTGTGAACTAATCCAGCGATGGCCACTGCTGCCCAGCAGCCAGGACTGTCTGTTCATCTCAAGGTGATGCCCATAACCAGACAGGAAGAAGGTACTCTCCAGAGCCGAGCTTGGAATGGGGGGACATAGAAAGGTGCTGTACGAAGGAATTTATCTTCTGGGAAAAGCCCATTAGGAAGATGTGTTTATCTGAGCAGTGAGGATATACTCTCCTGAAAAACCAGGGTACAGAAGAATACTGTGTCCGTGTACAGGGGTTGAGGTGTCCCTGGCCCCTCGCAGCATATATCTGCAGTTTAATTCCCTTGTTGAAAGTGTTTAAATCTTCATCTTTGAGACAGGGTCTCACTCTGTAACTCAGGCTGGCTTTGAACTCTTGATGTGTTGGAATTCTAGAGGTGCATCTCCACATCTGCCTTAGTATCTACATTCCGAGTCAGAGACTGGCTCAGAGCACTTGCTGAAGCTCTGGGCATCACCATGTCAGTGACTGCTGCCCACCCAGCCTGCCCAGAAAGGACAGTAACTAGTGTGCAGCTCCTCTGATGGGGGTGACCGATACTCACTGGAATGTACTGATTCCATTCCACCTCCCTCTCGTCCAGGGTCTTGCTTAGCAGACCTGCAGAGCAGCAAATCCTAGCCATGCTTTCCTTTGAGTTTGAATCGCTGAAGTGGAATTACTTCATTTGCAGTGTTCCCTTACCCAGCCATTGTCAGCACAGGCTGGCCCTCCTTCCAATTAGTTGGAGTTGGCGAGGCTTGCCTGCCTGGGATGTGGCGCCATCGCCTGCCCATCAAGGGCTCCCTCCTGCTTTCTCTCTGAGTCTCCAGGTAGGCATTTCTTTAGCATCTATTCCCAAGAGCCCGCTATGAGCATGATCTCTGACTTCTTAGTTGTTCTGAAGCACGTGAGAAGGGGAAAGAATATTCCTACAGTGGAGGCTGCTGCAGGGCCCTCTTCATGGCTCTACAGAATATTCCAGAATGTTTCATAAAATTATCTCCTGTCCAGAGACATAGTACTACCTGGGGCAGTCACGTTTCATTTCTAAACCAAAATTCACAGCTACTGTCCAGAGTGATATATTGCAATCTTGACAGCGAGAAACAAACAAGCCAAGAGCTAGGAAGTTCCTCTGGTGAAGCTGCCCTTCAAACCATGCCTGACCTGAGATGTAGCCTGAACCATGGGATCTTTTCTGCAGCTGCAGCAACAGCAGTTACTTAGTAATTGGAAGAAGCTTACACTTGGCATTCTTGTCTCATTCCTTTTGCTATAACAAATGCCTTGACAGAAAACAACACAGGAGCAGGAAGGTTTGTTTAGTTTAAATTTTCTAGTAGCAGTCCATCATTTCTGGGAAGACAATACAGTAACTCAAGCAACTGGACATATTACACCCACAGCCAACAACAGAGAGAAAAGAATCCCCACGCCCACCCGGCCTGCTGCTTCTTCCACTGGCTTTCTTCATAGGCTTTCGTGGCCTAGCCTAGGGAATGGTGTCACCCACAATAGGCTAGGTCAGTTAACAATCAAGAGAATTCCCCACACATAGGCCCACAGGCCAACCTGACCTATGCATTCTCTCACGCAGGCTCTCCCAGCTGGTGCTAGGTTGTGGCAAATTGAATTTGAAAATTAAAAACCACTTATCACTCTTTGAGACATCATGCATATGATTACAATTCTCCCTTGTCACAGACATACAAAGTAAGAGGGAAGAAACCGAGTCCCTTGCACCAATATCTGACGCAGAAACGTGAGTGGCTTCGCCGCGTCCTAAATGCTCACTCCAGATTCTCTTTGCCGCACCATGCTTTCATTTGAGAGGCCCACAGTAGACAGCATTGATGAGCTACATGGAGAAAAAGTGCTGTCACTGAGCACAGATAAAAAACTGGTGCCAGGCAGCGGTGGTGCGTGCCTTTAACGCCAGCACCCGGGAGACAGAGGCAGGCAGATCTCTGTGAGTTCAAGGTCAGCCTGGTCTAGAGAGTGAGTTAGTTCCAGGAAAGCCATGGCTATACAGAGAAACCCTATCTTGAAAAAATAAGTAGAAAAGGAAAATGGAAAAATTCAGGTTCTCTGTTTGGGCAGACAGGATGGGAATTCCAAGCTGAACAACCCTGTGTCTGTGTGTTTATGAATGTGGTGCTGATGGTGGAACCCAGAACCTCACCCGTATTAGGCAAGCAATTCACCACTGAGCTACATGCCCAGCCCAAACTGACCCATTTAAAACCACAAACAGAAGCCTGACCAGGCATGACAGCACAGGCCTAAAATCACAAGTTCAAGGGCAGTCTGGGCTACATAGCAGTCTTAAATGAGCGAAACAAAATCAAAACCTAAATAGGAACCCCAAAGCCTGTTTTTACTTGACATATGATACATTTTATTAAGGGAGGAGAATAAACTTCTTTCCCTATACAAACTAGCAAATTTCATTTCCTACTCTTACTGTTGCTTAGGAGAAGCCCTGTTTTTGAAGTGCCTTTCTTCCCCATCATCTCCAAAGTTGTGTGTGGGAAGGATATATATATATATATATATATATATATATATATATATGCTATATATTTATATATATGCATATGCATATATATAAATGCAAACAGGTCTTGAGCAAATGGGTACCGTTCAGCAGAGATTGTGTGCTTCTTCATGATTGCTTCTTCCCTCATTTCAATATATTGCAGGGAGGTAGTGTCGTCCTCTCCTCTGTCACCACCTGCCACCTCTAGAGATCCCCACCCCGAGGAACAAAGCCATCACCTGGTTTGATATGTGGCCAAGAGAGTACCATACCCAGTACCTCCAAAGAACCCCGCTGCCTAGGCAGAGGTGAGGCGTGGAGGCTGGCAGAGCCCACTTTGGGGCAGTAAGCACCAACCACCAACTGCAGCCAGAGTATGAAGAGTTATAGAGGGCAGAGGTCCATGGTATGGGCCAAGAAAGGGTCCAGAGAAAAGAAGGCAGAGTAGATATTTTCCAGGCAGCCTGGCAGGGCACTGCGCACACAGGGCTGGACACGCAGGACTTCACAGCTGGCCCCTCCCCTGTACCCTCTGTCAGGCAAGACCATGTCCTCATCATCGGGCTTGGAGGTGGCCTGTGTCCTGGCGATGGATGTGGAAGCCAGAGTGGATGCATCTTCTGTTGGGTGTCTTCAGCCCTGCTCAGAGGCACCTACCTGGCCTGGCTGCCTGCTGTGTCTCCTCTGCTGTGCTGGACATGCAGGCCCTGAAATACAATGACACAGGATAAAGACTGCCCTGTGAGTTGGCTTGACCCCCCAACATTCAGTAAGGAAGCTATTGTGAGACCAGAATCGGGTGAGTGGTCTAAGGCTAAAAGGGGGGACGGGTATGGAGAATGTTTCCATGTTTCCACACCCTGATGACATGAGCGGCCTCCAAAGGTCTGGTTTAGAAGAGAGATGTCTTAGCCAGCCTGTGAGTGTGTGTGTGTGTGTGTGTGTGTGTGTGTGTTGGACACGGTATATATACACCTGTGTGTTTGGGTACACATGCCACAATGTACACAGAGGCCAGAGGAGGACTTTGGGTATCCTCCTATATCACACTCATCATATTATTCCCTCAAGAGAGGCTTTCCCACTGAACCCTAAGCAACACTGCTGGCTTGCAAGATTCCGTAATCTTATGTCTCTGAGCCCAGCAGGGCTGAGGTTCTACAGCACGTGCACAGCCATGTTCAGCATTTTGCATAAGTGTGGAGAATTCAAACTCAGGTACTTGGGTTTGCAGAGAAAATGCTCTTACCCACCGAGCTAAGTGCCTCACTCACTGGTCCTTTCATTGGGATGGATGCCGTGAATGGCATAAAAATTTTGCCGGGAGTTTGTTCGTTCTGAAGATAGCTTTGACCTATAGAACTTTGCCCAGTGCTCCTGTGTTGTTGGCTTGACTTTAACCCAGGCTCACCTGAATTATCCACAGTGGGCCTGAGTGCGCCCTTCCCAAAAGGTATAGAGCCTCACCGAGGGCTTGCTTAGAACCACCCTCTTGCCCAACTGCAGATTAGCCTTCCACTAGGCAATGGATCCAGAGCTTCTGCCTTCCGGGGGAAGCCTTGGAACTCCCACAATCCTGTACACCCTCTCCTCATCTGCAGGATAGGGAACCAGGATGGAAATGCCCTAGTAGACTTGTTTCCTCTGGTGGTACCCTGAGTCAATGAGATCTGTGTTCCCACTGAGGAACCATAAAGCATGTGACAGGCAGAGATGCTTGCCATTGGCCAGGCCAGGACCAACCTCCCATTTCACCGGGCCATTGAGAGCAAGCCATGCAAATCAGGTCTTAGCCCAGATAGAACCCTAGGCAGCCCCAATCCCTGCAGCAAAGTTTTCTCAGAAGCTCAACAATTTCATAACCTCCATATTTTGTCTCAGGTGCACAGGAGAAAGAAGAAAGCAGGCCCCATCCAAAAGCCTGGGCTTGGTTTTGTGTCTCCTGCCACCTCAGCCTGGCATCTCCATTTTTCTATATACACACTTGCATGGCGTTTCTTCCATGCTGAGCCAACTCTCTCAGTAGCAGCAAATCCCACAGAATAGACCCTTTGGTGTCAAGAAGAACTAGCTCAGTGTAGGCTGGCACTGCTCTGTAGGCAGACACTGCCTGGCTCAGGGCCAGTTTCTCTTTCACACCTTGGCATCCACTTCCCTCCCTTGCTCCCTGAGAAAAATCAGCCCCAGGCTGGGCTCCAGCCCTCTCTGCTGTTGGGTGCTCCCACAGATGCCAGGGGGAGGGCCTGCAGGTGTGTATCACGCTGCATCTAACTGATTTGAGTTGCTGCCGTGGGAGCACCCCTCTCTTCCCTGACAGAAGGTCACTTCTGACTTGCCAGCAGGCTCCAGGCTCCATGCAAGGAGGAGCTGCCTCCAACTAACTCTCCCCTCCCCATGCCTGTGAACCCAGACAGTAGTACAGAGCCTGGGTCCAAGCTCCCTGAAGGCAGGAGCTGCTTCTGATTGACCCTCCCCCCCCCCCGCCCCGCTACTCCCATGAGCATAGACAAGTGGCACAGAGCCTGGCATATGCTGAGATCTCAATAAACATGGGTCGAGTAAGCAAATACTGTACCTGTGTTCAGCACTATCCACGGTGATGCTTAGCTCCTAGATGATGAGGGTCAGCAGTGAAACCTACAGCCACACTCCAAGCAGAGGTTTCAAGACCGGAGAGCCCTGAACCCCACACTGGCTGCACAGAATGTCCTTGGATGTGTGATGTCCACAGCATCTCTCAGTCAGCAGCACAGTGCCCAGTCCTCAGCGGGCCAGCCCCCCTAGGATTTATTATGCTAAGAGCCACCGACCCGCCATGTCGTGTCCCAGAAGTATCTAAAATTGTCAGCTCCACGTCTGTGTCATAGGCCCGTCCATCTCTCCCCAGACCTAGGGTGTCTGTGATATGACCGGGTTTGACCTGCTGCTCTCAATGGCAAACACTGACTTTTTCTTAGAAGTGTCCCTGAGAGGTACACAAAGGCTCTCTGGGTGAAATCTCACTTGAAAAACCAAGTCTCCTCTTTCCAGGGAAAATAGAGACCATCGTGTGTGTGTGTTGACACAGCCCCCGGGGTCACCGGTAAGGTGGTTTAGCTGAGAGCAGAGGTTAAGCACTCAATAAGACTGTGGGGAGACTCCCAGGAGGCTTTGGCCCTAGGAGATGGGAAACAGTTGGAGAAAGGAGACACGATGATACAAGGGATAGAAGGCCCTACCAGCCGCTGTCTTCCAAGCCAGCAAGCGTGTCCTGCGCAGAGCCTGGATCACATAGAGATCTGTGCTCTGGTCCACAGTCACTCAGAGCGACACCCTGTGCCTTTCACACGGTGGTGGGACCGTGGCTGCTCCGGTGCCATGATGCCGCCTTGCTGTCTGCCGTGGCCCCTAAGAGCAGCGCTGCAGGTGCTAACTCAGGGCTCATTCTCCACCAGGGGATCCCCAGCATTACCCTCACCTTTCACACGGGGAAACAGAGATGCGTTCATTCACCCGCATTGAAGGGCTTGCTGGGGCAGAGCTGAAGCTACGACCCAGGCAGTCCAGCTTCTTCAGGCACGTTTTGCCCTTTGCTCGCTGCACACGGGGTGAGGGCAGCCAACAGCACCATGTCTGCCCAGCGTGCCCTGCCGAGTGCTGTCCCTAGCTTTGCTTTGTTGGATTTTTGTGGAAAAACTGCCTCTGTCTTCTTCCTTCATTGCTTTGGAGTACTGTGTGTAACTTGTTTTGTTCATCAGAAAGAGGGTATGGGAACCATGCCTCCACGCATCTCTCCAGGACCACGTAGAGAGAATTCATAGCACCAGGAGAATCTGTTTCATTTCTGTATGTTTGTATCTTATGCAAATAAATTTTTAAAGCAAGGTCCATAATTTTAAGCAGGACCTGGAGTTTACCAATTAGGCTAGACCGTCTGGCCAGTAAGGCCAAGAAACCCTCAGTGCTAGGATCACAATGGCATGCCAATTGCCTGCACCCCACCTTTTTTCTTGGGTTCTGGAGATCAAAGTCGGGTCTTTGTGCTGGTGAGGACTTCCCCAACTGAGCTGTGTCTGCAGCCTCCCGAGTCTCATATTTAATAACTTTGGGGAAATGAACTTTGATAGCTGCATTGAGATAAAGCTTTAAGATATAATTTAAGATAAAATTCACTTATTTGTGCAATTCAATGACTTTTTTGGTATATTTAAAGAACCATTCAGTCACTGCTACAGGCTAATTTTAGAATGTTTCTGTTAATCCCTAAAGAAACTTCATGCCCCTCTATTCTACCCTCTGACTCCCAGCCTGAGGCAACTGACTGTTCTGCCGCCTTCTGTCTTGGGGTTCGCCTCTTCCAGGCACTTCATATGTGAATTAGACAGTAGGGGCTCCTTGTGTCTGGCTTTCCACAAGTGCCGTTCTCTGATTTTCCCATGTTGTGTATGTGTATGTGTGAGTCAGCCCTGTGTTCTTTTGCACTGCTAAAACATGTCCTATTGTAGCTGTGACTTTCAATGGTTTGGTTTTGTTTTTTTTTTTTTTCCAGCCTGGTTTGTTTTCATTCAATCCCTTTCTTTGGGTGGAAAAAGAAACTGGATCTTCAAGAAGTCTTATGTCCTTGTTAGAGATATCATAAGCAGAGTCGGGCTAGCCCCAGGCTAGTAGCTTCTGTTTGATTCGTCCACACAGTTATGTACCATCTTCTGTGTGCCCAGTGCTGTGCTGTGAGCCAGGGTGCACACGGCGCATCCACTGTGGGACTCTCGTTCTCCAGGAGGGGGATAAACTGCAAGTCACCAAACCAAAGCGCAAAAGGCCAGGTGGTGACTGG
The DNA here is from genome assembly GCA_028658305.1 of Pachyuromys duprasi. Taxonomy (NCBI): domain Eukaryota; kingdom Metazoa; phylum Chordata; class Mammalia; order Rodentia; family Muridae; genus Pachyuromys; species Pachyuromys duprasi. The sequence continues at coordinate 39,961,080 of CM053757.1, forward strand.
TAATATGAAGGAATGTAAATAAGACCACGTGAGAGCCCGGCAAGATGGCTCAGTGGGCGAAGGTGCTTGCCACACAGACTGATGACCCGAGTTAGATGACCAGAGCTACATTTTAAGTGCTCCACGGACTTGTCCTTTGACCTCTGTACATATGCTGTCTCTCGAATGATGAGGATGGTGGTGATGATGGTGATGATGATAATGATGATAAAAGATCATGTGGAAACTGTAACAAGAAATGCAACAATTTTTTTTAGCATTTTTATTTTACTTATTTTATTTTACCTTTCTCAAAAATTTCCTTAAGGAATTTGCCTAAGGAATTGTCTGGGTGTACTGGCAGAGTCCTGTCCTCCTAACACGCAGAAAGCTGAGACAGGAGGATTGCTTTAAGTTCAAGGCCAGCCTATGCTACCACGTTAAGACCCCATTGCAGTGTGTGTGTGTGTGTGCATGTGTGTGTGTGTGTTATATATGCATTTTATGTGAGAAATGTTGAGATTTGAGACTGTGTATTTGAGAATCTTCTTGCCTGTGTTGTTTGGGGATGTAGGCACGACAAAATGTCCTATGGATGGGGTGGTCTCTGCCCACACTCTGTGGGGAATAGTGTAAGACCCTTCCAGCCTCCATGTCCTTCCTAACCCCACCCCAGTCTGCCAAGGCAGGCTTCTTTCCACTGTGCCAATCCAGGTCAGTGCTGAGGCCTCTGGAGCCTCAAGCTGAATGAAGTCAGTGTGTGAGAGCAAATTACCCCAGTTATCTGGCCATGTAGAAGGTTGCAGCACTGCCTTTCATGAAAAATTAAAACCTTGTTGTGATCTGACGGAAAGAAATGGAAGAGGCAGCTGGGGGTGAGAGGAAGGACTCAGCTATTGTGCATCAGGCAGGTGATAAACTACACGTTTCCCAGGCTCTGGGGATCAATGGAGAATGTTAAAGAGAAAAACCTCAGAAGAAATTAAGATTAAATTTGCAAGCCCATAATATTGGGCCTGCACCCTAACAACAGCAGCAGAATGAGTCCTGCTCCTAAAAATGCATTATTTATCCCTGCCTGTTTCCACAGTGACAGATGTTCCTCCCAGAAGCTCGAACCCAAGCGGGTTATAGACGGAGACCAGAGACAGGCAACCAGCTCACAGATACGGTTAGAATTTCAGATGAGCTGTGGAGGTTGCGTCTTTGGACTGTTGCATGGACCATCATGCCATAAATTGTGAGGGTGAAGGCAGCTGAGTGAGTCGAAGTCCAAATGGGGCCACAGTGTACTCTGTACACAGCATAAATTTTATTAAGAAGGGGGAAAAAGCAGGGCTGGTTATGCAGCTCATCCCCACGGTTTTACAGAATCTTACAGAAGCCTTGAGTGGTTTGGGGTTCAATGGGAACCTTCCACAGAAGAGCATAATTTGCTTCCTAATGAAATTCACTCACAGTGATGTGTATGAGAGAGAAAGTGAGAAAAAGAACACTGTCCCAGTGGCGTCAGTGGCTGGGCATCTGCTTCCCATACCATCGCCATGGAAGTCGCAAAGCCCAGGCAACGAATAGTTTGGCATAACTGAAGTATAAAATAATGTGAAATGCCCCCTGTTCGAAGTGTCTTTTAGTACACATGAACAATTATCAATTATCCAGGCAAATTTCTACGTGAAGTATATGAGAAACTGGCATTTCTTGAGAAGGTGGAGAGAGAGAGAGACAGAGAGACAGAGACAGAGAGACAGAGAGACAGACAGAGAGAGAGAGAGAGAGAGAGAGAGACAGACAGACAGACAGACAGACAGATTGTATAGAGTTATCGAGGTAATATTTGAAGAAGAGGCTTTAGGACAAGTTTCTGTCCAGGCCAATTACAATTTCATTTGTTTGTTTCGTGGGAGAAGAGGCAGCACCAGAAAGTTCAGGGGTCACATTGTCCCTGGGTTTTTCATGGGGAGAGATGTGCTGAAGCTCTGCTAAGAGTGGGCATTTGGGAATCACTCAGAGTAGTTTGAGTCCCAGCCCTGATGATCTTGAACAGGCCACCTGGTCTCTCCAGCCTCAGTTTCCTCCTCTTCCAGTACCAATGCAATAAAACCCTCTCCATCCAGGCCTGCTAAATGGATGCAGTGAGATGCACAGAAACTGTTAAAGACTGAAGAAGGAGTGTAGAGTGCCTGCCCTGCACAATGGCGGGCTATCGGAAAGAACTAGAAGAAAGAGAATTCGTTAGAAGAGAGAAGGGGGCTAAGGAGATGGATCGCTGGCTAAAATGCTTGCTGCACAAGTGAGAGGGGTGAATTTACATAGCCAGGATCCATGTAAATGTCAAGAACCTGTAACTCAAGCCTCAGAGGAGGAAACAGGATCCCCAGAGCCAGCTGCTAGCAAGACTACATAGAGCCACACTGGCGAACTCCAGGTTTGAGGGAGAGACCCTGCCTCGTTGAATAAGGTGGAAGATGAGTATTGTCTGATGTCAGCCTTGGATCTCCACATGCATGTCCACACATGTGTGAGCATACACATACACACACACATACATACATACTCACACAGGCACACACACATACATGTGCACGACTAAATAAATAAATAAATGAAATAGCAAGAAAAGAGAAAAAATTTTTAAAAATGGTAGAAAGGTTAGTTGGTAATTTATGTGAAATTTTACTCCCTCCCTTTAGAAATGAGAGCTGTTTGACAAAACTAGAGACTATCAGCAAGATTTGAGGGATATGTTTGTTTAAAAAGCTCTTCTCCCCCTTTTCTGTCTCTCCTCTTCCTATTTCTCCCAATCCCTCTCTTCTTCTCTCTCCTTTCTCTCTCCCTTCCTCCCCCTCCTTTTATCCCTTGATCAGGTAGTTTAAACCTTAAACAAGAATAGCAGGCAAACACACACAGTAGGGTTCTTGGCAACTTGGGAAAAACACAATGGCTGAAATGACACAAAACTTTTGAAAGTAAATGACCAGCTAGCTCATTTTGTGCGCTGGGCCCAGCCCTGTGCACGAAAACACTCCTGGAGAACCAACTTTATGGGACAGCCCACAGGCAGGCTAGTGTATGCAGATCTGTCTAATCTTAAAATGAAGGAAGATTCTCTGGCCTCAGCCCTAGGGTCTGAGCAGCCCTACCCCCGGCTTAGCTTGGTCCTTGGTCCTTGAGGCATGAGAGCCAATTTGGGCCTCAACCTTTCAGTTACGGCTTGCTCAACAGATGGTCCACTGGCCTGGGCCAGTGAGACCCACTGTCCACAGAAAGTACAATCTCTGGCATCCAAGTAGAGGAAATGTAATAGAGTAGAATGACCCGGAAGGTACAGGGAGGGCACCGTCATGGGATAAAAAGTGCTGCCTGCTTAGGTATTGCTCACACATTGGTGAGGATGGTCCGTCTGACGTCTGATGGTCTGTTTTTTGTGGATGCGTTTACCAAGCATGTAAGTGGCCATGCCATAAAAATTTCACAGGATAGTTTGCTCTCCACAACTTCTCCCTAGCCAGCTTTTCCATGCCAGTCATGAATATTTATGCCTTGCCTGCTTGAAATGCTTAGAAAAGGAAAAAAAAAACCCACAAAACTTTGCTCTGTTTTAAATTTTTCTGAGATGTAAGAGCGTTGGGTCTAAGGTAGCAACAAGGTCCTGCTAAACCAAGAGCCTAGAGCAGTCTGTGTTCAGGTGCTGTAGGGTGCCTGCTGGGCTGTTCAGCCCAGCTTGGGTGCTGGCAGCAGAACAAAGAAATGGGTCTGCCCAAGCCCCCACTCAATGAGCGGGCTTTGAAGGGGTTACTTGCAGAAGAATGGGTGACTCAGAAGCAACTGGATCTCTGAAAGGCCCACCCTAGCATGCGTTGGGGACCCAGGAAAGCTGTGTCCCTGGAACTCCCTGCACAGCTCCCAGGCTCCACCCACCCTTTCCCCAGCAATTTTTTTTCACTTTGATGACTTGGGGAGAGGGGCTTGTAAATCTTGTGAGTTTCTTGTACTTCCGGAGGCATGTAGGTCTCCTTAGCTTCCAGAGCTTTAGGACCCACCTCCTGCCCTAGCATTTCAATTTGGAGGGGGCAGCAGCCACACTACAGAAAGAGCTACATAGTTCAGCTGTGCTTCAACCTCAAGTGAGGCAGGGAGGGCGTGGTGGTATACCTCTAGACTGGCTTTCTGGAACCACAGCTGGACGTTCGTGTTGAGAGTCCAGGAATTTGAAATCAGTCTGGTGATAGAGTAAGAAACCCATCTTAAAACAAACAAAAAGCCAGGATGCTATAAGGCATATGTGAGCGAAGGCAAGTGCCCAAGATGTGTTAATACCTGGCCATCCGATTCTACTGTGTTTCTTTATAATTAAGCTTAAAGGAACCAGCCTCGTGCTAGATGATGGTGGCTTCTGGAGGTTTGGGGTCACTTCCCTTTGGTTTCCCTCTTAGCAAGTCTCTCCTCTGGGTTTTGCCATCTCAGCTTTTCCTTTCAGTGGTCTGTCTCCTCACACTCTCCTGCTGGCCGTGGGTACCTTTCTCCGATGCTCCCTCTGTCCTCCCCTCTCTCTTCCTCCTCCTCTTACTGTACTTCCTGTCACAGGCACCACCCCATCACCTCCTCAGAGAGCCCTCCACAGGCTGCTCTCCACCCAACAAAGACTTTTTTTTTTTTTAGCTCTGCTGTTTGGAGTGTCTAGAAAGCAGAGGCTCTGTGCACACACGTTGGCAGGGTGGCTCACTCGCCAACGCAGACCCATTCCCAGGCAAATTCTCTGAAGCAAGGGGAAGCTGATTATGCGGGACCACTCCAAATTCAATCTGCTGGTTATGTTATCACGGGAGCCCGTGATGGAAGCACAGCCCGATAATTCAGACTTGCCTATTACTTATTCTTTATCTAGAGGAAATAAAGAGAAACAATTACCTTGGTGTGACATTCTGCCATCTCTACAAAGCCACCTTGCACCCGAGATTTCGCCAGTAGCCGAAATAACGAGTTAAATGCTAAATATTTCATGGAGGAGAGAGTGGCGGGGCCATTGAAAATAAATTTAAAAGACCTTCATGTATTCTGGTCATATATCCCTGGCATAAAACTTCTCCAGAGATAAAATAGCTTTATGACAGGCGGGGCGATGGGAAGGCAGAGCGGAGGAGGGTGGGGAAAAGAATCCTGAAGAATCCTGCAACCTCGGGGTGACACGGCAGAGGGGAGTGTGGCTGTAAAGGCATCTTGGAAATAATTGAGGTTGGACTGTTGCTGCAGAGCCCTTTTCAGTGATGAATTCTAAATTGTGAATGGCATCTTGTTACGTGCCCTTCTCACCTACCTGTTGGCAGACTACTGGAAAATCCAGTGCAGATGTTACTGTGGTAGACTAACTTCTTCTCAGGGATGCAGCCTGGAGTTTAGGCTCGGTACTTGAGAAGTTCATCCTGTGGCTTCCAGATCCTTCCAGACATAAATGTCCAATTCACTGTATCCCAGGTCCAACCAGCGCTGGGTGTAAGGCCGTGAACCCTTGAGGCACACACACATTCTCTCCTGTTTCCTTAGCATTGAGGAGGATGCCAGGGACACAAGATGTCTTCAGCTGCCAAAGGGATGCTGGGGCTGATAATCTTCCTGTGAGTGCTGAACACACTGAGAGTTAGGGAATGCCCCGAACTGAAACAACAGGACTTGGGCTGTGCAAATGTTCCATCCGATGGAGCATTTACCTCACAACGTTTGGATCAACGTTTGGACCCCCAGGACGCATGTAAAACCTAGACAGGTATGACAGCTGCCTGTAATCCGAGCATTCGGGAAGGGGGCAGAGGCGGGGGGTCCCTGGGACAAGCTGGCTAGCTAGACTAGTCAACTGTTTGAGCTCTGGGTTCGGGTTCAGGTTTTGTGTCTTGGACAGACCTTGTTTCGGTAAAGTAAGAAGTGAGCGAAGAGAACACCTGGCATCGACTTCATGCACACGTCAACACATGTGCTTGCTTATCCACATGCACAGGCGCCCACTCATGCTCCTGCTCTCGCACAAATTACAGGGCTGGCTCGCTTTGAGAGTTAGCCAGAGCCACAGAGAAACTGCCAATGTTTACCACCCTTAAAGGACATCGCTAGGAAAGGAGAAAGATAATTTAGCAGTTCCCACGGGTATTCCGGCTCTTCCCACTCACCCTGGCGTTCACTGTTTCCGCTCGGTGCGTCAAGCATTCTTGGCAATTGGAGATGCTCGCCTTATTAATGCCAGGGCTGGGGAGCAAGAAATGAAGGGCCCTCACTGCAAGTAGCCACCTAATGTTGCACGCCCCTGCCTGGAAGTCAGGGAAGGCTGTGGGACCCTACCCATCCCTGTGCGCAGACCGCCTTTGATGACAGCTGCAGAATAGAATTATTGACACATTTCCTGCTGGTCTTTGCACTTTTCCATCGCATGCGTGGAGCTGGTGCGCTCCTCCATATGAGCCAGAGATGCAATGGCACGGCCCTTTCCCACAGGGTCAACCTGCCTGCAGAGTGCTGTGTGCCCTACTGGGCCCTCAGTGAGTATATGCTTGAGTTCCCCCTCGGCCCCTTCCCTTGGGAACTGTGAGTTTAGTTGCTAGACATGGAGCAGGGAGATGATTCAGGGGCCAAAATCCAGGCCACGGAAGGACTGTGAGACTGTTTGAGACCCTGGTGACCGAGAGCCAGCTGTGTGGATGCCACGGCGGTGCCACACGCCCCATTTTTTGGCTCTCCCTAAAAAAAAAATGAGGAGCAGCCCTCTTGCGCTTCCCTGACTCTAGGTTGGGAAGAGACTATAGCAGAAATTGAAGTAAGAGCTACTGTCTGCTTTCTTTACCCAGGTGGGGGAAGGCGAGCCAGACCTGTCACAAGATGTCTTTAAAAGGGTTCTTATGGTCGTCTTAGAGTAAGGACATATCAGACATTTCATTTAAACAGGCCCAGGGAAGAGCATTGCTCCAGAAGCTGGCGGCTGGCCTCACTTCACTCTCCACCCCACCAAGGCAAGCGCTGTTGGTATCAGTATTTGTTGAGTCCAGATTCACTGGGGCTGTCGGACGGACATGCCGCATGCCGCGTGCAACAGGGAGCCGCAGTGTCCAGCTCTAGCCAAAGGCTCAAGCCTCGCTCTGTCCTTCTAAAGCTTTGCAGATGGGGCAGTGTGGAACTGCCGGCCTGGAAGGCTGCCAAGCTGCTGACAGGCTCTGATGTGTCACCTCTGCAGAGCACATCATTGATTTTTTTTTTCTTTCTTTTCAAATCAGAGTCTCTCCCGATGGTCTCTAGAAACTGGAACCAGAGCGCTAGGTGAGAGCATGTTGGACAGGCAAGGTTATCTTCTCTTGAGAGAAAATCGAAAGCTACCCCTACATGGAGGAGAAGTGTCCAAAGCAACAGGGAGGGGGTGGGAGGAAGGCCTGTCACAACCTGACCGGAGTGGTGTGCTCTGCAGAAGTCACACGGCCCCTGTAAACAAAGATGGGGCAGTATGTAAGTCCCTAGGAAGGGAAAAGGAGACCCCAGACTGTTACAATGTCATCTGTCAGCAAGCAGTGTCACTGATGAAAAGCCCAATGCTGGGACTGAGGGAGAGGCCTTCACATACAACACGCACCCCCCCACACACACACACGTGTCCGCGCACACACACATACGCACAGACCCACATGTTCACAGAACACGAGGAGGGAAACGAGTGTGTGTTGCATTGCGTGTGTGTGTTCTGCACTGACTCTTATTTCCTATGGGCGGCCCACTGAGTTTATTTTAAACTTCTTAGAGTCATCCGTGTCTTGATCCGTGTAGGCCGTCTGTAACAGGGTGCCACGAACAATAGAAGCTTCGTCCTCGGGCTGGAACTTCATTGGCTAAAAGGGATTAGCACCAAGCCTGATGGCCTGAGTTGAGCTTGTGGAGCCTACCTCGTAGGGGAGAACTGGCTTGAACTGGCTTCAAACTGTCCTCTGACCTCCACATACACACGTGTGTATGTGTGTGTGTATGTGTTCACATAATCTAAATTACTCACAAGGAGAGACATTTACTTCTATCGGAGGCTGAGAAACGAGACGCTAACAGTACGGGCAGCTGCTCCTCTCTGTGTCTTCAAATGGTAGAAGGGGTGAGGTGTGTCTCTAGGACCTTTCCACCACGGCAGCAGCACCCCCCCCCATCCTCTGTAAAGGCACGTGAGTGTAATAACAGCCATTCACTCCTTCACCCCCACCTCCATGCTACGCCCAGACATGGCAGCTGAGGGACTTGCCTCCAACACAAAAGCCCAATAATCAAGAAAAGTGGTATTAAATGCAATATTTTAGAAATTAAAATTAATGCAAAAAAGTCCACGGCGAACAAACTAATTAATACCCTGGGTGTTGTGAAGTTCTGCAAGGATGTGCCTGGCTTTAAGGCTTCAGTGGTCATTCAATGTGTCTGCCACAATCTAGTTTTACTTACCTGCCCTCATGGGAAAGATAGGTGTGTGTGCATGTGTGTGTGTGTGTGTGTGTATGTGTGATTTTCTCATATTGGCTTTCTGTCTTTCTGGAAATTTTAATTTCATTAAAAGGAAAAACACCCTAGAGCAAGTTTTTCTTCTCACATATTTTTTTTTCCTCAGAGTTTCTGCCTCCCAATATATTCTATTCTGTCTTCTGGAAAATTCCTTCGGCTTTGCTGCTCGGTCTGAGTATTGAACATTTGGGGTCAGAAGCCCATGCTTAGAAAGTACACTGTTACCCAAGTTCAAAAAGAAACGAACCATGTGTCACCCTCATCTGCAGATCCAAGACAACAATGAATGCATGCTTGTCAACAGGAAGGAGTGGGGAAGGTCTGAGAGTCTAGAAAGGAGGCTCAGAGAGGACAGTACCAGACAATGAAGAAGCACGGGGTGGGGGTGGGGGGCAAAATGAGGGAAAGCGCAGACTCGGATGTCTGTTAAGAAATGTCACATCTAACATCATATGCTGATGAGAGAAAAGAAAGAATTCATGCTTGGACTGAGGAGAAGGTTCAGGGTGTAGCAGCTTCTCACGGAAGAGCTAGTGGCCTCGCTGAGTGGGAGAGAAAGCTAACCAGTTCCTGTTATTCTCCGACCTCCACTCCCATGTTTGTGATTTCCAAGCACACACTGACCATTCCTATTAGAGTTCTAGGATGACACTTTTCTTCCACTTTTTCTCTTTGTTATTGTATTTTGGGGGTGTTTGGGAGTTGAGATTGGGGTCTCCGGGCCAGTCTTCTTGAACTTATCATGCACCCAAAGATGACCTTGACTCTTGACCCTCCTGTCAGAACCTCCCAGGGGTTGGGATTACCGTTGTGTGCCCCCATACCCAGTTTGAGCTAATGCTGTCTTGGCATCAGTTAATGTCCTCAGTCAGCAGTGTGTTTTCCCCCGGTTTGCACTTTATTCTTTTCAGCTCTCTCTTGCCATGTAGATTACTTTGGTGGTTTTGGGTTGTGTTTCAATTATCATTTTTGTTGACTCACTTGTTTTCAGTCCCTCTGTGATCCTACTCTAGGTGTTTTGCGTTATGGGCCCTGTGAGTCTTAGCTGTCCATTCACCCAAATAAATGTAGAAGTGCGGAGGCTGGCCGGAAGCTCTCGTTCCAGGACAGGACTTGGCAGCTGGAGGTCTCCAGTGTAGGATGAAGGCTTTGGGCTGGGTGTGGTCTGGGCTTCCCCTGTATAAGACCCCTGCCACAGTAAGAAAGATTCTGACTTCCACATGAACCATGGTGTATTTCCTCTCACAGTTCCTTCTACGATTTTTAAACATTTTCTTTTTATTTGTGTGTAGTGGGGGAAGGGGTCTGTATCTGTGCACATGAGTTCAGTTTCCACAGAGACCAAAGCTGGGTACCAGATCCTCTGGAACAGGAGTTACAGGTGATGATGAGCCCCCTGGTAGGGTTGCTGGGAGCCAAAGTTAGCTCCTGTGTAGCAAGCACTCCTAACTGCTGAGCCAGCTCTCTTGCCCCCTCATTCAGCTTTTAAAGAAAAGAACCCGCTGAGTCTTTTCGCATCAGGGCACCTTCCATATTCAGACCTTCACTTTTCCCTGTGCTCATCTTGGCTGTGCCTCTAGGGGAGGCGTGAATCTGGAGGTGGGCTCCTTTCCTCCAGCAGCTCCCTCTGTATATGTTCTTGACTGTGGGCTGTGAACCAAGACATCCTGTGCCTCCTGTCCCAGAAATGTCCTTAAATCCCTCACTCTGAAGAGGCTTCTCAGGTTCTCTTTGTTGTTGGGTTTTCTTTTTAAAACTCACTCTGACGGAGTCTCAGGACGAGGTGATTTGCCGTGTCGTCAGAGGACCTGCACCCTCTTTTAACTTTGAGAGATCTGCTTTCTGCTTGCACTTCCTGTCCCAGCTCTGGAACCAGCATCTGTAAGGCCACATCTGGAAATAGCCTCTGACCCTTGACCCTTTCCTATATCCATCAGCAAACCCACAGGGCTCTACTTTCTATAACTGACATAAAATCTTTCCACACTTCTCCACCTTACCCAGGGTGTTGCAGCCTCGTCTCCCTCCCTCCCCACTGGTCACTGGCCTTCCTCTCTTTCCTTCTACTAGCCTTTCCTCCTTTGAGAGAATGATCAGCCTGAAAGGGTTACCGCCCTTCCCAAAGCTGGCTCTTACCAGCAACATCCAAACTCCACCCATCTTCCTAGCCACCTGGTCCCACATTGCCTGCCTTACCTGCTTTCCTATGATTTCTGTTGCTGATGAGGCTGGGGGGGGGGGGGAGGAACCAGCCTCCCCACAGAACCTGAATTGCCTCCTCCTCCACATCCCTTTTCAAATCTTGCCTAGCTTTGGGGATTCTAGGCTAAATTGTCAATTCCCAGCAGTAGCAAGGGGCTTTTTCCCTTCATACACCCCCTGACCTTTCCTGGTGCATCTGCCATGTAACATGGAGACAGTTCTGTCCTGCACCTAGGTAGTGGTAGTGGGTGGGGTAGTGTCGCTCATGACTAATCCATCCACTGAAGCCCTTCAGCAGACACACGACACCGGAAGAGGAGTACCCCAATAGCTGGCTGACCGTGAATCTCAGTCCTGGACCTTTGGCTGGGGTGTAGCTTGGTGAATAGCCAACCCAGTGGCTGGATGGGAGGGCAGCTGTCATGATGCTAACGTTCCTCAGGGTGTGGAAGGCTGCCTTGTGCCTCTCCCCACTGTGTGACCTTTCCTGCGGATCTGTGAGCAAGCATCCGTTCACCCCATATAAGCCATCACTGGCAGGCCCACGAAATGATTCCTCTCATGCCTAGCTTATGGAATAATGACTCAGATGCAACTGCAGCACCAAACACTGCACTCCAGCACAGATGACATAGCAGCTGTATCCCTGCATGCCCCCCTTGCAGGCAGCTCCTCCGAAGAGTCTGCCCCTCAACTCATTCCTGCTTATGTAGCCCGGGACCTTGTATGTCTTGCAACTCCGAGCTCCCTAGGTATATTGTATGAATGTCTCTCCTATACAGAAAGCACTTGGAAGAAGTGATGCTCTTCCTGTCCTTAAGGTGGAACCATTGTCGGCATCGCTTACCAGAGCTGGACCACCGCGCCCATAGCCAGGAGTCTAATCAAGGTTGTCATCTCTACCTGTCACAGATTGTGGTCCTCACCATTCCAGGATAGGTCCCCCAAGGTCTAGCCCAGCAGGATGGAGTTTTGTGGAAAGCATGAGACCCGTACTCTTGGCAGCAATACCAGGCCCTAAGACAAGAGCCATGGTGGGCGCTCGGGGGTGCTCTGCACTGCATAAAGAGCTGGTACCCTGGTACCACTGTGGCAGATGCCCTGGTGTCCCTGCAGCAGAAGTAACCAGCTCTTTTTTCCATGCGTCCAGTGAATGTGGCTACTAAGAAGCTGTGAGGGGGGTGGGGTGTCTTGGAGTCTGCCGAAGCCGCACACCTCTCTGTTCCAGAGATGTCCCTGCCCTTGACAGGACAGGAAAATTAGTCCATAAATTATGAGCCTAGAAGGGACCTGCCAGCCGCCTCCTGTGTGGCGATGAGGTTGTCGCCCATGAGTGCCCCATTCTGAAGGCAATTAGTCTAATTGCTTTTGTTATTTCAGAAAACAAATTAAGCCACCCAAGTGTTTCCAGGTAGGAGGAAAAAAAAAAAACCTCTGTAATGTATAAGAAACATTTCAGGGATGTTTACCTCACAGCCAGCTACCAGTGTGAGCAAACAGCCATCATGAACTTTGTGAGGTGAGCAGCTGCTTGGGTGGCAGGGATCTGAGTGTGTGCAGGGCCTTGGAGGCCATTGCTGTATTCTTGCCCCCCCCCTTTTCACTCTAGCCAGTGAGGCCTGTCTATGAATTCTGTCCCTGCCACCTGCTTACACCACTGCCCTAGGTCAGACCTACCCTGGGGGGTCAAAATTAGTGAACTAGCCACTCCCCCAACACACACACACACACACACACTCATCACCTTCCCTCATCCACCATGGCAACTGCCAAAGGTAAAACTACTACAAGTCAGACCCCTAATAGCTTTGGGGCTTCCTATAAGCTGGAGACTGTGCCTCTATCTACAGCCTAGCTTCCTGAATGCAAGCTGTGGGAGACCCCTCAGCTTCATCCTAGGGTTTGGTTGGTTCATTGGTCTGTTGGCTTAGATGCTGGGGACAGAATCTAGGTATTGCTCAATGCCCAGCAGACACTTCCATAAACGTACTCTCCAGCCTTTCTCCTGTTTTCACTGTGTGCTTTATACCCTGTACCTTTATCCCAATGAATAGCGTCATTGTATGTGTGTGTGTGCTCCTTGATATCTAGACCAAGTATGTTGGCTTAGTGTCATCTGCCCTGACGATGGCAGAAAGAGCTTGGCACTTGCATCTTGGTACTTTCTCTTGGCATGATGAGGATTCTCTTGCAATGACACTGCGTTGTATCCACTGAATTCACCATTGTTCTGTGAGCCACCTGAATATAAAGGCTCCTTGCCCTGTTCATTCTACCCACCTGCCATGTGGCGAAGGCTGTATCCCACAAGACGAATTTAGTATGCCCTAGATGGATAGAGAGCTGAATAGATAGACAGAAAAATGAGTGAACAGCTAAGGATTATGGGTAAATGTCCCAAGGAAGCCATCCACTTCAGTTCATCTTAAAATTGGAAAGGGCTGAGGGGGGTGAGGTGGGGGCATTGACTGAGTCAGGGCCTGTGTTGCCTCTCAGGCCTCATGGGAATGTGCAGGGAACAGGGGATGGTAGGGAGCTCTCAGAGTGGTGAGCACTGTGATGGCTTAGGCTTTGTATGTGCATCCCCTCAGAATGAAGGAGCACACAAATCAGCCATACACCTGTTCCCCACCAAGAAATGTGCAAATCCTGCATACTCCCCCACAAAGCTCTGGGAGTGTGGTCAACATAGCCTCACAAGGTCTGGTCTGCAGGACAAACAAGCCTTTCACTATGAGCCTCCTCCACGTGCCCACAGGAAGATCTCAAGAAGTGGAGAAGCCCATTTTGTTGGCATTTTTTTCTGGCACACGTGTTAGAAAACTGGCAGAGGGCAGAGCCAGGAAGTCTGTCTTGTTAGCAGGACCCACTATCTTCTCTAACAGGAAACCAGGCCACCCGGGTTGAGATCTCAGGGGCTAGGGGTGGGGAGCATCTCTTGTTCCCATGCTACTGATCTGATCCCCTGGGTTGGGGGTCTAGGAACAGGTGTTTGAAGCCCCCCTGGGCTTCTTGTTCCTGAGATGCTCAACTCACTGTCTGAGAGGGCCCAGTTCTAGCCTAAGGACTGAGAACAGCATAAACAAGTTGCCTTCTGCCTCAGCCTCTGTACTTTCTTGGGCCTGAGACTTGGCTGCTTGGAGGTGATGCAGGGGCTCAGCCTTCCGCTGTGATCTCAGCTTTCTTAACCTCCTGTCTTTGATCTGCATTTCCTGCTTCTGAGGAAACACAACCTGCTCCCCACGCCATCAGCAAAGTATGGTGCATCTTCAGCCAGCCAGAGAACTGCTTGGAAATCCTGAGTGCCTCTCGGGATTCATTTGTGTGTGTGTCTATGTGCCACTTTGTCAGACTGAGGATTAAGGCTTCCCCCCACACCTTGGACTGTGCTGTCCTTTCCTTCCTACCTGTGCAGCACGGTCACCGGGACCAGACAACGCACAGAAGTCCCAGAGTCCACCTGTGCCCACAGATCATCAGGCTCTGGAGAGAACCTGCCTCCTTCTGTTGGTGAACCCCAGGGGCGCAAGCTTGTGTGAAGTGGGTAGGGTGGGATGGTCCCCTGTACCCCACTTCCGCCTGAGCAGGCACTAGCTCTGGGCCAGCCCCGCTGCTCATGCTGAGTCTTGAACACTAGTGAAGTTTTTTGTTGTTATTCTTGTTCTTTCCTTTGATGAAAAACAGCTCTCTCCTTCAGACAATTTGAGCTTTGTAAGCTCAAGCTACATTTGTTCAAGGCATTTGGCAATGGGCGGAGCATACTGCCTTATTCTATAACCAGGAAAAATCAGCATGTGCTTGGGAAAGAATGGTTTTTTTTATCATGGAGAAACGTAGCAACAGTCTGGTCAGTAACACAGGCACCTTCGCTGTCCCTGTACGCATGGTAGATTCCGGCTCAAGCCACAAGGTGGTTCTGAGCTGAAGATGTTATATGTGGGTGGGTGGGTGGCGAGGGGGTTGCATGGCAGAATGATGTAGAGGTTTAAATGGAATCCTTCTGTGACCTAGATGCAGGTAGGGCACAGCAAACGAAACCACATCTCTTGACCTCTTCCTTCCCCAGGGTGAAGTGACGGTATGCACACACAAAGCAACCTGGCACCCGTTGCTACATGGTGGGCAGTGGCTGTCATATCAGCACCCCCAGCTCTGCACAGCCCTGTAACTCCCTTACCACTGACATGTGGGATGAGCACCTGGTTGGGTTGTCTGGGGGGCTCTCCTGGGTGTAGAAAAACTGATGGGCAAGAGTTGGAGTGTGTCAGTAAGCATACACACAGAGACTCTGTGATTGTCCGGTTGGGACAGAATTCAACACCGACACAGACTAAATGTGTATGTGAATACTCAGGGGTGCCCTGTTGCAGACTGGCACTCCAAGTGAAGAAGTTGGTCCTCAGCCTCCCCAACCTCCTCCTACCTTTCTTGGCTCTTCCCACCCTCTCACCTGCTCACCTAGCTTTCTATTGTTTCCCTGATCAGAGGCCCAGCCCACAGGACAGGCTTTCAGGGTATGTCTTCCTTCCTTCTTCATTTAATCCTTCTGGAAATGCACAGGCATGGTCAAAGGGGTCTCTTGAAAACCTCAGACAATTCTTTCTTTAAAAAATGTAATATATTTGTTTATGTATTTGTGGTGTTTGTGTGTGTGTGTGTGTGTGTGTGCGTGTGTGTGTGTGCTTGAGTGCTTGGACATGCCAGTATGTGCATCTGGAGACCAGAAGATAACGTGTAGGAATTTGTGCTCTCCTTCCATCATGTGGGTTTCAGGGATGGACCTCAGGTAGTCAGGCTTGGTGACAACTGCCCTTTACCTGCTGCACCACTTTAACAGTCATTTCTAGGCCTGGCCAGGCTGGCAATCAAGGTTAGCCAGCATGCCATCCAAGCAGGCTTTGTGCTCATTCCTTCTCCTCACTGACTCTCTGGAAAGGGCGTCTTCCATTTGAGTGTCTGGCTATGCTAACATCAAGCTTCTTGACACTGGCTACAAAATTTGGTCTTTAATCCTCACAGTGTGTGAGAAACTCAGAATAGTGTTTATGTGAAAGTGTTGCACCAGGAGGCTGAGTAATCGGGACAAGGGGAGAGAAGAGAGGTGCTCTAAATGACAGGCTTTTCCTAGACACTAGAAAGAAAAGCAGTGCATGGCTGCTGAGGGCAAATGAATGGCCAGTGGTTATGAGACTATGTTGACACCTGTTGAACATGGCAGTGAGGAGGTTAGAGATGTAGCTCAGTTGGTAGAGCCTAACCCACAAAGCCCTGAGTTCAATCCCAGAACTATGTAAAGTGAACATGATGTTACCCAACTGTAGTATCAGGACTGGGGAGGTGGAAGCAAAAGGCTCAGAAGTTCAAGGTCATCCTCAGCAACACGGTGAGTTCAAGGCCAGCTTGTGCTGCCCAAGACCCACATTAAAACAAACAGCAGCAACAACAAAAAAGGAGGTTTTATTCCTATAGTCAAGCCTGTCACAAAGAAGAGAGACACTAGATTCAAGTACAAGTCCAACAAGGACAAGTAGGGATTTGTAGCCAATTGGCAGTGAAAGAGTAAAAGTTACTTCAAGGACCTAGGTCAGAGCTGGGGAGAGGAAATTTGACTGATGGTCAAGAGTGAGGAAGAGAAGCCCTACTGGCTTCCAGCCTGGGGTTTCTGAGTAAATTGGTTTGGTGGAATTTTTCGTTTAAACCCAAGACAGCAAGCCAGGGTCAAGGTTCAGTGGAGAGTAGGGCTCAAAGAAGCTCAGCTAAATTTTAATCAGGTCTTGGTCAGCATGTATCCACAGAGTGGATGGTGACCTGAGAGGCCTAGCACATCCTCCATGGGACACTGGAATAGCCAACCCCACAGTTGTGATAAAGGTAAGGTCCCCATAAAGTTGAATTCTTAAGGCCTAGAAGAGCTCTTCCTCCCCAAGTGGCATCTGTCTGCCAGGCTTTGGGAAGAAGTTGATTTCAGACTTTGGCTGCATGTGAGCTTAGGAGCACTGAGGAGTTCAGATCACTGTTCTTGTCTCTGAGGCCCACAGCTTGTCCCAGTTTAGGTCCCAACTGCCTTGGCAGTCAATTATTCCCTCAGGTTATAGAAGGCCCCACTCAAATGATTAGAAGAATACTTCTCCTGCATTATTAAGTCCTTGTTAACAGCAGGTCTTAAAGCTGAGATAAAGAGCCTGGTTGCTTCCACTCTGCCATCCTCTGTTGGATGGCTTAACCCTCCACCTGGCCCTGCAGTGGCATTGTCTTAGTTAGGGTTTTATTGTTGTGAAAAGGCACCACAGCCAATGCAACTCTTATAAAGGACATTTAATTGTGCCTGGGGTACAGTTTTAGAGACTTAGTCCATTATCATCATTATAAGCTTAGATTTTTCACCAAACCTACTTTATTTAGGGTTCATAAATACCTTTACCTCCCTTTCAACTCCTGACCTTAGGTAGGAGATTATTAGGGAAAAGGGATGTAGACCTCTTTTATCTACTTCCTGCCGATGAGGGTTGATGGATCCTTTTAGGGGATTACCAAACTCAGTCATCAGGATATCAGCAGTCCAGTCCAAAGGCCAATACCAAGCAGCAACAGGATTCAGAAGATTGGGACAAGTCAGAGAAAGCTGCAAGACTCAGTTGGATTGCCCTGAGAAGGTCTCTGGAATGTCTCTTTCTGCAAAGATCAGCACAGCGATGTGGATCCAAAAAGCAATGTTTCACTGTGTATGGACCTCTATATATCTCCTCTGCTCAGAATCCACCCACAGATGTTCTCAGCTGGCCAAAGTCACACCCCTTCACACATGAGAGCTCACAGCCAACCATCACGTGCCCTCTCACAAGCCAGCCTTCAGCAAAACATCACATGTCCAGCTTACAGCAAAACATCGCGTGACAAAACTGAATCTTCAAAGAAACCAGAAATTTCCACTTCACATCATGGCATCATGCAGGCAGACATGGTGCTGGAGGAGCCAAGAGCTCTACATCATGATCCTAAGCAGCAAGAAGGGACTGGATTTGCACTGGGCAGGGCTGGAGCCCATATATACGACCTCAAAGCCCCAACCCCCAGTGGCTCACTTCTTCCAACAAGTCCACACTCACTCCAACAAGGATACACCTCTTAACAATGCCACTCTTTATGGGCCAAGCATTCAAACACCTGAAGCTATGGAGGCCAAACCGATTTAAACCACCACAAGTAGTCAACACACCAATGTGACAAATCCTTCTCTGGTGGACTCATATTTCATAACCTAGAATAGGATGCATGCCCTGTCCTGAAGCAATCCCCGATGTGGCAATGAGTGTTTAGGAATGCCTTTGACTAACCATATGGAGTGAAATGGCAGGGTAGGGTCAAACAGTGTGTCCTCTACTCATTCTACTATAAGCCCACTCAAGTGGAGTAAAAGTCAGGGCCACAGAGTTGACCGCTGATAGGCTAAAATATGAGTAAGACGTCTTGTGCATTATAGAGTGAGAACAAGGGGTGGTCCACGCAACAGAGGTTCTGGGCACATTTGCTAGGGCCTCAGAGGAAGGGCATCAAGCTCCTAGGCTTTGTCCCTCAAGGGATGTGGGCATAAGCCCACTTTTGTTAAACATGTGGCCTGCCCCTAAGCCTGGCCAGCTTCCTCTCTAAGATCCCATCTGTCATCAGAGCCTCAGGGGCAGCGGGAGATGTTGCAGAAACAGACATATGTCCTTGGCTTGCTTCATTGGTGAGGTTGCAACCTCAGTAATCCATGTCCACCTTTCTTTGTCCCTCTCCTCCTCTCTCTGGCTACTTTCTGTGGTTGACCAGAACAACCCAGACAGCCTTTGGAAGCAGACAGCTGACTGGCCACCTGAAACCCTTGTTTACCAATCCTGTCATGGCTGGCAGAGGCAGTTATGTACCTGGCAGGGCCCATCCACTGAATCTGTCTAGGCCTAGAGCTTGTCTCAGCTTCCCCAATGCCAGAAGGTTCCAAGGTGTGGCTGTGAAAAATGCATAAGCCTTTTCTCACTTGAGAACCCTGGCCATTTGTTCTCTCATTAAATGTGTATGCACTGGGGTGGGAGTAGGTTCTCAGATGAAGCCAATTTATGAGATTTATTGTCCAGGCTGGTCAAATGGCATAAGAAGTCTTATGAATTGTATGGAATGCTCAGATAAGAGTGGTCAATAGGGAGTGAGCACCAAACTCCCTCCAAGAGCACCAGAGTGGCTGGTATGCTCCTGGGAACCCAGACACACCCAGTCCATCAGCACATAGAGCTAGCCTAGTCTTCTGCACTTTGATTTGAATTACTTTGGTAGTTTTAAGGGTTTTGTTAGCTTGGGCAGGGGGATAAAAATCGTCATTCATCCTAACATGTTTCTGGGGCTGATTTGGAATCGCAAACATTAATGAGCCCAAGTTGGGAGATTACACTCAGGAGCCAGGTGACAGCAGAGGAAATTTTTGAAAAGCTCAGTATATACTTGGGCATTGAAATTATGTCCCTGCAAGAGACTGAAAGGCTGAGACTCTCCCCATCATTCCTGAAGAACCACTTCCGAAGGCAATCATCTGTTACGACAAGCCAGGATGCGCAGTGGGTCCCAGTACTGCACCATGGAATGGAAAGCCACACTACTTAAGGAATTCTCCTTCTAGATTGGAAATTTTAATAGCTGAGCAACTGGGCATATGGAGTTTGAGTAGGTGATTTGAGTAAGCGGTCTACAATTCACTAGAGCGCTTTGACCCCAACAGTTTATCACGAGGTTGTCACTTGGCCCTTCAGAAACAAAATTCATTTTTCTCCATGCAGAATATCTTTGAATGTGTTTTGACTTTTGCATTGATATCCCAAATTTATTTACCCTTTACTGTTGTAAAAAAAAAATACACCCCCAAGGAAAAGTATGCTCTGTTCTTCATTTTATACACAGAGGTGAGGCCCAGGATTAGAAGACCCCTGGAGTCTAGAGACAGACAAAAATAAGAAGCAGAAGATAAAATTTCTAATAAAAAAAATCATCAAGGCCAGACTAATGAAGGCAGAAATGTGGCAGAGCTAAATCTGAGGATTTGAGAATGTGTGATCCAACTAAAACAGGTGACTGAGATGGAGTTAGGCAGGTGTACTGTAGTCATGGGTAGTTTTGTTGCTGCCCTTGTTGGAAAAAGCACCATAGGACAGAAGACCAAGGCTCCTTGATAGGAACAAGGGAAATTGATGGTGTCCTTGTCCTCTATATGACTTAAAAAAAAAAACACGCTGTAATAAAATAACACAGAAGCAACATAGGAGAGAAGATGCTCCTTCCAGTGAATGGTGTAAGGGAATCTATAATTAATTGTGGCAGAACAGAAATGGTGGCTAAGGTTGTAGTACGAAATTTTTTTTTCAATATATCTTGGTAAATTAGGAAGCAGAGAGCTTGGGCTATAACCCTCACCCTCTTTCCCAGCAACCTACTTATTCTATCCAACCTACTGAAAATTGGACAGCTTCCTAAACAGTACCACGGCTAGGAACCAAGCGTTCAAATACATAAGCCTACAGGGAACATAACATTCTACTCCCGGCCCCCCCCATAGACTCATGGCCACGTGACGCTGTAATAGTCAGTCTAACTTCAAAAGTCCCAATGTTCCTAACAGTTTCAACACTGTTCAAGAACCCAAAGTTCAAAATCTCTTCTGAGACTCAAGGCAAACTCTAAGCTGTAAACTCTGTGAAATGAAAAAAAAAAAAAAGTTTATATACTAATACACAATGCTACAAAATAAACATACCCATCCCGAAGGGAAGAGGGCAGGAACAAGGAAAGATTGAATTAAAGTAAGCCGTAAACCCAGCAGCTCAAAACCTAAACCCTACAGCTCCGTGTCTAGCATCCGGGGCTTGTAGTAGCATCATCTGCTCCCCCCCCCCCCCGGGGGGCTTGGGTAGCTCCTCTCCTGTAGTTTTGCTGAAATGTGGCATCTCCACTAGACAGGCTTCACTCAGTGCCTATAGCTTTCCTCAGCTGACACTCTGGTCCATGCATTTCTAACATCTCAAAGGTCTCTATTGAAACTTAGGTCATTCATGTGCCGGCCTCTCACAGACTCTCTTCAGGGAATCCCGTCTTTCTAAATGCTGCCTGACCTCAGCAGCTTTAGCCTGGAGCCTTGATGTGAACCTCCAGGATGCCGTAACTCTTGTATTCTACAGGTCTGAAAAAAAAAAAAAGCAAAAATAACCAAACCAAAACAAAAACCTCTGGGTGGTCACTTCCCCAAATGGCTGTACTCAAGCAGGGGCTCTGGATGTGCTCTCTGTTCAGGCACTTTCTTTTCAAATGATGATTGTGGTTGTTGTTTTTAATGAGTGTGTGTTGTTATATCCTGGAACTCTCAGTGGATGAGGTCTTGCACTTGAGATACTTTTCTTATTATCCTGGTGCAGAGTATGAGATTTCCCTTTAAGTTGCCAATCTGCTTAGTAACTACAGTGGCTTTCTCTGCACCCAACTTGTCTGCAACTTTGAACATGCTCAAGCTCCTTTCTTCAACACACCGCATATTTTCTCCATATTTTTGCTCTACTTTTCTCTCTTCTCCCCCACCTCCATGTTTGTGTGTGTTTATGTGTGTGTTATGCATTTCTAAATACCACGAGCAGTAACCACGCCGCCGTTTAAATGATGTGCTATTTTAAATTTACTCCGCCAAACAAGTAAACATTGTCTATTATTCTTAGTTAAGCCTTACTCCGTTTTTCAGAACACTATGAGAACATAGCCAGATTCTTTGCCTGAAGATACTATGAATAGCTTCTAGCACAATCCCTGATAGATACAGTGTCCTCACCTCTGAACCTCATAAGCACAGAGTCTCCTGTCTGCATTCCTAGTGGCATTCTAGTGTCCTGAGTTCACACCCCCCCCCCCCGCGAATAGCTCACTACACTCTCACACTTCTCCCACAAACCAGTTCTATCTAAAGCTCTACCTACATAGCACAGGCTCAGGTTCCTCATAGTTTCCCACTCCTGATACTAACTCTCTGAATTAGTTACTTTTATCACATCTGTACCAAACGACCGATAAAAGCAGCTTAAGAGAGGAAAGGTTTATTTTTGTCTTAAGGGGATCCAGTCCTTTCTAGTAAGGAAGACACGGCAGACAGGGATGTGCTCCATAGATGGTGGAACTCCACCTATGGCGGTGGGAGCCTGTGGCACATCTAATTGAATCTCGGTGGATCAAAGCCAGGCTGTAGGCCTCATAGCCTATGCCCCAGTGACTCACCTCTTCCACGTGGTTCCCACTAAAGGCTCCACCACCTCCCCAAACAGCACCGCTAGTTGAGGAAGAAATGTCCAAACACATCAGCCTGTGGGGCACATTTTACATTCAAACCCTAGCAACTCCCTCCATAAATGGGAGAGCGGTTATCCAAAGGCACACAGAGCTCATGACTCAAGTGTGTGATGCTCAGCACACAGGAGCAGAAATGAGTGAAACTCGGAGCGTTTCACTCCACAAAGCCCACGCTGGCATCCAGTCTGAACAGCACCAGTCTGGGCTCAGGATGACCTGGGGCCAGGCGGGCGACCTTAAGCAATTGGAGACTCATGGGGCTCTTTTCCCTTCTGTGTGCTCCTTCACCTCAGACTATAAAGTACTTGAGGACACAGACTGTCTTTTGTTTTTCTTGTTTTTAATTCTCCAGACTCCCCAGCAGCTGTTTGGTAATATCCACTGAATGAAGTCACTCAATTTTAAGATGATTTCTGACAGCAAAAACATTTGGAAAAAAAATACAACACTATGTAAAATTGGCACTTGAAATTCAAGGCAAATGTCTCTTTAAAATCTATAATTTAGAGATCTAATCCTAATCACAGCTCTTGGTATGGGAGTCTGTCTACATTCAGGCTTTTCCAGGAGGGGGTGCTTGGCAGCTTCCCTGCCTACTCTGCTGGAAAAAGACCTTCCTTGGGTCCCAGGGTGGTGGAAGCAGCGGGTGCTCTTGGGAACAGTTTATGGGTTTGCCTTGGTCCTCATTTCCAGCCTCATAATAAATGCACAAGCTCTTTGCTTTAGCCACCCAGGTCCCTACCACCCCAAAAAGAAGACAGTGGTGTGGTTCCCCCCATAATTTCTGGAAATTCACTAACTAAAAGAACCCCCAGGCATTCCACCTATGGACCCACTCTTTGGAGACAGCTGCGGTATTCTGGAGGAGGGAAGGGGAAATGAGCCTATCTCAAAGGCACCATAAGCATCATCCTGACCTAGAGCTGGGTGTCTCACTTCCCCGAGCCACTCCCCCACCCTCTAGAATATGGCATGGGAACCTGTCTTCCACCTCTGCCTCCCTAGAGCTATCTAGCATGTCTGTCCCCTGGCCTCCTGGGAAGCTAACCAAGTCACTGGTACTCAAACAATCTAAAGGCATCTTCCCCTTTCAGCCTTCTCAGACTTCACGACTCTACCTCCCCCACCCCCCACCAGAAACAACAGTGGTGATGGTGTCCTGACTTCTGTGAGGCCCCTGTCATTGGCCTGCAGATGGCTGCCCTCTAGTGTTTGCCTTTAAAGCCATGGTGTCCCCATTCTACAGATGGTGCGTAGACTCAGAGAGAAGAGTGGCTTGAGGGAGGAGGAGGAGTCAGAAATACACGCCCCCGTCTGGGAGGAATTCCCAGGAGGAAGCCTGTCCCCTGCTCCTGACACACCAGCCATACCATGAAACTGGGCCAGTTCCGTGGCTAACTTTATTTTAGGGTGAAGACAAGCAGCAATGGGAAAGGCTGACTCAACCCCCAAAAGATGGCAGTGATGTCCCCGGGTTGACCAGGCTTGCAAAACCCACAGCTGAGATTTCAAGGCTCCCATTGCTATTTTGCTAAGGACAGAATCACTCTTTTTTATTAATACATAAATAACCTTCCCCCCCTAAGGTAGGCCCCCCCAAAAATGAAACATAGATGGTGATAATGTTCAAAATGTTTACCTATTTCCTCTCTGAGGACATCAGATTAGCCCTTTCTGTGGGAGGAATGTGTAATCTGAGGGAAGACAATATCACCCTTTCAATCTTGCAACACATTTTTCATATCTTTGCCACAAAAGCTGATTATTATCCTGGCTTTTTTAAAACAATGACTGTCCCCTGTGCGGAATGGGAAAGGAGAACTGAGCTCAACGTACAGATGGACGGATGGATGCTCATTGAAGGCCAGGCTGTGCTGATGAGTTCCTGGTGTGGTATTCACCCAGGCAATATTGTGATTAACCCCTTCATCCCAGGATGTGTTTCTGTGCGCTGATTGGAATCCGTGCTTGGCTGTAGACATTGGCCTCTCTTCTCTCTTGATTAATGGTCCCATCCACTTCTTCCAAGGTCACTGTGTCCCCTTTTTTCTTTCAGAACATGAAAGAATCCTTGATTAAATGACAGAAGCAGATTGGGCAAGGAGATATGCCGGGGAAGGGCTTCCACACCTGGGTCAGGGGTGCAGACTTGATGCTGGGAACCCTTTGTCTAGGAGGCCATCTAGGTCCATGACACCGGAAGCCGAGAGACATGGAATTGGCTCAGCTGCCTGTGTTGGCCAACATGGAAAATGACATTTCTGAGAAGGTTGTGTCGGGGGCTTCCTCAGCTCCTCTCAGGACTTTACCACACTTCAAAGGGGAGGCAGTGACTAAAGGAGGATGCTTCAGAAGTGGGCGAAGGACAAAGATTTCAAATCGTCTAGCACGGCTTCACCTGTTGGGAAAATGGAATGAGTGTGCATCCCCATCTGCGTGATGCCTTGTCCTGTCGGTGAGTGCTACACAACACCGGGCTAAGGATCAGCCCAGCGAAAGGTGGAAAGTCGCCAGCAAAGAAGAGGTTAGCACTGTGTGGGAGCTATTTCCGGCTCCATGGCAGGCAGCACTGGGCACTGCCAGGCCATCTTGCAGCGTAGTTAAAAATTCCCCTGCAGTCACAGGGAGCAAGCAGATAAATCATGAATGAATTTGAAATTATATTTCCTTCTCTTAGCTTTCTCCCTACCCATTCCTGCTTCATCCACCTGCTGACCCCAGAAACAATATTATAGAAAAATTATAGGTTGCAAATTCCATCCAACGTGTTTAGCTCCATCCTTGCTGAGAGTCCGGGGATGGGAATTCCCCAGACTTACTGCATGAAGCTTCTTGACCGGTCCTCTCACCGGGCAGAGATCTGAGGAGCGAAAGCCAGACCACAGCAGAGCCCCTGTGAGGTCAGACAGAAGAAGATCACAGGTGTCCTGGGAAGTGGGAGGCTGTCACCAGGCGTGTGTGCTTCTTGTGAATTTCAGCTTTTCTCTTTCTATAACCAAACACCTGGCAAAAAGCAACTTAAGGAGAGAAGACTTTATTTCGGCTCACAGTTTGAGGCTACTTTCTATCCCATCAGGAAACTCACGGTAGCAGGAACAGGAAAAGGATGGTCACATGACAGCTGCAGAGAGAGGCGAACCCCGATGCTCAGCTCAATTTCTGTTGTATTCAATCTGGTGCCGCCCACCCTGAGTGTGGGTCTTCTCACTTGAGTTAAACCTCTCTGGAAACACCCTTACAGACACACCCACAGGCGGGTTTCAACAACGATTCTAAATCTCATTAAGCTGATAATCACAGTGCCTCTCACGTCATGTGTCAGACATGCTGGGATCTTTCCACCCCCACTCCCCACCCCCGTTCCATCCCCACTCCTTCTACCCATGTCAGGTCAAAGCTGGCATTCTGTCATATATAGGTTTGCGTTGCTAACATCACTCTCCTGAGAAACATAGTCCACAGCCCATGACCAGCACTGGGAAGTCACTGATAACAAGTACCTAGGCAACCCAGTACTTAGAGAGATGGGCACAGTGACCCGTGGTCCCTCCATGAGCCCCTGCAAGTACACAGAGGTGCTTACGGGGACTCTGCTGGAACCTCCATGATGCATAGGTTCCCCATGAGCTGGAGACCCCTGGGTTTCCCTGCCCAGAAACCCCACCCTCAGGCTGTAAGACACAATGGGCACCAAGCAGGGAGTCTCTGTCATAGTTCTATGTCCCCAGTTCCTGGATTTTTGACAAATCGTAATGTCTTTCAACACCTTAAAGAAAAGATGTTGTGTCAAAATGGTTCTAGAAGCCCTGTTGAGTCAGCTACCTGTCACCACCCTTCTCTGTGGCTTTCCTTTAAAAAAAAAAGAAAAAGATAATTTACTAGTGTTGTTAGTGTGTGTGTGTGTGTGTGTGTGTGTGTGTGTGTGTGTGTGTGTGTGTGTGACCGTATGTAGGTTCCTGTAGAGGCCAGGAGGTGGTATCAGATCCCCGGGAGCTGCAACTATAGGTGGTTGTGAGCTGGCAGACTAGAATAGGCAGCCAAATTCCTGTCTGAGGCAGGAGCAAGCTTACGCCTTTCACCGATGAACCATCTCTCCAGTGCCTCGTTTGTTTTGCATACTGGAGGATTTCTCCTCTTCCTCGCACACCCCTTGGAGACCCTCTCACCTCTGCCCCAGCTGGTATGCACCTGGGCCTTGCTGAAAAGCCAAGCAGTACATGTGACGAAATAGAGCTAGTGAAATGCACGCGCGCGCGCACGCACGCGCGCGCGCACGCACATGGTGCTTAGAAAGCAGTTCTTTCGTCTCCTGCCACGTTAACAGCAGCAGTTACAATACTTTACCTTTTCCAGAGATCCTGATGTCTAAAATTTCCCCGTCCATTCTTTCAGGGTAAGCATTTCCTGTCCACTGTTTTCTTGAGAGATAAAAATACATCAATATAATGTATGGAGTGTTTTTTTGTTTGTTTGTTTCTTTCTTAAGCAGTGTGTGTAGCTTTTCTCCACAGCGGGAAACTGGGAAGTACCAAAGCAAGGTGCTTGGAAGATGGGTGTGTAAAGAGGGAGGAAATAAAAATGTGGAGCCGTCACGGGCGATCCCTGCTCGCCCTCTCTTTATCCAAGCTGGGTCCCAGGCGTCTCAAAGTAGGGGTTCCTTCATCTCAGCACCCTTCCCTTTGTTATACATGGAGCCTGTCACGTGTGCATTGGTTCAACCAGGCCATGTTGAGTGAGGCCTCTTCTATGCAAAGCTCCCAGCTATGTTTAGGACACCAAGGCAAGTGAGACATGTCCCCACCCTCCGCATTGATGGGAAAGACTGTCTGTATAGTTCCTGAGTTACTTAAAGAACACGCCTTAGATTTACAGAAATGTGTTTACTCTATCCATTTTGATGTTTGAAGTGTCCGGCATTGGGGACCAGTTAGATGTAGTCCCTGCACTAGGGCTCTGCCTCACACAGCTATCATGTGTGTGGGGGAAAATACTTAACATCCACTCTGCATTTTTCAAGAATACAACACACTCTCATTAACACATCATTTGGTACATGTATACCATGTATACATGTAGACCTCTTGGCCTTCTGCCTCCTGGCTCTCTGGGATTATGCATCCTGTGACCAGAATCTTATCAGAGCCATACATACACACACCCCAAGCCTCTGGTAGCCGCCCTTCAGCTCCCTGCTCTTTGTAAGATTGCGTTTGTATCTGATTTCACATGTAGCCAAGTTTAGTGGTGCACACCTTTATTCCCAGCACTCGGAAGGTAGAGGAAGGCAGAGTTCTGTGAGTTTGAGGCCAGCCTGGTCTACAAAGCAAGCTCCAAGAGCTACATATTGAGATACTGTCTTGAACAACAACAACAACAACAAAAGATTGCACACGTGGGTAGAACCCTGCCATATCTGCCTATGCCTGGTCCATTTCAAGGAACACCACCTCCTTCAGGATGTCACAAACACAATACACAGCAGAGGAGGAGATTGACAACAAGGGGTTCTGTGAAAGGGGTACCCTATGATCAAGGGGGTGTTCTCCAAGCTTACTCAAGCTTCTTAGGATTGCAGACCCCACTCCATAGCAACAAAGACAGCACCACAAAGCAAAGGATGCCAATCCACAGTCAGCAATGTTATCCACAGCAGCAAAACCTGCTGGGAGTTTCCCTCCGCTGGTTGAGTGCTTGCCTGGCATGCACAAAGCCTGGGTGCCATCCCCAATACCGAATATACTAGGCATGATGTCACATGCCTGTAATCCCAGAAACTGAGAGAAGACCTGAGAAACAGAGGTTAAAGGGCATCCTAGGTATATAGCAAGTTCAAGGCCAGCCTAGGATGCAAAATAAGAACCAAGCCAAACCACCCAAACGCCAATCAGCAGAGCTTGGATGAGAGTAACAACATGAAGGGACAAGGTTTGTGTTTCCAGCACCCAATGGGCTCAACAGGTAAAGAAGAGTATGAAAGAAAAAGCTATGAACCAGGCATGTAGGGAGATGTCCAGCTCTTGCCTTTCTGTAATCTTCTTGCCCCTTGTTCTAAGGCAAGACCTTCTATGTGATATTTCAAAAGGTGTGTAAGTCCCAGAAAGTGAGTGTTAAAGGGACCCCTTCTGAGAGGTCCTGTTTGTGTGTGTGTGATTCCTAGTTCACAAAGTCTGTGACTCACATCCCAGCAGACCTAAGAAAGACACAAATGATAAAAATTTCTGTTTTGATTTAAATCACTTGTGTTGCATCTTTGACGTGGTCAACCTCCCTCCAGAGCTGACCTTGGCCTGTAGCTTGGACCCAGGGAGTTCCAGGGTGAGGGGGCGGGGATGTGTACTTTCTAACCTAACTTCGGTGTATAGTTAATCTATCAAAAATTAAAATTAAAAAAAGGCCTCAGGCGGTAGCCGGTTTGCAACTGTTCAAGGACAGGCTGTGACGGGCACTGCTTGAGGTTGGGCCCCCTTGGGAATCCTCTCCTTTGGCATTCAGGTGCAGAGGATTGTCCCCTCCTGGGGAGTGAGGTTTCACCTTTGACAAATGGCAGCCATCTGCCACCTGTGTGAGCCTCTGAACCGATGACAGTTCAGATGCTGAGGAAGGGTCTTCATCCTTGCAGACCTTGCCACTAAGGGGCAGGGTAACCCAGCACCCTGGCAGGCAGAGCCTGACCAGGGCTTCCTTGCCAAGTTTCATTTTTCAAAGCTCTGCAGCTTTACTTAGATGTATGTGGTTTTTGCTTCGTAATCAGATTCCCACCACACATCTATCATTAAACCTTTGTTTTTACAATACATGCTTTATTGTAAAACCAATTTCAACAGAGTATTGCAGATGCAATGCAATTTTCATGTCTTAGTTGGGTTGTCTTTTATTTCTTTGCCTTTTGTTTTTGGATTTCTTTTTTATCTTTCTTTTTTTTCGTTTCTAGGGTACTAAACACTTGAGAAAGTAGCTTGGTAGTATCTATAATACAGCGGGGTTTTTTTGTTTTGTTTTGTTTTGTTTTTTTAGTAAGAGATTGCATTAGTCCCATGTTATATATTTGGGCAGACTTTATCCATCATGGTTTGGCAAGAAAAATACATTAAAACGCACTGATTGAAGAAGAAATGAGAGACTTTTATATTGCTGACAATAGTTTACATTTCTCTTTTGATGGATGCCATACTACTGGTATAGTTCATATTTACCTAAAATAGTGGTCCCCATTTCTATGGGAGACAAAATACTTCAGGGCAGGGGATGGCTAGGAAAATAGTTCAGTTTTAAAAGTACTTCTCTCAAAAGTTTGAGGACTTGAGGTAGATTTCCAGAGCCGATGGAAAAAGCCAAATGCAAATAACAACTCTGATTGTCCCTCCATGGAGGAATAGATACAGAAAGTGTGGTACATTTACACAATGGAATACTACTCAGCTATTAAAAACAAGGAAATCATGAAAATTGCAGGCAAATGGTAGGAATTAGAAAAGATCATCCTGAGTGAGGTAACCCAGAAGCAGAAAGACACACATGGTATATACTCACTCTTAAGTGGATATTAGTCATATAATATAGGATAAACATACTAATATCTATAGTCCTAAAGAAACTAAACATTAAGGAGGACCCCTAGGGAAGTTGCTTAATAAGAAAGCAAGTGGGATAGACATCAGAAGTGGGAGTAAACAAGGCTCAGGACAGGAGCCAACCACAGAGGGTCTCTAAAAGACTCTACCCAGCAGGGTGTTGAAGCAGATGCTAAGACTCAGAGCCAAACTTTGGGCAGAGTGAAGGGAATCTTATGGAAGAAAGGGGAAATAAAAAGACCTGGAGGGGACAGGAGCTCCACAAGGAGACCAACAGAACCAAAAACATCTGGGCCCAGGGGTCTTTGCAAAGACCGATACTCCAACCAGGGACCATGCATGGAGATAACCTAGACCCTTGCTTAGATGTAGCCCATGGCAGTTCAGCCTCCAAGTGGGTTCCCTAGTAAGGGGAGAAGGGACTATCTCTGACATGAACTCAGTGGCTGGCTCTTTGATCACCTCTCCCTGGGGTGAGTACAGCTGTATCAGGCCACAGAGGAAGACAATGCAGCCAGTCCTGATAGGCCAGGATCAGATGGAAGGGAAGGAAGATCTCCCCTATCAGTGGACTCGGGGAGGGGCATGGGAGGAGAAGAGGGAGGATTGGAAGGGGATAGGGAGGAGGCTATAGCTGGTATACAAAGTGAATAAATTGTAATAATCAATCAATCAATATTTTAAAAAGCCAAATGGTGGCCGCACTTTCTTGTAATTCCAGCATAAGGGGAAGATCCTTAGGGCTCACTGGCCAGCCAGCCTGTCCTGATTGGTGAACTCCAGGCCAGCAAGAGAGCTTCTTGTGCTGGCAACCATAGCTGCTATGAGCTTGCACGTACAGTGCTTCCATCACATGCATAGTCTTTCCACCCCCTCTTTCACAATGGTCCCTGAACCTTGACATGGTGGCAAGGGCGGAGGGTGTACACAGATGTTCTATCTGTAGCCAAGCAGCCCTCTGGAACCTGTTCTCTGTGCTTCGACCAGTTGTGAATTTCTACATTAACCACATTTCACTGTATTATTAAAAAGAAAATTAAAAAAAAGTAAAACCAACAAACAACAACAAAAAAGTCTTCTCTAATGAGGTCCAAGAGCTGCACTAATCTACTGGCAAAGAGACACAATTTTAGAGGGCATACATACCTTGCCGTTCCTGGTCATTATTGTAGTCACAGGGTTCACAGCTAGGTAAGACTGTTGATGGCTTCTTTCTCCCAGAAGCCTGGATAGTACCTCCCAGACCTGTGAAAGCTGGCCAGCAGGGAGGAAGGAGCGTCCTGATCGCTCCAGCTTGATTTCTCCATGTCCTTTCACACATTTTTTAAAAAGCTATAAGGGGGCGAGAGGTGGGTCAAGGTACTGCAGATACAATGCAATTTTCATGCATACAGGTGCCTGGCACGCCAGTATGAAGACTGCAGAGGCCTGGAGGCTTCACTGTATATCCAGCCCTGGAAGGCAGAGACAAGGGATCCCCAAATCAAACTGGCTAGTGAATTCTGGGTTGAGTGAAAGACTGCCTCAGTGAAAAAGGTAGAAGAATAATGGGAGTTATTCAACTGTGGGTGTCTATATAAACATGCGTGTGCACCCCCAACACACTTATAAACATGAATAGACAGTACACCTGCATGTACACACACATGGAAACCAAAACCTAGAACTTCCAACTCCCCAAAAGACATAATACATACATGGCAGCATTCCATGCCTCACAGGTGAGATGTTCACCACCCCTCTCCAGCCTCTGTCACCCAACCTGGCCTTCTCTTCTTGGGATATCCTGAGATAGACCCAACAGTAACGCTCACTGTTTGCCTTCATAGATTGGGTGGGCTGTGATTCCCAGTGAGCCCTCTGTGACGTGGCTGTCCACCCACTGCTCCTCGATGGCAGCTGCGGCTAGGGCTGACCTAGAGCAGACACAGTGTTGAGGTGATATAACAGGGTCTCTCAGCAACACCAGGAGGCTCATCTGTCTCGGTGCGGGGAGGCTACCCCCGGTGACGTGCTCCATTGTCTGGGAGCAAGAACACTCATCCAGAAGTCCATTTGACTTGAACACAAGAATTTAGACTATGAAACAATCCCTGTGCATTTGGACACCACCGTGTACAGGCTTTAGGCATGGGAGGGATGACAAGCTGCAGACTTTTGGAGTTTATGAGTTTCTCCTGCTCGTATCACCTTCATTATCCTTTCCCTGTCTTTGCACTGCCTGGGTTATCATGGGGTAGAGGGGGTACACACTATGGTAAAACAGCAGTTAGTTTATCCGTCCGCCCATCCATCCATCTATCCATCTACTCTCTCCCCCTCTGTGTGTGTATGTGAACACTGTCATTCCTCATGTGCTATTGCCTGTTTATTTGTTTATGTATGTATTTATTTATGTATTTATAGGCATGGTCTCTCACTGGTACAGAGCTCTCCAGTTATAGTAGGCTAGCTCACACAGGAAGCCTTAGGGATCTACCTGTCTCCACCTCCCCAGCACTGGGATCACAGACCTGTTCCACCTCGTCCTGATTTTTATGTGGGTCCTAGAGATCAAATTCAAGTTTTCATGATTGTGCAACAAGGACTCTGACCACTGATCTATCTCCCTCGGCTTTGTCCATTTACTTCTGAGCATGTGTGAGCTCAGACACCGACACTTACCCTTGTGCGCAACACACTGTTTGCATAACCAAACCCAACCATCCCCGTGAGCCTCGGCTACCGCATAGTCCATTCGGAAGGGTTAAATACTAATAGGCCACAGCACAGGGCAAGCCTGGGACAAAGAATGTCACTGTCATGTCTGTCTTTGAGATGTGGCCTGAGGACTGCTGAGGTGTGTTACCTGTGATCTCTCTGGGTAGGAACAGCACAGGCATGCCCTACTCATGACCCTGAGTGCCCGCCAAGGTTTCTGATGAATGTTATTGAGGTGTGTCCTCTGCCTTCTCGGAGAAGGAGAGCAAAGACCTGTTTACTATAGCAGAGGAACTAGGAGGACTCCAAGAAATGCAGCTTTTCCATTCTCTCCTGCCATAACAGCTCTCTCTGAGGCTGAGCCCTCTCCTCAGCTGGTTAAGGGCTTGCCTCACAAACCAGAAAACTTGAGTTTGGGTCGGGTATGGTAGCATACAGTTGTAACTCCAGTCCTGGGGAGGCAGAAGCAGGTGCCTCCCTAAACTCACTGGCCAGCCAGCCTGGCCTACTTGGCAAATTAGGGGCCAGTGAGAAACCCTGTGTAGAATAAACAAACAAAATGACCAAATGGAAGGCATGTAAGGAACAAAAGCTACAGCTGTTCTCCAGCCTACACACACACACACACACACACACACACACACACACACACACACACACACACACACACACACACACCCCTACCCCTCCCTGCCAGCCCTCTGAATCCTTTCTGACATAGATTCCTACACGACGTAAGGGTTTAATTAAAACCAGCTAACAAAACCCTTCCAGCCCAGCTGTCGACATCTTGGGAAGCGGCTTCAGTTCTTATTCAATGATTGATCTAAACTTAGTATCCACAGTACATCTGTGATTCAGGTAATCGGTTCTGAAGACAGACTGCCTGGGTTCAGGTCCTGGCACGTGGCTACTTAAAAGCCAAGTGATCTAGATTTGTTCACTTAGCCTCTCTGAGCCCCAACTCCCTCTTTAAAACGAAAACAAAAAACCATAGACTTACTTCCTAAGGCATTCCTGAGGCTTAAATGAGCTAATGTGAGAAAGTCTCTCTGTACGAGGGCTTAGTAAAGCTTGGGGTGTGTAGGCTTTGTTACTCTTTCAGGAGGAACTTCCAAAATGAGAAATGTCTACCCAAATCTGCACAGTCCTCCCCTCACCCCCTCCCCGCCCCTCCACACACACACAGCTAAGTGTTCCTCTGTTGTTTTAGTCTCCTTTGGTGAAAAAATAAAATAAAATCAGTTCCTTGGTTTGGTACTTGGGGAAGACGAGCAGAAGATGAGGCAAGAACAACCGGCCATCGCCTTGGACAAGCTTCTTCTGAGGACTCGGCTAGGCCAGAGGGACAGGCAGCCATCCCACAGCCCAGTATATGGAATGCACGTGGCCCCTCATCTCCTCAGCCAGGCACATACTCTTGAATGAAAGGAAACCTTTTCATTTGTACTTGGAGCACCAAACACAGGTCTCCTGTGCCAGGCAGGTACCTAAGCAGGCCAGACAGACCCTCTCCCCCTGGGCCACAGCCATCCTGGTATTCTGAAACTTGGTCACCTTGGTGGAATGTTACACCCCCTTCACTTGGAGAGAAATGGACCAGCCCAGGGCTTCTTGACTTGACAGCTCTTCTCCTATCTGTAATGCAGGGCTCTAGGAGAAGTCTCATCTGCCCTCTTGGCTACTCTCTTCTCTGTGTGGTTGCTCTGTACCCAGTAACATGTCCCACAGACCCCGGCCAAACCTTACCGCTACACATGTGTTTCTGGCCCTATCTCAGCCCTGTTGGCCTCTGGCTGCCCTTGGCATTCTTAGACTTTCCCATTGCATACAGCAGGCACTCAAAGGAGCTTTTGGTTAGATGGGAAACACGGGCATCAGCCAATGCAGGTGGTGCTAATCAGTGTGTATAGACGCTCCCTGCATCCATCAGTTCACTTGCCCCCTGTGGGAATTTGCTTATACCGTGAAAAAGGTCCGTTTTCCACTTTCACATGCCCCTCCCTCTCTCCCTTGCCCCCCACCTCTGCTCCTCCTGTTCTCACCAAGGGGCCATGTCCACCCGGGAATACCTAGAATTAGGGCTTGTCCACTGTGCATTGTCCAGGGCACTGCCCTGCTCTCCCTTCAGCCGTGAATGCCCAGCCCCTTGATGGATCGGATCTGAAAGGGCATCCACAGACTGCCGCGTCAAGTGGGCCGTGGTGGCACAGAGGTGACAGATGTGATGGGTTCCTGGGGATGTGGGGCTGAGCACAGCACTATCTTCTGTAATGGAGCTAACGGCGCTCCCCTGAGGACAGATGCACTTATGTCTGGTGTGAAGCCACCATCATTTAAACTTTATGACGGGGGAACATGTCAGCCCATCCGCTCGAAGCATATAAATTATGTCATGCACTTTTTCTAACCCCAGTTCTCCTGAATTATGGAAGATAGACAAGACTGGTGAGCGTTTTCAGGATTTCCCTGAGCGGATGGCTCAGGAAAGGTGGCTAGAACCCCCAGTCTATCACCACTGCTAAGGCATAGGCCTTGCTGAGCCCTCGGCCTTCAGAAGGACTGTCACTAGGAACTCCAGGCTCACCCCTTCCATACCTCTTTCTCTTGGGGAGCACCTGACTGTGTACCACACCACAGATGGACCCTGAGGCCAGTCAGCTTTCAAGCCTCCCCTGGTGGAAAGTTGCTGCATGGCTGGAGCTTTGCATCCTGAATGTTTTCCCTGGATCACGGGGCTGTGAGAGCCTGGCATTTGTGTTTGGTAAAGACAGTGGATGGGGCACTTAGCATAAAGAATTCTTGGAAGGCAGCTGATAGGTGGGTGTTCCAAAGCTACTTGTGTAGTCGTTTGACAAACACAGGCGCCCTCTCACATACCCGAGTTGAACTCTATCTAGACCTAGAAAAAGAAGTAATTCGTGTGTGTGTGTGTGTGTGTGTGTGTCTAGGTTTGTGTACAAGGGGCGTGTGTGTACAGCTGCCCATGGAGACCAGAGGACAACTTCAGCTGTCACAGGGTCCATCAAATGACTTGGGATCTGCCAAATAGACTAGGCTGGCTAGCCTCAAGGGTCTAACTTTCTCTCACAGGCTCCTAGAATACAAGCATGCAGCTGTGGCTTTTTAAGGGGCTTGCTTACGGGGACCTGAATAGAAAACCCTGCCTTTGGACCTTCGGGTGTCAAATCTCAGCACCCTCCCCCTCTGAGGGTTTAATGGAAAAAAAACCCAGGATGTTCAGAGGCCCTGCCTTCAGGTTTCTGAGGCCACCTGGGTTAGTGGGGGCTATCCACAAACTCTGTCAGCTTTGTTCTTCTGTCTCTGGAATGAAGGCAAAACTGTGCTCACTTCAGTGTCATTGAGAAGATACTGAGCATAGCTCGGGATCAGCAACACACTGCTCCCCAGTTGACATTTGCCGCTACCGCCCCTACTGTGAACCCTGAGGGCTGGCCACCCCTGACTTGTCCCCTGAGCACTAATGAACAAACACCAGGAGTGAAGTGGGCATGGTGGCACAGGGCTGTGATCCGAGCACTTGAGAAGCGAAGGCAGGAAGATCACAAGTTCGAGGCCAGCCTGAGACACGTTGTCACATTGTGTCTCAAAAGATGAACACACACACACCACACACACCCAGGAATGATACCCGGGGAACAGCAGTGACAACCATCCCCGAAGCTGTGCTCTGTGTGTGGGTCCAAGCACTACGGACCCCACTGGCCAGGTGGATGCTGAGGTCCCAGGTCACTGAGCAAGTAGGAGGGCCTGTAGAAGACAGAGAGGGTAGGGAAAATGATGGAAGCTCCAGCTGTGCCAACAGAAGCGATGGAAGCCATTAGCCGGGCACCCGAGGAGGGAAAGGAGCATATGGCTTGGGTGGGGACAGATGAGTGGAATGTCGTCTCCCGCTACTTTATGATCACTCTCTCCTGGTAGCGCTTAATTGAAGTGTCTTCTCACATCTCTGGCATGAGCAAAGACTAAACACAGCCACTTCCATGCTCATCTGTGAAACGTGAAGCACTCCCACATGCAACACAGGGTGCAAGTAACAGTCTCCTCGCTGCAGTTATTTGAAATAAAAAAAAAATCTTGCCATCTGTTCCAAAAAAGGAAAAGATCTGTTGAAATTTGGGACATTTCTGTGTGTGCCTGTGTGTGTGTGTGTGTGCCTGTGACACCAAGATGGCGTTCTAAAGAGGATTCCATGTACATGATGGATCGATGCATATATTTGTCAAATGTGTGCCCAAATGTGATCAAGTATGTTTTTCTTTCCCTAGCACTACCCATCCCCAATTTGTCCTTGGAAAGTCAGTCCACCCCTAGCTGACGTGTCAGAGGCTCCCACATGGAGCTTCCTGGCCACTAGAAGGGGGTGCACTTTGTTCTCAAGTCCCTCAAAGATTCCACAGGAGTCTGGGGCAGTGACTAAGACAGTGTACCCCAAGACTTCAGCCATACATCAGGATGAAGGGGGAAGGCACTCGAGAGGCTGGGCCTGTGCTGCAGAGGCTGCACTCACTGCATCAGTAACCCATGGGCACTTGTGCCCTGCCCCAGCCATCACACTGGTCACTGCAGAAGGCCCTATATCTGCAGGCCAGGCAGGCTGGCTGTTAGTTCTGGGGCAGCCTCCAGCACATTTTCCACAGCCCTCCTAGCCACACCAGGCAGCCTACCAGGTACTCCTCCCCTGAACACCACACACAAGTGGGTCTGGGTCTGTCTGTCTGAATATTTTGATTTTTCCCTCCTCCAGCCCTCTCAGCTGTTTCTTCATTAGCGAACACTTCTTGTCGTGGTTCAAGTGCTGTAAGGATGTGTCAGCCCTGCACATCCGGCTCCACCCTCTCCATGCTTTGCTCTGACGAGCGAACCACTGTAGCCATGCATGGGTGCCCTGCCCAGAAAGAAAAGAGTTAGGAGCAGTGTCTCCTGTGAAGGGACGTGGAAAGTAAAGAGTCAGCAAAGGTCTTGTGCAAAGGAGTGTGGGGCGTGGTCATAGCAGAGACCCATATTGAAAGGTTTGGCTTGGTAGAGCATCATGCCCTGCCACATTGCTACAAGCGATGGCATCAGGTTGGAATAGGGTGCAAGGGACAGAGACAGAATAGAGCCACCTCTGATGTTGGAGGGTTCTCCGAGACAGCGATGAGACAAATCTGCAGCCCTCTCAGAATATCATACTGAAGCCACAGAGCAACTAGCCTAGAGGGACCAGAACCACTGATATATCCAGGTCTGACTACATCTGGGCCAGAGAACAGGGTCCCAGAGAGGTTTGGCAGAAGCCCGGTGCTCTCCCCATCCTGGAGGGTTAAACATTTGCACGGGTCTGGAGGAACAAAGCACTGGCCACTTCCCCCACAGAAGTTGCACCAACACCAGAAAGTATGAAGACTGAGTTCCAGTTTGGAGCCTTGAGATGAGCAGGTGTTTTCCCTTTCCAGGCGGCATTGTGTAAATGCTGCCATTTCTTCTTCAAAGCAAACAGAAGATTGAAGCCATCCTTAGGTGCACCCTCTTGCACCTGGATAAAAGACCTCAGGAACGATATGATAATCTCAGACTTTAAATCTAAATTCCTTGATTAGACTCCACCCCATCTCTGCTTAGTGTTAAATGATCATATCAGACTCACCTGTCACACACAAGCTGTTTCGAACAAGACAGTCTGCAAAGGGAGGCACAAGGAGGCAGAGGTGAGCAGGAGCCACGGTGGCCCTTATGGACCAAAATGATATATCACCATTGGTATATTTAGACCTGCCAGTTTGGTTTTTTTTTTTTTTTTGATGAGCTAAATCTGGAAATGTATTGTTCAAAACACCACATTTGGTGCAATGAGCTGGGTTCACATTTCACAAGATAAACAAAATACCCACTGTCGCTTTGAAGCAGATGTGTTGTGTGGAACTGCATAAAAAGCAAAGCAAGAAGGCTGGCGTGTGAAGCCTGGAGGTAGCCACAGCCTCCGGTCATTTGTGTGCTGCGGCCTTGTCTAAGGAGCGGGTTTGTCCTGCTGGCTCTGAAGGCCCAACTGAGGCTCTGTGGCTTGGTAGGAAAGGGGGCGTGTGGGGGCTGCATGACTTTCAGGGAGTCATAGTCCAGAGGTCTCTGTGTTTTTTTCTTCCTACTTTTACCAGGGTTCAAGATGGCATACAGTTACATGGGAAGTGTGTGGTGTGTGTGTGTGTGTGTGTCGCACATGTGTGTGTTTGGGCTGATTGTTTTAATGCCTGGGCACTGGAAAAATGGGTCAGTTAGTAAGAGCTGGGTGAGCAAACGTGAGGACCTGAGTTTAGCAACCACATGCAAAGCTGGGTGCAGTGGTGTGCTCTCATAAACCCCAGCACTGGGAGACAGAGGCAGGAAGGAAGGGCCCTGGGGCTTGCTGGTCAACCAGTCTAGCGAAACTGGTGAGCTGCAACTTCAATGAGAGACCCTGCCTCCAAAAAACTATGGTGGAGGAACAGCTGAAAAGACACCAATGTGGCCTCTAGGTATGAACTCTCATGCACACACAATCACCTATAGACACACACACACAAAATGTTATAAATAAAAGAATAATAAATAAGTAAATGCACCATGCTATATTGTATTGGGTTTGCTGAATCTATTTTTATTGACTCTGATTGAGAACAGATTGAAAGTTCTCCCCTTAACTTTGATGAAAAGAGGGAGGTTTGAAACACACGTGGACACACACAAGCTTCCTCACGCACCAGCATCACATCTCAAGAAAGCTGCACAAGACTCGATAAAAATGGATCAGACTCCATGCAAGCGTAAACCTACTTAGCATCTCTCATTCTGCTGACCCACCACCTAGACAAGCACAACCATACAATTAGCCACAAAGAGAGATTGTTGGGAGCTATCAATTTTCGATCATGTGGGTCTTTTGTTGTTGTTTTTGTTATCAGGGGGAAAAAGATAGGGAGGCTCTTATTACCCCGAGATGCAGCTGCACAGCTGTTCTCAGACAATAGTTTATCAAAAGGTTATTCCCACCTCAAATCACGAGAAACTGCTATTGCAGGGAGACAGCTCTTCATTTCTCCTAGAGGGTACTGCCTGGTCCTGATGCTGGTGGGCACAGTCTGGAAAGCTTGCTGGCAGCTCAGTCCCAAGGCATGAGATTCTCTTGGTTCCATGTGACAAGAAAGGCAGGTAGGTCACTTCCCTGGCCACCCCACTCCTCCATCAAGCAAAGGACACCAGCCACCGGGTCATGACACGTCCCTTCTACCCCCAGTGCAGAGATACGACAAGGGTTCTATCCCAGCTGCCTCAGGCCCTTCCTCTCTGGACCGACATCCTGCCAGAGAGAAGCTGGACACCCCACCCCCAACCCTGGGCAAGGAGACTGTGGCTGACGACTGTGTACACAGTGGTATGTTCGGTGAAGGAGGAAGCAGTGGCCTCCAGCACCAGGGTCGTAGCTGGGAGACAGATCTGGGTTCTCTGGGCCTTGTCTTGCCAGCCACCTTTATAGCCTGCAACAAGGGACTCAATTTCAGGAGCCCTGCCTGCCGACCGCTGCTCACTCCAGGCCTCCTGCTCAAGCGTTCATCTTGTTCCGCCCCCTGCGCTGATGGCTTATCCACCCACAGCCTTCTTTGCCATGTCTTCACCAGACAGCTTTTCTCATTGTAACAGTCAGCAGTGTGCCACCCTTGCTTCCTGGCTCACACTAGCAGCCCCTACGTGTGTGTGTGTGTGTGTGTGTGTGTGTGTGTGTGTGTGTGTGATACACATATCTTTGGCAACTCTCTGCTACCTTTGTACTTTGCCAGGATCTAAGGGCTTTCTCTGTGCACTTACAATGCAGAGAGAGTCCAGGAGCCGATGACCTCTGGAACAGCTCCCCACAGCCACAACCATTGTCGATGGATAAGTACCAACTCCACAGGTGCCCTCCTTGGTGCCATGTGATCCACCTGCATCGCCCACAGGAGCCTGCCCAGGAGGCCCCCTGGCCATGGCAATGAACTGCTCACCCGCTTTACCCTTGCTGGCTATTTTCTATCCCCTGTTTCACTCCCCAGCCCTCTGCCTGTGCTTCCTGGGACCGCCTCTAAGTAAACTACTTACACTCATATCCTATTAGGCAGCCCTTTGTGGCAGTACTAGCCTAATCCTAGCACTCAGGATCTAAGGCAGGAAGATGGACATTATGAGACTAGCCTGGGCTAGCCCCATACTCTTTCAAGACCTTGTCAAACATACCCTACTAAAGCATTAACCTACTGTGTCTTGAGGATGACCTTGAGCCAGGCCATATTGGTAGGCCTGGCTGTTTCCTTTTCCTGTCTATCTTCAGGATAGAACTGACCTTGTAGGCTAGCAAGAGGGAGTAAGCTGTACCATAGTCTCCAGGATACTTGCCTTTTTTGTGTGGAACTGTGATAACGAGGCAAGGGAAGGCTGTGGGGTCTGGTTCTTATATGATGGCTGATAATCTATCTCTAGTTACCTTCTCTGAGCTCTGCCAGGGGTATAAGCCAGGCACTGCCTGATTACAGTACCCTAAGGAGATGGTCCAGCCCCATAGAGGACCATTGGCACTTCCATCCAGGATAAATGATGGGCTGAGATAAACTCCAAGTGCTTCTTACATGAAGCTGATGCCTCAGACCAAACCTGGTAGTGCTATGACAGCTTTGCCACCCAGCTAGCTGTAAGGGCTCAGGGCAGCCCTGAGCAGGATGGGTTGATCGGTCAGGACTCCATTTGGGGTCCTGAGGCAGAAGTCTAGGTATTGATGTGACCTGTGATATTGCCTTAAAGCCAAAACCCATTTCAACTGTGAGTCTGGGGAGGCAACTTCTAGGGTCCCTGAGCTGTCTGCGTTCAGAAAAATAGGTAGTTCCTATTTCTGTGTGTCTCACTTGGCTGCTGAGCCCCTTTCCCTCCATATCCCCAGAAGTTACTCTATGAGCTGGTGTAACCCAAAGTTACACCAGGAACCATGTCCCCTCTTCCCTGCCCAGCTGGGCCTGGCATTCATTCTTCCAAGCCCAAGCTCCAGAATAGCCTTCCTCCATTCTTCTTAAACACCGCCCAGCATGGGCACCCTCCATGGTCCTCCCCTCTCCAAGAACTGTTGACCAATAGCATGACTAAATAGTTGTGCCTACCCACATCCAGTAGAGCCACACCCAGCTCCTGCTGGGGAAGGAAATAGAACATTCCTAAGGAAACAAGTTCTAGCTCCAGGGTTCGGGCTTGGGGCTGAGTAGAGACCCTCATGTCCCTCCTCTTGATCACACCCTGCCACTAACATCTCAGGATGGGCGACCCACCCATCAGCCATGGGCCTGTAGCTCTGCTGTCTCTGCCATTGTGGGTAACAGGGCTAGGACCTAGAGTGCTCTCCCTCGACCTCCTGATCCAGGGACACTGAGAACCTTTGAGATAAAGCAACATCCCCAAGATGCCTCTGCAGTTAGCACTTAAGATTTCCCAGGGCGGAGAAGAGGACAGCAAGGTGTTGTCTCTTACACTCTATCAACCTGGCAGTCCTGGGCCACTTGACTTTATTGGTGGCAAGGACCGTTAACCTTCCCCGTGGTAACAGCAGGGTGGAAATGTGATATGGGCTGCAAGAAGACTGTCAGCAGCGTGAGCGGTCTCAGACAGTGGAAGCACACACTCAGCCGTGTGCCTGCCTCTACAGGTCTCCTCGTGGGCACTCATGATAACAGGCAGACTAAGATGCAACATGACACTGCAGGTTCATGGAGGTCAAAGCTGAGAAATGAGAGGAGGGCGTGAAACTGAACTCTGGAGCATCCGTGCTCATCATGATCCTGCTGTGTGGATATAAATTATTTCTCACGAAAGCTCGTTCTCAGCCTGCAGCCCGAAGCCTGATACATTCCTGACCCCACCCCACCCCCAGACCTTCTCAAAGGGAGTGCTAACTAGCCAGCAAAAGGATGGGCTCTACTCATCCTCTAAATCTAATTTATTTCTTTCGCATGTGGGTTGTCTTCATTACCATGTCCTTTCTACGGGGTGTGAGCCCCGAAATAAGGGCAAGCAGGGTGGTATGTTTACACTTTAGACATGGCTGGAGTCTTCACTGAGTCCAACTCCTTCCATGTTCCACACTCATCCCATGCCTGGGATCCTACGAAAATGGAGGTTCTGCAGTTTGCACACCACCTCCTCCCGTGCCCTGTGTCCATTTGTCTGCAGCAGCTCATGTGTCTTCTCATGTGTGCCTGTAAACAGGGCCTGCATGGATTCTTTCCTGTAACAATCACTGATCTCATTCCTTCTACCTAAACAACCCACTCTCCCTCTGGTCAACACTTCCCACCCCATAGGCACATTCTCAAAAGGTTTCATTCATTTTAAAATTATGTTTATTTGCTTTGTGTATGTGTGTGCATATCTGTGTGTGCACACACATACACGTATGGAGGTCAGAGAACAGCTTGTAGGGCTCAGTGCTTTCCTTCCCCATGTGGGTCCCAGGTATTGAACTCAGCTTGTCAGCCTTGGTGACAAATGCCTTTACCCACTGAGCCATCTTGTAGTCCCTGCAGAGAGTTTTAAAATCCATACCCAAAGAAAATTTTTTCTAACATCCTGGAAGAAAAATAAAATCCATTTATGGCTTTTTTTTGTCTGTAAGCACTGAATGCCAAAAGATAATGGATCAGTGGTTGGAGTATTTCAAGGACAAAAGATTATAATCCATGAATTCTGTGCCCTG
The DNA here is from genome assembly GCA_028658305.1 of Pachyuromys duprasi. Taxonomy (NCBI): domain Eukaryota; kingdom Metazoa; phylum Chordata; class Mammalia; order Rodentia; family Muridae; genus Pachyuromys; species Pachyuromys duprasi. The sequence goes on from CM053757.1 coordinate 40,004,127, forward strand.
TCTGAATGCTGTTTGTGTGTAAAGGCAGAAGAAAGGCTCTTGAAGAATGTGCAGAAGCTCAGAAATCCCAGCTTCCTGCTTTTTCTTATTTGAAAAATAGTGTTCCTCTTGCATACTACACAATTGATAAATGAACCAAACAACTCAGGAAGAGAAACTGTCACAGAAGAAGAGCCCTGAGATTTGAAATCAGTCAGTAATGAAATTAAGCATGTGTAATTAGGGAGGTATGTAATAATTTGGTAACTGTCAATTCAAACCAGGGGGAGGGAGGAAGAAGAAAGGAAGGAAGGAATAGAAGGGGGAGGGAGAGAAGAAAGGAAGAAGGAAACTAACTTAGCCCTATGATGCTAAAGATAAAACGATATCAGGACAAGGACACAGGTGCATTAGTCACCGATGCAGTGAAAATTTAAAATAAAGTCAGGAAAAATTTACTAATGAAAAACAAACATTCTCAAATTCACTTAAAATCATTCAACTGTGCACAGTTTGGGTTCACTGTTAACCAGCAAATACCTTGCTCACCCTTGAATCTGGGAGATTCAGTCTTACCCACCTTGCTTTCCACCCCACCCTCTCTTCTGGAAGCAGAGGAGCTCATGTCTGATGTCCCCAATCCTTCCCCAGCACGTGACCCCCAGCTGGAGTACCTGCCCAGATGCCGGCTGTGATCTCCAAGCCTCGTTATCTGACTGCTACTTGGCAAAACTCAAAATACCTTAAGCTGAACTCCTGATCTTTCTATATTACCAACCCCCTTTCCAGGACCGAACAAAACACTTCCTCAACCATTTTCACAGCTCAGTGAAAGAAACAGCTGCTCATCTATTTGTTTAAATCAAAAAAAAAGTATCTCCTGGAACATCCTATTCCAATGTGCTTCTAAGTCTGTCCAACTATGCAGCCCATGTCTGTCCCAAATCCACTTTTCTCCATCTCCATTGCCTCTGTTCTAGTCCTACATAGAGTTCTTCATGACCAGAATCCTGGGGGTTTCCTAACCAGGAGCCCTATTATTCTTCTTATAGCCCTGGAATCTACTTCCTTCTGGGACACTGTGCATCTGGGATAATGCTAATCAAGTATATGTAAGTAAATATTTAACAAGCAGCACCCCAGGGCAGAAAGACTCCGACTGAGAACAGTTGCCTGTCCCCATGGAGTAAAATCAATTAGGCAGTTTCAGTTGGCTGTTTCAGTGACGTCAGGGAGCACAGGGGTGAGAAGATACATATGCCATTTGCTCTTATGAACCATGGGCTGCATTTCATCACTGTGAGACCCTGTCTCAGTGTTCAGAAAAAGAGCAGGGAGTGGGGTGGAGACTCATTGGTTGGTAAAGTGCATCGCCAGGCAACCATGCGATGAGTTGAGTTTGATCGCTACCACATGTGGGAAAAGCTGGGCATAGTGATGCACATCTGCAAAGGCAGGTTTAAGGAAATGGAAACAGGAGGATCCCTGGGTCTTTCTGGCCCGACGTTCTAGCCACATCAATAAGCCTCAGGCTAATGACAAAGATGTGTCTCAAAAAAAACAAGGTAGATAGGTGGACCTCTGGTAACCATGCACACCCAAACTGTCCACACATGAACACAGACACACACAGAAACACATGGCTAGTGCTATAGCTCCATAGCAGAACAACCCCTTTACTTAAACCATTTAATGGCTCCTTATTTTCTTCAAACACCATTAAATGAAGCTGCTAAGCCTGACCCCACTAATGTCTCATGCTTGTGCTGCCGCCTTGCTCTCTGGTTATCTGTGTTTGGCCAACCAGATGTCAGCATGCTCCTTCCTGCCACTGTCCTCCTCCATCCTGACGATCCCAGTGACTTCCTTGTCCCGAAGCTACTCAAGAGCATCCTCCATTCTTAGAAAAGTCAGTCCCCAGTTCTGCCAAACTACATGATGACATCCCATTATAAACCTGTAGAGCATTCAGTCGCTCGCTACTAACCACCTGCCTGCCTTGTAGTAGCGAGGGGCCTGTGAAATCATTGATTAATGTCTGTCTTTTATGCTGCGCTGGTTTCTATGCAGGTAAGCATCATATTTGTTTCATGAACCTCACTGGAATCCCTGGTGCCTGACACTGGCATTGTACAAAATTCTCAATAAATTTTTGATGAACAGGAGAACAAAAAGACACACACTTAAAGCCAAATGGCCCAAAGGGTTTCAGGAGGGCTTAAGAGTTAGCAAAAATCTATTAGTCAGAAGCCCAAAGAAGAAAGCAAAAGTGGCTGTTTTAAAGACAGGAAGTCAGGAAAATTTTAAGGTAAAAACATTAAATGAGAAAAATAAAGGCCATTTTATTTCATGGGGGTAGATACCTGTAAAGAAAATACAGTAGTCCTAGAGGTTTATGTACCAAATAAGCCAACACTGTTCAGAATGGAAGGGCATGCGCAAGCACAGGAGTGTGAAGGTTTAACATGCCAGCAGGATTGAACAGAGACACCATCAGCAAATCTTAGATTGTGTAGCCTAACACAGCGCTGCCTTACTAAACATTTTCTTCCCCGAATGCAAGAAATAGATGGTTTCCATACAGTGCCGAGACAAATTATTAAGCACTAACAACAAAAATGTTATGGCTCCACAAGTCTACTTCTAAAGTGTTTGTCCCCAAACACCTCAGAGCAACCCTGACAGGAAACAGACTCCATGGTCAAGAGAGCCGAAGGCACAGCAGTACTAAGCAAAGGGAAACAGATGTAGCCTCTCATTTCCACATTTTCATTCCAAGGGGCAAAGCCAGGGTTCATGCAAGTCAGGGGGCGTTTTCCCACTCACCTGGAGTCTCAGCCTTTAATTTTTTTTTTTTTAATTTTGAGACAAGGTCTTGCTAAGTTCCTCGGGCTACCCTTGAACTCTCTCAGTAGGTCAGGCAGACCTTAACTCCCAATCCTCCTGTGTCAGCCTCCAAGGGTGGCTGGCTTAATAGACCTCTTTTGCCGGGGATGGGGAGGTGGATAGGGGCACTGTAACAACCAGAATGCAGTGTATTCCAAATCCTAAGAGCGACCAATACTGCTCAAACCTTCCCTGTGACTACTCAACCAGGGAATATATCATGAGACCATGTTTCATTCTACAGAAGTCACTGAAGAAGTGGGTGGGGGGTGGGGGGTTAAAGATTAATAAAAATAGATTAAAATCTCAAAAATAATCTCAAATAAATATGAGTAGATATTTGGGAGCTTTTTGTGCGAGTGAAGGAAGTTCTGATAAAGCAAGCAAAAGGAAGGCATAATGAGGGAAACTTGATATACTTGGAAAGACAAAATCCCTAGTGAAAAGCACAACAAAGATGAAAATCGGAGGAAAAAAATAGTTGGAGTGAGGAAACACATATATAAGACAGCCTTTGGCGGCAGGAGACATGGCTCAGTGGTTAAGAGTACTTGCTGTCCTTCCAGAGGACACAGGTTTGGTTTCCAGCACCCATGTCAGGTAGCTCACAATCTCCAGCTCCAGGGAATCTGATGTCTTCTTCTGGCCTCTACAGGCACCCATACATGGACTGACACACGTACACACACAGACATATAAACATAAATAATATATATTTAAATAAAGCAGGGTTTAGTAAGCAACAAAATGGTAAAAAAAAAAAAAAGGAAAGAGAATGTGAATAAAAATACGAACAGAGAATACACACTTGTGCACACTCACACACATGTACACACACATCCTATTTTATCATTAAATACTGGAAGGGTACCACTCCTCGATATCAGAAGTGAATTTTAAAAGCAGCATGGCATATTTTAGGCTGTGTGGTAGACAACGTTCTGTATTGGTTTGCTTCTGGTCTCTTGTTTTTGGTTTTAAACAGAGCTCATCAAGTATAGGCTTCCCTCAAACATAGCTGAAGCTGCCTTCACCTCCCAGGTGCTGGGATTTCAGGTGTGCGCTACCATACAGGGCTCTGGAACAGAGGTTTTTTTAATGATAAAGTTCAGTTTGGCTGACAGTAGAGGGAAATGGGAGTATTCAAATGTAGCCAATAAGAGCATCAAACCATACCAACTCTGGTTGGTCCTTCGACGGCACCTATTTATCAGATCTGCTTTTTAAAAAAATGCCTTTGACTCAGTAATTCTGCTTTAGGAAATTTATTTTGGGCAAGACCGTCACAGATCACCCAAAGAGTTACTTTCAGGGGTGTTTACTGCAGTCTTGTTTCTAATAATAGAGTTTATCAAAAGTTGCCAAGTACCAAGCCATGATCAGTTGAAGAAATTATACAGTGAGAGAGATTATTTGGCCATTAAGTTCTCCAACTTGTGGAAATATTCATTTAAAAAAAAAAAGAATATTAAGTTCAAAACAATGATGTAGAACTACTTTCTGGTTCCAATTTCATAACAATGCATATGTATGTTTGTGTAACCGGAAAAGACAAGAATGAAATATACCTGGATACTGAGTTATTCTCCCTGGAAAACATTCCGTTTATTTTCTCACCTTCCCCCCACAGCGTCTAATCCATCAACCAAGTCTTATCAACTCTGCTTCCCGCACACACACCCCGAATCTTGTCTGCTCCCCTCCATCCCCACAACTCTGCCCTAGTCGGAGCCACTCCGACATCTTTCATCTTGACAAACGTAAAAGGTGCTCATTGGTCTCCCTCCCTCTCCTTTTTGCCCTGTTATGAGTCCATCTCCATGCAACAGCCAGAGTAATCCATTCCCAAGGGAAATCAGATGGCATCAGCTCCTACTTGAAAGCCTCCAGGGCCTTCCCATCAGGCATCCAATAAAACCCAGAACCCTTCCCCTGCCGCAGCTGCCCTCCTGTCTGACCGCCTGCCAACTGCACCGCTTCTGCTCCACTCCATCCCCTCTGGTCTCCTCTCCTTCACAAGACCTCTTTGGTCTTGTCACTAGCTCATCCCTCTGTCTGGGATGCACATTCAGCTTAAACGTCACCTCCTCAGGGTCACCTCCTCGGTAGCCTTCATGACCATCTGATTTTTTTTTCTTCTGTTTTGACATATTTCTTCATGTATTGTCTAAACTTCTGTCCACTAGGATGTAAAATCCATCTCAGCTTCCCGTGTTTACCTAGAACTCTGCACGGTACAATGAGTGCTTGCTGAATGTATGAATCAATCAGAAAATAGAACCAAAAGTGTATCGTTGAAGCTAGAAGAAGTAAATCTTGACAAGTGACTTGACCAGTAATCTTCAGACCTCAGCTATGAGATCCAGTTAAACCTCCATGCCTCTGCAGGCACACTCTTCTGCCCACGGGTGCCTCGCTGCCCTCTGGCAAGCAACCCCTCCCCGGTGTTACCTACCAGACCAGAAAAAGGGCATTAATGTGGACAGGCAGGTGGGACGGATCGTGTGGTGTCCCCTGCTTCAGAAACAAATAGGACTGTTAAGCCTTTTGTGGTCTCTGGGGAAGCTCTCTGGGTTTTGGCGAATTCCAATGAGCTCTGGTTTTAAACATGAGAGATTTCAGTTCTTGGACAAGAAAACAACCTGGGCTTTCTTTGCCTTGCCGCTCCAGGAATTTCTCTCCCCCTCTCTGATAGGCTGAGGGGGTATAGTGGAGCCAGCTGGCTTTTAATGAGGTGGGAGCCAAGAAGCAGACTCTACTCTCCAGAGACTTAGTAGATGTGGACTGTGACTACACACATGCTCGGTACATTTGTGTCAGGGCAGTTCAAGGCTGCTATGTAAAAATCAATCATTTGGTTGGTGCGGGTAGGGCAGAGCTAACCACCCCGGGTCCCAGCGGGTTCCACTTGACGTTCATGTATCTGCCTATTTCATTCTCTGATTACTCACCAGTACCTTGAACCTTGATGATACGGTGGTCAACAACGCGCTAAATAAGTTGGGAAATGAGTTCTATGACCCTCCACTGAACGAGCCCATCAGGCCTCACAGTAACTCAGATTCTTAGTCCTTCCACCATGGTCATGTGTACCAGATGACTCCAAAATCCAGCAGCTTAGAATCCAGCACCCTGGCATCATCCCTCACAATCTCCTAAATACAGAGCTTGGGTGGGGATTGGCGGGGTGGTTCTTCTGCTCTTTTCGGCACCGCCTGAAGTTCAACAGTGACCATGGCGCTTTACCAATGGCCAAGCCCTAACCGAAGGTCCTCGCCAGGGACTCACATTGTCTAGCATTTTGGTGGAGTCAGCTCCCAGACTAGACCAGATGCACCTCTTTACTCCCTGACCTTGTGCATTCTTGGGGTGTCGCCCCGTGGCTTCTTAGTTCTTTGGCCTCTGGAGTCACAGTTGTGGCCTCCACAGTCTTCCAGTGTTGTGTGCTTCCAGTAAGTTGTGTGCTCACACCTTCAAAGTGCCACAAAGAGTAATGCTGGTACCTTGGCCATTTAGAACAATGATGGACAGAAGTGAGAAGGACGCCATAGCAAATATCCCCTGTGGCCACTGGGGGGGTGATGTACCCGTGTCCCGTATTTGCTGCCTCTGACTTAGAACTTTCTACCCTGGAAGGCATAACACATCTCCTCTCCTGGTCCCGTCAACTGTCTTTCTGATTGCCAAGTACTTATTTTCTGCCAGAGAATCTTACAGGATGTTTGATTATTCGCCACTACTTCCCAGTAGCAGGGGGTGGGGTATACTTGTGACTGAAACTGATGTCTTTATATGGAGCCCTTCTCCTTGGCCGACTGTTCCCTCTCTAATTTTGCCAAGCCAGAGTTACACACAGCCAAGAACGTGTCTCTGTATCTAATCATGGGCGTGTACCTCAACAAGTGGTCGCCAGATAGCATGAATGATTTTGTTGCCTCTAATCGACCAGATGGATTCATATTAAAAGGTCCAACAGGAAATTGAGGAAAGAAGACACAAGCAAGCCTGATCATCACTTTAGAAAGCTCCATTTTACCCTTTTGTTCAATAGAGTGAAATCTCGCAGTAATGAGTTTGTCTAGGGCAGCACACACAGTGAGCCAAGACATGCCCAAACAACTATTTCCCCCAATTCCCTAGCAAGTTGATGAATATACATCTCTAACCAAACTTGTAAGGACTCTGGCTTGGCCATTCTTCTCCCAGATCCTGCTGAGAGAGTACCGATGAACTGGATACTTTATATTCATTGTCATGGCAACAGATATCACTGTCCTAGGGCCACTCCTTGAACCTTCTGCAAATGCCACTTTCTTATTAAGTCCCATTCCTAGGAGATGGTGGGCTGTGTGCAGAAGCAGAGAGACCCCCCACCCCCACAGGGCCCCTCCGACTAGAACAAGACTAGGCTTCAGAAGAGGATGGCATGGCTCCATGCACACACGGACAGCAGGTAGAACAAAGACAATCAACTGAATTGGTTTTCCCTCCGGTTGTTTCTTTTCTTGTAAAGTTTGCCCCTGGTGTGAAAATCTCACTTCCAACTTGCACTCTATGCCCAAGTAGCTCTCCATCCAGAGACAGGAAAATTGCTTGGACAAGTCAAAATGCGCCTCACATTTCCCAAGTGTTTTATACATCTTGTGGCTACCCAGTCTCTCTCAAGTAGTAATTGTGAGCATTTATTTGCAGCTCACGATTCAGATGCTCATGGTATGCAGTGTGAGTCTGTAGCCAATGACTTGCCGTTAATCAATAATCAGAGATGTGAAAACAAGAATGTGTGAACCCTGGTGCAGACCCAATTACCCTGAAACAGGAGAGAAGAGACTCTGGCCTCTATCTGAGCTGCATCTTGATGTGGAGTGTGCTGGTGGATTCTGGGAAGTCACTGAGGGATGGTGACCTCATTCAGGGGATAGAAACCTCACAGGGAAGAGATGCCTAACTCCCAGGGACCCGTCCTTGTTACTCTGGATTACCTGGGAAGTCTAGAACCCAAACAACCTAAAAGATCTGCAAGTGTATGAACCCAGGCATCCCCAGTTAGGGCAGATCCATTGAGATACTTTTCCTGAAGAGATGTGTGAAGATGCCTGTGCACCCCAGATAGAGCAAAGAAGTGATTTCATTCAAATTCAGTTTGGTGAACCAGTAAGTTTGGGGGATTACATACAGGACCTCAGTGACTAAAAGGCAGTACATCACCAAAGATGTTCCCCACCCCCATGCATGACTGACTCCTCAAGAAAGCTGCATCCCTAGACTTCCCCACAGCTTACAGATGGCTCGTATAACCCTAGGAAGGCTGCCCCTCCCTCCATGAGGTGATGTTTCAATCTAGAGGAAGCAGCCGGGAAATAAAGGGGGCTGATTCTGAGGAAGTTTCTAAAACATGAATGAATGAGCTTAGACCCTTGGCCATTTTCTCTCTGCCATGCAACTATTCACACATCTTACACTTTTCCTCTTTAACCTAGAGCTATTGATCATGAGCACAGGATTTGGTACCACACTGCCCTGGGACAGAGTCCCCCCGCCCTTTGCCTTTTCTCCTGCTTATACACTGGGACTCATACAATCCACACTGGTGGAGTGTTGTGAGCATTAAATGAGGTCATGCCCATGGAGCACTTGGTTAGGAGTTCAAGCCCTGCTGATGTCATCATCACCTTTATTCTCAGTATCACCTGCATTGCCCCTCTTCAGGGTGACTAGCCATCAAATCCCTATAAAGGATTAAGTAAGTGGCTCCTCATTCTTAATGGCTCTTCAGGTCATCCTAAGAGCAAATATAGGCCACTGGTCTCGTCACATCCAGTATCCAGGCAGGGCACACATCAGAAGGGATCTTCATGAAGTTATAGTCCATGCTTAGGTCTTGAGTCTTCTTAACATCACATGTGCATATCTTAAAAGCCCACCTCCCCCATTAAGACCAAAAAGAGAGAGTTGAAACCCTTCCCATGCATAAACCTCAGTGGTTCTTGTTTCCAAAATTAGAGATGAGACACAAGGCAGATGATTCGAATGATGGTGTTTGTGTTTCGTGCAGTTAGAGGCGGTACCTCCATTATCCCAGCCCACCCCCTGCTAACAAGAAACAAAATGAAGGCGAAGTATCCCCTGCATTGTGCAGCACTTGAGGTCAGCCTTGGCCAGAGGCTCAGCTAACCACAGGAAAAAGAGATCCTTTAAAACACTGCCTTAAAAGGAATATCCTTGAAGAAAGGCAATAGGAGACCTCCTCCTCCAGGAGTTTGGCATGGGCTGCTCCTGTAGAGAATGGCGACAGGAGCCTCTGTGTACAGCCCCCCTGGGTGGCAGACTGTTTGCCTGGGGTGGGGGGGCTTGGACCACACTGAGCAGGACACTAATGTCATAGTGCACAGGTGCCGTGAGTTGGTATGTCCTTGTCGGGTGCCTGCCATGGATGGGTGGAGTCTACCTTCACCACCGCTGTCCCTCTCCTTTGGAGCTGAGCAGGGTATACAGAATTCCCAGACACTGCCTACCTGGATCCAACCAGGAAGGAGACCCGGGACAAGCTGCAGAATCACAGCTCAGATAACACGTGTTGATGCTTCCTCTGTGACACACAAGCAGGTTACATTTCAAGGCATCAAAAGTCCTGCCTCACCCCTCACACTGGCTGGGACCCCTTTCATATTCATATGGAGTTTTCCAGCCACCACATGTGGGAGAATGGTGGTAGTACTGAGATAAATATAAATCTATCTGCTCAAACTTCTCTCTCAAAAGGGACACACTCCCAAAGCAGAGTTACTCATGTGTTATTTATGACCTCGTGCTTTTGATTTTTTGCTCACTGTCGTGTGGCTAAATATCTGGGAAGAAGCAGTTTACAGGAGGAAACGTTTGTTTTGGCTCATAGTTTGAAGGAACACAGTCCATCATGGAGAGGAAGGCGCGATGGCAGGCACTCGGTGGGTGGCAGAAGCATGGGGCAGCTGCTTATCTGCATCTCAGCATACCAGGCAGCAGGCAGGACAGGAAATGGCACCAGGCTATAAACCTCACTGTTCTTCCCACCCCGCTCCATGAGCCATCTTCTCCAGGCAGACCCCACTTCCTGAAGGCCCTATGGCCTCTCAAATCGGCATCAACAGCTGAAGTAGCCAGGCTTTCAAACACTTGAGCCTTTGAGGAACACTTTACATCAAAATTCTAACACCATACAAGTAAGTTTGTGCTTGATTTTGGGGGGTGATTTATTTTCTCGCTTGGGATTTCAGGAGAGGCATTGGAGTACCCTCCATCCCAACCTGCTGCCTCTCACCTCTTAGGAAGAGTCTCTTGCCCTCAGCACAGTACTGTCCTCCTCCCCAGGACAGCACGTGCTCATGGGTGGGAAGAAAACCGCTGCTGGGAATATCGGGATAGTTTTCATATTCGGTGAATTCAACTGGCCCTGAGATTTGGGCATCTGAGAGACTGCAATGACAATGTGACAAGACATGCGGGGATGAAGATTATTTAAAGACTTGAAACCTCTGTGTATTCCTTCTAGAGCACACACTGCCTTCTGGAAGGAGCAACCTGAAGCTAAAGAAGGGGCTCAGAGGTCCTTCTAATGTCTTGTTAATGAAGGAAGGAGATGACTCCAAGTCTGGGGCTAGGGACTAACAAGACTAAAGTCCATGCCCCCAGCCAGGGACAGCTCTTCTGCAGTCCCTCAGTCACCACTTCTACAACCTTCGTTCCACTTCCCATCCCTTCACTGACCTACTCTGTTAGGAAGCCAAAGGCCCACGTCGATCATCCCTAACCCACAGTCCACCTCTGCATCCTCTGCCACTAATTGGCTATAGAGCCGCATCATAAGGGATCTGAGTTGTTAGTGTCAGGCCTAATGATTGCTGCCTAGATGCCAACTCTAGGACACGATCCAATTACAGAACAACCTAGTCCGCAGGCAGCACTGCCCACCTGCCCAGAGCCCTCATTAGGCGGGTAACCTGAGCCCCGGGTTTGTTGTCAACACGGTGTTTAGATAGCAGGAAACCATGTCTCTTGCCCTTACAGCCACAGGCTCTGGCTCCGCCTTGTTCTTCCTCTCTGTCCTGCCACTGTGGGACAAGCCTCCCTTGTCCTCTGAGAATGATGCTAGTCAGGGAAGATGGGAGCTTTGGGAGATGCCAGGCCAAATCATCTCCCCCTTTCTTTACAAAGAGGAGGAACAGACAAAGGCCAGCAGGGACAGCAGTGTCCTGGAGGACCCTTAGCACTCAGACAGGAGCCCTAGATGCCACTGGGGTCATTCTGCCTCCCATCCGCTTCACACACCATTTTTCCATAGTCTGTCCTAACTTTGAGGCCTGCTTTCCTCAGGGCCTCCTATGAACCAGTAGACGCCTTTTGCCATGACACCAGGCTGTGAGGATATTGTTGAGGTGGTCGTGTCCTGAGACAGTCTAAGTCTATCTCTCTAAAACCACTGTACTCCAGAGCCTTGTATGAGTCACAAGTACCCACTGATGTGCAAACGGAGCCCCCCAGGTTGCTGGCTCAGCAAGTAGAGAGTATTTTTGTACAAAGAAGATAGTTTCCCTTCATCCAGTTCAGCCTAGCCCCCTGCCAAGGTGTGTAGCTGGGCAAGGGGAGCATGAAATAGATTTCATCCCTTACCACACCTATTGTGCAAGGCACGAATTGGCATAGCTTTTGATGGTAAGATCTATGTCTGCTGTGGTCTGTGCTATATCCTCAGAGCATAGCCCAAGGTAGGAAGGCAAAATTATTCAACGAATGAATCAGTTCATTCATGTTCAGAGAGTGGCTGGGAAGGGCTTTTGAAAGCACTGCATTGCTAGCGTGGAGTTCAGATGTCACAGGAGTCGGGGGAGATTTGCTGGACCTCAATCATGCCCCATAGAAGTCTGCTGATTAGATTTCTGCTGAACTTTCCTTCATGCCTCTTTGTCATCTTATCACAGGACTGTCATTAAGCCACAGGCAGGGAGGGCTTGGGCTATGGCTTCGTGGACTCAAAACCTGGGTATAGCCTGTGCCTCATGGGCCAGAGTTTAGCTGTCTCACTGTGTCTCAGGTTGGAAGAGAATGTCCCCTTAGCTTGACAATATCTCCCAGGATAAGCTGTGACCTTCAGCCTGACTATATCTTTTTAAGTCATAGAGGTAAAAGATTATAAACTAAACAGTCTATAGTAAAGTGATTTTACAATTGTTAGCGAATGAGCATTCAGTCCTAAATGAGATGTTTACATCACCTCCTCCCAGGCTCGGGGAACATGGTGGAAGAAGGGGCAGATAGAATATAAAAGCTAGTGGACGGGAAGGAGGGGTAAGAAGCTCTGTCCTCTAGACATGACATATGGGACATTCTATACCCATGACTTCACAGCATTGATGGTAACCTGAGCAAGACTGGACTAAGCAACCACCCATCCTGGAGGGAGGAGGGGTTCACCAGGCCCCACCCCTCTCTGACAAGCTATAGACAGTTAAAGGGTTTCTGGCAGGGGGGGCTTATATCATCAGAATGTAGCCACTGGCAAGTTGCCCTCACTCAATAACCTACCCTCTCGTGCTCATACAAACAACCCTAATGAAATGAAAATTGGTGATAACCCCCCAAAACAAAGACAAGAAAGTAGGAAGAAACTTGGGAAGAAGGGGTTCAGTGGGAGAGGGGAAAGAATGAGGGAGGGTAATGGAGGTGACATTTCACCTCCATTGTATCATATAGTCTATACTATAATATATTAATTATAATATATTATATAATATAATTATCATATAATAGTATATATTTATATAATAAATTATGTATTTATAATATACTATATGTTTATATAATATAATTAAATATAATTGTAAAAGAATAAATGAATTTATAAAAAGCAAATAAAAGATGGAGGTAAAAAACATTATTTACAAAGTCACCTGTGAAGATGTTCTATACCAAGCAAGCACCTAAAACATCCAGACAAAATGAACACTGGGCAACTGTGAGCCCACAGGTCTCTGTCTATAGTCACTTAGACTAGATAATCTTAACAGCCTTTGAGCTCAGTCTGATATAGGTAATGGCTTTGCTATGTTTTGTTTTGTTCTTACAAATAGATATCTGTCTAGTTCTTCATTAACTCATTTTGAGACAAAGTTTCACGTAGCCTATATTGTAGCCAAAGGCGGCCTTGAACTTCTGATCCTCCTGCATCTAGGTACAAAGTGCTGGGATTACAGGTGAGTGCCAACACAGCAAATTTTACATCGTGCTAGGTGCCAAACTCAGGGCTTTATCCTCTCGACCAGTTCATCTGCATCCCCAGCCCACTCGAATCATCTGCTTAGAGGACAGAGAAGAAAGGGAGAACTTCCCTGTGTCCTCACTGTGCTCCAGGGACCACAGCAGGTGTTTTAAATTCATTAATGCATATGTTCCACTGACCACAAGGAAAGCCTATTCTCTCGCTTTTCACATGCCTCGCTCAAGATTGTTAGACCCCCCCCCCAAACCCAATGCACTTTCTTTGGCATGGTATTAGGAGAAAACCCAGTAATGGGAACGTTCCATTGTGACCTAAGAGCCAGGGCTCATGGTGAACACGTGGTCACTGCCCGAATTGCTGCAGCCATGCTTCTGCTGAAAATAAACACCGGTGACTTCGGAGGACACCTCCGTCCCTCCCTCCCGAGTCCCAACTTCACCAGCAAGAGAGAGTAGCGTGTATGAGCAAGTGAGGGGAACCGTAGAGAACTCTGGTGCCTTGATGTTCTAACCACTGCTGTCTCGGTGACTGCTGGAAAAGGCCAGACCCTGTCACAGGATATCAGTTCCTGGACTCTGGCATGCCAAGCACAAACATCACCTCTTTGATTCCCCGTCTGCGGAACAGTCCCCTCAGGCTGTGTACCTCTCAAGTTCTCCGTGACCTTCTTGAATCGTCGGCGCTCCCGGGAGAGTGCGTCCATCATCCTGACAGGCCTGCCTCATTACCTGTGCCAAGTGCAGCAAAATCACCCTGCGCTGCTGTGTGCCCTGCCCTCCAACTGTTAGCAAGTTCAGGAGCCATCTGCCCCCGAGCTGCTGCCGTGAGGTGGGCAGGCCTGAGGCATCCCCTTGAAATCTCGGAGACAGGTGCTTCCTCTGATGGTTTCAGACAGTATGCTGTCTTGACACATCTTGGTTCCACAGATGGACACAGCCTTGCTGGTCTGCCCTTTGACGCTAGAGCAAGTGATGACACCCAGTGGCAGGCCACTAAAGTACCGGGACCTAAGGACAAGTCCTGTGATTCTGTGGGCATAGATTGTCCTGACACTCAGCCCCCAGCCGGTGCGGACACAGTAAGTGAGCATTATGTCAGGATGAATTCTGTCTTTGATCCATTCTTCCTGGGCATTGCAGGAAGAGACCCTGTGACCTTAATCATGAGGCATGGGCCTGGGCTCCTTGTGGATAGGAGTGGCCTGTGCTTCTAACTGCCATGGCTACTTCTGCCCCCTTGCTCATCACTTCCACCCCCACTGGCTTCACCACGAATCACCCTAATATAGCACATCATCACAACCATCTTCACCGTTATCACTGCTACTCCCCCGGCATAGCCATCCTCTCTCTTCCTGATTGCTTCCACCACCACAGCATCAGCAACACACTATTTGGAAGCTCCCATCTACAAGTGGCAGGGAATTGGATTCTCAGGCAGCAGCCAAGCAGGGCAGCTCATGTTTCAGGCACTCAGTAAGGACAATGCTCTGAAGGGTCATGGTGGGAGCCCAGGGAGCTCCTGAGATCAAAGCCATCAAGGAAGGAAGATGGCCATGGTCCAGCTCATTAAATGCTGGCAGAAGAGCACCAGGTGCTACCTGAATGCACTTGGTTGCAAGTTTCTGACACTGAACAAAGGCTGCAAAATGCCACAAATGCCAGTCTGGATGAAGCTCCAGTTAGCAGCTGTTGAGGGGCCAAACAGAGGTGGTAGGGTTTGGGGCCAACAGACAAGCAACTTGCTAATTCTTGCAGTAGAAAAGCAAAGCCGGGGGTCTAGTTTAGCCTGTCAATGTGGAAATACCAGGAGGTGGTTCCTTCCTCTGTTTCCATCTCTGACCTGTTTCCTGTTCTCTTAGCCTCTGCTTTCGGGATCCCACCAAGAGCATCAAGCAGAGAAGCCAGATCACCCCAGGGGCTCAAGGGCTGGCCCCAAGTTGTGTCAACATGTAGGCACAAAAGGAAAAAGAGTTTCCAATTGGCTAGGTTCTTTTAATTTCATCCATATGATCTGATGAAATACTCTTTTCCAATGCAAGAGGTAGGATTGTTGAATTTCACAAGTTTCCACACTCTGTAGCTGTGCAAATGTAACTTTTGTTTTTAAGTTACTCTGTCTTCCTCCACACCCACTCTCTCGGTGACATCATTCATTTCCTTAACTGCCTCTCTGTTCACTTTCCAGGCTCACACGGCCCTGATTGTGCCCTGTGGACACCATACAGGCTTCTCACCCTTGATGCAGTTCCTCACCCCCATCCTTCCTCTGTTCCATTTATCCGTTAAGAACTTGGCAAGCATTCTCCTGGTTATTCGGTTGCACACCTACGCAGCCTCCCTTACTCACACCCCCACCCACTCGCCCGAAAGCCTGGCCTTTCCCTCCTCCCCAGGTCTCAGCCTGGTTCAGCCTGCAGCATGGGCAGCATCTTTTCCTTCAGTAGCAACTCGAGCCTCCGGGTTGTCCTCCTCCTCCTCAGCCTCCGGGCTGTCCTCCTCCTTAGCAGCTGCCCTGCCCGGGAGCCACAGCGCATTAGGAAGAGCATAAATCGCCACACACCACTCTCTTGCTCGTTCTGCTGGCTTTTTCGCTGGGCTTAGGATGTGACCAATGCTCTCCGCACAGCTCCTGGGGCCCAGTCTCCAGCTCGATCCCCAACCTTTGTCTTAGTCCCTGCCCCTGCTGTCCTTCATGCCAGCCCCTTCTTATTCCTCCTTCGAAACCCAAATCTACTCCCACTCCAATGGCCAATCTTCAGGTCATTTCTGGTTTGTCCCCCCCCCCCCACTCTGTTCTCATCACTGCTGCAAGACAACCTCTTCTGAGAGGCATGATCACATGGCATAGTTTCCCAGTTTTCTATTTCTTGGTTGATGTTAATGGTTTTTGTGTCAGTTTTCTCTTTTCCGACCTGTTTACAAAGATGAGGGGTGGGTTGTGTATACTATTCATTAATGTGTCCCCTACATACAGAATATTCTATCACAAAAGAGTACTCGGTGAGTTTATTAATGAATAAATGAATGAGTGAATGAATGGTCAAGTATAATGTTCACTCAAAAGAGCCTGCAGTTCTGTGTTCCCATTTTTGTGCCCTATTCACTGTTACTCAAGATGGCAGGATAGGCTCATATGTTATTCTCTTAAGAATGATGTTTAGGAATCATGTCCAAACCACTGTGAAGGGAGTGGGTTATAACTCCATTCTCTTCACAGCCTGCAGAGTTTGCCATAGTCAGTTATGAGTGTGGCTAGTATGTAGAAGAGAGTGTTTCACCAAGAAGGCTGATACAAATGATAAGAGCTGTGTTCTGTAGATGTGACTGATCTGTGCTCATATAAGAGAAGATATGACTGTGACTAGTCAGGACAAGCTTCTGTGTGGCCCACTGTAGCAGAAAAATATGCATAGCCCTAGCTAGCTAGCAATATCACTCTTTCCCAGACATCTCCTGAACCATGCAATGGTGACCCCCAGAACTTCCTAAATCTGCCACGAGCCTGTCATCCTGGGCAGGGACGGCCACCCCCTTACTCTTCCCCAGATGTGTGTGGTGTGGATCTGACCACAAGTCACTCATAGCCCTACTCTTCAAGGCAACAGCAGAATATAAGCCTTTACTCTCCAGCATAGTTTATCACTGCCCAGGACAGAGAGCAGTGAGAGAGTTGACTAGAAACTGTCGCCCACCCAGGGCACTTCTAAGGCTGAAAGCAGGCAGTGGAGCCAACATGGGGAAGAAAGAAAGATGCCATCAAAAGTTAGGACTGCACAGGAGCCAAGGCTTCCAAGCTTTGGTCCATTCTCTGTTGCCCCAGCTGACTTCTTTTACAATACAAATTCAAACAGAATGAGTAAGAGGTTCAAGACAACCCCCAGGCACAGAGCTTTGAGCCCAGAGCCCTTCCCAGTGCAGGGACCTTGAATTACGGTACTAGTCACGCAGCCATAAGCTGGTCATGGCTGGAAGCCCAGAACACAGGGCAGCCAGCGTTGCTTTGGGAGCATCTCTGGTCCTGGGAAGCACCTCGGTAGTAGTTCAAGCAATGCTTGCCTAACACTGGGCCCCTGCTACTAGGACAGGGGCACTGACAGATCACCCACGCATACCACCATCGAGGAACCCAGAGAAAAGCAGGACTCCTGTCAGGAGTGAAGGCGTGCAGTTCTAGATTGTTATTTAGGATCTGCAAGGGTTAGGAAGGGTTTCTTACACTTCTGTTGGAGATAATTAATCTTAAGAACACTTTGAAAACAAAAACTTGAGCCATTAATTATGTTTGATTGAAGCATAGTTTATAGATAACAATAGACATAGACGTTCCTTAATGATTTCAGCTGTCTAACGCTGTCATTCTAGTCATGATGGAGTGTTTCCTTTGCTCTGGAGGAGCGATTCTCAACCTTCCCAATGCTGTGACCCTTTGATACAGCTCCCCATGTTGTGGCAACCCCAACCATAAGATTATTTTTATTGCTACTCCATAGCTGTGATTTTGCTACTGTTACCAATTGTAACATTAATATCTGATATGCAGGATATTGGATATGAGACACCCTCACCACCCACACACACCCACACACACACACAAAGGGCTTGCAACCCACAGGTTGAGAAACATTGCTCTACAGCTTGGTCTCCTGACCAGATTCTTAGCCCTTCCATCCCCATGCCGAGCTAGCACAGTGCCGGCTCTTGACACCACAGACACGTGAACTGCGCATGCGTGGAGCTGTGTTTTACGGTGAGAAGTCTTTTGCATCTGGTTTGCTCCACTTATCAGTTCTTGAGTTCCTTTATTAGGCAGTTCTGTCATTACTGTGACCAAGTACCTGAGAAAAAGGAAAAGAAGAGTTGTCTTCAGGGGTTTCAGACCACAGTTAGAGTCTCGTGGCAATGGGAGCATACGAAGGAAGCTTTTCACCTCATGACAGACGGGAGCTGAGAGCACGTTAGTGAATATCACCTCGCGGGTGTAAGCTGTTGTTTCTCTTGGAATGAATGTACAGACGAGCATATAAACAGCTTCTCAGGACCGTTATCCATTAGAGGCTACAGTTTAAATCCACACTGACATACCATCACACACCTGGTTAAAATTTAAGACCAGTAACAGCGTGTTGGTGGAGGTAGGGGAAGCAGAGCCCTGTAAAGGGAACATGAAATGCCACAGCCACTTTGGAAAATGATTGGACAGTTTATTTTTAAATGTAAGGAAGGACTAGAGAGATGGCTCAGCAGTTAAGAGTTCAGACCCCAACACCACAGTGATGGCTCACAACTGCCTGTATGGACTTCCAACTCTGGGGGATCAATGCTTTCTTCCAGTCTCCAAGGACACCTGAATTCACACACCTCTCTCTCTCTCTCTCTCTCTCTCTCTCTCTCTCTCTCTCTCTCTCTCTCTGTCTTTCTCTATCTCTGTCTCTGTCTCTCTCTCTCACACACACACATACACACACAATTTAAAAATGATTCAGCCATTCTACTCGCAAGTATTTATTTACCCAAGATAAATTAATACACAGGTCCATGCAAATACTATGCCATGAATATTCATAGCAGTGTCATTTGAATAGTTATTTTTATTTTATATTAATCACAGGTTATGTACTTTGTATCCCAGCTGTAGCCCCCTCCCGCATTCCCTCCCTATCCCCCCTTTCCCTCCCTCATCTCCTCCCTGCACCTTTCCAAGTCCACTGATAGGAGAGGACCTCCTCCCCTTCCATCTGACTCTAGCTTATCAGGTCTCTTCGGGAATGGCTACAATGTCCTCTTCTGTGGCCTAGCAAGGCTGCTCCTCCCTCAGGGGACAAGGGAGCTTGAAGAGCCAGCCATTGAGTTCATGTCCAAAACAGTTTCTGTTCCCCTTACTAGTATACCCACTTGGGTATTGAGCTACCATTTGCTACATACAAGCAGGGGTTCTAGGTTATAACCATACATGGTCCTTGGTTGGAGAGACAGTCTCATAAAAGACCCCTGTGCCCTGATATATTTGGTTCTTGTGGAGCTTCTGACCTCTCCAGGTCGTACTAACTCCCCCTTCTTTCATATGATTCCCTGCACTCT
>CM053757.1:40023426-40053033 GCA_028658305.1 Pachyuromys duprasi
ACTGCTAGGAAGAGTGTTTTCGAGGCCCTCTTTGGTAGGCTCTTGTCCTGATCCTTGTTTTCTCCTACATCCAATGTCCATCCCAATTGACTTTCTAAGTGAGGATTAATCCTCTTACCCCAGGTCCTCTTTCTTGTTTATCTTCTTTAGGTGTATAGATTTCAGTATTTTTATCCTATCTTATAGGTCTATATAAGTGAGTATATACCATGTTTGTCTTTCTGCTTTTGGGATACCTCACTCAGGATGATCGTTTCCAGGTTTGAATAGTTTTTAAAGACTGTCTCGTGTAACTGAGGCTAGCTTTCAACTCCCTACTCAGATTGTTTACCTTGACTTTCTGAGTCTTCTGACCTCATCTGCAGAATTCTGGGGTTAGAGTTGTAGACTCCGTGTATGCAGTGCTAAGGATTGCACGTGTGTACACATGACGCAAGTACTCGACCAACTTAGCTGCATTCTTGGCCCGATTGTCAACTGTTTGAGGCAACCCAGATGTCCATTGATAGTTGAATGAATAAACTATATCCATATTGTAGAATGCCATTTATCAATAAAAATGAATTATTACCTGACAAAGTTTGATGACCTAAAATCTTTTTTAAAGATTTATCTCATATATGTATGTATGTATGTATGTGTGTGCAAATGCAAGTGTATGTATATGTGTGTGTATGTGTATATGTACATGTTTATATGTGTGTATGTGTGTACATGTTTATATGTGTGTCTGTGTATATGTGAGTGTGAATGTGTATATATATATATGTGTGTGTATATTTGTGTGTGTGCATGTGTATATGTGTGTATTTGTATATGTGTGTGAGTGTGAATGCATGTCTATGTATGTGTGTATGTGTGTGTGTAGTACCCATGGAGACTCAGAGGACATCAAATCTCCTGAAGGTGGCTGTGAGCTATCTAACGTAGGTACCAGGAACCAAACTCAGGTCTTCTGGAAGAGCAGCAAACATAGCCACTGACCCATCTCTCCGACCTCTGGAGGTGAAATCTTTTGTTTTACGGCATGAGCGAGTCTCAGGATAATTATACTGCATGGCAGATAAGTATCTATTACATGAGTCCATTTAACAAAATTACAGAAAATCCCAGACTAATGTCTGCGGACAGAGAGATTATCAGTCACGGTTGGGGGAGTTGAGCAAAGAGGGTTGCAAAAGGCCACAAGGAAACTTGATGAGCATGTTTCTTCCTTTGAAATGTTTTAAGATGTTTTAATTTTTATTTTATGAGTATGAGTGTTTTGCCTGTGTGTGTGTCTACACACCATTGTGATGGTTGTGAGCTGCCATGTGGGTATTGGGATCTGAATTTGGTCTTCTGTCAGAGCAGCTAGTGCTCTTAACTGCCAAGCCATCTTTCTAGTCTCATACCCTTGATTATTTTTATTATTTGTGTGTGTGTGTGTGTATGTGTGTGTGTGTGTATAAAGACTGGTGGTGTCATAGTTGGGCTTGTACCAAACCATCGATCACTTTAGGAGAATCGATGTCTTAAATCCACGATAATCCACGATTAGATTGGCCACTTTTGTGAGTTGTACTTTTTATTGAATTTCCATGTTGTTTGGTTTGTCAAATGTACTGATGTTAAGTTTACAATATATGCTCATCCTCTGTGACTGTAGCGTACCCCAATGACATTCTTCATTCACTCCTGAGCTGGGTGTTTTGCACCCCAATCCCCACTCCTTCCAGCCTTGGTAGGAACAGTTCTGATTTCCCCATCCACCCACCTTTTTTTCTGGTTTGGTTATATCCTTTCTTACCTTTATGTTTTTTCTCAACTCTCTTTTGATAATCTTCCTGCCTTTTCTTCTTTCTCAAGGTAGAATTTTCATTCCTTTTCCTTTGATTTTTTTTCTATTTCCTTTGGCTGATGTCGTGTTGCATAGTTTGTTTGAGACAAGCTCTCGTGTAATTGAGGCCATCCTCCCTGTCTTTAATTCCTGGGATGCAGGTGTGCACCACCACATCCAACTTGCACTTTGCCTATTGTTGGTGCGCTGACGGTAACATTTCCTGTTTCTCTGGTGCTTTTTTTTTTTTTTTTGTAGTTTCATTTCTTTTTGTTTCTGTTATCATCTGACCCTCTGCCCCCTTGCCTCAGCATATTCTTGCTGTTTATTTGCAACAGGGTTTATTGGCCTTGGATATTGTTTGATGTGTTTTATCAGCTTTGAAGACTTTTAACCAAAGTCTTTGAAAACAATTCTTCTGCCCCGTTCTTCTGGAGATCCAGGTACACGTGTGCCAGGACCTTCACCCTCCCTCACAGTTTCCTTGGGATCTGTTCCATTTATTCTGTCTTGTGTTTGGGGTTGTTTTTTTTTAATTTCTGTTGTTGTTTTCCTCCTCTGTACTTTGTTCATAGCAGTTTTTAATCTTGATCCATCTTTGAATTTTTTCTTTCCTTTTCTTTCTTTCTCTCTCTCTCTCTCTCTCTCTCTCTCTCTCTCTCTCTCTCTCTCTCTCTCTTCCTCTTTCTTTTGGTTTTGATTTTTCAAGACGGTGTTTCTCTGTATAGCCTTGGCTCTTCTGGACTCACTTTGTAGACCAGGCTGGCCTCGAACTCACAGAGATCCGCCTGTCTCTGCCTCCCCCAGTGCTGCTCTAACAGGTGTGTGCCACCATGCCTGGCGCATCTTTGAATCTCTTAAGCCCTTTCTCTCCTGTGACCAAACAGCTCTCACTGTTATTAAAGGCCACCATTTAAATATTTATTTCAGATCATATATTTCATATGTTTCTATTCAAGTCATGTTCTTGTCTGGATTTTAGCTCACCTAGACATGTATTCCTTTCTTATTATCATAAAGCTTATAGTTTGTTTGATGTTTCCTGGTCGTGGAAGTAGAAACAATAAATCTGAGGATTTGTATGCACTTAACAGCTGCTGGAAGAGGAGAAGTGCTGTCTGGAGTAGTGTGTGGCCAGTGATAAGGTTCCCATGCTCCTGTAAACAAACTAATGAAATTACTCGGTCAAAATACACACACACACACACACACACACACACACAGTGAAAGTAGAAGGAGCGAAGGTTAAGAGGATGGGTAGAGTAAGATGGAGAAAAGATAGGGCGAATGCAATAAAAAGCATCCTCTACCTGCAGGAAAGCCTTTAGTGATGAATTCCATTGCATTAGTTACTTTTCTCAGTGCGCAGACCAACTGCTTAACAAAAGCAGCTTTAGAAAGGAAGGGTTAATTTGGGTTCGTAATTCCAGGGCGGTGAGAATGTCCTGCTGCCAGGAGCCCGAGGCACCTGGTCCCATTGCACCAAGGTCAGGAAGCAGGGAGAGATGCACACTGGTGCTCAGCTCAAGTCCCCCTCATATTCAGGCTGTGGGATGGCACCGCCCACCTGTGTCTTCCCACCTCTACTCTCCTAATCCAGAAACCTCCTCGTGGTCATCTCAGAGATCTGTCTCGGAGACGATTGACTGCCAATATTCACCACCACTCTCATTAGCATGCATCATAAAAATGCTTTTCAAAAAAAAAAACGTTTTAAAGAGTGGAAACAATATTTTGTAAACATCCGTGCTCTAGCTAGAAGTAGAATTTAGTCCATAAAACTTGGATGCCCTGCGTTTTCAGGGTTACTGGAAAGTTAGAAGTATAAAGAATTCTCATATATTCTTCACCCAAAGACCCTATTCAAGTTTTGCAAACTCTAATCCATCATTTATAGGCAGAGCACTGGCTGCCCTTAGTTGCCACCTGTCCTGAAAGTACTTAAATCCTTCTTGACATCCGACGTCCATGTGTTTTGTATAAGATCACAGGCTGGTCATTTCAATAATGTCCCCTGATGTGAGTTCATCAGATGTTTCCTCACAGCCACATTACAGTTGTGGATTGAACAGGAACAGTACAGAAATGTTTGGTTTTTTTCCTCTAAAGTCCCATCCAGTAGACTAGGATATCACCTTGGCCCATATATCCTAGCTAGCTTAAACTGTCAACTTGGCTCACTCTAGAATTATCTGACAAGGGAGTCACGCCTGTGAGGCACAGCCTTGATTACTAACTGATGCAGGAGGGTTCAGCCCACCGTAGGTGGCATCATTCCCTGTACAGGTGGTCCTGGGCTAGCTTTTAGCCAAGCATGTAGGTCTGTGAGTAAGCCAGCTGACAAGCGGCATCCTCTGTTGTTCCTGCTGCACATCTTTGGCTGGGACATGAGATTTTTGGTCCAGGGTAACGCTGTTTGGAATAGCAAGCAGGTCCAGATTGAGTCCCTGCCCTGACTTCCCTCCACGATGGGCCAGTAAGCTGAAATAAACCTTTCTTCCCCTAAGTTGCCTTAGGTCAGAGTATTTTATCAAACTAGAAGGCCCAGTTGTGTCATCTTTGGTCATTTGAGTAAGGTGGTATCTGCCAGCCTTCCCTGTCTTTCTTTACAGTCACAGGTGCGCTGCGCTGGATAGCTTTGGGACTCTGCAAGCCCCTTTACTTCCCTTCCTCTGACTGACTTTAACACTTTAACACGTACAGACAGATCTCATCTGAATTAGTACTATGACGATTACCAAATAGAAGTTCTCTGATCCCATGTCTTGTTCTCTATCTCCTAGTAAGAATACTGCTGTGAAAGTTTCTCTCTTGCTGGTTTGTTTACTTTTAAAAAATAAAATAAAAAATCATCCTGTAAACTCACAGATTCCATGAACTTAAGCCCTCTTCCCTGTTACTCACATTATTTATTTTTATGCTAAAAATGTACGGGATTTGGCCAGTAGGCGTTTTTCGTCCCCCTTCAGTGTCCTTTGGTACAACATGACTCTTAACTGCTTGCTTGTTTTCTTTCACAAGATGTTCCAGGCTATTCTTATTCTTTGCCTGCCCCTCCCTGCAAAGTTTTCCAAAGAACTTTGGTTCCCTTTAGTGGTAAATTGTATTGACACACCGTGGCGTGGGTGCTAAATGTGTTTCTCGCTCCTGCTGCTTCTCAGATCCTTCCAGAACAGCAAGGAGAACCATATATGCATTGGTGCACACAGACACAGGTTGGTGCACATTCACTCGTGTATGTCTTGTAAACCATGAACTTATATCAACACTTCTGTGATGGTCAATCTTAGTTGTCAGCGGTGATGTTGACATAACTGGCTTGCGAGATGCCTAGGGAATTGATAAAGCATACCCGCAGTGTGTGTGTGATGCCATTTCCAAAGAGAAAATAGGACTGCAAGGGCTCCGGCTTGATGGCTAGACACTGATGGGTTAAAATTTGGAAGAAACTCTATGCAAGGCATGGCCTTGTTGAAAAAGAGTAGGCCACTGGGCTGTGCCCTCAGGGGCTTTATTGTGTCCTGGCCCCTTCCTGTCACTGCTCTGCTTGACTTCCTATGTGCGGAGATGTGAACCGCTTCATCGCATACTCCCCACTGTGACAGACCACAACCTGTGAACCTATGAGTTAACTAAACGTATTCCTTATCCTAAGTCTTAAATAAACCCTTCCTCCTTTTAAGTTGTTTGTCTTAGGCAGTCTCCCATTTGACCATTTTCTTCCCACATGGCAACCTCCTGTTGGCCACCAGTACCATCTGATACCTTCCTCTTCATTTAGTAAGATGACTACCTTGCTGGAATTTTCTCTCCATGAAAAAAAAAAAGAAGAAATAAAGATAATTCTTACGTGTTTACCCTTGTACTAATATCTATATTATCATAAGTCAGGGATAATTGTGAGCTATTATGATACACTTAGAAAAACTTTGGCTTTCTATGTCATCTGGTTGTGCTGAGACCAATGTGCCTTGCATAGGGACTATATTTAAACATGTCAAGAGGAGGAAGCCACTCTGATGCCAAGTGCGGCAAGGACAGAGCCATCAGGAACAGGCCTATCTTGCTCAGCACAGACTTGCCATCAGGTGACACTAGAGGATAGAGACCCCATCACTGGGCTTGCCTGGGGCACGACATGACTCGCTCAGAGAGTCCCTCAACTCAACTTAGCCTTTGATTTTTTTTCTCCCACCTTCAAAAAAAAAAAAAAAAAAGGATCCAAAAATGGTCAGCCACTGCCCTGTAATTGTTGTTGGCCACGTCTGTGTGCTGAGACTATCTGGCTTGCCCATATCCTCCACCAGACCCCAGGCGCAGAAGCCATTCCAGCTACTCTGCGAAGGGCAGGATGGCAGCGTGCTGCAAATGGTACCCTGAAGCTCCCTCAGCAGCTACTCTGGATTCTGTTTTTTAAGTCATTGTCTGGTTCATGCCTCCAGTAATGAGGCAGATGAACATTTTTTTGAATCCTTGAGGGCAGTGGTGTGCTGACAAGGGAAAAAGACATCCCTGGAGAATGAAGAAGCAACTGAAGGGCTAGGGAGATGCCCTGGCAGTTCAAAGCACTGGCTGCTCTTGCAGAGGACCCAGGTTCTATTCCCAGCACCCACACAGCCGCTCACAACCACCTGTCACTCCTGATCCAGGCGATGTGATGCCATCTGCCAGCTTCCGCAGACACCCCCCCCCACACACACACACAAGGCACATACATACATACTAGCAAACAGACACATAAAATAGTGTCAGCAGAGAGCCCACAAAACCCAGAACCGAGAGGAGCTGTGAGCCTGACTTTACCACTAGGGTCTGGCCAAACTGAGTGAGCTTTAGCACTGGTTTGAGCACCCCCCCCCCACACACACAGCTCAAAGTTCAAACCCCAGGAGCCTTCCAAGGTGAACTTATCTAGAAAACCCCTCCCCACTAAAAAAAACCAGGGACCCTAAAAGTCTTCTTCTCTAGGGCTAAGGAGGAACAGGAAATCTCCATTCCTTTAGGAACTGCAAGAACGTATACCTGTCCAAAATCAGGATAGCAAGCAGAGAAAGGGAGAGCCCCTGATAATTTACAGGCGCATGTTGATATCCATGAGAAATCTCAGTTCGTCCTGAAAACTACGTGAGTAGTTTTGTTTTTTGTTTTTTTTTTGTTGTTGTTGTTTCTTTTTAAATCTCAAACACGAAGTTTAACCCAGACTGCCAGGTTCCTTTGGTACCTGGCAAAATCAGTAAGTTCTTACACCTAACCCATACCTCAAATATAATATTCACAGAGTAATATCCAGGAACTGTGAACTGTTTTTTTTTAAGAGACTTCTATTTAGTTACGTGTATAGGCCTGTATGTGCGTTTATGTACATGGATGCAGCACTGTGCAGGCAAAAAGAAGATGCCAGGGCTGCAGTTAGCACTGTCTCAAGCCCACCTGGCATGAGTGCTGGGCGCTAAACCCGGCTCCTTCGAGAGATCCACAGGCACCCTTATCTGCTGAAGTGCCTCTCCAGTCCAACAAACTGTTTTTGTTTTCTCTATTGAAATGCAAGAAGTGCTACCAGGTATGAGACCGGCAAGCTTACCTAGAACACAAAGTGTGCATGTTTAATATTTTTAAAATAGGAAATATAATTTTTAAAAACCAAGGGTTAACACAAATGACCAAATGTCTTGGTGGAGAACAAAACAGTATTTTTGAAAATGAAATTTCAGAATTGAAAATTAAAACTTCAACCGTTCTTTCCTTATTCGAGATTGTTTTGGCGCCCTGCATCTTTTGAGTTTTCATAGAGAATTTAAGATTTTTTTTTCAATTTCTTTGAAGGATTGTGCTGAAAGTTTGATGGGGATTGCTTTGAATCTGTGAATTGCTTTTTGTAGGATGGGCGTTTTCACAATGTTAACCCTGATAATCCATGAACACAGAGGCCTTTCCAATCTGGTTTTGTCTTCAATTTCCTTTTTCAGTGTCTTTAAGTTTTCATTGTATATGTCTTTCCCTTTCTTGGTTAAATTTACTCTAAGATAATTTTTGAGGCTATCGTGAATGGAATTGTTTTCCTGGTCCTTTCTCTATATATTTGTTGTCTGTGAACAGGATTTTTGTGTGTTAGTTTTGTATCCTGCTCCTTTACTGAATGTGTTTATCAGCTGCAGTTCTTTTTAAGAGTCTTTTGTATAAAATCATATCATCTGCAAATAACCTACTCTTGACTACCCTGTTTTTCTCTGCTTTATCTCCGTTGCTTGTCTTATTTTTATAGCTAAGGCTTTAAGTACTGAATTGAACAAGAGTGTGAGGAATGGGCATCCTTATCCTATTCCTAATTTTAGTGGAAATGCTTTTAATGTTTCTAGTTAAGATGACCTTGGCTATGGACTTGATGTATATTGCTTTTTGGTTGAGATAAGTCCCTTGTTATTCATAGATTCTCGTAGGATTTTACCATGAAGGGATGTTGGCTTTTGCCAAAGCTCTTTTCTGCATCTACTAATATGATCATGTAGCTTCTATCTTAACGTGGTTGATTATGTTTGTTGATTTAAGTATGCTGAACCATCATTGTACCTCTGGGATGAAACCAAGTTGACCTTGGTGCATAATCTTTGTGATGTGTTTTTGAGTTAGGTTTACAGACATTTTCTTAAGAAACTTGGCATCCATGTTGTTAGAGGGATCAGCCTATAATTTTCTTTTTTATGTTGGGTCTTTGCCTGGTTTGGGCGTCAGGGTGATACTAGCTTCATAAGCAGATTTTGAAAATGTTCCTTCCTCTTCTATTTCATGTAGTGATTTTAGGAATGTTGATATTAGTTCTTTGAAGTTCTGGCTGAACTTGTCTGGACCTGAGCATTTGTTTTTTGGTAGGTGGGGAGCAGATCTTTAATTGCTGCTCTATCTCATTGAATGACATGGGTCTATTTAGAGTGTTCATCTTCATTTAGCTTTGCTAGGCCATATGTGTTTTAAAATTCTTCCATTTCTTTTTAAATTTTCCAATTTGGTAGAATATAGATGTTTAAGGAATGCACTTATGGTCCTCTCAGTTTCTTCAGTGTCTGTTGTAATGTTTCCCATTTGTTTCTAATTTTATTAATTTGGATTCCCTCCCCTTTGGAGGCAGAATCTCTGTTATGTAGCTCAGCTATCTTGGAACTCTCTATGTAGACCAGCCTGGCCTCAAACTTACAGAGATCCACCTGCCTCTGCCTCCCAAATGCTAGGATTATAGAAGGGGAAAAGGCTGCCCTTCCCCTTTTTCAGTTTAATTTTGCTAACGGTGTGCCAATGCTGTTAATCTTTTCAAAGGACCAGCTCTTCTTTTCATTGATCCTGTGTATTGTTTAATTTTTTACTTCTACTTCATTAATTGTATTCCATATTTTAATGATCTTTTCCCATCAACTTTTTGGGGGTATATTTGCACTTGTTTCCCCAAGGCCTCCAGAGTCATCATTAACTGATCAGTGTGATCTCTAGAATTTTTTTTTTTTTGATGAATACACTCAGTGCTATGAACTTCCTCTCAGGACTGCCTTCTTTGTGTCCCATAGATTTCGGTATGTAATGTGCTCGTTTTCGTTCAATACTAGAATTTTAAATCTCCTCCTTGATTTCATCCTTGACCCAATTATTATTCAGTAGCGTGTTGTCTAGTTTCTATGAGTTTGTGTACTTTCTGTAGTTTCTATTGTCTATTGTCTGCAGCTTTATTTACTCAGTTGAATGAGAATTAGGACAAAATTAGCAATGACTGAAGAAGGAATTCATGATCTTGAAGACAGATTTGAGGAAAGTATACAGACTATAACACAGAAATACCAAAGGTGAAAATGTGAAGAAGGTATTTAATGGAATGAGAACTTGCAACATATGTTGAATCAGAATATCAAGAAGAAGGAGGAGGAAGAGAAAAGGAGGAAGAGAAATGATAAAGTGGAAGGGGTGGCAGATGTCTGAGAATTCTTAAGAATTTATAAAAGACACAATTGCTCATTTTCAAGCAACCTAATGAAGTACATGCAGACTAAATACAAATAGTCATGGTCTCCCTGATTTTAGTAATTCTCTCACACTTACCTTTTTTATTTTATTTATCTTTGTATATAGTCTCAATCATCAGACAGGAACATATACAGGATATGATTTGCATACTTCTCCATTTCACCCGAATTCAGTTCAGTGACAATCCGTGGATCATCAAGCTCCAGATTACTAAATCCAAAAGCGTAGCTCAGAATGGGCAAACTGAATAGCGCAGAAGTTAACAAAAAAATGTTTATACAAAAGTGAGTCTTTAATCAAGACTACTCTTGATTCTCATAAATGTTTAGAGAAAAATCAGTGCTTTCATGTAAATATTTTACTAACTTCTCTTGCCTCTTGCCACATCCCTCAGAGATACATATTGCCTTTTTCATTTTTATTATTTAAAACAACTTTTAAATTTAGATATATTTTGATGGTATTCTTCCCAAGTCCTTCCAGGTCCTCTTCCCCCTCCCACACCCAACTTTAAGTTCTTTCTCAAAAAACAAACCCAAAACAACAACCCCCCCCCAAAACCAAGAAAACAAAACACCAAAATTTAACCAAATTAAAGCACACACAAAAAAATTGTGGAGTCCATGATGTGCTGGTCAAGTACTCCTGAACATGAGGCCTGCCCTGTAGTGGATGATATATCCAGTGTCATTCCATTGGAGAAAAGTAATTTTTCCTCTCCTATCAGGTGTAAAGGACAGTCCCATTGTTAATCTTTACTGTACTGGATGGGTTTTCATTCATTCATTTTTCAAAATATTAAAAAAAATATATGTAAACAAAAACTGTCACATCAAATTATGGGAAGGAATATGGGGAGAGACAACTAAAATTAAGGGACATTTGAAGGGTAGTATGGAAACCTAATACAGTTGAAACTTTCTAAAATATGTACATATATGAAGGTGCTCTAAATGAAATCACCAAATAATGGGAGGAGAGAGAGCACAAACTAGCTATCCCCTGTCACCAAGTGAAGCTTTCGGTCCCAGGACTGGGTTACATCTAATTGAGTTTTTGGCCAAAGGGGTCCCATTGGAATCCCCAAACAAGCTGTTGCCAAGACTATAGGTTGCTCTCCACAAACTGACAGCAAGGCCCCATAGCTGAAGATAACTACACTGAAGACAGAGATCTGGAGCTATGCCTACAAAGAGCCTTCACCTCTGCATCCCAGCATCTTAGTACAGGGAGGTCCTCACACACCATCAAAAGAGAAACATACACGCCAAGCTAGACACAAACCCTTTATCCACAATGGTGTCCTGCCTGCAAGATATGCTAGCACGTGTCTTGCAGAGGGCATGGAGGACACCTAGATATGGTGGCACAAAGCTGTGGGAATAACCAACCAATAACTGATTTGACTTAAGGTCCACTCCACGAGATGGAAGCCATACCTAGCATTGCTTAAGTGACCAAGAAGCTAAGACTAGATAACCTAGGGTATCTAGGGACCTAGGTAAAACCAAATAACACTAATCTTTAAAAAAAAAAGACTCCTAATGCTATTCTGCAAAACTCATAGATAAGCACCTTGCTCAGTCATCAGAGAATCATCCTCCTGCAGCAGATGGGGCAGACCTTGCGCAGAGAGTGAGAGAACTTGGAACATTCCATCATAAATGAGATGTCTCCATCAAATCCCTCCCCTCAGAGCTTAGGAAACCCCTCAGAAGAGCAGGCAGAAAGAGTGGAAGAGCCAGAGGGGATAGAGGACACCAAGAAAACAAGAAAGCAAAGTTCACAGGGACTGAGGCAGCAGTCACGGGGCCTGTGCCAGGTCTTCTGAACTTCTATTATGGCTTCCAGTTTTAGTACTTTTATATGGGAGTCCTGAGTGTGTGAACAAGTGAGCCTCTGATTCTTGTTCATTCTCTTAATTTCCCTCCTTTTTTTCATGAAAACAAATTTTCCAATTTTATTTTTTAATTTAAATTTATTTTTTATCATTTATTCACCTTGCATCCCTGTTGTAGCCTCCTCCCTCATCTCCTCCCGGTCCCACCCTCCCTCTTCTCCCAATCCCCCTTCCCTAGTCCTCAAAAGGGGGGAGCCTTCCTTCCCTAGCATCTGACCTCAGTCTGGCAAGTCTCATTAGTACTGCCTGCATCCTCTTCCTCTGTGGCCTGGCAAAGCTGCCCCCAACCAGGGGGAAGTGATCAAAGAGCAAACAACAGAGTTCTTATCAAAGAGAACCTCTGCTCCCCTTACAAGGGAACCCACATGGAGACTGAACTGCCTATTGGCTACATCTGAGCAGGGGTCTAGGTTCTCCCCATGCATGGACCTTGGCTGGTACATCAGTCTCTGCAGGACCCCCAGGCCCAGATTTGTTAGCTCTGTTGGTCTTCTTATCTTTATTTCAGATTATATATTTTATTCAAGTCAGTTAAATAACTGTTTAAAGTGATAAAGGGGTTTAGATGAATAGCTCAGTGGTATAGTATTTGCCTGGCATCAACCCTCCAAAATTCCAACTCAGTATATAAATGAAATGGACATTTTAGACAAATGCAGCTGAGAGAATGAGAAGCATAAGAAGGTATTGTGATAAATATAGAATCAATACATGTGATAGTCAGCTATTTAAGTAAAAAAAAATGTGGCTAGAGTTCATTTGTTCTGAGTCTTCATAGAGAGATAAACTATTAATTAACTTCAGGCTTTTGGCTAATTATGCTTTGTAAATGAACTTTGTAAACCAAAGAATAAAGAAAGCATATTTTGTGCTGGATCAGTGGCTCAGCACTTAAAGGTGCTTCCTGCCCTTGCAGAGGCTCTAGCGTCCACATGGCAGCTCATAACCATCTGTGACTCCAGCTCTAGGGATCTGGTGCCCCTTCTGGCCTCTGTGGGCGCTGAAGGCGTGTGGTGTGCTCTCATACAGGCAAAACACTGACACACATAAAATAAATCTGTTTTTTAAAGTAATTAATTTTTAAATGAGTAAAGGGAGGAACCTGTGAAAGACACTGCCCCCCCCCCAAATAAGGAAATGAGAGAAAGAAGAGCAGAGAGAAATGCAATGAACAACTTAATTGCATGCTGGTAGGCCATTCAGTGGGTAAAGTAAGTGGAAATGAATGGATTAAAAAAATGTGGTATCAAAGGAACTAGACCTCAGACAGGTACACACGGTACCTGTCTGACAGATACACATTTATATAAAATACAGGCACATAAAATAAACAATATATCGCATAGAAATGTGAAGGTTGGGGGATGGGGAGATGGCTCAGTGGGCAAGAGCACTGGCTCAGCAAGCACGAGGGCCTGAGTCCCCAGCACCCACATGAAAGTTCAGCACATGCACGCCTGCATCCCAGGGCCAGGGACACAGAGACAGGAGGATCCCCAGAGCTCACGAGCCAGCCAGCCACCCTAGTCAAAGCAATGAGCTTCCCATTCAAGGGGAAGCTCCTGACTCAAGGGGGTAAGATGGAGAGTGATAGAGGAAGACCCCATTGGAGAAGGACAAATGACAAATCTAAAACAAGATGAAACTCACCTTGGAGTGGATGAATGAGGATGTGCAGGCCCGCAGTACTGAGTGTCTATGCCGGCACACAGCACTTACAGAGCTTAAACCCTCAACAAATTACAATTAATTAACTTCCGTTTATCAAGTCGGCAAACTCAATGATTTGTTGTCTATTACTCATATCCACTCATCACTTAATAAGAATAACTGACGCATGTATAGTCCCTCGGATCTGAGATTTGGGGGTGGTGCAGGTGTGGGCAGTGGTATTTTATTGCAGATGGGCAACCAGCTGAGCGAAGGCCATTGATGAAATGGCCTTTTCACCCATCGGAACGGTCCTCTACTGATAGGGTCCCCCCTTTTCCCTTGCTGTCATCCACTTGCCTCTTCCCACCTCAATATTGTTCCAGGCAGCTTTCTGGCCTGGTCTTCTAACACCTGGCCAAGCGTTCGCTCCTCTCCCTGCTCCTGCATTATCTTTCTTGGTTATCTGGGGGCACTTAGTCTTTGAAATGAACTTTTAAAGACCACTTTATACTACTTCAAAAGAATTATATTAAGTATATAAATTTATGGGAATGTCTTCCCACCGAAAGAATAAGAAATGACTTTGCATTTGTTCAACTCTTATTTTATGACCTTCAATAAGATTTTATAGAACCCTTCACATAGGTCCTATGCTTTCTTGTCAATTTTATTCATAAATATTTTATGGGTTTTGCCATTATCGTGAGAGGACTGTTTTCCCTTTTTTGTGTCTAATTATTTATTGCTAATGTACAGCAGAATGGAGTTAATTTTGACACATTTATCATCTGTCCAACTTCTTCATTGCAGCTGTATTGTAATTTTATTTTATCTTATTTTTGCAGCCCTGGGCATTAACCTAGAGCCTTGCACACGCCTGGCCAGTAGGCAAGCGTTTGCTCACTGGGCGGCAGTCCTAGCCTTCTTTTTATTTTCTCAAGTTTGAGACAACGTCTCTCTCCATACATCACCCAGGCTGCCCTTGAACATCCTTTTAACCCAGGCTGGCCTTGGACTCTCTCTGTAACCCAGGCCAGCCTTGGACTCTCTCTGTAACCCAGGCTGCACTTGAATTCACTCTCCTGCCTCAGTTTCCCACATAGCTAGGATTACAAACCTGCACCACCAGACCTGGCTAATTTCAATACTTTCCACCCCCGTCTTGGGTCTGTAAGTATATATAATCAGCAGCCAGTAGTAACCACTCATTGCTTTTCTTTTTCAGAAGAGGGCACCAGGTCCTCTAGAACAGGAGTGGAGTTGGGCTTACAGTGAGCCATCATGTGGGTGCTGGAACAGAACCAGGGTCCTCTCAAGAGCAGCCAGTACCCTTTAAGGCTGGGCCATCCCTGAAGCATCCAGGACTAATGCATTTTCAGATTTCCTTTATTTCTCCTTTTGGGCTCTGGGTCATTCTAGATCTATGTTCTACTTGATGTTGGAAACCATTAATTTGAGTCTCAATAATAACAATTCTCTTCTTAAAATTCTCTGATTACCCTTTTCGGTTAAAACACCCATGTTCTCAAAACAAAACAAAACAAAAAAACAACTAAAAAAAAAAAAAACACCCCACCTTGATTCTCTTAGAGTTTGAGTCTTTTGTGTCACTATTTAAGTTGGCCTTCTCCAAAAGTTTCAGTTCTGTCCTCTCCTCCTTTCTCTGACATCAGAACCTCCTGATATACAGTTATTCTCCATGCCTGATCCCTGGGCTGAAGTTCAGACCTTAATGAACTTACAAATAGCTTACAAATGAGCTTATAAATAGTGCCTGGTAGGCAACCACTGATGATGTGAGCCTGTTGTGAAGACAGACAGTTTGCTGGTTCCCGTGGGGACAGCAGAGGAAGCCAGGGGTCCCCAAGAGCTCTTCTGGCCTTGTGGCGAGCAGACCCAGCAAGCCACTCAGCCCACCTGCCAGGGGCTTTCAGCTCCACCGAACCTAGCGTCCATGTTTCCTTTCTGTGGCTGTGATAAAGTAGCCTGACAAAAGGCAGAGGAGAAAGGGTTTATTCAAGTTTGCGATTCCAGGAAATAGTCCATCACTTGGGGGAAGTTTTCAGAGCTCAGCTACTCACATCACATCCACATCTAAGAGCGGAGGGCAATGAGTGTGTGTGTGTGTGTTGTGCTCGGCTGTCCCTGCTGTTATACAGTCCAGGTCCGAAGCCAGGAAATGCTGTCACCCGCATTTAAGGCTTGATCTCCCCACGTCAGTGCAACGCAAGTCAATGCAAGCAAGTCCTACGAACAAGCTCACAGGCCAGCCTGAGCCAGATGACCCCTCACTGAGACCCTCTTCCCAGATGAACTCTGGGATGTGTCAAGCTGACAATTAAAACTCACCAGCACGCCTAGAATCTGGTAGTAGTAGCAGTAAGCTCTGTCATGATGTTACAAGATATGTGTTTTCATGGCTGATTGTCTCACTGAGATAAAAGGAAAGTATCTGAGGAGAAATTGGCACCCTACTGGTAGTAAAATAGCCATTTGTGTGTGTGATCATATTCTACTTTTATTATTAACTGTCTATTTAGGTATATGGGTGTCTTGCCGGTATATATGTCTATGGGCCATGTGTGTGTAGAGGCCAGAAAAGGGCTTTGCATCTACTGGGACTGTAGTTATAAACAATTGTGAGCCACCGTGTGGATCCTGGAGATTGAACCCAGGTCCTATGAAAAAGCAGCCAGTGCTCTTAACTACTGAGCCATCTTCTCCTGGCCCAAAAGAGTATGATCAGGACTGAGGCAGGCCATGCATCTTAGCTGTTTCCTGTTGCTGGGATTCAAAATACCCTAAAAACAGAGAATTGTTTGTCTCACAGTTCAAGCCTATGGCTTATCAGGGCAGGGCAGCAGGAGCCTGAGGTAGCCGGTCACATTGTGTCCCAGCCAAGAAGCAGAGAGCTGTAGATTTCCACTCGGCTCACAGCTCCTCTTTATAGTCTGAGAGCCAGCCTAAGGAATGGTCCCACCTTTTGTGGGCAGGTGTTCCTGCCTCAGTTAACCTAACAAAATTAAGCCTGTTAATTAACCCTTGGCATGCCAGATGATAATTTAAGATAGATAATCCCTCATGGGTGTGCCCAGAGGCTTGCCTCTTACATGTCCCATCATATCACATTGTTGTCAAGACACAGCCAAAACAAGTGATTCAATCAAGGGGGAAAAAACTGACCTTGAGGGAACCACTTGCAGTGTGTGAAGCGTCCTAGAAGAAGTTAGCATCCTTTTAGGCTGGTAAATTTCCGGAGATAAAGGGGCAGGAGACATTCCAGCCCCTCCCACCCAGCACCTCCGCAGTAATTCCAGAAGTAATTGGAGGCAGCCAGAGGACTAGCACCCTTGAATCATTAGCTAGTGGAGACACTAGAATAAAGCCACATACTGGGACATCCACGAGCCGGTGCAGATTCACAGAAACCAGCAACTTCTAGCACCATCAGCGCTGAGATGGAGGGAACTCAGAGAAGCCAGACACGGTGACAGGGAAGTTCAGGACCTAGAGGGAAAATGAGGGGCCTGCTGTCAGAACATAAGACCGATGGCAACTGCAGGAGCTTTCTGCCAAGGAAAGAACTTGGGGAGAGGAATTTATTTGGATGAAGTACTCTAAAATAAAGCCGTTTTATAAACGAAACACCCCCTGCCCAGGAGTAAAACTCCTTTTGGACTCTGAATTTTTATGCTGCTTTCGTTTGTAAGAAGGTTCCGAAATAACCCCTCCAAAGCTGGTTCAGATCACTCGAGTGAGCAAACAGAAGGAAAAGGGTTAAGATGGCTTCCCTCTATAGTCTTGTTGTAGCCGGAAGACCTCCAAGTTAAAACACCCTCTCTGACTTACATCCTCAGTTTACAGATGGGAGCTGATTTTTAATCCCAATATATCTCTTTAGCTTGGTTTCTGGAGGCAGCAGAGTTGCCTCACAAATCCAGGGGCTCTCCTCCCCCTCCCTGTGAGCAATGCCTTCACAAACCAGCCTTGGGTCTCTGCCTGTTTTCACCAGATTTATCTTTACCTAGCTGACTCTGCCAGACCCTGTGCCTAGCTCTGAATATTTAAGAAGCCAGGTCTGGGCTGACACCACAGAGACCTCATGCTGGTGCTCTGAGGACTGTAGACCCCACCTGACTGCCTAAGGCCCTGGCCCACGGCCTGCTGTTGGGGAGCACAGTTTCCCCAATTGTATGGCAAAGAGTATAGCAAGCCGGCAAACAGCCAGAAAGGATCCCAGGACAGGACTCAGAAGCTCCTTTAGTGTTCGGGGAAAAGTGAGGACAGTTTTCATTGTCCTCCCACACTGCAGAGGGGAAGACAGATGTTACCATCATTAAAAAAAGAAAAAAAATCTGGAAGGATAAGAGATAAGCTTTGAACCGACTGCAAAGTGGGCTTGTGTAGATGAGGATCACAAGATGGGCAGTACAGAATTTGTACCAAAGGCACTAGGTTCCACCCCCAGCACCAACCAAAAGGGAAGATTAGTTTTTAAATGATGGAGTCTGGGATGTTTTAGTCAATAAAGTGCCTTCTTTGTAAACAGGAAACCGGAGTTTGATCCCCAGAACCCACTTTGAAAAGCCAGACGGGATGAGGAAGTGGAGACAGGCAGATCCCTGGAGCTGTCTGGCCAGCCAGCCCAGCCTATTTGAT
Source organism: Pachyuromys duprasi (assembly GCA_028658305.1). Taxonomy (NCBI): domain Eukaryota; kingdom Metazoa; phylum Chordata; class Mammalia; order Rodentia; family Muridae; genus Pachyuromys; species Pachyuromys duprasi. The sequence continues at coordinate 40,041,462 of CM053757.1, forward strand.
ATATTCCAAGACTGATGAGAGACCCTGTCAACAAAAAGATGAACAGTACCAGAAGAACACGAGCCGAGGTTGTCTCTAGCCCCCACATGCTCACAGACACACGCGCGCACGCGCACATGGACGTGCTGATGCCCCGGCCCCTGCAAGGCTGCCTTTGACAGCGAGGTTTGGGGCCTGCGGAGCTAGTTCTGCAGTCAATCAACTCCAGTCACTCTTTTCCTGACAGCCTGTGATTTCAGACTCGCCCAGCTTGGGAGCTGGACAGTTTCCATGCTCCAACCAAATCCTGGGGTAACCGCAGGGGAAGCGTTCTGTGAGGGAAAGACCACACTATTTCAAGTCTGCCTTCTAAACCCAGTCAATACTTTCAATATAAACGTGTTCGCTTCCCTTAAGGCTGGCCTCCTGAAGACAGTCACCACCCACCATGCTCACAGGCACTTGAATGTGACGAGCCGCAGGGCTCCCTCATTTCCAGCCCGGTTTGCTCTTCCCATCACTGACTCAGATGTTCCCGTCTCTGTGGCATATCACTCTCCTCTGGTGAATGATCTCACTCAGTCCTCTCAGCCATCTTGTGAGGAATAAATAGGCACCGTTCACAATTTTAAATAAGAGAGACAAGGAGGTAGGGGGCTTGCCCTGAGTCACACAGCCACTCCCAAGCACTGAGGAGCACAGGCCTGGTAAATAATGGGTTAAGCGTGTGGTTGCTTAAGGAGGGCCTGGGCTTCTGGCTCTGGCCCCCTCTCTTTTTTTCTCTCTCTCTCTTTGTTTTAATTTTTATTCTTTTTTTTCTGTTGGTTATGATACTCTCTTTTTTTTACACTTTTTTAATTTATTTTTTTTTATAAATTACAGTTTATTCACTTTGTATCCCAGCTGTAGATCACTCCCTCATCCCCTCCCAATTCCATCCTCCCTCCATCATCCCCTCCGGTGCCCCTCCCCAAATCCACTCAGAAAGGATGAACATCCGAACATTGAACATCAGAAGAGGGAGAAAACAGGGAACAGGACAGCAGTCTACCACAGAGGGCCTCTGAAAGACTCTAACCAGGAGGGTATCAAAGCAGATGCTGAGACTCATAGCCAAGCTTTGGGCAGAGTACAAGGAACCTTATGAAAGAAGGGGGAGATAGAAAGACCTAGAGGGGACAGGAGCTCCACAAGAAGGACAACAGACCAAAAAAAATCTGGGTACAGGGGTCATTTCTGAGACTGATACTCTAACCAACGACCATGCATGGAGATAACCTAGAACCCCTGCACAGATGTAGCTCAGTCTCCAGGTGGGTTCCCTAGTAAGGGGAACAGGGACTGTCTCTGACATGAACTCGGTGGCTGGTTTTTTGATCACCTCCCTCTGAGGGGAGGGCAGCCTTACCAGGACACAGAGGAAGACAATGCAGCCAGTCCTGATGAGACTTGATAGACTAGGGTCAGATGGAAGGGGAGGAGGTCCCCTCTTTCTTGCCCACAGCACCTATGCAGAGAGCAATCTCTCTAAAGCCAAGCTTAGTTATCTGGAGCCCCTCCTTTCCTTGAGCTTCTTTGTGAGGTTGAGGCAGACACCCAGTTTGGCTCTCTGGGAGTAAGACAAGTCTTCATAGCGTCACACTGGTGCCTTGTTTAGCAGGCCCACCCAAGCCAAAGCCCTTACCTAGGTTGCATCTCAATTCATCTCAACACTTACCATCCTAGCCTGGACTAGGAGGTTATGTGTGACCCTAAACATTCTAGTAAAGATGCAAATGATTCATTCAGTGAGAAAGGTAAGCCTAGAGATCCTGGTTTTCTCAGCCTGTATGGGTCATTCACTGGCACTATGTCATACCCAACCACCTCATTCCTTCTTTCCTCCTTCTTCGTGCACTTAGCTTCTCCAGTTCCCTTCAAAACCAGCTTCTTCCACATGAATAAGACGTGACCACGGCTGGGGAGATGACTTGGTAGGTAAATTGCTTGACATGCAAACATGGGGACCTGAATTCAACCATGTCCAAAGCCAGGTACAGTGGCACATACTTGTATAAGCCCAGCCCTGGGTAGGCATAACAGAAGGATCACTGGACCAACCAACTGAGCTAGCATTGCCTAATTATCAAGCCACCTGCTCCTACCTGGTCTCAGTGAGAAAACCTAAAGTGGACTAGGGCTGGAGAGAGGCAGAGGTAAGCAGAAGTTACTGCTCTTGGACAGAACCTACGTTTGGTTCCCAGCACCACATCAGGTGGCTCACATCTGCCTGTAACTTGAGTCCCCTGGGATCCAATGCCCTCTGGCCTTCACCAGCATCTGAGTACACATGGTGAGTAGAACTTACGTGGGCTCACATGCTTATGCATAAACAAAAATGAATAAGCACCTCCTTAAAACCAAACATCCAAAGAAATGACAGCTACAGCCCCTGAGAGGGATCTCTGGCTTCCACCTATGAATGTGCATCTTCTCATGCATACACTTGCACATTCACACACGCACCCATACTCTCTCTCCCTCTCTCTGCATAGATGAGCTAGCCCTCCACCCAGCTGCCCATGGTGACCACATGTTTCCTTATGAATACCTCTGCCAGCAGATCCTGGAGACCGCTTTGCACCAGGCTAGGGTTTGTGGCAGATGGCAGATGAGATCCTTGAGGTTCCTGGTGCTATGTGCGCTTCTTATCTTCTGCATCCAACTCACCCCTTTGGGCTCAGCAGTGAGTGCTTCCCTCATAGCCTTGCTGTGACCTCACACAGTGTAGGTGAGATTGTGGGGTTCCATCCTGAGGTCTTTGTTATAAGCATTGGTGGCAACCAGGAGGCACATGGCTCTATCTGAGATCTGGAGCAGACACTCCCAAGACCTCCTGAGGGAAAGGCAGGGCCACCATCTTGTACCAAGCAGAAGAATTTTAGACATGGAGATGCAACACTGGGAAAAACAAGTCAGGCAGCCGTCCACTTCCCCATGTGGAGAAGTGGACTCATCTTAGTCTATTTTCTCTTACTGTATAACAGATCATGGGTAGATTATAAACAGAAGAAGTTTATTTGGTCTTGTGTGTGGAGGCTGGAGAACACAGTCCCTGTGTTCCTTTCTGATTACAAGAAGGCAAGAAAGAGCTGAAGATATGACGAAATGCAATGATCAAGAACTCACACAATCACAAATGTCATAGCCGATCTTCACTGCCGCCTTGACTGGATTTAGAATTATGGAAACACACCTCTGTGCTTCCTGCCTGTAAAGATGTTTCCAGAAAGGTCTAGCTAAGGAGAAAACACCTACCCTGAATATGGGTGACCCCGTCTCAACGAAAGTGAGCTGAGCACCAGCATTTATCACTCTTTACTTCCTGAGTGTGGATGCCACGTGACCAGCTGCCTCACACTCCTGCCACCATGTTGGACTGTGCACCCTTAAACTGTGAGCCAAAGTAACCCTTTCTTTCCATGAGCTGCTTTTGTCAGATATTTTGCAACAGCAGTAACAGTTGGTGCCCTAGACACCTCTAAAAGGCCCTGTCTCTTCAGCTCTGTCACAATCATAACGCATGCCAACATGAGTCTTAAAGGCAACATTCTGCTGTAGCTTTTCCATGTATCACCCTGGACACCATCTCTGAGATGGGTACACTCACAGGTTTACTGAGGACCAAGGAGCCAGAGCTTGGAAGCAAATAACCTGCCTGGGTTCTTGAGTGTCCTGGGCTATGAGAAAGCTATACTCAAAACTACGGGTGACTCAGACTCCCTTTTCTGCATCCAGAAGCAATCCTGGAACTCACCCGCCTTGAACAGCCTCTTTTGAAGCTCAGGCTGGTGCTGAGTCACACTTCATACACCCAAGCTCAGAGCTCCTGGCTGCCGGGTCTGTGACACCCTGATCCAGCATTGTCTTTGAATGGCAGTGGGGGGGGGGGCGGGGGGGGGCTTCAGCACCAGCCAGCACAGTAGATTTGTGGCTCCTCCAGCACCCCTTCAATGTCTCAATTCCCACGTCTACCCGTGTTCTGTAAATTTAATTAGTGTTGAAAAGCAGCTTATTTGGCGAGATGATCAGTTTTTAACCTGGGTAAACGACTTCCTTTATGACCATAAATTAGGCACGTGCTATCTTTTTCACGCATCACGGCTGTCCCCATAAACACTGGAGGCAGTTGCCGGGAGTCTCACTCCACTACCTTTCCCATTACTGTTTTATCATCATCCCGGTAGGAGTGGGGAATTCATTCTGCTTTAATGACAAAAAGGAAGTGGCGACGAGGGGCCTGCTTAATGAGGAAACCACCTCATGGTCAGCGTCTCCACCCATGCCTGTCCCTCCCTGCCTAGGCAAGCTCAGCTCCCCCTGGGGCCTGCTGTCCACAGCCGTGGTGAGGGACATCCATGGGCCTTTAAAGAGCTCCCTTTGTCTTAATTGCAAAGGATTAGGAATCAAATATTTGCCAACAGCTGATTTCCACAGCAGAGAGAGGTGGTGAGTGGTCTCGTTGTCTTCCATGGCCACAGACTGGCACCGGTGTTTTCTTAACTATGACCTCCTCAGAGTTCAGTTTATGGAAAGCCACCTGCAAGCTAATCAGGGTAACCATTTTCCACAGAGCAATGGACAGCGGTGTTTAATAAAATTCAGCCTTTTAAAGAAGACTGCTAAATGTTGGAGTTCCCTTTGAGGCATGACTTGTTTCACTGATAAGTGAGAACTCCCTTTCCTGAAATTCCCTTTCCTCTACCTCTCCAAATCTCTGGTTCCCCTGACTGAAGAAGGACCCTCCAGGGATATGTTTAAATGTTCCACCTGAATCCAGGCAAAGAGGGACCCCCCCCTCCAAACAATCACTGTCACCCTCCCCATGCCATCCTCTGACCTGGCACTGTGATGTTAGCACTAGATTGCCCTTAAAATTGTTCTTTCTTAAAACCTGGGTGTTCTGTGGCCACAGAAGGACAATGGTCCCATACCTGTGGAGCCTCCTGAAGCTAGAGGCAGGGCACATGCTCCAGGGAAGGGCCTATTGAGAGGGAGGACCATGGGCTGGCTATAAGAATAACCCCAAGGGTAAATCAGAGCTAAGAGCAAAGGGGTCACAGCTGGAGAAGAAGCCCCACAGCTGGATCTGAGAAGCCAGAGACTTGAGCTATTTCTTTCCAAAGTGGGCCATCAGTCAGTTCTGTTTTGCTTGCACAGGGAAGTTTATTGAAACAGCATCTCGTGGTAAGGCTTTGCTTCATTCCCTGTCTTGGGAAAGAAACAAAAGCTGATCATTTCAGCACGGTGTTAGTTTTCTTCTAGCAGCCGCCAGCGCTTTCCAGAGTGGCCCATTTCCCAGCAACCCAGGAGAATCCTGCTAATCAAACACACTTGGTAGCAAAGCAACCAGAAGCTCTGTGCTCGGAGGCTTCCAGCCCAGAGTTCCTCTGCCACAAGCCTGCTCTCTCTGCCCCCCTCCCCCGCTACTCCTCAACCTCCACAGAAAAGCTGCGGGGTAGGTGGTTCCCCAGTGCCAAGGAGCCTTTGCAGGGATGTGGGGACAGTCAGCCAAGCGAATAAAAGAGATTTCCACACCCCGCTCTGGCTCTGCACTTTCACGCCGCAGAGATACGTTGACCTTCGAGTTTATTATGATGCAAGAAAAAAAAAATCGATATTTCTTAACTCGCCAAGGTTAGGGGAATTTAAATGAGTTATTGAATCAAGTAGTTAATCTTCCCATAACTGATTTTTTTCCCCTTTCAAATCTATGATGATGAAATGCAAGCAACTTAACCCAAAATAGGAAAAGAAGAATTCTTGATTTTCCCCTTATACATGTTTGCTTGGGGAGTAGAAGCTGGGCCCAAAGGCTCAGTGCTAACAGCCAGAGCCATTTTGTCTTATAAAGTATATGGTAGATGAGCTTAGTTGCTTATGTGGTGTTTTGGTTTTGGATTTTGGTACACGATCTTACGTAGTCCAGGCTAGTCTCAAACTCAGTATGTAACCAAAGCTAGCCTTGAATTTCTCACCCTCCCGCTTCTGCCTCCTGGAACATTGAGATTACAGGTCTGTGCTGCCATAACAAGCACGGAAGACCATTGCATCCGAGCATAAAGCAAAGATTCCTGTAAACGCTGTATCGACGCTGTAGTTCTTTGAACTTTTGGTTCTTTTTAAATCCCCAGCATGCCACATGTCATCACTAATTCCCTGAATGACTCTCATAGAGTGGAGTATTAGTTCTCTACTCTGGGTGGAGTTCTCATTTTTCAGTGAAACGAGTCATGCCTCAGCCACCTGCCTCTAGGTGTAAGCTCTGGACACTACTGTCCCAAGATCCTGGGGTGTGTGTGTGTGTGTGTGTGTGTGTGTGTGTGTGTGTACACATGTGTATGCCTGTGTGCATGCGTGCCTGCACGCATGTGTGTATTGAATACACAAGCAGTGTGGCGACTGCCAGTTCCAGTGTCTCGGGCTTCAGTTCCAAAGATGCAGATTATGCTGTAGAAGACTGGTCGGGGCTGGGAGGATAATGCTGGTGATACGGTTGCCCGGCCGCCCTCCTCCTTACCACACTTCCTCTCTAGACTCGGCAGTGACTTCCCAGAGTCGACAGAGCGCTCCTCAATTCCTCTGCTCAGCTCTCTTTCCTACAACTATAGCTTTGCCTCGGACGTTGTATGGGAAAGTGGCCCCTAGACTCCCATAGCTCCTGGCCTGGCTGTCTTACTTTTAAACAGCCGTGACATAAGACAGCATGGTCAAAGCCACTCACAGAAGAGTTTGTAGGGGGCTTACAACTCAGAGGGTGAGTCCATGACCATCATGGCAGAAAGCACGGCAACAGGCAGGCAGGCACTAGAACGGTAGCTGAGAGCTCACGTTTGATCCACAGGCTCAAGGCAGAGAGAGAGAGAAAGAGAGACAGACAGACAGAGTTAATTTGGAATGGCATGAGCCCACCCTCAGCAACACATCTCCTCCAACAAAGCCACACCTCCTAATCCTTCCCAAACAGTTCTACCAACTGGGGACCGAGCATTCAAATACAGGAGCTTCTGGGGGCCATTCCCATTGAAGCCACCACACTGGTCTTATCTATGTCATGGCTTTGTCACACTCCATCTTCAACCAGAATGCCCAGGTCAGAGAGAAGTAGAGTTACAACTTACTCATCTTCGAGACCTCTCAGAGACCTGGTACACAGACTAGCTGCAATCCATCACTTAAGCAAGAAAAGATGGGTGTGACGGTCCATGCGTGTAATACCAGCCACTTGGGAGGTGGAGGCAGAGGATCAGGAATTTGCAGCCTGTCTGGGTTATATGAGACACTGTCTCAAAAGAAAGAAAAGAGTAAGGGGAGGGGAAAAAAATGAAAGGCAGAGGAAGGAGTGTCTTTTTATGCAGTTCTAGTCTGTGGTCTCAGGGTACAGAGCAGTGCTTGTTAGCTCTGTCCTCTGGTCTCGGGCACCTCTTGGTGAGTACAGGACTGGGTGTTTTCATTGATCCCACTGACAGCAAGAAAAAGCAAGCCCACGAAAGCACAAGCATTTCCCAAGGGCCTTCCCATGGGCTCAGGAATGAGCAGGTGCCGTGTCGGAGATGTTCAGTGAATCTCGTAACAACACAAGCGCCGTACAGCAAGAGACCTCCTTTCATTCTTATAGCTGCTACTTGCAGCAACAGGGACTCCGTGTACCCAGAGGCCCCCTCACCCTGCCGTGGCTCCCCTCAGCCTCACAGGAAGTTGAGGCCTCGATGCTCCTACTGTTTGTGACCTGAAAGAGCAACATAGTCTGTTTACAATTCTGTTCTTGAGTCCTGAGCTAACCTTACTCTGTGTGTGTGTGTGTCTGCAGGTCTTTCCAGCCCTGGACTGTCACCCTCCTGTGGAAAGAAACTCTGCAGCCGCCGGAGCAGGTGCTCGCTCAATGGGGCGACAGGGCAGCCCTTGTGCCGCTGTCAGGAGGTGTGCAGGCCTCGCTACGCGCCTGTGTGCGGCTCCGATGGCAGGCTCTATGGAAATCACTGTGAGCTTCGCCGCACAGCCTGCCTGCTGGGCAAGAGGATTGTCAGTGTACACAGCAAGGACTGCTTCCTCAAAGGTAGGAAGAGGGCCCCTGGCCCTGCGCTTTAGAGTTCAGGGAGGGGAGGGGCCTTGTGACACTCTATTGGCCTCTGACTGAAGTGCTGGGTGCACAGGTCATAGGTATAGAGGAAGTAAAGAGAAGGATTGGTACATTAACCCAACAGCAGCAGGGACCCTTCTGGTGATGCCTCTTCAGTCTGAGTTCCAGAGATCTCCACCCTTGGAGAACAGGATCTAGGGAGACCAAACCAAACTCCCAACAGGTGCAGTGTCTAGCAAACACAGAGTATCCACTGGGCACCAGGGAACAGGGTAGGACCCAAGTCCCCACAGGGTGCATGTCCTTGCAAAGTAGCAACAGAGACCACACGTGCCCCTCTGAACACAGTTCTGTGAGTCAGGAAGCTGTAGTGTACATACAAAGTGACCAGCTGATACCAGCAGATCGGTCCCCAGCCAGGGGGAAAACATCCCATGCCTTGCCTGTTCAGAGATGCAAACAAAGAAGGCAGAACACCCCTATGGAGGCAGAGACCGAAGGACTCGCTCTGCGCTGGGGTTAGGTGTGAAGAAAAGGACTGGACAGGAAGAGCCACAGGGAGAGATTCTGTTTGATGTATCAGTGTTTCCTCAGCACCCAGCACGGTACACCACAAAGATGCTCAGAGACTCCCAGGTGCGTGCAGATGCAAAGGCTAGAGGCTAGAATAATGTTTCAGTGCTGACACAGCCTCAGCAAGTAGTGCGTGCCGTGGCCTGCAAAAAAACCAAAACAAAAAACCAGAATGCTTGTAAGCCTGAAGTAAAACGCCCACGTGTGCATTAAGTTTGCTATGCTATAAAAGCAGAGCATGGCAGGTGTACAAACCTACACTGACTGAGTGAGGGGGAACTAGAGCTGCTCTTGGATCCGGCAATGTCAGGGATCTGCTTTGGATACAGCAAGGACAGGAGGAGAGGGGTGTGTGTGTGTGTGTGTGTGTGTGTGTGTGTGTGTGTTTGCACTACTTTGCAGTGTTGAACTGGGCCAAACAGCCTCCCCCGTGACATGCGCACGCGCCGTAGAACACAAGCCTGGGTTGGGCCGTCACGGTCTAAGGGAGGGACACAGGTATGTGAGCCTGTACCCCCTCTGCCCCCGAGCCACCAACACCCATGTGGCAGAGGCTGTTCTGGGTGGGCTGTGGCGGCACGGGCTCTGGAAGGTGCAGCTAAGCCCGTGACGGGAATACTCTCAGACACTTTCATGGCCGTGCTCATGGCGCTAATGCTAAGGTGCTTCAAAATCATGAGGTGCATTATGCAAATGGATCCACAATGAGCTGAGGACAAATGCTTAGATGCGCTGCCCAGCCCGGGCCTGCCGCCTCCCCGGCAACCGAGCGCACTAAAACACTTGACCAGTTGCTCCAGCTTTATTGGCCGTGTTGAATTTTATAGACTGATGTTCCATTCTCTGGTTTCCAATATCCCCCAAATTGCATCTTTCTGAGGGTTTTTTATTTCCTCATTGGAGTGTGCACAGCCTCCCTTGCCATCGGTTATTCAAACAGCATTTCTCATCGCACACGAGGGAAAGAACAATGACCACAAAACCTGCCGCAGTGAGCGATGACAAGGGCAGTCTCCAGCGGGGCTTCTGTGCTGATTGAATTTATGCACCGAATCTTCCTCGTGCGGTGTATCACCAGTTCTGTGAACCCCACCTGCACAGAGCTGGTCTCCTCCAGACCCCCTCTTCAAGTGAGCAATGTCTCCACGCATCCCAAAACACGGGTCACACCCAGGCTCTGGTTTGTCCCAGCTGTGCTGGCCTGGGTGCCTCTCTGTGCTTCTCTAGCCCCCTCCTTTAGCTCTAACATGGGCCTGGTGACTGCCACTCTCTGCTCTGGCTATGCAAAGGGAGGGAAATATGCAAATGTCATAGGGCATGACACCTGTCCCCCATCTCATTGCCTTTCCTCAGCGAATATGGCCACAGACCCAGAACACAGAGATGCCCACCTGAAGGGAGCACAGAGGCATGAGTAGAGGCTCTGCCTGGGAGGCTCTTGGGGACCTTTCTGAGCCCAGATAACTTAGTGGTGGACAGAGACTAAGTATCGGAGGTTCTGAGTACCTAGCCCTAATGCTGTCACGGGGTGCCCACCTAGAACCAGGGCTTCTTTACCCATGATCCTTGGCTCTGGACTTCTTAACACCTTATATAAGGGGTAATCCAACTATGGCAGGCAGGAGGACCAGCCTCATCTTCTAGCATGTCTCTAGGGCAGTGGTTCTCAACCTTAGATATCAAATGACTCTTGCACAGGGGTCACCCAAGACTATCAGAGAACACACACACAGTTATATTATGGTTCACAACAGGAGCAAAATTAGAGTTATGGAATAGTAACAAAAATAATTTTATGGTTGGGGGGTCACCACATCATGAGGAACTGTATTAAAGGGTTGCCGCATTGGGAAGGCTGAGAACCACTGGCCCAGGATGTGTCCTGATTAACAGGGACTCATGGGAGTGGAAGACACATCAGCCCTAAGCAAGGAACTTCTGCACAACCATAGCTCCAATAGAAAGCTCATGGCAGAAGCTGGAAGGACTGAGGAGCGGGGGCTAAGAGACAGGGCTGTGTGAAGGGCCACACTGACTGCTGTCCCTACCTCACGATGGCAGCAGTGTTTGATACCAGCTTGAGCTCCAAGGATGACAATTTGCCTTTCACCCCAAATTTCCAAGAAGTTATTAGCATAGGAAACTTTAAAATGCTTTTTTCCCACGAAAATACAATTTCTAAAAGCAACTATCTCCTGTTCACTGAGAGAACACAAGACTCCACTCTCTAGGAGTTTATCTACCCCCAGAAGCCAATATGTGGACTCTCCTATGGGGCCAGAGTGAGTAGATCAAGGGGAATAGCTGTGGCAAATTACACTGGACCAAGGCACTGTGTCTAGAGCCCCCATAGGGAAGGCTTCCGCCTAGGGCTGGGGGGACACAGCTCTTACCACACAGTACGAGGGAAGAGTCAGAATTCTGAGCCCCCTGCTTATAAGAAAACTTCTGATATCAGTCAGTCCCAATTTCCATGGTGACAGAGTTCTCTGCGACTACTAAATAAAATTTAGGGATCATTGGCCTGTGTGAAAAATCAGACTAAATCCAAACTCTGGGTGGTTTCTACCCACAGTGGTAGCTTTAATCCCAGGCCTCTTGGGGCAGAAGCTGGACATCCTTTGTTCAAAATCAGGAACAAAAAGACGTGCAGGGAGGGGTGTGTGTGTGTGTGTGTGTCTGACTTCATGCAGAATTTGCATTTGAAGGCATCTTGTCACAGTGCATTCCTCCATGCACACTAGTTTTCACTTTAAAAGTTACTTTCCTGACTTGGTTTGGAAGTCACACTCTGTTTCCCATGAACTTGCCTTCTGAGCAATGGCTCCCCGCGCTGTGGCTGTGCTACATGGCTGCTATGATGGCACAGTCGGGCAGGTTTCCAAACAAACCATGAAATTA
>CM053757.1:40053133-40218114 GCA_028658305.1 Pachyuromys duprasi
TGAGTAAACCACACACTCACTAGCCTTTTCTACCCTCCAAATATTTGTTTGGTTTTCAAAATGTGTGCATATGTGTGTATCTGTGTCTGTGGGTGAGAGGCAAGGTGAAGGTTTTGGAGCACTTGTGATCTTCTGGGTGTGGGCACTGAGACCTGAACCCCCATCCTCTGCAAGAAGAGCAAGTGCTCTCAACTTTTGCACCATCTCTCCAGTGTCCTAGCATTTTATTTTTCTGTCTTAAGTGCTGGTGGACAGTCGTGAGAAATCAATTCTTTGTTCACATTCATAAACCTCCTGCCAGAGAACCCTCTCTTCTTTTCCTCTCCCTCTCTTTCCATCCTTCTGTGGTGGTGGTGCTGCTGCTGCTGCTGTTGCTCGCATCTTGGTGCTTCCAGAACTTAACTTTGGCTCCTCACCTTCCCAGGGCCATTTCCGTACAAGTCGCTTCTGTCCTGCCAGGGGGAGTGACTCCACCCCACGGGAGACTTTAGTCATCAGGATGCCTGAGAGCTTTCTGCAGAGATGGTGGCAGGACAGGGCATGGTGTAACTCTGCCAGAGGTTCATCCCCTCTAGCTTGGAAGCCCTCTAGCAAGGAAAGACTGAGGCCGGAAGAAATATGGGGACACCCAGGCTTCTGGGTGTTGCTAGGCCTCCTTGGCCTAGGCCAAGGCTGGCCTCATCTGTAAAGAGGAGATAACAGCAATGCCTCCTTCATGCCCTGTGGTGTTTGAGAATGAAGAGGGCCATGCCTGCTCTGACCAAGCGCTTCTCTCTAAGCGGTATTGAGGGCGTCCGGATAATGATGATGTCATTGCAAACAGTGTGATACGCTCAAGGAGCAGGTGCAGGAGGCTGTGAAATCCCTTCCCTCTTACATGATCACGATGGTTCATCTCTATCGTCAGCGTGGCTGCACTGAGAGATGCCTAGGGGATCAGTGAAGTACTTCACTGAGTGTGTCTGTGAGAACGGTCTACCGATCGTATCAGGAGCCAGACACAGCTGAGCAGGCTCTTCATCCAGTACTGAATGGGCTGAGACAGGAATCTCAAAACTCACATGGAGGGGAGAGAGAGACAGATAGACAGACAGACAGAGACAGAGAGAAAGAGACAAGAGACAGACACTGACTAAACTGGGATTGTGAGGGCTCAGGGGCTCTAACATTAACCTCTTGATAGATGTGTGAAACAGGAACATTTTTTGAGGTGTTACAGAAGTAGAGAAACCAGGTCCCGGGTTGCCCCTTCCTATATTCTCTCTCTCATGAACCTTAAAATCCTTCCACCCCATACTTTCCCACTACCACGCGTGAGGCCAAGTGACCATGGGCTAAACCCTCTGGAGATGTGAGCCAAAATAAACCCTTCTTCCTTTTAAATTGTTCTCTCAAATACTCCTCGCTATAGCTATACAAAAGTGCAGGGTCAAACCTGGATAAGGGCCGCAAGGTGAGGGGTGGTGGGTCTTCCTTTGAGCTAGAGCAGACAAGATGAGTCCTACCTGTTTCTTTGGGAAGTGACCAGAGTTTGGCCTCCCTCAAGTGGTTCCTGCTGTGAAAAGAGAGGGGTCTTCCATGTTCACTAGCTGGTTAGGGAGAAGCAAGAGTACCTGATACCCAGCAAGGAAGCAAGTCCTGGAAGGTACAGAAGTGTTTTGGGAAATGTAAGTAGACTCTGGTAGAGAGAGAGAGTCTCATCTGTTGGAAGATGGGAAGAGGCGAGAAGGCGTTCCTAAGTATTCTTGTTCTTGGCAGAGGAGACCGAGGGGGGTGGCTCTCCAAAGGACAGAGAGGAGATGCCAGGTAGAAACAGTGGGGAAGGGTTTGAGGGGTGCGGAAAAGATCAGATGTCTAAAATTTGGATCTTAGGGAGCAGTGGGGTTTAGGGAAGGGCCAAGCAGAGCAGCGTGAACTCAAGCAAACACTGTACGAAGGAGAGGGAGGTGACAGTTGGGATGACAGCCAGCTTCAGTCCCTAGCACCCATACTTTCTCCTCCTACTGCTTCTGCCACCAGAGACACCACCAAGACCGCAGGGACAGATAGGAGTCTGTGGGCAATCTCTAATTTCAGGGACCCCTCCCCCCTCCAAGGATTTGGCCAGCATCCATGCACACAACTAGAGATCAGCTAAACTGAAATTTTACCCATCCACCCCCATTTCAGCCTCCTTGGAGTGCATTTATCCCACTTGTAGAAGATGCTTCCAGAGTTGAAAAAAAAAAAAAAAGACTTCAAACAAATGTGCTTGTTCTTTGAATATTTCCCCTTGGGTTTCAGCAAGAAATGTGTTGGTATGAGTCCCCTGCAAATGTGCAAGTACCCTATCAGTTCAGCACGTGTGGTGTGCTCCACAGAACAGCTACATTCTGAATGAATTAATTACAACCCAGTAATTAAAAATTGCTAATAAGTTATTGAGCTGAGAAAGTCTCGCACTGCATTGATTTCATGCACAGAAACAAGCTACGGTCTCTGGGCCTCCCCACCCCTCCACCTCTGGTGCCTGCTGTCTTCAGGCACCCCTTCTGCTTCTCTCTAAAACCCTGCCCTGACTTCTCTCTGATTCCCTCGGTGTGTTGGCCACTGGCAGGCTCACTCTCCAAGCCTGAAGCCAAAAGAAAAGGTTTTGCCTCGAATCCCTTCAGAACCATGTAAGCCTTCTCCATCTCTTTCCACCGTAGCCATTGCATTACTTAAGACCACCACTGAGGGCCAGAGAGATGGCTCCGTGCTTAAGAGCTCCTGTTCCACAACCCTGCGGAACTTAGTTCCGATTCCAGGACCAACACAACAAGCCGGGTGTGGTACTGAGTTCCCCTCCAATCGCAGACTGTAGAAGCCTGAAGATCACTGGATCTTACTGACAACCAGCCTAGTCAATAGAAACCTCGACCTAAACAAATAGGGTAGATGGAGGGGGTACCCAACTCCATTCAGTGGCCTCTGTGCTTGTGTTCACACGCATACATATAACATATACACATACATGCACAAAGATCATCCACACAGGCCAATAGATGGTACATAAATAGATGATAGATTGATACAACATATATGATATGATATGATATGATATGATATGATATGATATGATATGATATGATATGATATGATATGACATGACATGACACCTGCAGGACCAGGGCATTGCTGTGTGAACTCCAAGCTAGCTAGCATGCTGGGAGAAGTCCTATGAAGTGTGGGGTCCCCTCCATGATAAGCTCTTGCTAGCACCTAGCTCCCTTCCATACTGAATGTCCTTACAAATGCAGGCACCTGCTTTATTCTTCTCTGCCTAGCTCACTGGAGGAGATGTTCCACTAATTTTTCTTTGGCTGAGTCCACACACTAGTGACTATGCAACATATAGTCCCTTTGAGGGCCCCAAGTGACAGAGCAGGAACCCCTTAGAAGACCTCAGCAAAGAGTAGATGGGTCCATGAGGAGGACCCTGCTCGAAGGCTTTGTTCTCTGAGTCTCCCCGCCTCCACCTCTGGTGCCTGCTGCCTTCAGGCACCCCTTCTGCTTGTCTCTAAAACCCCGCTCTGACTTCTCTCTACTTTCCTCCGTGTGTTGGCTACTGGCAGGCTCACTCTCCAAGCCTGAAGTCAAAAGGAAAGGTTTCTTTTGGGTTCTCTGGGACAGGAGGGTCTGAAAAGTTTACACCTCTGACCCCCAGCTCCTGGCACTATTCGAGGGCTAAGGCTTAAGGGAGAACTGTTAAGAGATGGGACCCAGCTAGATGTGGGTCACTAGAGGCAGAGCTTGAAGATTATACCCAGGCCCCAAATCCTGCCTTGCTCTCAATTCCTAGTCTACCATGATGTGAACAAACCATCATGCCTTTGCCATTGCCGTGAACTCCATCATGCCTTCCCCTGTCATGATGGACTGGACACACACAAAGTCCTAAGCCAGGACAAATTTTTCCTTCCATATGTTCTTCTTATGAAATATTCTGTCACATCAAATGTAACTTCTAGAGGGCCATCAAGACGTTGAGGAGAGAGGAGGAAGGAGAGGAGCCGTGAAGGGACAGAGAGACATGGGGCTCCCCACTTACAACTGCCCCTCCAAGAGGCTGCCTGCGGGAAGGCCCTGCGTGGAGAGAGGCGTGACCATGGCTCTGGCAGCTTGGGCCTTTCAGAGCCAGAGCTGGTGCCCAGCACCTGTGAGGTTTCAGATGATCACTCCAAGTCAAATGTTAAATTACTAGAGCGAGAAGTTGATTCGGGACTTCCTTAAGGCTCCCCCCTACTGTGCCTTCAATTAAGATGGAGGCCCCGTGTAGCAGCCTCTAAATGGCACTGCACATCTAATCTCTGCTCGAGCGGTTTATCTAATTATGCGTGTGACAAACTCGGCAGCTGTCAGACCGGCCACAACTCACACATTGGACCCCGTGCACCCTCTGCGGAGTGTGTCTGCTAGCTCAGGGCAGGACCTCCTCACTCTCCTAGGTGCGTATCGCTTTAGGTCTTCTGCTGCATGGTGACTTGAGGAGACAGCAGTTGGGCAAGAAAAGCCTGGTAGCCATTTGCCCTTTGCCCTCTCCGGACTCTGGGGGTGAGATAAGTGTCCGTCCGACCCTTCCGCCCACTCTTCAGCTCAGGAAAGCAATGTTGAGGCCATGTGTCCTTCTCCAAAGAGAAAAGGCACACAGAACCATGCCCAATAACAGAAATAAATAAGCACCCAAGGAAGCCAATCAGCAGAATCCCTGATGAGTCAAGCTCTTCAATGATAATCACACAACCGTGGAAGACCAAATATGGGGCCTGAGCTGCTGCTCCCTACTTCCCCAGAGCTGAGGAGACTCCACACCCTGAGCCTCCTGGGTCGCTGGATCTACTGTGGTTCGTTGTCAGGCGAAAAAAAAAAAAATGCTCAAACCTCTTCCAGATTCCAGGCTCCATGGGAGAGCCAGGTCCAGCACAGAGAGTGTTCTGGGGTGTAAAGGGAAGGGGCACACCCTGGCATCTGCTGGTCTTAGGCATCACCTCTCCTCAGGAGTCCTGCCCTCTGCTTTTCTTCGCCTGCTCCATTCTGCTCTGATGCATCCCTTCCACTCCCTAATGGAGGCAATCAGAGTGGAAACGGCTTTCAAAAACCTCCTGCTAAATGAAGGAAGCAAAATCACTTTATCTGCAGGTAATTAAAACAGCCAGATGCGATGAACTCTGCCCGCTTCCTTTTATAAGCAGGCACATCTGAGAAGTGTGTTTCTCTGTGAAGGTAGGAAGGGACCTTGCCAGTCATCTCCCTTTACTGGCCTTCTAGGGGAAACTTTCCTTTCCTCTTCTACCTCTTGTACTCAGTCCACCCTCACTTTTTTTTTCATTTTTATTTTATATTAATCACAGGTTATGTACTTTGTATCCCAGCCATAGCCCCCTCCTGCATTCCCTCCCTATCTCCCCCCTTCCCTCCCTCATCTCCCCGCACCTTTCCAAGTCCACTGATAGGGGAGGACCTCCTCCCCTTCCATCTGACTCTAGCTTATCAGGTCTCTTCGGGAATGGCTACAATGGTTCTCTTCTGTGGCCTAGCAAGGCTGCTCCTCCCTCGGGGGACAGGGAGGTCGAAGAGCCAGC
The DNA here is from genome assembly GCA_028658305.1 of Pachyuromys duprasi. Classification (NCBI taxonomy): domain Eukaryota; kingdom Metazoa; phylum Chordata; class Mammalia; order Rodentia; family Muridae; genus Pachyuromys; species Pachyuromys duprasi. The sequence goes on from CM053757.1 coordinate 40,058,734, forward strand.
CATTGAGTTCATGTCCAAAACAGTTTCTGTTCCCCTTACTAGTAACCCACTTGGGAATTGAGCTACCATTTGCTACATACAAGCAGGGGTTCTAGGTTATAACCATACATGGTCCTTGGTTGGAGAGACAGTCTCATAAAAGACCCCTGTGCCCTGATATATTTGGTCCTTGCAGAGCTCCTGACCTCTCCAGGTCATACTAACTCCCATTCTTTCATATGATTCCCTGCTCTCTGCCAAAGGATTGGTTATGTTTCTTAATATATGCTTTGATACCCTGCTAGAAAACACTCTTTCTCATTTTTTAACCACCCTCACTTTCTAAGATGGCTAAGATGAGGCCCCAACCTCTGGTTCGGAGTGGTCCAGCAGACTCTCCTGGGACATGGGTCAGTGCCTCCTTCACCCACCCTGCCTTACTGAGCTACCACTCACAAGCTCACATTATTTTCTCTTCCCTCCCTACTTTGCTCTTTCCTCTTATCCCCATGTTTCCATCTCTGTCTCTCAGGCGTTGTATAGTTCACTCCAATACAATGACAAGGTCCAAATTTCCTTTTACACATAACAAGCCCAAGGTCTTTGTTGAGGGCATTGGCAGAGATCTTTAAGTCTATATAGACTTTCTAACTCCACACGGTAACAAGGTGAAGCCCACACAGTCCCAGATTTCTTTGGCTCCCCATAGCTTGCCTACAGCCATAAGAAACCCTAGAATCTAAGCTGTGGTGTCCTGATGGCAGAGACTTTCCTGATAGGTAGATGTGGGTCAAGAGTGAGGGGTCAAGGAAGAGGTATCCTACAAGGTCACAAAAGGAGAAACACTTCTAGCAGAGATATCTCAAAGGGGTAGCACAGGGTAGGGATAGAGACGGTCAGGAAGGGTCAAGGACCCATCATCCTTTTCACCTGGATAGTTACCTTGTTGGTTTTCCTTTCTGCCCAGAGAAAGCCTCAACTTTCTGCCTTGGTACCAATAATTAATAATAATTTTTTTAAATACCCTACAGATGTACCTGCAGGCTAATAGATCAGAAGCGGTTCCTCAGTTGAGGGTCTTTCTTCCTTGACTGTAGCTTATGTCAAGTTGACAAGAGCCTAAGCCACGAAAGAGTAAAAGGAGTTTGTGCTTTGGTAGCACATCACAGCCCCTCACTGAAGCCAGTGGAAGGAATAGCATGTTTGCAGGGAATTACCCCAAGAAACAGAAGCACATTTTGGGCAACAGCTAGTTCTACCCTCAGTTCAAGCGAACATGAACTCTGGGAAATGAGAAACGGGATTACCAATTGGTCTAGCCATTGTCAAAATAAATGGAAGCTGGAGAAGGGAAGTATCTAAAGAATTAGAACTACAGTAGGAGAAGTTCCTTATACATTTAACCTGAAAGAAGCCAGGTTAATAACACAGAGGAGAGAGGTATGTTTATTCTCCATATTTGGAGAATATGGAGAAATATTCTTCCCAAAAAGAATAAGGAAAACCTCTCCCTAAATATAATACATTGGGAATGAGAGAGGGTCAAGCCGAGAAACAGTGTAAGAGAGAATAACAGAGGTGGAGAACAGAGATGGAAGGTTTAACACATTGGTAACTAGCTGTCTTAAAGAGCCCAGAGCAAACCAGATGGACACACTCAGAGAGAGTGGAGAAGAAACCCAGTGCCGTGTTCCAGGCTCTCAGTGGCCCTAGTGGACCTTCCTGCCAAGGGGCAATATTAGAAACAGTACATCCATAGTGTCTGTGGAGTTTTGAGTGATAAGATTCTAGTATAAGAGTTTTGCACTCAGCAAATGGTGATCGTGTGTGGAAGTCACAGAGTGGATGTTCAGATGGACAGAGTTTCTAAGAATGCCTCATCTGTGTGATCCTGCCTGGGTAGGGAACAGAAGCAGGGACCCCACAACAAATGAGTGTGTGTTTGAATGCTTGTCTGTATATGCGCCATGTTGATGTAGTACCTGTGGGGGCCAGAAGAGGGCGTCAGATCCACTGGAGTTGTATGTGTATGATATGGATGCTAAGAACCAAACCTGGGTCATCTGCAAGAGCAGCAAGTGCTCTCAACTGCTGAGTTATTTTTCTACTCACCCCTCTATCCCCCTCAGAGAATCTGACTTAAGGGACAGGGGGATCACATAGCTGCCAAAAATGAGAAGCTGTCTAAATAGTTGTTCCAAATATAATTAACAAAAATTTCAAAAAGGAAAATTATGAAGCTAAGTACACTTCATTCCCCTTACTTGCTGCGCCACTTAGTGTTTGTCAACCGAAACAAGCTAGGGTCATCGAATCAAAGGACCTTCAAGTGAGAAAATGCCATCCTCAGACTGGCCTGTAGGCAAACTGTGAGGCATTTTCTTTATCGGTGATGGATGTGTGAGGGTTCAACACACTGTGAGCGGTTCCAGGGCAGTAGCCCTGCGTTATATAAGAAAGCTGACTGAGTAAGCCATGGGGAGCAGGCCAGTAAGCAGCACTCCTTCATGGCCTTTGCTTCAGTTCCTGCCTCCAGGTTCCCCCTTGGAGTTCCTGCCCTGACTTCCCTTCATGATGGACCATAAGCTTCAAGATGTATTAAATCCTTTCCTCCCGAGTTGCCTTTGATCACAATGTTTATTATAGCAGTGGAAAACAAACTAAGACTCTTGCTTATGGAAGTTTCAACAGATTATATACAATTATTTTTAGACGAGGTCTTGCTGTGTAACCCAGGCTGGCCTCATATTTACTCCTCCTGCCAAAGCCTCTTAAGTGCTGAGATCACTTGTACGGGCCACCATATCAGATCACACACATCCACATCTACTTCTTGACTAAGAATGCTAGGTGCTGTACATAAGCCCAGGGAGGCAATTTTCCATTTCCTTTGTCCTGACAGCCCAGAATGAACCCAGTCCTGGCTCTAAAGAAACATCCCTGACTACTCCCAGTCGCATCCAGGAAACCCTGCCTCCTTGCTTTTGCTGGTGTGTCCAGGCAACACAGGTGGGCTTGGCCTCTGATTGACGTTTTCGCCACAAATGTTAGGTCTCTCACTATTCACCTTGGAGGGGTCCCCAGGGAGCATGCCGAGGCTGGGAGTCACATAGAAGAAAACCTCATTCTGACACACAACTTTCTCTGTCGATTTGATTAGATGGAGAATCACCTAAAAGACACGCCTCTGGGTGCATCTGCAGGTGTTTCTAGAGATGTTCAAGCAGTATGCACACATAGGGTCATAAACCAAATAAAAGGGGGAGAAAGAGAACACGAGCTGAATGCTAGCATCTCTCTCTCCTCCTCCTCTTCCTCCTTCTCTCTCCCTCCCTCTCTCCTTGATTGCACACTTGCCACCATGCATTCCCCTCCATGACGGAGTGTTTCTCCTCAAACTATGAACCAAAACAAGCCCTTCCTTTCTGACTATATTTTGTCATAGAGAGAAAAGTGACTAACACAGGGTTGTGTGGTGTCCTCCCGAGGCCACAATGTGCAGTAAGCATACAGCACAATGTCCAGGAGGTGGTTGGCCAGTAACAGGTTAGACGGCCAGCACTACTGGCTGTGAAGTTTCATCAGAAAGAGCACGGGTAATCACAGAGAGAGATGTGTGCGAGCCACGCTTTGCTGAGGGGGTAGGGGGACTGCGAAGAATTGCACTGTTCCAAGGTAGAAATGGAAGTTAGGTCCTCAAGACAGTGGAAAGTAACATGGGATTAAAAATCATATGCAGGGGCGAACAGCGGTCAAGGCAGCAAGCGCCGTTATCATGCCCACCATTCGCTGAGTGCCTGGCACGCTCACAGCCACTCTCTAGCAGGTGTTTTCTGGGCACCGTCTCCTGACCCTCTCCCCAGAGTTAGCATTTGACTGAGGAGCTAAGAGAAGTCAGATTGTGACCGGCTCTGTTTCCAAGCTGGCAGATGACCGCAGTGCGGGAATAGCATCTCTACTCTGCATCAGACGGGAAAGAGGACCTGCCCTGCATCTCAGTAGATGCACAAAGTGACGAGGGTGACTGCAGGTGGAAACCTCAGACAGCTCCAGTGAGCAAACCATGTTCCTCCTTCACCAAGCCAACCACTCGGGGCTTGTCCGACATGAACCTAGATACAGTCACCCCTCAAAGGGACAGGAAAGAAGTTTGGGTTTCCACACACATTAGGCATTGCCATATCGAGTCTTCCTAATGAAACTTATCACACTTATTCTCTGGCCCCAAGTGGCCATCTCCATAAGGCTGTGTGATGTGATCGCCACAGTGAGCACATCGCAGAGTAAATGATCTCCACCGATGCCAAGCAAGACAAGGATGGGATGGGCAGGTTTTGTCCCCACAGGAAATATGGTGCCCACCCGTATTTCTCAGTGGCTCCTCTCTGCCTCTTCCTGGTTTCGTCTCTTTCCTTCTCACTAGCCTTCCCACCCCTGGTAGATTTTAATGGCAAGAAGGTCTTGTTTCCATGACCAGGCTTGTCTCCATAAACACCTCCCTGCCGATTGTAAGGACACAAACTTTGCATTTTAAAAAGTTGTGAGGCCCTCTGGGCAAACAACTGTGCTTCTTAAAAAAGCCCTCGGGACAACAGGGATCGATAGAAAAGACAAGTCAAGTCCATCACGGTCCAACATGGATGCCCTGCAGTACCAGCCAAAGCCCAGACCTTAGTGCGTCGTGGGGTCTGTTTGCAGGAAGCAGGGGCACATCAGACCATGCCTGTCTAGAATGCTGGGAAGGATATCTAGAAGAGAAGGTCCATCTGGCTTCTTTTGGGACTTCACTGGCTCTGATTACAATCACCCAAATTTGTAGCAGATTATCATTATTTTTTACACTTGTCCCTTTTATAAAAAAAACTAAAGATTGGATGAGAATAGGGGCCAGGGTTCACCGATAACTTCAGAGGCCCACATTCAATACAGGTCCAGTGCCAGGCAACTTTTCTCCTTCATTTTATTCATCCTTCAGGATGAGGACTTTCGTTATGTCTGCTTGGTAGATGGAGACACCAGAAGGCACCCTGGCCTTCTGGCAGGGGTACTCCCCTGCCTCAGAAGGTCCCTGTCTGAGTGTGATTCCTCACGTCTGTTCATTGCATCCTCCCTGCCCCCACACACACCTTGGAACACCCTGTTCTCCAGGACACTGGCATCCACAGAACAGTGGAGAAGCAGTGTTGGATCCCCGACAGCCCCAGCAAGGCTGACAGGTGCTTTCTGCCCGCTGTAGTTCTTCCAAACAATAACTGTCTGAAATTGCCATTAAACATTCAAACAAGGGGCTGGGGAGATAGCACAGTGCTTAAGAGCACACATTGCTGTCAAAGAGGGCTTGATTCATTCCCAGGACCCACGACAGGCAGCTCACAGCCTCCCTGTAACTCCACCTCCAGGGGTATGTGACAGCTGTGGCCTTCCAGACACCTGCACACACGTGCACATACCCACACACAGATGCGCGCGCGCGCGCGCGCACACACACACACACACACAACTAAGACTTAAATACAAAACTCACACACAAATACACACTGTAAGAGGCAAATCTTTGGGGAGAAAACTCAAGGAGGAAAATAAAAGTGGTAAGAATGAAAAGCAGGCAAAGAGCAAAGAAATGGAGCAGGTACTAACGCCCCAGCCCACCCCAGAGGCTCAGGGCCAGTGCAAGCTGCAAGTTCAAAGACACTGGGATTCCGGTCGTGAATCCCTGGACTGAGAGGCAGGTGTGAGGGAATGGGTAAGGAGCTGCAGTTACTCCTGGAGACCACTGAGGAAGGCTTAACAAGGCAGTGGCCAATTAACAGAGCAATCGTTCGAGGCAGCCTTCCTAGCGACCACATGCAGTGTCTCCTCCCAGGGCTCCCAGGGCCATCGTTCAAACGAGCAGATACATGAATTAAGTTAATTGGAGAAAAACTCCTTCCAGGGAAGTGGCCACTGGGCTGGCCTTTAATGGGACCGAGGTCTTGATCTGACAAGAATCTCGGCCTGACCCAAGAAAGGACACAGCCTTCAGAAAGGCTCTTCTCCCTCCCACCGCTGCCTCAGACACTCTGCTTGGGAGACTCTCAGAGCCAAAGGTCTGGGCACCTGTGCCCCAGAAGGTCAGGATAGGAGAGGGCAGCAAACACCCTCCAGAAGAGGTGCCCCTCCCTTCCAGGTATCCACATGGATCCACCTGTCCTAAGCCCACCAGGTTCTGGTCTCTACCATGACTATGAAGGAGTGTGAGGAGGGGCCAAAGGGGAAGCTGTTTCCCGGAGATGTTTAAAGGACAGGGTTGCGAGAAACCAGCTGGCCTTGGCTGGAGAGGAGCTGGCCATGCCAGTGAAGACACTCCATCCAAATAGGCCAAGAAAGTCACAAGGGAATGGAAGCTTTTCAGACATGAAGGACCTGCCTCAGCCAAAGCAGGAGGCCAGGGTGAGCGAAGCCTATGGACTCTCCATCCTTCAGTCAGGCCACCATCCTTCTCCCTCGTCTCCCCTCCCCTGTCCCATTTTCACTCCCGTTCTTCCTCATGACATGGGGCTGAAACAAGCTGCTGCCAATAACGTGGTTTCAGTTAACCGGAAGTATTTACTGATTGGCCCAAGCTTCTAATTTTACCTCTAATGATTTAACCTGCATCACCAGCAGAAAGTAGACGGTACCTCATTGCCCTGCCCCCCAGCCTTCAGAATCTTCGTGAATGGAGTTGGGGGGCGGGGGGTGGCAGTTCGGAGTGGAGCCAGCCATCCTGACCCTGCCCCCTCAGGTGACTAGAACAGCTCCCACCCAGCAGCAGGGCTAGATGATAAGTGGGTGACAGACAAACAGATGAGTTCCTTCCCAGGGTCCTGCAGTGGGAGGAGGAGATGATTCCAGCAACATACAGCTGTCGCAGGTCACAGGTCGGTGGAAGGTGTGAGCACTGTGAAAGTTGTGTAATAGTGACAAACAGATGCAGGTCCCCGTCATGATATGATTCTTGTATTGATTACTCTTCTCGTTCTTGTAGGAAAAAAAAAACTGACGAAAGCAACTTAAAGGGGCTTAGAGATGGCTCGTAACCTGAACTCATTCTCCAAGACTTACATGATGGAAGGAAAACACATACACTAGCATCCATGTGTATGTATATGGGCTGTGCACACACACACATACACACACACACACAATAAATAAATGTAATGAAATATTTTAAAGCTACGTAAGGAGGTAAGAGTGTACATATTTGGGCTCACTGTTTGAGGGTACGGTCCACCATGGTGAGGAAGGCATGTGGGAGTGTGAGGCAGCCGGTCACATCACACCACAGTCAGGAAGCCCAGAGTGGAGGCCATATCAGTGAGGCCTCTCTGGAAAAGCCTTTGCAGACACCCTTAAAGGTGTGTGTCCCGGGTGATTTGGCATCGCTCAGGTTGAACGCTAAGGTTAGCCACCACGTTCCTATGAGCTCGTTTCAAGGCTTAGGTGCTGTTCAACGGTAGCTGCACTTAGGGAGGACGTGCAAGGACTTGCACCCAGCACCACCAGCAGCAAAATGTTTGTTTTCACTCACTCTGTGCCCAGGGTGGGTCAGCAGGAGCTCAGCTCACTGCCACGGACGCACTTGGACATGGAGGTCTGCAGCCACTGGTGTGCGGGGGTGAGGGTGGGAGGGTGGAATGTAGGAAGTGGATGCATTCACACACGTTCACTTGAGTGTTCACCGGCATTGTGAAGTAAGTCACCCTGCCAGGGCCAACAGCTTCAAGGGCCTGCGCAGCTGTGAGGAGACCCTGAACAAACACGTGGCCTAGGGCACTGACACAGGACAGTAGGGAGCCAGTACCCAGGGCTGTCTAGAACCCCAGGGTTTCCACTTCTAAGCTCCGTGGGTCTGTTACAGAAAGCCTTTTAGCATCAGTTTCTCCATCTGTGAAATGGGTCAGTGGGCGCAGTGATGGTCAGTTTCTACTGTCAACTCAATTGCATTAGGAAACACCTAGGATTAATGAGGCACACCCTTGGGTGCATCTCTGGGAGGCTGTTCCCAGAAAGATTTAACTGGGCTGGAGCCCTAAACCTAACAAAAAAGGGAGGAAGCGTGCTCAGCAGGCTCACCTTGCCTTCCTTACCACAGTGAACCATGTGCCTCCAAACTTAGCCAAAACAAACCCTCTCCTAAGTACCGATTTTCAGGCCATGGACATCAGCTTCTGAGTGTTCCAGAAGGTCCTTCCATGGTGGACAAGGAAATCAAGATTAGGAAAGAAGGGGTGTGGCCTGGCCACACTGAGACACAAACTCTCGAGGAACTGCCAGGATTCCCCAGGAGGCTTGTGTTGGCTCCCGTGTGGACATCAAGGTTTTGCCAAGGAGATGACAAGCAAGGCAGGGCCATGTCATGTGAGCCGCACAGGGCAGTGTTCCTACCACATCGGGCTGCCTGTGAGTGTTCGCTTATGCCTTTCCTAAGGTCTCGTGGGAGAGAGAACGCACGTAGAGATGGAAGCATACATCTCTATCTGACCTTGCTCCCACAGGTGACTACTTTAGCGCAACAGTCCAAGTCTTCCATCCTGCCGAGTTCCCTCTAAGGATTGGGAAATTCTCCAGGGAGGCTGTAAATTCTGAAAGCAGACTCAGAGCTAATGGGTTTGAGGTTAAAACTCATTCTCTCTGTGGCAGCGGAAGAAAGCAATGTCGTTGCACATAGCTTGGGTACCTTGTGGCTATCACTCCCACCTTGACCTTTGTGCCTACCAGGTATCCTGACTATCCAGAGAGGAACAACGAAGCTGCAAAAAACAATGTACTGTTATCCATTTCACATCCAAGCAACCCCGTCAGCCACACAAAGATTCCTGGTGACCAAGTGTGCCCTCTCGGAAGCCCCAGGTGTTCCCGAGCATCTGAAAAATTAATATTGTGTAGACAAGAGCAAAAGGCCATATTGTTTGCCCAAGCTTAGGCACTGGGCCCAGGACTATGAGGGTCGGGACTGGATGTGGAGTGTAAAGAGTTCTGGGGTTTTCAGTGCATCTGGTTGGTCTGGCAGTCACAGAGTCTGATGGTCACAGAGTCGGGGTCACAGCGTTGCCCTGCTGAACCCAAGGAGGGACATGGTCTGTCTCTCAGTCACTGCTGCATTCTAGGCCTGGTCCTTAGTAACCATGCAGTAAGCACTCAGGGGTGGAAGGATGGCAGAGAAGGGACAGGGAATGGACACTGGTCAGTAGACCAGTCAAAGATTGATGGCGGGAGCCATGAGGTGAACTGATGGGTAAAAGTGCTTGGCACCAAGCCTCAGGACCAGAGTTTACATTTATGCTCTGCGATGTGCGTGCACACACCGAAACATACACACATACACACAAATGTTTGAGTTAATGGTTGCAAAGTCAAGGCAGCCTGTGGAACTTGTGTGAATAGAACCTGGCATGTTCACATGCCACTGTCAAGGTCATAAATGCATGAATTGAGTCACCATTGCCTGGGTGTCCCTGCCGACTCCGTGACCGCCACCCTCTGGCTTCCGTTTTCCACCAGCGCCGTGTCCCAGCATGCTTTGCTGGCTCTAGGTTTTGAACATCACAGATCTGTGCTGTGGGTGCTCAGGTCCGATTCGCTCTTATTTCTCCCATCATCTTGTTTGGAAAAGCATCCCTCTGCACACAGCTGGAGCGAGTTTATCTCCAATCCTCTGCCTCCCCGTAGAAACAGCATACCGAGGCAGCATGGCGTCTGGGCTTGTTCCCGTCTGGGGCCATTGCAATCTGTGTGACTACCACCCTTCTTGCCCCTGCCTTGGAACGCACCAACACAACCGTCTCTTCAGCATGGATCTCTGGGAAGATGCTAATTTCACCCAACTAGATCATGCGATACTCGCCTCTAAAGTTGTCGGCCAACTAACCTTAGGCACCAGTTAACCTTCTCACTCCTATGACAAAATTCTTCACAAAGGCCATTTAAGGGAGGGGGTGGCAGTGATTCTGGTTCTTGGTTCAAAGAAAGTTGTCCATCACAGTGGAGAAGGCGCGGCAGCAGGAAAAAGAGATGGCTGCTCCAGCGGTGGGCTCAGTTCAGAAGCAGAAAACAGAGGAACTTGGGCTTGACTACAGAACCTCAAGGCCCACCCGCAGGGTCCCCTGCTTCCACAAGGCTCCAGCTCCTAATGGCTCCATTTCCTCCAACACCAGCCAACAGTCAAGTGTTCAAGCACCTGAGCCCACTGGGTCCCGTTCACATTCAAAACACATCTTGCCATCAACAGTGTGCAAATTCCCACACTTTATACATATTTGGGGGTGGGTCTTGTTTATTTGTTTGAGACACAGGGCAGGTCTTACTATGTAGTCCTGGATGACTTCTAACTTGCTGTGTAGGTCAGGCTGGCCTTGAGAATCTCACAGATTTACCTGTCTCCGCCTCCCAAGTACTGGGATAAAGTTGTATGCCGCCACACTTGGCCCATGCTTGATATGTTTAAGAGCTCTCATAACCATTAACCATGTTTAATTTTGCTTGTCTCATATTTATGAGACCTTTGTCTCTTTGTAGTTTTAATTGACACTTTCCTGACTATAAACAAGGCTGAGCATCCTGTTGTTTGCTCACTGGCCATCTTGATTTGCAATCTTAATTTCCTCTTCTGTGAAGTGTCTGCCCAAGTACACATTATTTCTATTGAGTTGTTGTTTTTTTAATTATTATTATTGATTGATAGCACTCTTTATATATTCTGGATACTTATCCTTGATTGATTATAATTAATGTAAGCATATTCTGCTAGAAGCTTGATTTTTCACTCTGTCTTAGTTTCTTTTTAAGTGGAAGTAATCTACTTGACTTTATTAGCCTGTTTTCACAGGGCCAGAGGATCTTGAGGCTTTCAGAATAAATCCTGCCCAGACTCTAAGGCTCCGAGTTATTCTGCATCATCTCTACTTCACAGTTCTGCCCTTCACACCCATATTAATGACACAATAAGTGTCGTTATTATACACACACCTATCCAATTTGCTCACTTAAATGGCCCAAGTCAACCACTGTTCCTATATCCAGGGTTGTGCAATCAGCAATACTTGCCACTTTAAATATTTTATCACCCCCAGTAGTCACTTCCTGGGCTGCTGTGATGAAATGCCTGACAAAAGAAGCCTAACAGAGGAAATTGGAGACTCGGCCTGAAGACAGTCTCTAGCCCTTTCCAGTGGGTGTGTCTTGGGGCGCAGAAGATTGGGCAGAATTTATCTGCTTGCTTGTCCATCATTTCACCAGATCCAATCCTTTCTCTAGAGAACAGGCCTCCAGAGCTACTCATGCTGCCTTCTACAGGTAGAGTCCAAGTTTAGTTTTTAGCCTCCTTAGACTTAACTTTTTGAATGGCATAAGAACTGGCCTAGCTTCATTATCTTCTAGATGATTCCCAAACCACACTGGCACCATTTATTTTTTGAGACTGTATCTCTTTCTCCAGAGATCTACGAGATTCTCCCTGCCCTGTAATAACGTTTGCTTTCCCCAGGGCCCGGCACGAGGCTGACCTGGGCTCCACGGCCTTTGTTTCCAGAGTTTGCACTGAGTTTTGATTTTCACCCAGGAAGCTCTTACTCTGTGAGAATACTGCACACTGCAGCTGCTGTGAATCTCTTTTACAAACCTGTAAGCTGTAGCATCAGTTGTCAAGAGCATGCACACACACACACACAAACACACACACACACACACATGCATGCACACACAAACATACACACACCTATTGATAATTTTATTCCTGTCGCATTGAATCTGTGGGTCAAGACAGAGAGAACTGGCATCTTTCTAGGACAGTATCTTCCAGTCAATAAGCATGGGGTCTGCCTCCATTTCTTTTAAGTCTGGATATCAGTTGACACAAGCAATATATCTATCCTTTCCCACCATGGCCCTTTCAGAATCCTGTAATACTTTCTTCCATCTTTTTCCACTCTCTTCCCACAAGGGATCCACTCACTTTAAATCATGTCAGTGTGAGAGCACATTCACCTCGGAGCCTAGGCCTCACCCTCACTTGAGTGAGAACCAGACATTTAGACAGGGAGGGATTCTGGGAAGTCGCCTCTAATGGGCCAACCACAGCCTACTATTGCAAGGATAAGAAAAGCCACTTTTTTGTCACACAGTAGTGCCTGCCCTAAAGCCCCTCCAGCGCTTTCTGCTCCTGGCTCCTTTCTTGTTTTCTCCAAGGTTCCAGCTGTTCTGACAATGAGGAGCGAGCATGAGGCTTGCTGCTTCAATTGAGGGAGGAGAGTCATGATTTGGGGTCTTTAAAAGTCACAGCTATTACTTCTCATTGTTGGTTTCTTTATTACAAAGGTATTATGTATTATTTCTAGAAATTTAGGAAATATAGAAAAGCACAAAGGAGAAAATAGAAGCTATTTACCATTAGAGGGAACTGCAGATAATAGTACAGAGTGTAACTTTATAGGGCGTTTTTTCTTTGTGTTTATATAACACACGCAGGCACACTGGTTTTTCAAAATAGCACTTTACACACTGATGTCTTCATTCAAACCATAAGTTTCTTGGGCAAAGGTCTTCCCGCCCAGATAGGGAACTCACTACAGGTCCAAAGGGAATGTCTTCCAGAGAGATGGATGTGTCAGAGTCGAAACTGTCAGCTGGGGTGCGTGTGTGCTCAGCGAACAAGGCAGTCAGGTTCAGTGCACAAATCTGATAGCCACTCCAGCTACTGTCCACTCACAAAACAGCAAGATTCCGAACTTCCCCCTCTGGCTGAGGCACATGCCACAAGCCTGAATCTTCTAAATCAAGGGCCATCTCCGTCCAGCTGGCTGCTGAAACACAGATACTGCTGACTGGCTACCTTAAAGAGATTTTGTTCTCCTGGTCATGGAGGCCAGGAGGCCATGATGGAGGTGTTAGTCATCCTGCTGTCTCTCTCTTGGGGGCTCTCATGCGAGGATCAAAATGGCCACTTCTCATTTCATCCAGGGGGCATGGAGGTGAATCTGAGTAAAATCTCTCTCATGCTTCTTCTCTTTGTTTGTTTGGATTTTTTTTTTTTGAAAGTCTCACTATGTAACCCGACCTGACCTAGAGCTTCATGTGCAGCCTCAAGCTCACAGACCTCCTGCCTCCGTCTCCTGGGTGCTGAGATGACAGGTACATGCCGCGACACCCAGCACTGTCTCTTCTTAAAGGCACTGATCTCATTCATCAGGGCTCCATCCTGAGAGGAAGGGCTGGCCAGCCCAGAGTGGAGCACTCAGTAGGGACAGATCAAGAAGACTTTCCGAGGCCCCAAGAAATCATCCTGTCTAATTACCCTTCTGAGAAGGACAGTCTTGATTGACAGGAGGGTTAGGGTTCCTTTTCCTATGGGATCTTCGTTTCAGCTCAGATAGAGGCAAGTGACATCTCCCTTGGATCTGTGGTTCTAAGGATGGCTACTGTGGGAAAGAGCCAAGACGGAGACTTGGGAGAAAGCACCTCTGTGCCCAACTCTGCTTGTCAGCCAGGCAATGTGTACATGCTCTCGTTCTCTACCGGTGCTGGTGCTTGTGCACAGTTGGTGCACTTCTGCTCACCCCGTGCCCTTGGCCAGGAAGCCGCACCTCGCAGCTCCCATCCCGCATTGGTTGTTGTTGTGTGCGTTCAGTAGATCTCTTACCCTAGAGACAGATTATTGTATGATTCCCCCATGCAGCACTGTCACTCAGGGTTCACTTTATTGCTCTCAGGATGATGTGAGGCAGTTGCCACTCTAGAAGATTCTCCCAGCCCCCAAGGCCCAAAGTTGAGGGTGCCAGCCACCCCGTGGATAGGCTTATCAGGACAGAGGGCTGAGCATGTCAGCTCAGTTCTCAGTGTTTGCTGACTGCAGGGCCATGAAAGTCCAGTTTTAAAACCAAACAAAAATGATGACCTCCAGAGGTCTAAAGAGGGTAATAGCATTAAGTGACACAAAGGCTGATCAGACTTTGTCCCGAGCCATCGTGCTATAAAAATGATGCTACTGTGTCACATGCTTTTGATGCTACCGGGCTTCATGGCTCCCAGTGAGCGTCACGTAAGAAGAATTCAAAATGAAGCAGAGTCTCTGTGATTGCCCTCATTGGCTTTTAGCCAAGTTTGTATACTCAGGCCTGGACATGGGGGGTTCCTGCTGGCTCTAGGAAATGTGCCTGGGAGGCCTGAGATGGTGACCAGGACTGAGTAATGGCACAGTCCTGACTGGGTCCATTCAAGAGGATGGCCACCCTTATGAGTACCAGCTGGCACCTAGTTGAGCACTCTGCTCGCTCTCTCACTTGCTCTCTCACGTGCTCTCTCTTGCCATCCCATGTTGGGGAGGAGCCTGATTCACAGATGAATTCCAGGGGTTACAAGGCTAAGATGACACTGCAGCCTAGACATTCTTCTTATCCTGTGGAAGATTCTTAGTTTGGGGGTTTTGTTTCTTTGTTTGTTTGTTTGTTTTATTGCTGTGACAAGACACTATGACCATGACCAAGGCAACTTTATAAAAGAAAGTATTGAATGTAGGGATTACGGTTTCACAGGAGTAAAGTACATGATAGAGGTACATGGTGACAGTGACAGCTGAGAGCTTACATCTTGATCCACAAGGAGGATACAGAGAAGGCACATTGGAAAGCCCACTCCAAGTGACACACCTCCTCCAACAAGACCACACCTCCTAATCCTTCCCAAACAGTTCCACTAACTGGGGACCAAGCATTCAAACATATGAGCCCTCAGGGGCCATTCTTGTTCAAACAGCCACAAACAGTTATAGAAACATCCCCCTAGCAGTCTTTAAATCATGCCTGAAGCAATCTTCTTTCTGGGATAAGAAATAAGAGAAGGGTCTTTAGAACCACAGCCCTTCACCTAGATGTTGGAGGAAGGGTTTGGGCAGCTCAGGAAATGTATGTTGTTCCTGCAGCTGGGCGACAAGAAGGCTGATTTCAAACACCCTGCCCATCACCATTGTGAGCTTTCGTCCCCTCCCCTCTGGAAGCAGTTTCTGCTGTCATAGGGTGAGCTGTCTGCCCAGGTGATGAGTAAGTGGTTTCTCTGTCCCCGGGAGGAGAAGGCTATGAGCAGAGATCACAGGGCTGCCTTTTATATTATAGAGGGAAAAATACCCTTGGATCCAGCCTGACAACCTAAGGCCACCAGGAATCTAGAAACCCAGGCCTGTTCCTGGGCTGGGGAAGATGCCAATGGGTGTTTAACCGCATCTATGCCATAATCCAAATTGGTACCCAGTCCTGGAATCTATGACAGACCAACCCTTTCCCTAAGCTACAGCATGTAGCTCTTCTCTTCCTCCGAACTCCTCTTTCTTCTCAACCATGTTCCTATGACTCCCATGTGATTTCCTTATTGTGAGTCAGTACCTGAGAAAGCAAAGAATAAGGGAACACACTTCTTTGGGCTCACCATTTCAAAGGCTTCAGTCCATTGTAGCAGGGAAGGGGTGGAGTAAAAAAGCCACACTATGGAACCCAAAAGGGAGAGCGAGAGAACACCCATATTCTCTGGCTTCCTCCGCCTTCCCCCTTTTAGTCCATCTCCCCCCTCCCCCCCGGGGATGGCACCACTCACACTGAAGATGGGAATTCTCTACTTGACCATTCCTCCCTGGAAAGGTCTTCACAGACACAGCCGGAAGTGAGCTCTACTAACTTCCTTAGTGATTCCTAACCCTGTCAGGGTGACGGTCTGCAGCCTTAACGGCAGAGATGCCATCCACAGGAGGCAAGAAGACAGTTCAGTTCAACATGACTCAGCAGCCAGTGTTGGTTCAGACTCCTGGGATCTGACCCCGAGTAGCTTCTCTTAGGCATGTTTAAGCACAGCACAGTTTGGCGAAAAGTTACTGTGGTGATAATTAACTCAGTCCTTCGTGAACAACAAAGCTTACAAGGATCTCTCTGAGGAACCAAGTAAGCTAAATACAGATTTAGGCGTGACTACATTGACAGTCTTTGTAAAGTCAGTAAAAACAGGGTCTACAGATTAAACAAATTTGCAACAATGGCCTTGGGGAAGATCTGGTGCCAGAAAAGTCTCCTAGAGCAGGCTAGAAGGCACATCATCAGCTCCCAGCCTTCTGGGTGGGCAACAAGTTTTGAATTCCTTTCCTTGAAGGAACAACACTGTGTGCTTAACATCCCAGGTCCCCCCATTACGTTTCTGTACTTGAGTACAAAGGCCCCCATGCCTTCTACATCACTCAAGATGCGCCATCACTCACCGCCTCCAAGTGCTTTCATGGCCCAGAAAACAGGGCCATGCAGCCCCATGATCTCGCTGACTGGCTATGGTCATTTCTTGGCTTTTTCTCTTCTGAGTGGCAACGGGTCTTCTCTTCCTGAGTGTCCCTTGCTGCCCACTGCCCAGCCTCCTAAAGATGCTTTCTGCCACCATCATCCTGGTTGCTTTGTTATGCCCTGAGCCCCTTAGATAGGGACACAGGGCAGCATCAGGTTCTTTCCTCTGCCCTGGAGAACTCTTGATTCAGGACACACTCAGGGGTATGAAGCTCTGACTATGTGCCCAGTACCAACCCAAAAGATATAGGACAGTCAGAGTTGGAGTGGCAGAAAGCTTCCTGAAAAGGTAGGATGGTGATCTTGGCCAAGTGAAGAAGTGGCCTTGTAGACAGGACCCAGGACATTAGCGAATCCTCGGCATCACCAGGGAAGGGTCTGTTCTCTTGCAGCTGCCTCAAAAACTGACTATTTTAAGGCTGTAGCTCGGTTGGTGGAACACTTGTGCACAGAGCCTTGGGTTTGGCTCCCAGAAGCACATAAACCCGGTATGGTGCTACATGCCTACAGTCCCATCACTGGGGAAACAGAGACAGAAGATAAACTCAGGGTCCCCTTTAGCTACAGAGTGAGTTTGATAACATTCCGGAATACTTGAAACTCTATCTTAAAACAAACAAACAAAAAATTTTAACTGGTTGTATCTTTTAATTTATATCACATTTTTGTTTGTTTGTGTGTATACATATGTACATGTGCATATCACTGTGTGTGAGTATGTATGTGTGAGCATGTGTGTAAGTATATAAGCCGGAAGACAACTTACAGGAGTTCTTTCTTGTCCTCTACCAAGTGGGTCCCAGGGATGGATACCTTGGGTAATCAGGCTTGGCAGCAAGCTGCTTTATCTGCTGAGCCATCTCATTGACCCTGGCCCATGGTTTCTGCCATATCTCAGCTGTAGGACTCTCCAAGGTTAATTGATCTAAGCCCTGGTGATGCCAAATGACTCAATGACAGACTTGACTCACGAAAGTAAATAACATAAGTATTGTCCTTAGTGGCGTCAGTGAGGTTTTCTAAGCACAGACTGCCTAACAGGTGCCCACCTGTCAGGATGGGGGGCTGCCTGCCCTGAGTTCCTATAGAGAAAAAAAGTAGGCCAGAACAATGGAGAGGGCTGCTTGGGCTGGGTGCCATGGCCTGGAATTCTGATCTCACTGGGTTGCGACTCCACGCTGACTTCCCGCTGGGTGTCCTCACAACCCTGCACAGCAATGGGGCTGGCCCGCCTTCCTCCCAGTCCCCTTGCTGTTGTGGTTTTCTGTGACCCTGCTAGGTGTGGGTCTAAGCCAAGGTCCTGTGAGGAGCCAGGAGAGCCAAGAGTCCAGGCACCGATTAAGTAGAGGACCATGTGCCTTGAGTGATTGGCAAGATATACCGTTGCCAAGAGCAGCAGTTCCATAACTTGCTCCTTGCTTTATTACAAGGCTCGACTCCCTTGAGCCGAGTCTAAATGCCAAGTGAATCCTGAACTTCGAATGATCCAAAGAGATTAACAGGAGTGCAGTAACAGCTACCTTGGACGGCTTTTGGAGGCAGGCCATGTGTGGGTATAGAACCCAAGCCAACTCTAGAAGCCAGACTCCACAGCTACATGCCTTCACCAGCAGGGGTGGCCACCTATCTTGGCTCAAGACTGGCTTTTCTCACCATGAGAACTGAATCCATCTGCTGGAAAATCCCCTTTCACAGGGAAAAAATCTTAGCCTGCCAACTGATCTTGTCTTGGCGAAAAAGAGCAATTCCGATGGGCCAGATGGGGACTGGGGGCATGGCTCTGTGGGTAAAGTGCTTGCCCTGTAAGCGTGAGGACCTGAGCTGAATCCACGTCAAAAGACCCAGGCATGGTAGCACACGATGCAGATGAGAAAGGGCAGAGAGACAAGGCTTCCAGGCTGGGGTGCCAGAGAGGTCGGGTGAGTTGTGCATATGACACTTGTTCCTCCTGGAAATGGCATATGGTAACACAGCCACCCCTGAGTCAGCCATGCCCTCGGCCCCCACTCTTTCACTTACTGGAAGCCAACTGCACCACCTGTAGAGAGCTCCAGAATTACATCATTTTAGTAATGTGAGAAAAACCTCCCGCCATCCTGCTGGGCCACGCTCAGTGTGTGTGTCCTTCCTTCCTCCCGCAGATCCGCAGTGTATATTTACCTCGGTAGTCAGAACGGCGGCCACAGTCTGGTAGTGTTTGCACACTACGTTTGGCACTCCCCGGCTGCAGACATTCTCTGGGAGAATTGGAATGCACCCACATTGGAGAATGAAGGGCTGTAGGGTGTAGGGGTTAGTACCAGCCAGGGATGCCTAGCTGAGCCTAGGTATCCAGGAGTCAGCTGACTGACTCTAGACTTGCCGCATCCCTACACTGTTCAGCGCTGGGGCTGGTACCCTACTACCTGGTCTGTGGGACCCGCCATAAGTTATACTGTTAGTATAGGTAGACTAGGTGGTATGGTCCAGAACCTTGCGGCCATCAAAGGTGGTCTTCCCAGGGAGAACATTTCTAGGCTTAAATAGTCACCTCCAAGGAGCCAAGGCCAAAATGCTAAAATTCCTGCTGGGATAAAGCTAATCTGCTCCAGACAGCGCTGGCCAGATAGGAGGATGGCCCCTACAGTTCTCAGATAGTAGCATCATGATCTTGTTCATTGGCCTTGGTTTTGTCTGCAACACTGGAGAGAGGACAACATTCCAGCTGACCAGCGAAAAGGACCATGGAATTATGTTCGGTTTCTGTTCAGGTACATCCCTGCCACCTGTGGGATTCTCTGATTTGTTCTTTCCCACGGATCAGAGCTGGCAGGCTCTTTAAAACCATCACCCTTTGTTTCCTTTTCTTCTTTCCTGATCTTTGATTCCAAACTCCTGGTGTGGTTGACAGCAAGAGACCCCACAGCGGCCGGCAGAAACGCCGCCTCTGCCTGCATACTTCTGAACCTTGAGGGCCAGGAGAGCTAAGGAGAGGAAGCTTGGACATGCAGCCACTGCTCAAACAGTCCTTCATCCCACAGACTGTGACTGAGGGTAGAGGTACTCGCCGATCAGTGCCGCACACCACGGCAGTGAAATGGCTTCCCTAGGACATCCAAAAAAAAAACCCAGTGTCTAGCCGGAATGGAATGAAAGTGTAAACTTTCCCAGGGTACTTTTCAAAGATGTCTTGAAAACTGAGAAGCATGCCATGCGGCTCCCTGTGTGCCTTGATTCTGGACTAAATCATCCACATAGTTTCAGAAGCAGCACCTGCAACCCCACATGTCATCAGAGAGGGCTGTGGACCCATCTTCACTCCATATTGTAGAGACAGCTACCCAAATCTCACCTAGGGGGAATGCCTAAGCAGAACCAGGCTCCAAACCTGCATCCCAAAGATGATTGCCTTGTTGTAAGTTGTCACGCCACCATATGTGTAGGTAAGCCATCTGCTGACACTTTAAAATCACCGCCATGAGTGCTTCTAGATGCTAGGTGTCACCTGGCATCTGTCACCCTAAGGTGTGCAATAGGTTCTCTAAGGAGGTGACAAGAGGGACCTGGAAAGCAGAATGAAGGACCAGCGCTGTGACCAGAGAGGATCCGAATTAGGGCATCCTTGTTCAGTCGCCTGCACTGCCGCTTTCACTCTGCCAACACACATTCAGTGAGGACCTGCTGTGTTCCCGTGACTGCTTCAAGCCCTGGCAGCACATGGAGCAGACTCTGCCTACCCGCAGTCCCCTCCTCCTCCCTCAGGGTGTGTCCACGTGAGGACAGGGAGGCAGGGACATCGGAGGGCCAGACAAGTGTGATGGATGATGAAGGGGGTAAAGAAGAAGGCTGGGGGAATGTCAGTCAGGACAGTGCCTATAGCCCAAGCATGAGGACTGGGTTAGGGACCCCAACACCCAAGTTAAAAGTGAAGTGTGGTGTGTATGTGTGTGTGTGTCCCCATAACACCAGCATACGGAAACTGAGAGAGGAGAACTCCTGGAGTGGGCTGGCCAGTTAGTGAGCTCCCGGTCGCTGTTTTCAGTAACAACAACAACAATAATAAGGTAGAGAGTAGTCAAGGAAATACCGGCCTTGACCTCTGGCCTCCCTGTGCACAAGCACACATT
This sequence comes from Pachyuromys duprasi, assembly GCA_028658305.1. Classification (NCBI taxonomy): domain Eukaryota; kingdom Metazoa; phylum Chordata; class Mammalia; order Rodentia; family Muridae; genus Pachyuromys; species Pachyuromys duprasi. Next base: position 40,079,144 of record CM053757.1, read on the forward strand.
TGCATATGTCCCCACTGACACGGAAAAGGGAGGAAGAAAAGTGAGCGGAGTGTTGTTCCCATGAGGAAGCATGGGGGATGCCAGTGGAGCCCGGGCTGCAAGAAGGAAAGGCAAGCAGGCCAAAAATATGAAGGAAGAGAGAGTCAAGCCAAAGCTTAGCATGAGAGAAGGCCCCAGGACTGGGCAGAGCCTGCAAGTTCAAGGTAGTATGTAACAGCCACTGCGGCTGAAGCATCAAAAAGGGATGGGAAAGTAATGGTCGATGAGGGGTTGGGAAGGAACACGACATTGGCACCATCTTCATGGCAGGGGAGGGCAGAAGAGGGCCCAAGGACTAGACCCATAGAACCCCAGGGGTTAGGAGCCTCGCAGGCAGCTGGATGCCAAGGCAGCCGGTGACTGTGAGCGCCCACCCCCGGCAACCTTTTCAGCACTCGGCGCTCTGATTAACTGGCCATTCTTCCTCCTCAGCACACGCTGAAGATGCTCTGTTCAGGAGGAAGTTGAAATGGCCAGCCCCTCTAATAACAGAATATTGAAAAGGTCACAGCAGCACAGCCGAGTTCTCCCACCTACAAATCACAGAGAGCGGCAGCTCAGATAACTCACTCTCCTGACAAATCAAGAAGCAAGGACCGAAGACCACGCCGCTGATTAGGCTCATCCAGATCCAGGGCCTGGAGAGAAATCGATAAGGGGAACATGGCTGCCCCGCGGTGCAGGGGGTCAGAGCAGCAGGGGTGCTGATTAGCAGAGCAGCAGGTGGGGGGGCATGTTGCCCCCTGGTGGCTGCTCCCAGGATAGCCGGAGGCCCTGCCTTGTGTTTGCCATCCCAGTTAGGAAAGCCTTTCTCTTCTGCCCCAAAAGTATGGAAAAGAGCCTTTCCCCAAATCACTGCTTAGTAAAATGTTTGCCAATACATTTTTAATAATGTACTTAATACATTTATATATATATATATTTCTTTCCATATAGTTTGTATTCTTTTATATTAAGATTTATTTATATTAAGATTTATTTTCTAGAAATTACCTTTTGCTCAGACATATAGTCTGGGGTTCCTATGAAACCAAGGCAGGAAGATAGAAAATCAAGGCCTGGCTAAAGAGATGACTCAGTAGGCAAGAAGACTTTCTGTGCAAGTCTGATGACCTGAGTTCAGGTGTGGCTTGGGGCTTGCCTGGCAGCGCTCCCTGCAGTGGGGGACACAAAGAGAAGGACCTCTGGGCGGGGGCTCTGTGGTCAACAGCCTCACTCAAAGCTCAGTGGGAAACTGTGTCAAGGGGATAAAGTGGAGAGTCACTGAGCAGGATACCCAGTCTCTTTCTCCCGCCTCCCTGCATGCAAACAGGCATGCACATATCCACAAACACCCTCTCACACATGCACGTACACACACACATAGTTCAAGGCTATCCTAAGCAACTTAGTATGACGCTGCTCCGGAGTTTAAAAACCGTAAAAAATGGACCAGGGAATATAGTTCACAGGTAGGATACTTGTCTTTCATACACAAGGCTCTGGGTTCTGTCCAATGCCACAAAATAAAAATAAAAATAAATTAGCAGTTGAGGGCGGTGGTGCACACCTGTGATCCCAGCACTCAGGGAGGCAGAGGCTGGTGGATCTCTGTGAGTTAGAGGCCAGCCTGGTCTACAAAGCAAGTCCAGAATAGCCAAGGCTACACAAAGAAACCCTTTCTTGAAACACACACCAAAAAAAAAAAAAAAAGAAAGAAAGAGAAAAGAAAAAAAGAAAGAAAGAAATTAGCTTCTGGCCCAACCTTTGGGAGAAAAGTAAGCAAGACCATGTAAAACTTGGTCCTCATAAAGCAAGGACAGGTTTAATTTACCGTGGAACCCCACAAACAACATGAAAGGAAAGTGATTTAATTAAAGTCTGGACAATTAACCTGCGTGCTAAAAGAGAGGGCGCCGCCAAGAGTTCACACACACACACACACACACACACACACACACACGAAGTCTTCGTCTGCGGGCAGTGGACTCGGGGAATATTAATGGGTCCACAAAGCCGGATTTGAAGTGGAAAACTCACCTTAAGAAGAAATCTGAGAAGATTAAGAAAGGGATGAATGTCAAAAATGACTCTGATTAAGCCATGATAAAGCGCGGCAGAAGCTGGGGGGGGGGGGGGACAGGAGGCAGGACATAGGAGCTCTTTTTGAAAACCACAGGCCCCGAGATTGCAGTGGGCTTTGGAGATAAGGGGACTGACATTTTGAGAAGAGTTGATTAAAAGCTTTTCGGCACAAATGCTCATTTTCACTGGGGGTTGAACACAAAAATCCATGGAGTAAATTGAAATTCTAAATGCTAAAAGAAGACTCAAAGATTTACTGCCACAGATTCAATTAAGTGGCAAAAAAAAAAAAAAGACAAGACCGTCTCCTTCAGGTTTCATTTAGACACCAGCCTCATAACTGCCCAATTTCCCACATCTGCTAATGGGATAAGCCCTGCTGGGGGGACCTCAATGGACAGATGGACCTTAGCTCAGGGCCAGCGTGTGTCCAGGTCCTTGGCACTGCACAGCGGATGTCTCCTTGACCAGAGGATTGGATGTCCGACAGAAACACACTCACTGGAGCCTCTGAGGTTCCAGACTTTGCTCACAACCACTCTAGCCACCAGAAGAACCTGACCTCCGAGATTATCAGCAGTCTATCGTCCCATTTCTAGAGAGACAGGAAAGTCAGGGTTTCAAGGCCAGCCTATTCTATATGAGACCCTATCTCAAGAAGGAAAGGGTGAGCAGAAGGGGTGAAATTAAAAGTCACCTGGTATGCAGACACAAAGATTTGGGGGGAGGGGGGTAGTGGCAGGGCTGACTAGAAGCTTCAAGCTGCAGAATCAGGAAAAGTGTCCTGGAAATAGCCAAGTCAGAGAGGGTGTGGTGAGGAAGGTAGAGAAGGAGAAACAGCCTTGAGAGTCTCAGGGGAGAAGCAGGGCAGGGTCCCTGCTGTGCGTCACACTCCACCTATGGGAACAAAAGCACCTGTTCCTAGCCCCCTCTTCCACCGGCTTAGCCAGGAAGTCATTTGACACCTGGTTTGTTTGCTTCTCTGCGGAATATCCAGATTACTTAGAAAGAGAAAGGGATAAAGGAGGGTAATTTTCTTCTTTGAAAAATGATACAGCAGCCCCCAAACCCCAAATGGAAATAAAGCAGGAACACATTAGACCAGAGAAGAATCAATAAAACAGATGAGCTTTAAAGAACTGACAGCAGCAGGAGACGCGAGGAAAGGAATTAGAGGACAAGAATTTTAAATCCCAGACATTAAACGTGAGATAAAATTTTTTTAAAAAGGAGAGTAAAAACAGAATGAATTTTGAAATTGAGCATTAAGGGGGGGGGCTAGGTTAAAAGCATGGAAATTAGTGGTGTTAAAATAAAAGTATGAGATAATGGCTTCAGACTGTAAAGCAGCCAATCCTAAGAAAAAGCTCCTGAGGAAAAGGAAAGATGCAGAGGCAGGGGAATAGAGGAGGAGGTCTTGGGGAGCCTGCCAGTACAGAATGACTGCCCCCTTGCACGCCTTCCTGGTGTCTTCCATGCACTTTCTAGAAGGGCAATATTCTCAGACTTTAGCCAGAAAGAGCTGTCCTGTTATACTTGAAGACACAGACACCTCAGCCCTTGACCAATTAGCAAAACCCTGAGTGCATGGCCAGTGAGCTCCATAGAATGATCCAGAAGCTGCTCAGTGCCATGGGATGTTGGGCTAATGAGAAGTAGTTAGCTAGTACACAAATGAACAAATGGAGCCCCCTCCTTAACATCTTCCTGGGAGCAATAACTGAGAACACAGCCAGATCTCCAGGCATGAGTTCTGAACTCTTTCAGATATAGTACCCATTTTTTTTAAGAACGAATGTAGTGTCCCCCTCTATGGCCCTGAAATGATGACACATATCTTTTCCAAATAGGGTGTATTAATTGGTGCTTTTGTGAGGAACACAAAGAAAGCGGCCAGTAAGTGTAAGATATACCGACACCCTCTGATACCTAGGTCCTGATGCAAAGCCGCAGCAGAATTCCTAATGATGGAGCCCAATGCCTCTATGAATGCAAGCACAGACGACACAGGTGCACTGAATTGGCAGCTCATGGACCGCCTGCTGTGTTACCATGGGCAACACAATAACGGTAAACAACTTCTGATAAAAGTTCTGAACAAAGCAACGTATACTCTTCCCTTGGTCTTCATAGTTGTCATGAGCCAGGAAAATTCCAAGTACGTTCAGCCATGCTGAAAGGACCGTGTGTTCACCTCTATCTGGAGCAGGTTCTGGCTTCAGTGACTCTGGACGTTTTCACACCAGTTTTCAAACACTGGGGGGACATACGATGGTTTGCTGGTGTGAGCGCAGAGCCTGTGTCGTTCAGAAAGTCCAGCGTCGCTCGCTTTGTCGTCTCAGTATGAACAGCAGTCATTGTGGCTACAGCAAATTTTCTGGACCTGTCCAGAAAAACTACCACGAACCTTGTCCTGCTTGGAACCACTGACTCAGAAGGAGGCTACTAACTGACAATTCTGTGACTTTCCTTGTGGCTTCCGGGTCACAACTTCCCCAACTCAGTTTGTCAGAAAGATGTTCAAATGAATCCCTTTAGGAATAAGAGCAGAGAACTCTACGGGAGACACCTGTAATCTTGGCCAAATAGTCCCTGTCGATTCTTGGGCAGAGACAAGAAAGGAACGTTGGAGAAAAATGACTGACAGCAGCTGGAAAACAAAAAGGGGATGGGAGGCCAGGCAGTCAACTCGAGCCAGCAGTTGCTTTTGCACGTGAGCCACATATCGGAGAAAAGGCCTGATGCTCCATGACAGCGGCAGGTGGCCATCAGGAATTCTTGCACTGGATTGGGAAGATGGCTCAGTTTGCCTCGCAAACAGGAGGGCCTGAGTTCAATCCACAGAGCAGTGGAGTGTGCTTTCCATCATAGGACTAGAGAGGCAGAGGCAGGCAGATTCCTGGGGTCTGAGCAGCTGAGCCTAATCTGGAGACCCAGGTCAATGAGAGACCTTGTCTTAAAAAACAGTGACAACAAAGCCCAAGGCGGATGGTGCCTGAGGAAGACAGCTGAAGTTGCCCTCCGGCCTCTCCATGCACATCCAGACACGAGCACACGATTACTTAATCAACCTTAAAACTTTAACATGACTCACAAAGGTAAGAGGCTTCCACTCCTAGACTAGATTTCACCTTAATACAAAAACAGTTCTTGGAAAAAATCTAGAAAAAAAAAAAAAAAAGGGCCAATACCATAGAGTGGAATGTATTGCCTGCTCAAGAACTTCACTGGTGCCCCCAGAGGTCCGAAGTCAGAAGTTGGACTCGTTCTCCAAATGTAAGGATTCAGGGAAAGTTAGTTCAATACTCTTATTCTGAGTCAGTTAACTCATTTCTGAATTGGTTTCTTAGTCAGAGGAGAACTTCGAGGTTTATAAATTCCACGGGAAGGAAAAGGTTTATACTCAATTGTGTTATTGCTATTGAGCAGTTTTATTATCAATGATTTAATTCCCCCTAGTTTTGCCTTAGGAAAAAAGAAATCATCATAGCGCAAGGTGGCAATTAAATTCACTGTGCCACGGAACATCCATTGCCGTGATAATTGGAAGTCATGGGCGCAGGGTGGGGGTGTGCGTCTTGGAAGTGATGGCGGCCTCCATCACTTTAGGATTTTTGGAGGGTGATACATTGCTGCTCTTAACTACCTAAAATTAAAGTGGATATCAAAGACATCATCTCCTCCCTGATCTTATTTTTATTTTTTCCCTGTGCATGATTAGATGATGTAAAGATAACGTTGCTTCTTAAATGCACCATCTCTTGTTTCCCTGCGACTATAATCACATCAGTTGGGTCTTTGCCTCTGGAATTTTATTGCCTTGCCTCAGCTCCCCCTCCAGGCAAGCAAACTTAGTAAACTTAAAGGCAGTCCACAAATCATGAAAGCTGAGTTATTACAAAAATACACACATATATATTTTGACTGAAAAGCAAACCCAAGAGACACTAATCATAATATTTATGCTTTTTAACTTGAGATTTGAAGCAAGAATATTTCCAGATACAGATTCTGTGAAATGATCGCTGGGACCATAACACATTTTCTTGTGTTAAAGTCAGAGCCTGCCTGCAGTTACCTTTGGATTAAGGTTCCTTCTAATTCACTCTAACAAAAAAAAAAAAAATAGGCTTAAGAAGGTACTGAGAATGAGCAGTAACACACAAATACATGTACATATATTAAATGTGAGTGTGTGTGTGTGTGTGTGTATGATGAAACACTATGACCAAAGACAACTTTCAAAAGAAAGAGTTTATTGGGGGCTTATAGTTTTAAAGGGGAGAGTCCATGACTGTCATGGTAGTACAGAGCTGCAGGCAGGCAGGCCTGATGTTGGAGCAGCAGCTGAGAGGTCACATCTTGAGACAACAACCACAAGACAGAGATAAGAGAGTCTAGTTAGGAACAGTGTGAGCAGCAAAACCTCAAAGCCCACCCCAGAGACCCAACTCCTTTAACCAGGCCACGATTCCTAATCCTTCACGAAGTGTTCCATCAAATGGACCAAGCTTTAAAGTCTGAGCCTATGGGGGCATTCTCGTTCAAATGGCCATATTCCGCTCCCTGGCCCAATAGGTTCCTGACCGATGCATTCAGTACAATTAAGTCCCTACAGTCTTTCTCAGTCTCAACACAATTTAACAGTCCAAGTCTCTTCTTAGACTCAAGGCAATCTCTTAACCATAAACCCCTGTAAAATCAAAAAGTAAATTACATAGTTCCAACTTTACGATGGCATAGGACACACATTATCATTCACAAAGGAAGGAATGGGGTCATGGTAAGGAAATACTGGCCCAAAGCAATACCAAGAGCCAGCAGGGCAAACTCCAAATCCTGTAACACCTTGTCTCATGCCAAAGGGCTTAGATGGTCTGCCGTCCAGCTTTGTTGACAACACACTTCTCTCTTGGGCTGTCTGTTCCCTGTCTGCAGGGGAAAATGGACTAGCCAGCAAGAGTGAAGGCAAGCGGTGACAAAGCAAAGTGTCTTTCGCTTGTGTGCTTTGGTCTAGGTTGCTACCAGAAGGGGCCTCCCACACTCAGACTGGGTCTTCCCTGTCAAATAATCTAACCAAGGATACTCACTAGAGTACCCAGCAAGCTGGCCTTTTGGTTGCTTACACATCTGATGAAGCTGACAACCAAGATTTGCCATCCCAGCATCCTAGTCCCCATAATCTGGCTTGTGTTCCCAAAGCCTGAGGTCATGTAGACTGGGCAATCACGTTTGCAATGAGAAGATCCCTGACAGTGTGGGGAAATGGTAGCATTCATGGCTACCTTATCTGGGAAGGCAGAGTTCGAGGGAATAATCCTTTCAGGTTAGCAAGGGACAATGTGAGAACTTCAAGCCTTAGCTGAACCAGCGACTTCTAAATGACATTCTGCAGAATGGACAGTAAAGGCTAAAGACTTCTGGAATCCCTCCCTGGCTCCCGGGCAACCTGCCAGTCAGGTTCCCTATGACTGATGATGGGCACATCACTTCAGTGCGTGGCACTCAGGGATGCCACCTCTGAGTTAGAGGGATGGGATGGTGGGGAGAGCCTTCGGACTCTGAAAGAGACAGACACGCAACAGAGAAATCTTTCCAGGACAGGGCCTATTTCCTTTCAAGCTGCAGTTCTCTCTCCTCTCTCACTTGCCGGAGAAGTCATGTGGCCCCACAGGCTAGCCATTTACAGGTCCCTGCTTGAGTCTGCCCATGGGTTCCCACGGATCCCAGCGCTGTCCTCGTGTTTCATGGACCTGGTGGACTCTGGGACTCTGGGTAGTGTCTGAGCCTGTGCCCCACCTCTGGCCCCGCTGTCTAAAACTGACCTGAAATCTGAAAGGGAAGCAGGTATACGAAACAGCCACGCCTCCAGCCACCGTGGGACCTCTGTCCCTCTCTAGAAACATCTAGTCCTATGACGTTCATGCAGCTGCTGCTTACTCAGTAGCAGGATTCCCCCACCAGCCTTTTTGGTACCTGGCCCCCTTCCTGAGAATATATGCTACAGCCTGTACCCCTCTGATTTGACCCCTTTCTGCAGGAGGTGGCTGGGCCTGGGCTCAGTGGGTCCGTGGGATATGCCCAAAATGTATAGTCTGTCTGTGTCAGCAATGGTGAAGGGACACAGCCCAGCACTGCTGTCAGCAGCCTCGAGGAGTTCCCTTCCTTGGTCCTTAGAAACCTCCACTCAGGGCAGAATTCATGACTATGAGACAAGAAAGAACGTATTTCAGGATGAGTCAAGCAAAACAGAGTTTGTCAAAGTAGGGGAGAAAGCACGCCTGCGATTAGAGCATGGGGGAGTCAGGCGGACTTAGAAAGACATAGAGTGAGCTTTTTTTAAAAAAATTGGGGGGCATTATAATTTAATTAAAAAATTTCTCCCTTCCCTCTCCTCTCTTCAAACCTTCTTGTACCCTCCTCCCCAATCTCTTCAAATTCGTACCCTCTTTTCTCACTAATTGCTGTTTCGTGTGTGTATATATAATACATATTCATAAATATAACTTGTTGGTTCCATGTAATGTTACTTCTGCATGTATATTTTCAGGGCTGAACAGGGCTGGTGGCATTGGACATCCACTTGGTGTCTCTTGCCCTGGGAAGGACCATCCCTCCCGTTCCTTCCTTGGTCACCTAAAGTTCTCTGTGTAGGGTTGACGCCTCCCGAGCTTTTTCCGTCTAGCTTGGTATGATCATTTTATCACACGAACAGAAAACAAGCTAGAACAGCCCCCTATCCCTACCCTATCAGAACGATACTCAGTTTGAACATGGAAACTGCACGCACGCTAACAATAACTTGGCTTTGCTAAAATCTACCTCAGGAGCTCAGCATGCACCAATAACCAAAGACTGCTGCAGACATCAAGGCTTCTCAGATTAAATCAGCAGCAGAAAGAGCCTCCCGGGGCAGGGTAGGAGTCCCCAGACCAGAAGGGAGTGACAGGTTTGCACCCTACCCCCACCCCGCAGACGCAGGCGTGGAGTCGTGAGTGCATACGTGGATGAGGGCCCTTGAAGGTCTACCCACCGTCTGGAGGGAAGCAGCCCTCTGCAGCCCCGGCTTTAGAGGGATAACGGAGTCTGCCTAGGCATAGCCACGGCTTCTCCCAGGCTCTCAGAACTGGCTTCTGACTACCTGCCTGCCACCTATCCCCCTTGCCGCTCTCTGCAAGCACCATGTTGGACCATAGGAGGGACCAAGCCGATCCCTGGGTACACGCGGCTTATATAGTCAAGTTGAGAAGTAAAAGTCCACAACCAGCAATAACCAGCTGGCCTAGGAGGCCACAGACTGCTGTGGGCAGAAGGGCCGAATTCCCGGACTTGTGCCCCCTGGAATCTCCAGTTTGTCGACTCCATCTCAGGCCCTCTGTGCACCTTCGCCCCTGAGGCCATATCCGCCACACCCACCAGTTCTGAAAACATTCACAAGACCCTTTTAGAGGCATCTGGTCACAGCCCTCTAAGCAGCAAGCGCCCCTACCCACGGACATGGTTCTCACAGGGGTCTTAACAAGCCGCACCAAGGAAAGGGGCCAACCACAGGAACCCTTCTTGAGAGTCCGCGCCCCACCCACCCCCCGCCCCATCCCCCACCCCATCCCCCACGGAGTCACTCCATCTTCCCCGGGAGGGAAGTCCCTTTGTTCCTCCCAGCTCCCCAGCTGGTACTCTGAAGTTTATGGGCTGCATAGATCCATTTCTTGCTATAAAAAGCCAAGGTTTTAGAGCTTTAGAAATAAATTTTTTTTTCAAAAAGACTGCCTTCTGCAAATTGAAAGCCCCAGTTTTCAGAAAATTGTCTCTGCTCTGAGTTTCAAGAGCCAAGAATTTGACACCTTGATGCTCTTTGCCCCCACCTCTACCCACACTCTCGCCCTAGCTGGAGCACCCCGCCTCATGTCAGAGGTGAGGGAACTAAGGAGGAAGAGATAATTTGCTGGAGAAGGGAGGGGAACACAACACGGGTGATTATTTTTTTTGAAACAGTGCCGCTCACCCAGCTATGGCTTTGGTCGCGATGAGGCGGTGGGTTCCTGTCTTCTGAGCGATGTGTGTGTCTCCCCGGTACATTCTAGCTGCTACAGCCCACGGCTCCCGCATTCCAGCAAGCCCAGGAGTCCTTTCACTGCGGACACGGCAAGCAAGGGTCTCTCCTCTGCAGTTGGAGGCCATTTGGGAAACCAAGGTCCATTCTGAGCCTTCTATGCTGCTTGAACAAGATTAGGCTCGGGACGGATAGTCTTGGCTGAAATGGAAAGCTGGCCATTTCCATCTGCGGAGATGCAGAATGGGGGCTGTTATGGGCCTGATTTGTGAACTTGAATGAGAGCTTTGTAGAAAGCCATTTGTAAAATTCATGGCCATCGCTAGCTGCCGCTAACACATTCCATCTTCTGTCTTCCCAGAGCAGGCAATTTCACATGCCACGCATTTAAAAATTAGAGTGGATGAGGAAGGGGAGCATTGGAGAGGCAGGAGGTCAGGTGGGGTGATGAGGGTGCCCCGGAGTTGGGAAAGCATGAATGACACACTGCTTCCTCACAGCCTCCACACTTGCTTCCCATAGCACCAGGGACCAGTCTTGCCTGCTTGTTCCTGGGGAGTCCTCAAAGGGATTTTCCCCAGACCCTGGGGACTTTGCCCCAGCTGCAAAATTCAGAAAGCTAAGGGGCTTTGTGCTGAATCTTGCCTGCCTCTGCCCACCTCTGCCCACCTCCGCCCACATCCGTGTACCTTCTACATCTCCAGGACTGGTCGGGAAGAAACCAGTCTCTGAAGGTTTCAGATATTGTGAGCTAACGCCCTGGAGTCCCCATCCTGGCAGGAATGGAACATGAGCTACAGCTGGGATTGCTCAGCGCTGCAAGAGACGTATAGCAGGAAAATTAGAGACCCTGACCTGGACGCAGCTCACGTTCTCTAACTACAACACATTCTGAGGTCACTGAAGCCATCTTAGATCCGTTCAGGAGCAAAATCTTCTCTAGCAAGGAATCATTTGTGCTTCTGATCAACTTCAGAAATCTAAGTGTAGTTTGAAAATTGAGGTGGCCCTGGATGAAGTCCCCATCCTCTACAAACTGGGTGTTGTAGCACAGGCCAATAGTCCCAGCTCTTGGGAGGTGGAGGCAGAGTAATCAAGAGTTCAAGGTCATCTTTGGTTACTTGGGTGAGTTTGAACCTAGCCTGGGCTACTTCACATTCCATCTGAAAAAAAAAATAGTAATCGATTAAAGTAATAAAGAAGAGTAATGTCCTGGTAGGGAGTAGCTCAGAGGGTAAGAGTGCTTGTTGCACAGGCCTTAGGACCTGAGTTCGAATCCCCACTACTTACATAAAAAGCTATGTGTGGCTGCTTGCACCGGCAACCCCAGCCCTGTAGTGGAGAGAGACAGAAGGATCACTGAGTCCTATTGGTTGCCACCCCAGCTCCAGATGCAGTGAGAGACCTGTCTCAAATGAATGAGGTGGAGATCAACAGAATTATGCCACCATGACCACTTCCGGCCTTTATATGTACTCACACAGGCCCGCATACATACACCACACACATACACCACATGCCCCTGCTGCACATACTCACACGAATAAATAAGAAAGAAAGAAAGAAAGAAAGAAAGAAAGAAAGAAAGAAAGAAAGAAAGAAAGAAAGAAAGAAAGAAAGAAAGAAAGAAAGAGAAAAGAAACATTCAGGAAAACAACATTCAGGAAAAGTGATTTCCTTAGTCATGTTCAGCTTTGGAAGATTTGACAAACATACTCCTTATTTGTAGGATGAGAATCCTGACCCAGGCCATCTGCCTCCCCAAGATTTTAGAGAACTAACAAGGGCAAAGGAGAGTGACAGTGTGGCCCCAGGGGTCACTTTGGTGGCCCTGAGCCCATGAGAAAGCCCCTCAGGCTGTGGTCCACATGGCATTGTGCGTTGCTGAGTCACAAGTCCCCTGCCTTGCTCAGCTTAGGGTTCAAGGTTATGTTCCGTTTTTTTGCTAACGCTGCCAATTGTCCCATGCAAGTCCCTCTTGGGGACCAAAATACATAATGCTAACCAGACTTCCTAGAGCTTTAAGTCCAAGAAGATTGGCTGAGGGGTATGGGGGCAGGGAGGGCTGTTTATCAGTCTGCCTGCTTGTTCCCTACCTGAGCTTCTTAAAGCTCTGGGTTTGATTGAGCCTGTCTGGGGTGACACACCCAGGGATGAGACACACACAGCACACAGCACCGAGGGTCCGGTGAGGGCACCATTCACCCTATCACATACAAGAGGAACTGTTGAACAGAGATCAGGAGACACAGAGAACAGCAAGAACACAAAAGACCAGGGCCGGTGTAGATGAGATGAACCCCCGGCTGGGGGTGCAGAACAAAACGTGAATTTAACCATGTGATAAAAAATCCCTAAGCGGGACTCAAGGAAGTAGTATTTTCCCACAGTAAGGACAGGGTACTATGAAAAAGGGCAGGATGGAGCAAGAAATATTTCTTAGAAATTAAAAGTACAATTGGTAAAAATGTTTAAATCTAGTAGACTGGTAACAAAAGTAACACAGTTTCAGACATAAAAGGCCACAAAAAAATCATCTTCTTTTACCTTTTCCGTTTACATAGTTGTATATAGCATGTACGTGTGTGTATGCATATTTGTGGTTATACATGCGTGTGCGCTTGCATGTGGAGACCCAAGGTTTATGTCAGGAACCATCCGAGTTGCCCTTCCACCATATTCACTGAGTCAAAGTCTCTCAATAAAATCCAGAGCTCACCCATATGGCCAGTTTTCCCAGCCAGCTTGCTCTATGGACCCTTACCTCTGCCTCCCGAGGCTGGAATTCCAGATGGGCTGCCACACCCACCTGGTATTTTACATGGGTTTTTGAAATCTGAACTCTGGTCTTAATGATTCTATGGCAAGAACTTTAGCTGCTGGGTCATCTCTCCATACACCCTCTTTCAAAAAAAAAATACATACATACATACATACACACACACACACTCACTGTGCAAAGTGGTGGACTTCATAATTACATTTTGATTGATGGCTGTCATGAACTGCGGCCACATTTTCCTGTCTGGCTCTCCTCTCTCACCCTCCCACTAGTCACACTTTCATGCCATGTGCATGTATGTACTTACATAAAATCAAAGCCCTTATATTTGAGAGAATGTTAAATTTGTCTTTCTGAGTCTGACTTACCTGGCTTAGCAAGGGGAACAAAAGGGCATATCCAGCAAAACAGAAAGGGAAGCAAAGAAAGGAGAGCTGACCCAAGAAAAAGCAGAGCTAAGCCAGGTGTGCGGCGATACAAATCCCAGCGAGAGGCCGATCAACGGTGCCAGAAGCCTGGGCGATGAGCGCCTGGCATGACAGCGTGCACCTAGAATCCAGCTACATGGAAGGCTGAGCAGGGGGAGCTCCTAGTCCTAGGAAGGAGTTAGTGACCAGCATGAGCAGCATGGGGAGGGGAGACCTTAAAGACGACCCATTCAAGTCAGAATAAGAATACAATAATGAGTAGGGTTGACTCACTCTCAAGAAAAAAGTTAGTTCCGTTCATCCAAAATAAGGTCAAAGACAGAGCCGGCACTATACTGCAGTTGGTAGAGTACTTGCCCAACATACATGAAGGCCTGGGTTCAATTCCCAGCACCGTATAAATAGGTATGGTGGCTCACACCTGTAATCCCAGTACTTGGGAGGTGGAGGAAGGAGGATCGGAAGTTCAAGGTAGGTCATCCTTGGCTACATCCTTGCGGAGTTCAAAACCAGCCTGGGATACAGGAGACCCCGTCTCAAAACCAAGACAAAAATAAATAAATAGAGCAAGAGCTTAAATGGTAGGACAGAGGAAGCATGTATATTGTCTTTCAATCGGTTATTGCATATATGTGACATGTGCATATCCATGTCCACATGTATGTAGATGTATGTGTGTATGTGTGTGTACACGTGTGTGTACAAATGTACAGGTGTATGTGTAAGTTCAAAGTTGCTCTCTGGTGTCCTCCTCAGTCCCTCTCTAACCCAGGGCTTGTACTGCCCCAGCCATCTCCTGACTCCACCTCTCCACTGCTGAGATACCTGCCCCTTTTCTCTGTGGTTCTCTGTGGGTTCTGAGGCTCTCAATCCACAGCCCACAGGTTCATGCAGCAAGCACGGCATCGACGGAGCCGACTCTCCCTCCAGACCTCTCAACGCATCTCACAGGGAATTAAAAGTTCTACAAAAGACAAGTAGCTAAACAAGAAAAGCCTGGCGAATGTTAAGCAAAAGGTGACGCTCTGTCGTGAAGCTCCAGGCTCCAAACAGCAAGGGGCCAGCACGGCCCCACATGTGGCCTGCTTTATCTTCCTCCCAGGGATGACGGGAGCGTCAGTGGATGCTGACAGGGCGTTTACTGTCACTTTTCCCTTCAATGAATAGAAGCTCAAGTTCATTACTTTCAGTAACAGACTATGATGAGCTAGAAACTGACGTCGTAGGTAACAACAGTCAGAAGTAACCAAGGTGTCAGAGAATGGGTGGTTTCTGAATGGTAGTGAGATGTGATTTTGAGTCTGTTATGTTTTATTTTATGGTGTGTGTGTGTACGTCTGTGTGCGTGCGCACATGCTCGTGCCATGGCATGATTGTAGAGGTCAAAGGACAACTTGTTGAGTTGATTGTCTCCTTCCACTGCGTGGGTTCCAGAGATTGGTCATCAGCCTTGGTGGCACCTTTACCCACCGAGCCATCTCACCAGTCCAAATTTCCTTTCCTATTATGGTATACATGCTTTTTGCTGTTTTGTTTTGTTTGAGGACAGGGTTTCTCTGTATATCCCTGCCTGTCCTGGAACTCACTTTGTAGACCAGGCTGGCCTTGAACTCACAGAAATCTGCCTGCCTCTGTCTCCCCGAGTGCTGGGATTACAGGCGTGAGCCACCACGCCCAGCTACAGTTTTTACTTTTTAAACTCTTCCAGAAATGATGCTACATTAAACGCCTGAAGATGTTTCAAAGGCTATCTCAGACTGGTAAGAGCTTGCCATGCTTTCTTTTCTGTGCTTTTTACTGTATTTTTATTTATTTTTCCAAAGAGTGCAGTGTGGAATTGCTCAATATATTTTCTCAGCTGAAAATGCCAATGTATTTATGTAATGAAAATGCCAATATGTACGTATATATTTAAAATTAGCATAGAAATGATTAAGGCAGTTCAGGATTGATCAATAATCATGTTTGATTTGGGCTTGCTTATTTTGCCTTTCCTTCAGTCATCCTGGGCTTTGATATTTATTACCACACACTGAGATTCTGGCCTTAACTAAATAGAAGTTGCTTGGGGAAATTCACAGTCCCCGTATTGAATTGAAGCGGCTGCTGGATGCAGAATTAGCTCCGGCAGAGTAAACAGAAACCCAGTAAGCCGGCACTGCACCTCTGATAAACATGTCTCTCCCTGCCTGGAACACAGCAGAGCCAAGAGTGCCACACTGTAGCCCTAGGTTACAAAAATTTCATATTTCAAGAAGAGGGTCAGAGTCCTCTCTCTAATGTAGAAAATGGTCTTTACCAAATATTGTATTTTTAATTGTGTTTGTGTGTGTATATGTATGTGTGTCTGAATCAATGTCATGCATATGCACAAATGGACACCAGAGTCCACATCAAATATCTCCCTCAAATGCCCTCTGTCTGAGGCTGGAGCCCACTAGCCTGGCTGGCCAGCAAGCCCCAGGGACCCTCCTTTCTCTATGTGCCACCGTGCCCAGCTTTTCACATGGGTGCTGGGGGTTGAACTTGGTCTTTCCACTTGAGAACCATCTTCCCACACCCAAATACTATATTTTTAACATGTGTGGTAACTGTGATCTGTGGATGTGACTTGTCCACCAGAAGGTCATGAGCCTGGTCACCAGGATGTCAGAAGTCAAAGGCAGAGGGTCCTTTAAGAAGAGGAACCTAGTACCAGGGAATTGGGTCATGGGGAATAGCCCTCTGACAGGAAGTAATAAGGACCTCAGTGACATTCCTCAAGAGAGAGTCTCCTGTCTTTGGTTCCTTGTTCCATCCCAGTCTCTTGTAACACACTCCGGCCACCTTGACACCACTCACTCTGAGGCCCTCACCAGCAGTCAGGCATATGGAGTTGCCCGATCTTGGACTTTCAGCCTCCAGAACTGTACCCAGTCTTGGGTATATTGTTATAGCAACAACAACAAAAATTAACTTCATGCGCATGGGTTTAGAAGACCAGAGACTCTTACAACCCAGAAGACAGAGTGGTTTTTGGAGGCTGCTGAAGTGTCCCTAGGGAGGTCCAGCCTTCCAGAGTCCAGACTCGAGCAATCAGAGGTCTCCACTTGCAGCCTGAGCATTGGACCCCAGCTGAAGTATGCCTGCCTCCTGTTGGCACAGCTGGTGACCCCAAGAGACACTGACGAACATGGGTGCAGAGAGGTTCTGTTTTTCCACCGTTGCTAAGGAAACCTGCACCCTGCTTGCTAATTGAAATGAAATGGATTTTTCCAGAACAGGTGACCTGAGTTCATAGCAGAATGCATAACAATCTAGCTAGTAGGACAAGAGAGACCTCCCTGGTGATGGGCCAACAGGGGTGGCCCACTCAGTCTCTCTCTCCTCAGAAGAAAGGAAAGGCCTGGAACTCTTCAGTTTCCCAAGACTGGCAGGAAGCAGAGCTCCTGGAAATGAGGATCAACAAACACCTAGAAGCCAGGAAAAGCAAATGGACACCGCCAGTTATGCACACTTATGTACCATACAAGCAAGCGACCAAGAAGATGAAGAAACAGAGATGGCAGGGGAGACGGCTCTGTCAGTCAGTAAACACCTGAGTTCAAGCCCCAGAACCCACACAGGAAAACAAAACCTGTACTTGTAAACCCAGCCGCTGTTGCCTATTTGGTGAGTTCCAAGCTAGTAAGAGACTGTCTTAAAAACCAAAGTAGACAGCTCTTAGGGAACAACACTGGAGACCTCTGGCCTCCATAAGGACATGCAAACACACACACACACACACACGAGTATGCATGAGATATACAGATGGTCTTGTCTGTCTGAGGTCTTTATGTTTTCTTTTGCCCAAATTTCTTAGAATCACCATGAAAAGGAGAACTTTCAAGCCTGCAATTTAGTTCTCTGTATGGAACTGTTCGCCACATGCCTGGGGGCTCTTCCTAACGGCACACCTAATGAACCGCAATATAAGATACGGGGTGCAAGACTTGGCCAGGCTACCTGGGCTCCGGGGCTCTTTTTTTTTTTTCACTCCCGTTCACTCTGCGGAGGGAGAACACCTCATCACTCACAAATTACCTACTTCCAGTGGAGAGAATGGCTCTCAGGCTTTTTAAATTTTCTTTCTTTCTTTGAAACTGTGTCACCATCCCCTGGGGCATTTCTCACTCAAAAGGAGCTAAAATCAGCCAGGTGTCCGTCCATCTCTAGGAACCTGCTCAGGCAGAGGTCAAGGAAATATTTAGAGGTCTGGGGAGCTGGGACACTGCCAGCCTGCCTGGGTCCCAAGCCTCAGGAGTAAACTGGCCCAAACACCATCTTTTCTGCTGAACTACCACCCTACCCAGCCACCAGGCTAAACTTGCCTTCTCTGCAGGCCTGAGATTTCTCATGGTGCGTAAGCGTGAGAGTGTGTGTGTGTGTGTGTGTGTGTGAGAGAGAGAGAGAGAGAGAGAGAAAGAGAGAGAGAGAGAGAGAGAGAGAGAGAGAGAGAGAGAGAGAGAATTCATGTTACAAGGCCCAGAGGCCCCGTGTTCTCCATAGCTCCTATAGCATCCTTGGCCTGATACCCACAGCGGGTCCTCCACAGATCTACGTGGGGAGCTGCCACATGGCCCCTGTGTTTAGCAAGCCGCCTCACTTCAGTAAGCACGACACGAAGACGCTGTGTGTGCACAGACATACGGGAATTCCTTTCTTCCTGCTTTGGCAGCTGCAGCCTTAGCCTTTCTGTCTGGCTTCCAAACTGGCTTTAATCCCAATCCTTCTCCAGCCCAGCCCTGTCACCATCTGAGCTCCACCCCTTCATCCCATAGCCTACCCCCTACCCTACACCCTTGTGGTCTCCTTAGAATGCTTTCTTTCTCATCCGAGCTTGCCACTCCCTGAGTGAGGTACCATTTCTCAGCCCCAGCTCTCTTCCCAGCCCACTGACTGACCCCAGCTTCCAACCAATTCTTGGGAAGTCATGTGTAGCCCCCTCTGCGTGAACACCATCAGTTGATCAGAACCATCAGCGAGAGATCAGAACCATCAGTCAGGGAGAGCCCAAGGGAGCTATGGGTTTCTGGCAACAGAGCCGGCGCACATGGTGGGCCTGGTAGTACAGGTGACAACAGGCTTGTGGCTGTGATAGGGTTAGGGTAAAGACAGGAGGACATTAGGGAGTCATCTGTTGACATAGTAAAGACTTGTGCAGTTTTTTTTTTCTTGCTTTATGGGTAAGTACACTAAGGTTCAGAGAGATTAAGTAACAAGCCGGAAATCACACAGCTTGTGACTAATGGTGCAGAAGGGCCTAGGACAGATGGGATGTGATCAAGCCAGACACAGACTACTGGAGGTTGGAGAGGTTGAAGGAAGCAACAGGACCTGGAATTTACACCAAAATGTTGGTAGCTGAGTGTGTTTCCTTTACACACAAACATGAAAGGGGAAAAGGAGAGCTTCCCACCTACATGTCTCCGTGACTCCCCCCACCTCCCACCCCTCCCTTACCTTCACACTCTCAAAAGGGATTTGAGAGGGACTACTATATCATAAGGAGGAGAGTTCTAGAGGGCGCTGTGGGTGTTGTGCTTCTGTATAGCTACGCTGTGTTTCCTGAGTGCTTGCTCAGCCATCCAGCAGGAAGCCAGCTCCCGACAGAAGGTCAGCGGTCTTAGCCTCAGGCTAGACCTTGGATAGTTCATGCAGATGTGGTCAAGTCTCCCTATAGATTTTTATTTCTTACTAGTAGTTAGGAGAGAGATGCCGGCTGAAGAAAGTACGCACAGCACACTGCCCCTGGGAGAGTAGCTACCCCCTGAGCTGTGTGTGTGGCTGCTCCCTATGCTGTGGAGTAGCGACTTTGGAGGCCTCTGGTACCCTATGCCTGGGCAGGACAGTGGTTCTGAGCCCTTCACACACCTTCATACTCAGCAAGAAATGTGGCAACAGGGGCCAGACACCACGTAGAAAAAGCTGGACACTAAACTAGAGAACTCTAGCTTCTCGTTACCTTGGAGGCAGTGTCTTGGGGCACACTGCACATTGCTGTGGAGTTATCTGAGTGAGTTATTTTATTCCTTTTTTTATGTCCTGAGCAAACCCACATCATCATCTTATTAATGTATTTGCAATTACTGGATAATGATTTCTGGTTGCGTGTGGCCTGTGATATGGGGACGCTTAATCAAATATCCACACGACGGGTCTTTAAGTTCTCTGGGGCCAGAAGCTTTTCCCATCAATTAGGCTTCAAAGAAATGGGTTTTAGGCCCATCTACAACTGTATTTTTATGTGTCTTTCATGACTCCCTGGCCTCCCCCTGGTGTCTTTAGAGATATCAGGAAATGGGTTGTGAGGCAGAGGCATTTATTAGTGGGTGTGCAGAGAATGGGTTTATAATGTGGCCGCAGAGTATTAAAGTGACTGCTCTGCCGCAGGGTGACTTACGCTCCCTAGATAGTCACTCTGTGTGCTCTCTGTACACAGTGCCACCAGGAAGAAAGACATCTGTTGGCCCAGTGAACATCCTGGGATCAGGCCCTGGGGGATGCTTCCTCTGGAAAGAGCCTAGAATTCCAGAACCTTCCACATCCCCACACATTCTCCTGCACCCTTCTGGGCCACTGACTCCCACCACCTGGGCATGGGATTACAGAATAAGTAGAGGCCTGGGCTTCTAGAGAACAGGCTAGCTCTACTATGCCTCTGCCTGTACGTGAATGCTCACGAGACTCTGAAATTTCTCGGAACAACTGGGTAATAATCCATTTTGCAATTCCAAGCTAGTTCCTAGATTATTTTAGGGTTATCTCTTCAGAGGGGTGGGGGCATGTGACAGTAGCATTAGACAGCCATTAAGGAAAAACTTTTTTTCCTTTCTGGTCTGGAGATTGCAATCCACATCTGCTATTGGGTGGAGGCTGTTCCAAACTACCCCAAGACATGAGTTAATCCTGTCAATCACCTGGCCTAGGGACTTCCCCTCAAGATATAAGTCACACCAAAGAGATGGGATCTCATTCCTTCGATGAGATCATGTGCTTGCCCTTTCCTCCATGTTCTGCACAGTCTCTATTGAGCCACGATGATGTTCTGCTACATCAGCCCACACCTCTGAATCCCGATTCAGAAAGGCATAACTTCGCCTTTTTCATCTCTCCTCTCTCTTTTCGATGCTGGCCAGAGTCTAAGTATGCTTTCTTTAGTTCCTTGAGCTTCCCCTGTTTTCCTCTGAAGATCCCCAATCCCCTTACTGCAAAAGTTGGGGGCCAGTTGTAAATGTTATTTCCTCAGAGGAGGGTATGATATGAGAGCTGTCCCAAACTGTACGGACACATGGCTTGGGCTAAGCCCAGAGCATTTCTCTCTTCGTTGTAGCTACCTTAGGCCTATGCCTGGAAGCTTCTAGCCTACATACACTCTAATCTTCTGCAGACCCAGGCCATGAAGGCTTCAGCTACCAGCCTCTGTCTGATAACCTAGGCTTAGAATGTTTCAGCTTCCAAGACCTACTGCTTAATAAACTCACCCTTTGTAGCTCTTTTTGAACTCTCGTTGGCTGCCTCAACTCACCTGTTCTGGCTCAAACTCCTCTCCAAGCAGACTGACTCAGCCTGGCTTCTCTCTTAGCTTCTGACTAAATTGTTCTACTTGGCTTCAAACTAACTCTGGCAATCTGTTCTAATTTCTGGCTCCTTCTCATCCTCTGCAACCTGTCTCTGTAAAACTGTCCAGTAAAACTGCCACACACGCTTCTCCCTACTACTGTTACTCTACTATTCTTTCTCTCCCAGCCCTGCCTTTAAGTAGCCTCTTTTTCTTGTGCTGTTCTCATGAGAGCTTGCTGTATACTATCTCTGACTCATTCTGTAAAATCTTTCTCTGATTCGTCACCTGGCCTGCCCGTCAATTAGCATCTCATCACTGCTTCCTTCTATAAACTAGTCTTACTTTCATTGTTTGGGATTAAAGGTGTGTGCTAAGGGTGTGTCTGTATTCTGACCAGAACACATAGTCCTATAAGGTTTTTAGATGTCACCCCTTTCCAGAGCAGCCATGTTGCTGGATTGAAATTCCTCAGCACCTTACCTTTTGCCATACAGCTGTTTGTCCAACACATGCTGACCTAACTCAAACATTATGTCTTTCTCCCTCTTCTCCATATTCGTCTTGCAAACAGCTGCCAAGATCTCCAGCTTGCCTGCCTGGGGATTTCCTTTTAAAGTCTAAGAAAATTGTCCTCAAGCTCCAAACTATAAGTAGACAGAGGATGGGAGTGAGGATTCTGAGTCTCCATGCTCATCAGCACTCATGCAGAGTTCAGACCCTAAGTGTTCAAGGCTCATGTCAGCCAGAGCTATCCTACTAAAACTGCCACCATTTCTCTGTCCCTGTCCTCACTTGGCAAGAGGTTAGGGCCAAGGGAAGCTGAGAGAAGACTATGAGCATAGAGTATTCATGTTTGAGTAAGCAAGCAACTCTCCTAGAGCATTCTGGAAGTGACAGGGCATGTCTGTCTCAGTAGAAGCAGCTCTGAACAAAGTTGTCTATACCCGGCTCTCATTCTGTGACAGAAGAGATTTGGTCAACAAGTAGTGACAATGGGTTCTCTGAAAATACAGGGCAGGAGGCCTAACATATCTAGGTGACAGACAAAAATCAGAGGATCAGGAATTTTGCCAAATGCGGCAAGGCCACGGCTGTGGTAACCAGGGATCTGAAGGGGTGCCCAGCCTGTTTGAAGAACTAAAAGTGATTCTAAGTCCCCAGAAATGACATGTGAAAAGCTGCCTCCCTAGCCTCGGTTCACTTTCTTGATGAATGGTACAACAGTCCTTGGCTATCTGGTGCAGAATAGAAACTGAAAAGCCTATCATGTCTACTGTGTTCCATCAAACTGGGGACTCAAAGGCATGAGCTGGGCAAAGGATTTCCTGAAGGAAATGGGTGGCATCTGAAAAGGAATTATTGCTGTTGTTCTCTTCCGAAGTTTTTGAGCCAGCTGATTCTCTCATTTCTTTTTAATCTTCCACTATTTCCTTGGATCTGTTAGCTTCATGGAGTCATTTAAAACTATAACTACGGCCATTTGTTGGGATAGACATAATCCCGATAAGTGGGTGGATATCTACTCCTTAAGGGAGTTTTGGACTCCCACAGCATGCTTTTCCACCCCAGTGAATCGCCAAGATCATGCATCTCCCCTCATCTCTTAGGTGAAGTCCATGAATGGGTTGGCTGCAGAATATCTTATCTGTCTGATGCTAGTTGGAAAGGCCACTTCCTTAGCCTGATCATTTGGACCACAGACACATGAAACCTTCTAGAATGCAGCCATGATTCCCCTTGCTGGTTAGCCTGCTCATCCCAGAGCTGAGGCCTGGTTTGCACATGTGCAAAGATAAGTTGTGGCCCTCAGACTTTACCCAGCAGGCTGTTTACTCATATCAAACAATGCAAGGTCAATAGCCTCTTCCTCGCCAACTCCTGGAGAACAGACCTGTGCCCAGAAACCACAGGTGTCCACAGTGCCTCCTCCAAAGCAGGGGAGTGTTAATGTATAGCTCAAATCATCCATCCTGTCAGTTGCCATGTGTCTTGAACACGTACTATATGTTATCTCTGTCTATGACATCATGTCCGGTGGGCTTAGAGTAGTCTGGAGTACATCTAGTGTGGCTGAAAGCACTGGCAAATCTCTCCACCCAGCATTAGGCACCAAATGCCTAGAGGAACTCACGGGAGAACAGTACGGGATCACAGTTAGAAAGTGCTAGAGCAGATAAAGAGCACAGCTGGACTAAAGGAAGGTCAGAGCTCAAAGGGTCAGGACTGCAGGAATTCTAGGACAACATGTCACAGGGCTGGTTAGGTAGGGGGAAGGCAAGTTGATGTTCAAGAGGAAGGAAGGAATGTGGGGCCTTCGTTACCAGTCTAGACATGACTTCCTTAATCAGTCTCCTAGCCCTGCCCTGGCAGGTAATAAAATCCATGACGCCACCATGCCTTCCCTGCACTCCATAGAGAAGACGATACTACTGAGAAGGTTAAGGAGTGCTGAGGGAGGCTCTAAGGCTGACTGAGGACGGCCAGCTGTGTTTTATGGGGTCCTTAAATGAGGGGAACTGCTTGCTATTCAGTTCAGGACACTTTAGTGTTCATCTTGAAATCTGAAGTTTAAATCTAGAAGCCCCAGCAGTAATTGACATGCTTATGAACTCTCAGCACAGCGTAAGCTTCCAGGTCACCGATGCCTGTCAAGCCAAATGTTCAGCATGGTTATAAATCATCTCCTGGGTAGAGTGCACTTTCCTTGACTCCTTCTGCATAAGCAAGCTGAAAGGGAAGGGTCTAGGCTAATTAGTCTGACTGCACAGTTGCCAGACATCTCCTGCGGGCATGGTAGGTATAACAACTACAGGCAGTCTTAGAGGATCCCACAAGTGGTTTGTTAAGGCCCCATCTGCTAGTGGGCTTTACCCTCCACAGTGTGAAGAAAACCAACAGGGCAGATTAGCAAAAGCAGAAGCTAGCCAGGGAGGACATGATCTGTCCAATCAGGACTCAGCCACGGGGGCCCTTTCAGGTGGAGGAAGAGACTAAGCAAAGCCAAGAGAATCAGGCTAGGACTGTCCACACCCGAGTTAGGACTGAGTCCAGCACGACTGGCCGGTGAAATGAAGATACCAAGGACTCATGTCACTTCCTTCTGGACAGGAAGCCTTTTATATCCATTCCTGTGTTCTGTGAGCCAAAAGCCAGGACCATAGTGGCAGAGACCCAGCTGTACCCATATCTTTCAATTCAATCCTTGGTGGGCCCAGGGCAGGCAAATAATCATCCTAGTTCTTGGGTCTAGTCCCTGAGGTACTCTCAGGAGCGGAGGGAAAGGGTGAGGCCAGGATGTGAGCTCTCCTGACTCCGAGGTCCTATCATTCCTCCTCCTTTGATACTCATCAGCCACCCCCCCACACACACACACCTTAACAGGCAGCCTTCTTCCCAGAGTCTCAGGCTTAGAAGACTCAACAAGTGACTGTTCCAGGAAAGGTGGGCAATGCAGCTTCTGCCAGAAGGGATGCTATGCTCAAGGTGGCTTGTTAGTCAGAGGCAAAGAGTCGGAGGCCAGTAAGCCAAAGCCACTGTACTTCCATTATCTTTGACCAACTGTGGGAACCTCCTATGTCTCAAGCCTGGGTTTGGCTGAAGTATAGAATCAGCATCTTTCAGTTGTTGAGGAACAGTGAGCTACTTTTTTTTCTTTTTCACGTGTGCATGTGTGACACATGTTTCTGACAGTGCATGGACAACCACATGTGGAGGCCCACAATAGACGTCAGGAATCACCCTCGGTCACTCGCCACCTTGTTCATTGGGCAAGGTCTCTCAGTCAAACCCAGAGCTTGCTCTTAATGTTAACTTTCCTAGCCAGCTTGCTCCTGGGCTCCCTATCTCTGCCATCCGAGGCTAGCATGGCAGCAGACTGCCGTATCCAGCCAGCATTTACATGGGTTTCTGGAGATCTGAGCCCCGGTCCTTACACTTACATAACAAGTACTCTAACTACTGAGCCACCCCCCAGCCCCAGCAACCAGGCTGCCTGCTAACTAAAACAGTTACCAAAGTCCAACACATATAGAAAAGTGTCGTAAGTGTTCAGCTCATGAGCTGTACAACCAGCACCCGGGTCAGGGAACCAAGTCTGACCAGTACCTCAAAGTTTCCTGCTGCATGGTATTCAAGGCCCTACCCAAGCACAGCTACTGTTTAGCAAGAGAGAGGCACAGGTCAATAGGGCTAAAACCAACAGTATTAATTAGAGGGTGTGATAGTTACCGAGGCTTTTCCACCTGACAGGATCTAGAATTATCTAGGAGGCACGCCTCTGGGTACACCTGTGAGGGATTATTCAGAGTAGGTTCTTAGCCTCTGGGCATGTCCATGCAGAATTACAAATTATATTAATTGGAGGAAGCAGACTCGCCCTGGTTATAAGCGGTACCATCCCATGGGCTAGGGTCCTGAGCTGAATAAAAAGAGAGAGATCTGAGCACCAGCGTCCATCTCTCCCCTTCCTGGCTGAATGCAATGCGACCAGCTGTCTGAAGCTCCAGACGAAGGGCTTTCCCTCCATGCCGGACTCCACTCTCAAACTATGACCCCAAATAAACCCTTCCTCCCTTAAGCTGCTTATGTCAGCATATGTTATCATACTAACAAGAAAAGTAGTCCCCAGGAAGAGACACGGGGAACAAGATAGAGGATGGATGAATGTTCCAGCAAGAGAAAAAAAAAAAAGATCCAGCAAGAGTTCCTGACAACTGGTCACTGTGCTTGAAGCAATGCCAGCAGCCACGTAGAAAGTTCAGTCTCAGCTGCAGTATCTTCTTCGAAGCTGGACCATTTCTAGACACTGCACCCAGAGGAAGAGGAAATTTTGAATTGAAAAATACAGCAGAGTGAAAATAGAAATGACCTGTACACTCTCTGTCCTCCTTCTGCCTTAAGCAATGCCTAGAGACACCACAAAACCTGGCTTTCCAATGTCCCAGAGGTCAGAGCACTAGGGTCTCTTGGCTTAAGCTGGCTCTATGTTCTTTGGTGGCCACATCTGAAGGCCCTGGAGAGCATTCTGCTGCACGGATATTACGATATTTTCTCCCCTGTCACTCTCAAAATTGTCACCTGTCCTAGGAAGCCCTGCCATGGGTCAGGGTCTGCTTCATATGGAAGTACCCTCAGTAAGTGTGGCTGTTTCCTCAAAGGGACACTTGTCCTGGGAATTGCCTACAGATAACTCTTCTCAGCTACAAGATTGGCAAATCCATCATTGTGGGCTTTGGTTTCCTGGGCTCTGGAGGAGGCTAAATCCAGACTCCTGAATCTCTAAGCCGAGGCTTTGATAAGAAATGGCGGCATGTTCCGGTGTGTTCACGATAATAAGCTTTGCCAGTTAGAAGCCTCATGAGTGCGCAGGGTTCTTTCAGCCTCCTTGGGCTGCGGAGCGTTCTCCCACCCCAGCTTCAGTCTCAACACCAAGTTTTATCCTAATCTCTGGAGGTTTCCTTCCGAGAGCTGAATGGCTAAAACTAGAAGAGAAAGGAGGTGTTGCTGGAGCAGAAAATGTCCCCAATACTGTGCCCCACCGAATGCCAGGCAGTGGCAGCCTGACTCTATCACGAGGGCCTTGGCCCTTAGACTGAGCTCACTCTTTTTTATTCTTGGACTCTTTTCTAATCAATAATAAATAAGGAGCTGACTATCATTTCAAAACCCCCGCCTCTGCTCTTGGGGTCTGTGGCTCAGAAGCTGTGGTGGACTAGCCAGCAGTCAAACCAGGAGGGAGACAGGGCAATGGCTGAGCTGCCAGGATAGGGCCATTGTCTCTAGGATGCGTAGGCAAACCCACAGCTCTGAGAGAACGGATGCCTGCCCACCACTAGCATGAGTGTAAATCAAGGCCTGTGAGTGCGCGGTGTCTCTCCCCGTCCTCTCTGCGCTTACCCTGCGCTGTGGGCTTCAGGCCTTGCAGAGTGAAAGCCTCACACCTTCCTTCTGAAAAATCCCACCAGGACATGATTCTCAGAACACTGTTGACGAGGAAAACAAACCTCAAGGTCAAACCACAGGGTGATTGGCCTTTTCACTGATGGCTCCTGGCTTCGTTAGGGGCCATTAGCATTAGCAGATGGGATTTCTGAGAAATTCCTGACATACAATCGCGCACACACACATGCACACGCTCACGCACATGCACGCACACACGCTCGTGCACACACACAGGGTGGTGGAGGGTAGCACAGTGTAATTCTGCATCAAAACTTTGTAAGATATTTCTGTCTAACTACATTCTCAAAGTCTAATTCCAAAGAATGTACACAAACCTGTCCTGAGGCACTGTGTGTGTGTGTGTGTGTGTGTGTGTGTGTGTGTGTGTGTGTGTGTGTCCATAGTACAGGTGGGCTGCACTATATACACAGGGCACAGGTAGGCAGAGTCCTTGCTTAGGCTCTGGGCACGAAGAACCTCAGGCTGTGTGCTGTTGGTCCCACTTCGCGGGTCCTGGCACACATCCAGGGGTGCCCCTGGTTCTTCCTCTGGGAATCCAGACACAGCTCTCTAACTCCTATTGTCTCCTTGGGCCCTGAACCCTTTCAAAGCGTGTGAATCCATTTCCATGCTGGACTGAGGCAGCTAGCAGCCTGTGCTGGGGCCTGGAGAACTTATGAATATGGAAGGCAGAGAGGACCAAAGGGATTTCCTGGTGTGGGAACATAGTACGAGTCGGCCTGTCCACAGGCTCCTATCCCACTGCTGCGTGCATGGTGTTTCAGAGCATAAGTGCCATGGCAGCCCAACAGAGCTATGTCTGAAATAACTCAGCAGGTTGGGAGAGAATGGCTTTGCGAGTCCTCAGAGGAGAGCATCTGGGGTCCCTTCTCGTCCACCCCACCCACTTCCCTCATGGGGCACTGGCTCCTCATTTCCCAGGCCCTCCTCCTGGATGCTGAACCTGACACTGGCCCTTGGCCCACGCAGAAGCTTCAGGTTGGAAAATCCTGAACTTCCCACCTGGGCCTAGCATCCACAGAGACCAGGTTTTCTACAGCATCTCCATCAGCTGCCGAATCCCGGAAGTTTCCAGTATAAACAGGGCCCAGTGGGCAGCCTGAAGGAGGGGAGGCTTCCCCGCTCCATCCTGCTGCACACACACCCACACTCATTCTCAACACCGCCGATCTGGCTCCAAGCTCCTGGGTAGCTTTGTTAGGTTTTGACCTGGGATTTACTATCAATCTGCCAACACAAAGAGGTAAAGATCTAGCTTTGAAACCCCAGGAAATCTCCCGAATCCTGTTCAGCTCGCTGTCTGAAATGCTGTTTGAGCCTGGGTTAGGGCAAGGCTGTCCTCCCAGAGACCATCAGGAGGCAGGTTCCCCAGCTCCGTGGAGCTTCTACAGGCGAAATGCCCAGGTCATTTCCCTGTTGAGTGGGGCTCTGCCCTGGCATCAGTACCTGCCCCTCATCCCAAGAAGAAGAGACACTTCCTGCAGCCTTTAAGATCTAGTGGCTTTTTGGCTCAACCGAGAGGCCAACAGTTCCTGTGTCAAAGCAAGAAGCCCTGAAGCAGTGCCAAGCAGCAAGACACCTTCGGGCACTCTGGCCTGCCCCATCTTCTCACGTGGCCAACTGTTTTAACTTCCATGACTAGGCTATTCAAAAACTCAAATGAGCTTCCTGGCCAGTAAAGGCTTGTGGAGCAGGATGAAGCCACCATGACCCTGGCCATTACATGCTATAAAACCTGTCTCTCCCCCCACTCAACACACACACACCCATCCACCCCATCACTGTGACAATAGAAAGTACCTCCCAGGGGACTCTTAATAAGAACATCCCACATGCTCCTGACATGTCCTTCAACTCACATGGGAACACAGTGCTCTGCCTGGCTGCTGAAGCTGAACCTCATCCTTGAGCCTGGTAACCACTACATGAGGCAGCGACCAGCCCAGACTCTGCCATATTTCTGGTAACATATACTATCAGTCAATCTGGTTGCCACGAAAAGTCCATGGCAGCTTAAAGTGCCAAGAAAGAGCATTAGTTTTCGCTTTGGTGGACCCCTGGGGAGCTGAGATATTCCCACCCCAATAGTGGGACTCTTCCCTTGACTACATGTCCAGCCTGGGTCAGTCTCAGAAAGAAGCCTCTCACCCCATTCATTCCCTCCAACCTCCCCCATCCCACTGTGTCCTGGTCCCAGCTCTCCTGCAGGGCTTCTGATTGCAAAGGAAGGATTGGGGGCAGGGAGTGGCCAGCAGCTGGGCTGCCCTGAGTCTAGGAAGAGCTAGTCCCACATCCCCAGAGGAACCGGCAATTTCTTAGTGTGTCAGTCCAACTACCACGACAGTCAAAAGGCAAGTCCTTAAGGCCACGAGGGCTTTAGCGTTTATTCAAATTCCCAAACATTATTCTTTCACTCCGGGGCCACCTGATGGATGTTGCAGTCAGCCGTAAAAAGTGGAAGTGATCCCTCTCCCAGGACTCCAGCCAATTCTGCTTTCTTTAATAGGAATGAAAGGGAGGGCTGTAAATGTCAAGTAGCAGATTGTATGGCAACATCAACGGAACCCCGCACTCATGAGCAAAAGTACCGCTTACTGAACAAAGGTCTGGGAGGGTTTTGTTCATTTAAATCACTTAAATCATTTCTGGGGTAAAACTTGAAATGTTTTGTCCCTGTGAGGTGTTAGCGAGAGTTTGACCAGGTCTAGTCCAGCAAGTTTGGGGCTTTGAGTGTGAGATCTGCTCATGAGTGTGTGTGTGTGTGTGTGCATGGGTGTGCTAATGCACTCAAGGCCTTGCAGAGCCCTAGTTATGCAGATTCTGTCTGTGGTCCCCAAGCAAGGCTTTGTGCCTTTAAGCTAGAAAGTTCACTACCAACTGAGAAGACAAATCCAAACACCCTAGGGAAAGACCTGTGGAAACCAGCCAAGAACAGTTTGCCAGCCTGAAGCCACTTTCGCTGAATTCTGGGAAGAGGAGCAGCTGCACCCTAGAGGTCCCAGAGACATCTAAGAAGATGCTACCATTCAGCTCTCCTTTGCCACCGCTGGCCGTCAGAATGCCTGCCTGCCGAACACCTGGCCCAAGATATGGCCCTGCCAAATGCTAGCAGGTGACCTTTGAAAGAACCAGCCCTTTCAGCTACAAATCTAGCCATGTCTGTGACAGCTGACAGATCCACAATACAAGATGAACCCCATCGTGGCCCTGGTCTCCTGTCCCTACACCTGGGTGGAGGGGCTGGAGAAGTGGGGGCCTGATGTTAGGAGATGTGTTTATTTCTCATTCTGTGTGTGTGTGTGTCTGTCTGTCTGTCTGTCTCTCTTTCTCTGTCTGTCTGTCTGTCTGTCTGTCTGTGTGTGTGTGTCTCTCTCTCTGTCTTCCTCTCTTCCTCCCTCCCTTCCCTAACCCCCTAGGTACACTGTATGTATGTAGTCTGGATTCCCTTTCTCTCTTAATCCTTTTGGATGTCCCTTCCAGGCTCTTTTGGGAGCCAGTCAGCCTGAATCATTTCCCACGGGTAGGAGAATTGAGGCACAGATTATGAAAGGAAGCCGGAGACTTAAGTGGCTTCAGGCTAGGCCCCCAGACAAGCATAGACCTCTCCAAAGCATGCTTGAGTTGAGGTCAAAGTAACCGTTCCACTTAGCAGCCCCAAGATCCAGCTTTGGGTCACCAGATGGCATGACTTCAGGAACACCCGTCTATGTAGGTTTGGGGACTCTAAGGAGGCCATGTCTTGTGTGTTTGATTAAACCCAGAATTCTTAGGATCTTGTGGCACTGTTAATGCTATCCAAGCAACTACATCGCGTTAGCGAAAACGTATCCAAAAGATAAGCCCATTGGCTGCGGCATTTATTGTTAATTGAATTTGCTCAGAAATGGCAGCTGAAAGATTGTTAATGTTCACGAATTTACATCAAGTTAAACATCTGTTCCTCTTCAGCTAAATTCCAGCAAAGTCTCGGCGCCTTGTGAATTAGATCTGGGAGCAAACTGCTTCTTGCTCTTTGCACAGCTTAGCGGTTTCAAAATAGACCTCTAAATGACACATGGCAACCGAGGCTGGGATAACACACCGCTTGGGTGGGGATGTTGGCGCCAGACGCTTACACGGAATTTCTGCTTTGGTGGTAAAGATCACAGAATTGTCAGGGCAAAATGAGGCAGCCAGGGGGATGTGGGAGCCAGGGCAGCTATTTTGAAGAGAGAGGAGACTGCCTGTGAGCAAACCGAAGGGCAGACATAAGGACAGAGTCCCATCCTGTCTCTCAAGCCCTCTCTGGGAGGTGCAGTTCTGAGGCTCTGAGCTCTAGTTACAGGCGAGACCAAAGACAGCCGTATTTCAGTGTGTGGCCCGGCGGTCTATATTCTGCTCAGGAAAAGTGGCCTATGACCCCCAGTGGCTCCGTTAGCATAGCCCACCAGTCCTACCACAGCCCTTCCCTTGCCCTCCCCCTCTACATTAGTTTCGTACCTCGCTGCTGGGACAAATACCTGACGAGAAGTGACTTAAGGGAGAAAAGAGTTTATTTTTGTCACAGTTTGACAGCCCATCTGCCCTCCAGTCAGAAGCAGGGAGTAGACCCGAAGGCCCATTCCCAGAGAGCCTCTTCCTCCACTGAGGCACTGTCACCTAAGGGCCCCACAGCCCTCCTAACAGCGCCAACGTGGGAACCAAGGGTTCAAACCTGAGAGGCCATGGAGGATGGTTCTCATTCAGCCTGTGCCACCCTTCTCTTGGCTCTCCCGAGCCCCCGTCCATGAAAGAAAAGCTACCGTGGTATGGTGTCAGGCGGTCTGAGTCCTGTGTTCTCTTTCCGGTACAGTGGTAAATTCACCTGAGTCCAGCGCTGACCAGTGATGGACAAGACAGACAAAGGAAGCTGTCTCCAGCTGGAGCCCATCAGGGATGGGTTCTTCATGGCTAATTTGGGGTCCCCCAAAGCCACTGCAGCCTCCTATTCTGCCTGTGTATAAAAGCTCTTCCCAGGCCCTTTTCAGGGAGTCACCTTGTACCCAACAGAACAGACCCTTCTATATAATATAGTGTCCAAGCTCCCTGTGGCTGGCCACCACCCTGACCCCACTCCTAACATAGCCATCTTGAGGTTCACTCTGTAGAGGTAGCTGTGAAGGCTTTGGGGTGTCCCCTGGGTGAGGGAAGGCACACAGACCCTGGCAATCCTCGGAAAGTCTGACTGTCCACAAACAGAGCCACATGCCCCATACTCAGGGGTTACCCCCAGAACCCACATTGTACTCGGGGAGCTGACATGATGGAGGGCCAGCACCATCACCGTCAGATTTCCACCCGTCCCCTAACATCATGACACTCTCCAAGCCCCTCTGCCTTGCCCTTCTCCACAGAGGAGACAGCAGCTGTAGAGTTAACAGATGTTTAATACCTAACTCCCAGGTGTGGGTGTTAGGCCAGGTAGGCTTACACCCGCAAACCTGGCCAGTGGGGAACTAATGGGGTGCCTGCTGGTTATCAGAGGGTGTGTAATTACTGAAGGGAAGGTTGAAGAAGGGTGATGATGGAGAAATGGGGCCACGAGGAAGGAGCCTGGTTAGATGGAGCAGAGTGTGGGAGAAGGTGGGAAAGGGCTCACCAAGGGCCTGGGGGAGAAAATAGCTCCAGTGAGTAAGGAGGAGGCAGCATCTCTCTCTCCCTCTCTCTCCCCCCTCACCACTTCCATGCATGCACTCTTAGAACATGGCTTCCGCTGTCTTGTCTGCCTCACCTACTTTGTACCCTGTTGTCCATGTCGTCCACCCCTTGGCCCTCTGGAGTCCTCCCACCCCACCCACACCCAGGACTGGAACTTCACCTGCCAGAGAATGAAGACGGTTCCTCTGAGGCACAGTCTGGCAGAGGCCAAGCGGCTGACAGAATATTCACAGTTCCTCTCCTGCTTCGCTTTGTTTTGCAATAGCGAATATCCCTTTGATGGACACTTAATTCTGGAGGCAACCCCTGCTTCCTAGCCCCCTCTGCTCAAAATATGAAATGCGGCTCAGTCTGTGCTCCTGCTATGATCACTGCGCTCCCTCAGCGTGGAGCGGGGCCAGAATGGAAACACTTTTGAATCTTCAAAGAGGGACAATTATTGAGGGAACCAGATTAATGAGGTGTCATGACAACTTAGCTGGATCTGCAACTGACCTTTCTCATGGAGAACGGGCTTGATAAATGCAGTTCATTACCAAGTTCTGACAGGAATATAGGGACACACTCTGGGCTCCTTGGTTACGCTGATCAATATTTTATCTACCCAAGAAAGCCTGGTCAAGATGCAGCAGCAGGATCCTGGGGCTAAC
The DNA here is from genome assembly GCA_028658305.1 of Pachyuromys duprasi. Taxonomy (NCBI): domain Eukaryota; kingdom Metazoa; phylum Chordata; class Mammalia; order Rodentia; family Muridae; genus Pachyuromys; species Pachyuromys duprasi. Next base: position 40,112,379 of record CM053757.1, read on the forward strand.
TGGACAACCTCTGCTGTATAGGAGTCCCTAGACCAGCCAGAAAGTGGCTTGGGTATTTTCTGACAGCCAGTCAGGCACTAAGAGGTCCCAGAGTGGAAATGGCCCTGGGTAGAGCAAGGGCGAGGGCAAGGGGTGGGGGAGTCCAAGATGGCTTCCTCATTCCATGAGTCTATATGTATGTATAGAATGAGTTGTCTGCTATCTCATCGAAGGAGACAAAAATGAATGAGCCACATCTCTCCTCACTGGGCGCAACCTGCCATTGTCATTAAAAGGTCACCTCAGGCCTGGATGGACATATGCAGTAGCAAAGTCCTTTCATGTTATGGCACTATGCTAAGAGATGATAAAGTGCCTAGGGCCTCCCGCCCCATCAAGTGTAGGTGGTCCTCAGGCCCCCTAGGCAGTGCTCATGAGAGGTGTTGGTGTTGGTTATATTAGTTACTTTTCTCATTGCTGAGACAAAATTGACTTAAGGAAGGACAAATTGACTTAGGCTCACAGTTTGAAGGTGCACAGTCATGGTAAGGAAGGCATAGGGACAGGACACATTGAACACACATTGCAGAGACAGGTGGATGCTGGAAACCAGCTGGCCTTCTCCTGTTTTCCTTTTTATTTAGGCCCCAGCCCATGAGATGGCACTGCCCCTACTCAGAGTTCAACCCCCTTGGAAACTCTTACCTACATCCCAGGAGTGTCTCTTCTAAGTGATTCCTCTCGCTTCCACCTTGGGATTTCTGGATTAACAAGCACGTACTGCAACTCCCTGTTTTATGCAGTACTGGGAACTGGACCCAGGATTTCTTGCATGCTAGGCAAGCACACTACCAGTTAAGTTGCATCCACAACCTGAAGAAGTCCAGAATCTGGCAGGAGACCAGAGGCTGAGAAGTTACCACAGGCGCCCAGCTCCACCTCAGCAGGACCACCTCATGGTCTCTCCCAGCTGCCATGGTGGAGATTGTCTAGCTGAAGACCTTTGGCTCAGGGTAGCTCTTCTTGGAGCTGGGGGACCAGCAAGCCTAAGACCTCACTCCCCATATGATCTGTCTAGTCTAGGCTTCAGGTGGACCTGCTGTCACAGGTTCTCAGGATGCTCACCTCTGACTGGCATGTGTGAGGGAAGCCCTCTATTGATACCTTGGTCACTGCAGACACAGGCTTCCCAGGCATCTGGTTGCAGGTACCTGTCCCCAGGGAAATCTGACGGCCCTCCAGTTCACACACGTGTATAATGAACATTTCTGCCAGCGCCCACCCCAACAGCTATCCCTCGACTCACACTCCGACACCCTTCTTTCTGCTCCATTTGCCAGCACCAGATTTCATCCTCTTTGGTGGGGTAAGGGAATAAATTCAGGCAAGACCATCCTATACTTTTCGCAAAACATAATCTTCTGAGAAGAAAAGTCCAGCCACCGAACACATTTTTCCCAGCCATATTGGCTTCATCATGAGACCAGGACATGGGAGGCCATGCTCAGTAATCCACAGCCTTGTAGTTTAAAAATGGTATTCATCAGCTTATGGGTCCCAGGAACTCTCAGGAATGGACCTCCTACCAGGCAAGACAGGGAGGTGAACAGGTCTGGGGGATGGGAGAGAGCCCTTCTGTCAGAGCATGGTGACTCCCAGGGAGCGAATAGATTTTATTATATTGAACACAGCAATTGATTTTTTTTCTTCTAAATAAACACACAAAGGAAATAGTAATGGGCATTTGTTTCTGACAAGAATCAATTGACCCCAAATTGGAAGAAAATCTAGAAACACAAACAAGTGCAAGGAAAAGCATCTGGGACACCTGGCCTTCTCCAACGAGAGAGGGAAGGCAGGAGACAGAAATGGCTCCTCATATGGATCTGTGCTCGCCCACTATGGTTTCAGCAACTAAGAGTTGGGGAGCAGCCAGCAATCGTTGGCTCAGAGTAAAGATGTGTGTGACTATGTTACTTAACCCTCATAATATCCCTGTGAAATCACTGAGGCCCTTGTGCCGGGCTACACAGCCTGGAAGCAGCAGAGCTGGGATTCACAACACCAGTGGTCCCCAAACTTACGCCTGTTCACTAACAGGCCCTAAGACGTTAACCTGGTACCTTCAGCCGGCATTAGAATTCAAGGAAAGCGGCCCTGGCTCCGTCCAGTCCACACCCAGCGCCCACTGCCCTTCCATGTAGAATAGAGGGTTGGAGAGGCCAGGCTCGGGAAGTGTTTGATGTGTGTGTGCTGGGGACAGAGCAGAGCTGGAGGAGCCCTGTGACATCCCTACAGCCCATCCGCTGGCTGCGCCCTGTACGGTGGCCCGTCACCAGCAAGATAAACCGTGTCATGTCACAGTGCATCACAGGCCTCATTTGCCAAAGAACCGTGCAATGCTGATGCGTTCAGCCAGCACACCCGTGATAAAAGGCCTAAGAGTGATGGGCTGCGGGCTCCGGTTTAATCTCCTAAAGCTTCCTTTTGTTTCTTGGTCATGGACTTGTGTACACATGTTTGTTTTCAAGTAACCCAGCTCTGGGAGTGTACCTAATTACCTTAAGCAGGGATTATTAGCCCTGTTAACTAAAACTCCCTAATCTAGGAGGCCAAGGATTCAAAAGCAGCCTTTTAAAGATAGGATTAAGATGGAAAGCAAACTGTGACAGAACAGAATTGGGGCTGGTTCTCCTCACACCATGGGACAACAGCTGCAAATTCCACTGGGAGAATGCCTTCCCCCCTCCCCCGCTCTGTCTGACTCATATATTATCGGCATTTGAAACCTGGCTTAAGTATCGATAGGCTGGGTGGGTGGGCAGGTGGACAAGTGAGCGCCCCCTATGACATTGGCACTCTCTGCTGCACCCTGGAAATGTCCCAACAGTTGCTTATGAGCGAGATGGGTGGACAGGTCGATGGGCGGAGCATTCTCTCATGACCCCAGGGTACACTTGACCTAACAGCCCTGCCTTCTCCTTCCAGGTGACGTGTGCACCATGGCTGGCTATGCTCGTCTCAAAAACGTCCTTCTGGCACTCCAGAGCCGCAGACAGCCACCCCAACAAGGAACCAACAGGCAAAACCTCGCCTCCCAGAAGCACCTCTTGGTGGAGTCACTGTTTAAGGACTTGGATACCGATGGCAACGGCCACCTCAGCAGCTTGGAGCTGGCTCAGGTGGGCATGGCACTTAGTTGGAGCTGTGGAGAGTGCCTGTGTGGCACACACGGGGGAGAAACATTTGCGCTCCGTGGTGGGGACAGTTGTTTGTAGCTGCCTCTGTCATGGGTTGCCGAGGAGGCCCCTTTCCCGCCCTTCCCAGGACTCGAAGCTTGTGGTCAGCCCAAGTCCATGTCTCCCTGCCACCTTAGCCCATGTTTACAAACAAGTTTTGATGTTTCCTCAGCTTGCAGGTAAAGCCTCCCCCTACCACCCCAAGGGCTTCCCACTAGTGTTTTCCTCAGAAAACCGGTCTTTGGTGCTTTGGGACTGTCATTTTCTACAGCAGAAATGTTCTTGCTGGTGAACACCTTTGGCACTCCAGCCTGGGGATCCCCAAGGACTCTGCCCAGTGACAGTGCTTCTCTTTGGCATCCAAATGCCAATGACCCAATGCCTACCCCAGCCGTTTTGCTTGTGGGAAGCCCTGTGTCCACCCTGCCATGACAGTTGTCTGAGAATGCCTGTGGACCCAACCCGAAAGCTCACCTCCTCCCAAAGGCTGTACATTAGAAGATGTCACTCTGTCTGACTACAAGGAGGTAGTCATCCTGGATAGGTAGCGTCTGTGACACAAGAGAAGCTGGAAAGAACAATATTGTTCCGTGGGGCCACTGCCAGGGAGAGACCTGTAGGGTCCCAGCAGCAGGAAAGCTAGTGTGGGACTGAAGGGCTGTGTTGTTCTAGGCCAAACTAGAGATAATCAAAGAGCTGGTTCAGCTTTCCCAGGCAGAGTGGTCCATGGAAGCAACTCTGCCCCAGAGGCCTCAGAGTGCTCACCCAGAGAAAAGGTGACAGAAATGAGTGCTCACCTTTGATGACAACTGAGGAACTCTTAACTGTGGTACGTGGCAAGATGGTACCCTGGAGGCTGGGGAGGTGACCCAGCGGGTAAGGCATAGGCTGTGCAAGTGCGAGGACCAGAGTCTGGATCCCCAGAAGCCATGAAAAGGCCCGGTGGGCGTGACATCGACCTGTAAAGGAAACAGGCAGAATCCCAGAGCAAGCGATGGCTTCAGTGAGACAGCCTGCTTCAATACAGTTAAGGGCAGTCAAATGCTCTCTCCCTCCCTTCCTTCCTCCCGCCCATCAACCACAAAAATGATAGCCAGATCACTGAGCAGGCCCTTTGCCCATGGTAGATAAACACAGCCTTTTTGCTTTATGCAGAACAGCAGCTAAGAATACAGGCTTCAAAGCCAACCAGCCTGCAGCCAGGGTCTGCTGCCAGCATTCATGAGCTAGTGAGTCTCGGGAGGCCCCTCACTCCTAGGCCTCCATTTCTCAGCTGCAAACCTAGCAGGGTCATCCCGGGAGTTAATGGTGCCGAACCAGTAAGGCATGTGACAAGTTTAGGAGTACACCTGGCACACGGGTTGCTCTCAGTGGGCGGCGGCAGCATCGCCCTCATTGTCCCCCCTCATCCTTCGGCGTCTTCTGTCGTAAGGTCAGGGCTGCCACTGTCCCGCTTCAGAGATGTCTTCAGATGAGGAATCTGAGGCTCTAGAGAATCAAGTAACCAGCGGCTCCATTCCACTCACCATACAAACCCAAGCATCCTCGGAGGCCTGCTGCCAACAGATGGCATGGTATCGTTGGGCCAGCATACCCCTGCTCTGTGAGTAGTATTCAGTCCTCAGCTTTAGTAAAGACCCCAAGAGGCGGGGCTAGGAGCCCTCATTTGACAAGAATGGCGCTGGGAAAGCCCAGAGGTCTTGTTAATTACCACTACCTTCAGGAACACACCCCACCTATTACTCCCCCTAGCAGGAAGCATGGGGCAGGTGACATCAGCCTGCCTTGGGTAGAGGCAGCTGTGAGCACCTGGTGCCCAAACCCAAGTGGCTCCCAACGGACTTCTTGGGTTCGTTGCTCTAACCTGGCAGAGCCGTGGCCAGAGGCACCCGAAGCCATTAACAAGCATGGTAATTGGACTATGATTTCCTCTTTAAAATTTAATATATTTAAAGTCCATCTCATAAATCCGCCAAGCAGGGCCCGGCTAACGCGGGCCTTGCCTTGACACTGAGTCAGAGGCGCCGGAGGGAAGAACTCGTCGTTCCTATGAAAAGTTAATCAATTTCCAATGTGGAAATAGACAAAGGGAAATTTCCATCTTTGGAAGATTGATCTGAGGCGTCATGGTTGATCTCCTTTTTATCGAACACTCTCACTTGCTGGGTGAAGGGTCATTTTTTTTTAACATTATCACATTAAATTGCCTTTAATATAGAAGACCAAGCTGCGAATGTTAAACAAAGAGAAAAATGCCTCTATCTCCGCCCCCCAAATTAAATAAAACCATTTTCTTTCTCTTGGTTTCCTTTGTAGCATCCCCCTTGCCCAAGCCTGTGACTCTCAGAACTCAACCAAGTGAGGGTGTGTGGAATTTCTACCCAAATGACCTTTCCTGTGTGGCTGCTGTGATGGGACAGGGATTCTGTGTCTTGTTGGTTAAACCATCACCTCAGAGGGGTCCACAGGAGTCCACCCAAAGCTCCTACATCAGGACCCTGACTGGGGGGAGAAGGGAGTGACATTTGTGGCCCTGGAAGAATATGGAAGGCAGAAGAAGCCCAAGTCTGGCTGTGGCTCAAACATGAAATGCCCCATGGGCTCATGTTTCTGAGCATGTGGTCCCAGCTGGTGGAATCTTTAGGAGATGAAACCTTGGTGGAGGAAGTGGGCCAGTGGGGCCTGGTTCAGGCTTAGTGTTCTGGTCCCCGTCTCCCAGCCAGCACCCTGCTCTGCCACCATACCTTCCCCGCCACTGTCATGTCTTCCATGACTTGATGACACTCTGTCCCTCCCCGGAACCATAAGAACCCCTTTTCCCTTTAAGTTGTTTTTGTCATGGTCTTCTGTCGCAGCAACAGAAACGTAACTGAGACAGGTCTGGTCAGAAACAACTTTCTGGGTAGATGCTGTGGGGAGCAAACTCTGTAACAGTGGCTGGTGTGTGGTTAAGGGGAGTGGATGCAAAGTTGAAATACAGAATGTTCTTTTTCTCATCACTGTGATAAAATACCTATTGGGAAGCAACTTAAGAGAGAAGGGTTTGTTTATGGCTTAACGATTTGAGGGGAGAGTTTACGTGGTGAGAAAATACCAGTCACATGAACACAAGGCTGCTGGTTACCCTGCATCCTCAACCAGAAAGCAGAGACAGATAAGCGCCGGTGTTCATCAGTGCTGCAGTTCCTTTCCCCCTACTATTCAGTGTGGGTACCCAGCCCATGTTTAGGGTGAGCCTCCCCATTCTCAGTTAAACCTCTCTGGCTTCCAGGTCATTTCAACTCCAGTCAATAGAGTCAACCATCACAAATAGTGTCCCGGGTTCCCACTGGGGTTCAACAGTTAGCTGGCTTCCTATAACCAGGCCCTCCTCTAACCTGCTTCCCCACCAACAGCACGAGTGACAGACAAGTAACCCCAAAGATTCTTCCTCACTTACATCGCCTGGGTCTGTCTGCCAGTCGGGGAGATTGAAGACCTGATGCCCAGGGTTTCCATCCTCTCTGAGTCTGTTTCCTTATCTATAAGATGAGGGATTCAAAACAGACAAGACCAGAGAGCTCCAGCTTCTCCACAAAGCCACAACCGACAAGGCTTTTTTGGTTGTCCTGAATGGGCCATTGAGGGAATGAAGAAAGGACAGACATTCAGACACCCAAAAAAGCTAGGGTTGGGTGGGTCATTCACTCTCACGGAGATCCACCAGGAGCAGCCTAGAAACCCAGCTTATTTCATACATCTGAATGGAAAAGCAAGTCTATTGTATACAGCTGAACCAGAAGCAGGTTTTGGTAATGTGGATGGGGAGGAGGAGCTGGAGGGTTTCTGTAGGGAAGCATCTCGGGCTGCAGCCATCCAGGAGAAAGCTGTGGTCCATACTGTCTGCACATACTTGATAGCATTGCACACAGACCCAGGGGAAGTCTGCTACTTCCCTGAGCCTGACCTAGAAAAGGCTTTGCCATTCCCACGGATCTTGAGGCATAGGGGTCCTTGATGTGGTAATGGCCCTGACTCAACAACACACGTTCAATCGAGACTTCATAAGCTCTCACTCCCTTGTGCAACCCCTCACAAGATCTGGGGCACTTTTTCTATCAACATCCATGATGCTGAGCTCACTGGTGACTCTAGCTTTCTCTTCTTACCTCACAGTATGTGCTAAAGGAACAGGACATGGAAGGTTCCCTGAACGGATGCTCACCAGGAGACCTCCTGCGATTTGATGACTATAATAGTGATGGCTCCTTGAGTCTTGGAGAGTTCTACACAGCCTTCCGTAAGTGAGACCTCTGTGCGGGGCTGTAGGCATGGGACCTCATTTCCTCGGGGATTCCTGCGCCGTGGTGGTGATGTGGCAGCAGGAGCCTGGGCTGTGGGTCCTCAGAACATGTGCGCCTGACCTCAGCAGTCTTCCAGGTAGATTTGGTTTAGATGTGAAAGAAGCTGAGGTTGTTCTGCATAAGCCTGAGCTATAAGAAAGGACCAAAATGAGATGTGTGGGAAGGAGGCCAACCCTCTGCCTTTTACATAAAGGTGTTCCTCATCGATAGAGGGATTTGGGGCTAAAGGTACTGCGGGGCTGTAATAGCAATCCTCTAACTGCTTATTATGTGGCTTTTCCTGGAGAGACATGAAGAATGTTTACCCAGCTCAGATATGACATCAATGATAGGCCATAGAAATGAGTGCATCTAAGTCCATCTTAGTAAACCAGGGGGAGTTACTGGAATTATTTAAAGGAGCCTGGATGACTGAAATGCGGCAGCATCACTGAAAAGCCAGCCATAGCGTGGGCAATAATTCACAGGTTAACAACTTTCCTGCAGGACTTGAAGGCAGATTGGCTGATCAGAGTCTCCTCTGTCCTACAATTTCCGTTACCTGCATAACTTGAGGGGGGGGGGCGGTCCTAAGAGGCTTGTGAGTCTCAGGAGCTTCCTGGCCTTGTTTCACTTACTTCCTGAGTCATGAGCCTCCCTCCCTTCCTCCAAGAGGGAATGTTTCAATTCAGAGGAAACTACAGCACTGACTGTGAAGGCAACCGGGCTCCACAGGGGAGCCCTGTGTGGAGGGAGAGTGAAGGGTGGGTCAGAGGCAATGGGGAAACTCTCTGTATGTTCAAGAGACGTAGGGGAATATCTAGAGAAGGCGCTGACAGTAAGTACCCCTGTTGGGGTCGGGTGGGAGCTCTCAATCTTCCTCAGTGAACAGTTCTCAGAAAAACAAATTTTTTTTAATTAAAATGTTGTTATAGCCTTTACCTATTGCTTAAAGAGACCTGGCCTTGATCAGAAACATTTCACAAGGTTAGGCATTATCGTAATCTTGTGACCAGTTTAGGGTGATCTTTTTTAAAATTTTTTTATTAAATTCTTTATTAATTACACTTTATTCACCTTATATACCCATGTAGTTCCCTCACTCCTCCCGTCCCAATCCCTCCCTTCCTCCCCCTTCTGCACCCATGTCCCTCCCCAAGACCACGGATAGAGGAGGTCCTCTTTTCCTTCCCTCTGATCCAAGTCCATCAGGTCTCATCAGGAGTGGCTGCATGGTCTTCCTCTGTGGCCCAGCAAGGCTGCTCTCACCTCAGGGGGAGGTGATTAAAGAGCATGCCAATCAGTTCATGTCAGAGACAGTCCCTGTTCCCATTACTATGGAACCCCCTTAGACAGACTGCCATGGGTAGGGTGATCTTTTTAATCCCCACCCCAAAGGAGATTTTTCCTGGAACTAAGCAAGCTTTACAGAAGCTGAAATCAGCAAGTTTCTAGTTGAGACAGTTTGATCTCTAGCAAATAGGCCTTGCTGTCTGAGCAGATGGTGGTGGTTACTTCTCAAGGGAGAAGAATAGATGTGCACCTTTTTCAGGAACTGGAAGCAGGGGCCAGGTTTACAAGAGTAGACATCAGTAGTTCAGGGTTAGCTCTGTGGGGTCAGATGAGAGAGAGCTTCTTACTCCCGAGCAACTTCGAGTTTCTTCAGTCAGCTTGCTAATTCTAATGTTAATGCTTGCTATTTCCATCTGCATTTTCACTCCTGTGAAAATAGACGTGCTCTCAGTTGCTCCTCCTTGGGTTCCATGGTGTGGTGCACCAAAGCTGGAGATGACCTGCTTAGAGATCCCATCAAGCCACCTCTAGGCTTAAGGACATAGGAGCTAACCTCAGACACATCCACCTGTGCCTGCAAGGAGGGGAGGCCAGCTAGTGTACTGGACCCACACTAGACACCAGAAGAACATGCTTTGTCTTTATATTCACCTTTATATTCAAGGGTGCTGGAGTCTGCTTAGAGCATGTAGTTTGTGAGCCCCGTGATGTGGTAGGCATAACCTGCACGCTCTGGATACCTGATGGTAGGCGTAGAGGAGGCAGAAGATACTGCACGCCCTGAGCCATAAAATTTAGGATCCTTTCTCTTTCCAGAAGGTATTCTTGCAGTATAGAGAAACTTCTTTGAGCTCTGGTTATTCCCGAGAGGCAGTTCTTCTGCCTTGATGGCAAAGGGACTTTTGCGGATGAAAGAAAACACACTTGAAGGACTATAAAGAAGAGAAGCAAGTGATTTTTCTCTGCAGGGATTGCTCACGTGCCTGGTGTGGTTCGGGGGTAAGGGGAGAGAAGGCTTTCCAGTTCACAGCATCTTTAGTGTCCAGGGTTATGTCTAACCACCATTACAAGGCTTTGTTGAATGTACTATGATCATGTCTGCTCTTCTAGCATCCTCATCCTTGTCAACTAGTAAAGTGGAAACCTGTACTTGCTGTTAATAGTGAATGACTTGTAGGCTTGACTTGTTGCTAGAAGTACCTGTTAGAAACATCAAGAGCTTGTCCCCCAAAATAAATCTTGAAATTTAAAAATCTTTAGGGAGCTGACTACTAAATGATCAAAAATTTTATAAACACACAACTGAGTAGTCAGTGGCTTTGAATCCACAGTGGGGGGAATTTTTACACCTCAGATATCAATAGCACATAAAGGCTACCCCAAACAGGAAGTATTATTATTATTATTATTATTATTATTATTATTCAGAGAGACCTGAATGTCACTAGAGAGACCCTCCCTGCTGACCCCAGAGCTTGGTCTAGTCTCTCCATCCACTTCCCTTGATAACACCAGTCCCATGGAACTCACATGGACTAGGGAAGCAACATAAGAAGGGACCACAGCCACACTTTTGATCATCAAGTCAGGAAGTGATGTGTTTTCTGGGGACAGAAGTGATGCATTCCAGGAATGCTGCCTGAACTCCAGCTCCTTTGCAAAGTGGTCGTGCAAGGAGGATATTTCTAGATGAGGTTATTTGAGCTGGGCAGACCCACCCTAGATGTGGGCAGAACCATCCCACGAGCCTGGGTCCTAGACTGCTTGAAAAGCAGAAGGCAAGCTGGGCACCATAATTTCCCTCCACCTCCACCTCTCCCTGCTTCCTGAGTGTGGATACACTGTAATGAGCTGCCTGACATTCCTACTGCTGTGACTTCCCCGCCATGATGGCCTACATCCCCTCAAACTGTGAGCCAAAATGGGCCCGTAAGTTGCTTTTGTCAAACATTTGGTCACAACAATGAGTAGAGGAATTAATACAGCTATGTACCGCCATTCATGTGGCTGAAAATGGTAGATCCTTGATCCCGAGAATGCATCTAGAGCTGAACAGCAAGCTCTTGGCTTTGCTCCCGAGGAAATGCAAGCTTCTCTGCTGCCCATGAAGATAGACAGTTTCCCCGATGGAGGTGGATATAAGCATGAGCCCGTAGGAAAGGGGATACATTGTCCCCTCGGCTCCAACCATAGTTCCCAGGCAGGGCACCCTGATGCCTGCTCCTTCCGTTCCTGGATTATCATTTGAAAAGCTTTATAATCATCATTCTTGAGGCAAATTAGATTCTGCGGTCGCCTTGGACTTGTTTTGAACCAGGCAGCCAACCCATTCATCACAGCCCAGCCCAAATAATAGATATGCAATAAAATGTAAACTTGCAGCCATCGAGGAAGCCACAAAATGAGTTAACCCAGCTATAAAGGCCTGACACGCTGCGGCTCTGAGCACCCAGGGATCAATAGCTTTTCAAAGTTATAGGAACCACTAACTCCCAGAGCTGTAGTGACAGATGTATGGCTGGGTGAGTTTTAAATGAGTAATTGAAATGAGACATACAAGACATACTCCCTAGAAAGCAGTGGGCATTCAAGAAACCGCACTGAAAGCCAGTCGTGTCTTACCCATCTTGGCAGCGACATTTCGGATTTAATTTTAACAGCTGGAGTCGATGGGCTGGCAGAAGCTGAGCATTTGGGGTTTCATTTTCTGGCTTTTGTTTTGAAGCAAACTCTGCCGCTCTACTGAGATGGGAGTGGTGGCACACACCTTTCATCTCAGCACTCGGGAGGCAAAAGCGGGCAGATCTCTGAGCTCCGGGCTACCCAGGGCTACAGAGTGAGGCCTTGTCTCAAAACAAAACAAAACAAACAAAGCCAAAGATGGTAGGTCTATGTGTTTGCCCTACAGAAATGACATGTATGGGTAAGTTTGGGGTAGGGATGGAGAAAAAGGCTTCTAAAGCTGACCTTCTTGTGATGCCATTTTGGCCCTTCATTGAGCTGATTTGCAGCACATAGCCTGATAAAAGCTAGAGCATGGGGTTTCGTGACTTGAACTGAGTGGTTGCATCTCACTCCTAGCTGTAGGGAATAGGTGAATGCCATGCTCTGGGAAGAGGGCACAGGACAGGTTTGTTACCCATAAGAACCAAATCTCTCTCTCTCTCTCTCTGTGTGTGTGTGTGTGTGTGTGTGTGTGTGTGTGTGTGTGTGTGTGTGTGTGTGAGTATGTGTACAGGTTTGTGTGTGCATGCAGGTGTGTGGAGGCCAGAGAATGACCTCAGATACAGTTTCTTGGGCACTGTCCACCTTCGATTTTGAGAGGGTCTCTTCTTCGCTTGGAACTCCTTAACTGGTCAAAGCTGGCTGGCCAGGAAGCCCCGGGGACTTGCCTATCTCTGCCTCCACAGTACTCAAGTAGGATTATGGCCACATGCCACCAGGCTGAGCTTGAACAAAAAGGGGAGGGGTGTTTCTAAGATCAAACATGGGTCCCCATGCTTGCAAAGTTAGCACTTTATCAACTGAACCGTCTCCACCACCCCTGCACCCACCTCTTTCTGACCATCAGGCAGGGCTACCCCGCTTGCCCATCCCCCACAGTGACAGGCATGAAAGATGAAGGCGGCCTCCCTGTCTTGCCCCATCTATCAGCATTGTTTCCAAGTTGCTTTTGACAACCCAGATCAAAGCCAGGTCTAGGAACTAAAGGCACAGTGTCCTCTCTCTCCCTGTGTGTCCTCCACCTCCCTCCCCTCCTCCCCAACAGCCACCTGTCCCTGCTGCAGCAGAGACCCAGGCTCCTGTGTCACTGGAAAGCAGGATTCAAGCAGGCCCTGGCTGTTTGTTCATCACAGTCAATTAACTTAAAAGTCGCTCACCGAAAAAGAGACAAAAAAAGAGAAAAGCTCTATTCTGCATGTTTTTACACTTTTCCACATGTTCACGTTGGGATCATGGGGGGGAAAAACAGGTCGCTTAAATGAGGACTATTTTTTTCTCTCTCTTTAAATTCATTATCAGTTTCTTCTACTTTTTAGAAAGATACTTGTCTGCTTAATTAATCCTCTGAGGGCAAGCCCAGTGAACGTGTGGATGGGGAGCAGGTTTTCAGCATCGGTGTGGGCCTCACATGGTAACATTTCAGATCAGCAGGGACCCCGGGGTGCTGACAGGGTGGGAATCAGACACAGCCCCCCCCCCAGCACTTGGGAGCCTCAGGCATACAAAAAGGGGGAAAGGCATGTCCTCACCTGACTCTCATAGCCAGGGCAACTCTGAATCACATGGAATGTTCGCCTGGTAAAGTTGCACATGTTTTTCCACACCCTTTGCTGCAAAGTGGAAGGGAGGAAGAGCTGGTCTGGGCGTGTCTTATACCCTGGAACCAATAATGGCTGCCATCATCCTAGGCTCCCAAACCTACCTCCTCGAACCCCGTGATTACCAAGGTGGTGAGCTAAGACAGCTACAGATGTTGTTGAATATTTATTAAATTCTACAAGGCTCTACTATGACCTGGCTAGCCCCCCCCCAAAAAAAATAATCAAGACAGAAACCTATTGGCTTATTTAAACGTACCTGGGCAGGTATGACTTAAACTAATTTCCTAAGCTAGCCTGGCTACCTCCCCGCAGCATTCCTCAATTTACTTGCCAAGAAGTCGTCCTGTCTGGGCTGGATCTGCTACACCAGGTCATGTCTTCTTTCTCCATCTTCTTCCTTCTCTTTCTCTCTCCCTCTCTCTGCCCTTTCTCCCGGCCTCATGATCCCTACCAGAGACCCCAAGCACAGGCATGGAGGTGCCACCTGTTTCTATTCTGCCCAGTAACCATCGGTCAGGAACTTTAACCAATCAGAGAATATTGGGGAGCAAAGTTTACGCAACATCATTCGTTGTGCTACACGAGAATGTATTTGTCTGGACTGCGACCAGACCTTGGGGGTCAATATTTAGCATTTGAATACACAGCAGCACCAGACCAACCCCCAACACACAAGCATCCAACCAGCTCAGCTCTCTTGGGCTGGTTACCCACATCAGGTGAGCTTGACTGCAGTTGTAGACACATCCTGCTTCATCCTTGCCATTTATTTAGTTTCTAGGTTTTGAACAGTGAGGCCAGGTTAGAGGATGGTTTCAGAGGCCACATCACCCTCAGGGTCTGTGTACATCAGTATCACTGTAGCTGGTAATGGACTCCTACAGTCCTAGAGACACCTAACATTTACCATATGCCAGCCCTGTGCAGGAACTCCACTTTTTCAGGTAAAGAAACAAATGCAGTGAAGTTTAGGTGTCCGACCTAAACAGCCAGCAAGTAGCAGTTCTGGGATTGTCCCCATACGTGATTCCAGAACCTTCTCCGGCATTTAAACATTCCTGACATTCCCCTCTGCACTCTCCAGGGAGAGGTGTACTGTCCACACACTTCAAGGTCATCACACTAGACTCCTTCCCCAAGAACTCTTTTATCATCCCTTTGCTCACACGAGCCAAGCTCTACACCCCATCCTCTGGCAGCCCAGGGACAGTCCTGCTTACCTCTGCTTCTCCTCCTCCCCCTCTCCCACCTGCCCCTCCTCCTCCTCCTCTTCCTCCACTATCCACTTTGAAGTCTCAAAACCACACTTAGCAACTCTCTCTCACCTCAGTAGTTAGCTACTGAGGACTGCAGCTGCATTCCCTGTCTTCCTCTGGAGCTCAGTCTTCCTTTTGTAAAGATCCCAGCTGGAAGCTGTCAATGGCCTCAGTGCAGGGCAACTGAATAGTAGAAAATGAACTAATTACAGGTTGTTATGGAAAACCTATTATACACAAATTGCAAAAAAAAAAAAAAAAGACACGTCATTAAAATATGATGCTTTGGTGATTTTTTTTTTAAACCTTACTCTTGGAGAGAGTGGCAGGATGGGTGTCTGGACACTGGGCTCGTTATTGTCCCAGGGCTGCAGAGCCACCTCATGTTCCTAGGGTCAGGCAGCCCAGCCTGACTTTACATATCATAAAGAAACTAAAAATTCTGCATCTAGCTCCCTGGATGTTAGCAAATGCGTTAAAACAGCTGCAGAGGAGGCGAGAGATTTGGTTACAGAGATATAAATGAGAACAATTGAAATGTCAGCCTTTTACAGGATAGCGCCATATTGCCATCGTGAATCTCACTGTTTCTGCAAAGGTTTTGTGGAAACTTGAATGCTCAGTTCAGCACTGAAGGTCATACCTCTGACTTCTCAGCTCGCTCCCCCGAATCATGGTGTTGGGGAGGCTTGGGATGTGCAAGCCTGAGCTATTCAAAGTCTATACCTCAATAAGGACCCTTAGGTGGCCAAGGTTGCCTCCAAGGCTCCAGGCGAAAGCCCAGAAAGAAAACTTAACCACGCTGAGTGAAACCCCCAGCAGCCTGCTTGCCTCCTTGGCCTGCCAGTAGCATACGTGTGGGTGTGGCTGGCAGGAGTGTGAGGAAGCTCACCTGAAAGGCTCTGATGGTTTAGGTGTGGAATGTCCCCCACAGGCTTCTGCATGAACACTTTGTCCCCAGCTAGTGGCGGTTTGGGGAGATTGTAGACTCTTTTGGTGGAATCTAGATGGAGGAAGTGGATTGCTATGGGTGGAGGTGGTCTGAAGGGTCATGGTCCAGCTCTACTTCCTGTCCTGTCTTCCTGACTCACCGAGAGATAAGCAAGCAGCCTTACAAACTCCTGTTGCTGTGCTGTCCCTTCCTGGGTGGCCCACACCCTCTAACATGAACCCAAGTCAGTGTTTCCCTCCTGCTGCCCCTTCTCAGGTGTTTGGCCATAGCAATAAGAAAGCAATGGATACAAGGATGGACCTCCCAGGGCTGGACACTTGAACCATAGCCATGAATTCCACTGTCTTGATCTTCCTTTCTTCTCCTACCACCAGATGCAGGAACCGTCCCTTGCAAGACCCTACAGCTAGCACTGTGAGGCCCAGTCTGTGGTCTGAACAACACATGTGTCTGAAGGTTGGGGGGGGGGGGCAGTAGTCAGAAAAAGTCCATGACAGGACGCAGTGACTGAGTGAACATCCTGTGGGTCACACTCAGTCCTAAGCCTCAATATCATAGTAATGCCTGGTAAGAGAAGGCTGAAGAGCCATACCCTGGGAACCAAGATGCTCTGGGTAGGTAGAGATTGGCATCTGAGGCCTGTGCTACTTAAACAGGTAAAATGGATTGCAGATCCCACACCACCAGATGCCACTTCATCTTAAATTCCCCACACATCTACCCCTTCTTATCATGGTGCTCACAGGGCACCACTCTGTCCCTAGAGGCCGAGGTGGCTCCTGACTACCCCAGAACTTAGCCTTTCCTGGGAGCTTCCCTCTGGGCCCAAGACTGAGACAGGGAAGATGGTGGGTGGTTGAAATTTTCAGAGGGCACAGGACTAAAGAGCATCCACAAAGATGGCAGCAAAGGGGACAAGACAGAACAGATGGGTAAAGAAATGGGCAAGATTATTATTGTGCTGAGGACCTGTCATGGTTGGAAAGAAAAGCCAGCTGAGCTGGGAGGAGAAGCTTGGAGCTTTTTATATGGTGGACATTCAGCCCAGTAGCAGTAGGGACTCTTTAAAAGCTTGAAGACCATATTGAAAAATAAATATGTATGTGAACATATAAGAAATCGGTCAGAGTGATATGACAGCTTCCAAAGAGAATAGTCAAAGTGTTACCCTGTTCCCCACATTAGCTGTATTAGTGGTCCACCATGGGGTATTCTGGGAGCTGGACAGCTCAGCAGGCAAAGAGGGCCCATCCCTGATACATAACTGATATATAACTCAGGTTACCTGTCAGCCCAGCTGGTCTGCTGTCGCATTCCCACTCACTCCCTGCTGACCTCACAGGACTGTCTTTACACAAGCTGGTTTTGGCTGTCTGTATGACTGGTCACCTGACCAGTCCTGTCAGGTGTCTCCCGGAGGCTCCCTGGAAACTAAGGAAGCTCCAGAGGCTGGCCATGTGCTCTGCAGTAACGTGTAGACACAAATCACACCCGATCTCTGTGCGTGCAGAACCTACAAGGTCCGAGGTCAGGGTCACTGTAGAAGTTGGTGTTCCTGGCTGTTTGTGTTCTTGAGGATACGGGACCACATCAAGTGAGCAGAAGAGCAAGCCAATGGGAGATGTTCTCTAGTGATGGAGGAGCAGGGGTTCTTACTATGTGAAGGAAGGTGCACCTACTAAGCATCTCTGATTTCCAGTACACCAAGACATAAACAGGAAAAGCTCTGGTCTCCTCTGCCCTGACTCCCCCATGAGTCCTACCTAGAGTGAGGTAATGACCAGAGGTGGCTGCAACCACCGAGGGACTGAATGTTTGTAGCACAGGGTACGTGGTAATGGCTTTCTGTTCCAGGCTACAGACTGACCTCAGCCCCTCAGTCACAGTCCTGCTGGCCTGACCTCCTGCTCCCAGTATGGAGCTGCCCCAAGGACGGTGTGCAGCAGCTGGCATGCGGAGCCCTGGGCAGCAGTCTCAGATGGCATGGGTATTTTGTCTTCAGGAAGGGCTTCAGGTGGAACAATTGCTTGTGATTTCTTGGGAAATTGCCTGCAGCTGGGGATGGGCCCAGCTCCTCAGGGCTCTATTCCCGGTCTAAGTAGGTGAGTGAGTAGGGTGCCTGAAATGTCCCATCTCCATTTTGTCCCCTATCTCGGTGGCACTTCTAAGTTCAGAGTCATCCTGAACACTTCAGAGCTTTCTCCAGCCATCTGCTGCTGACTTTCCAGAGCCATCGGAGGCCACAGACAGGCCCCCAGAGCCCAAGGAGGCTGGGGGGATACAGAGCTCCACCCAAAGCCAGGTCACTGATTACACAAGATGGGCAGCAGCTGAAGATTTGGGGGAGTGTCACACCTTGCTCTAGCCAGGAACCTCCAGGATCTCCACTTTCTTTCCCTGCTGGGTGTGCACAGAAAACACACTCTACCCACAGGCTGCTACAGAGGGTCAGACCCCGGGCCATCACCTGCTTGCTGAGTCCTGTAGCAGGTACCTCACGGGTGCTTTCAAACACCTGTCTCCTGCATCCCTCCCAGAACCACACCACCGGATACCGGAGCTGCTGGCTGGTGGGTGGGCAGCTACCGCGCGGGGCATCCTGGTTAATCTAGGGGTTTCTGGCTCCATAGAGAAGCCGGAGTCCCAAAGAGCAGACTTGTTCAGCAGTGTCCTCACTCCCCTGTGGGTTACCAGGTCTCTATAGGATGTCTTCCTGAAATCCAGATGGCTTCTCAGCTCTCCAAAGCAAATACAAGAGACTCTGTTAGCTCTGTCCCTTCTAGAGAACTGGCCCTAACCTCCAAAAGGCCATTTCTATATGATAGCACTGAAAACACACTGGTACCTGGAAATGAGTTCAAATGTGAACAAGTAAGGACTTGGAGACAGAGATTATGTCCCTGCCTTGGTGTGTGTTCAGAGCACCCATCATTCAGTGGTAGCTGACAGCCTAGGAGCTCCCAGGAAGCTTGGGCTGAGTCCTGGCCTGGCAGCTGCTGCCATAAACCAGATGCAGGGCTGCTTTGCTTATATTCAGGACATGGTAGGGCATTTAAGGGTTGAGTTGGCTAAGTCTGAGCCTATGGTTGGCTCAGACAGAATGAGAGTAGATCAGCCCAGCAACAAACAACTAGAGGTCGTGTAACTCAGCACTGAGAAAGCTCCGGATGCTGCAGCCTCTGGTACAAGCAGTCACTGAATGAACAGATGGGCCTGGAGCAGGCAGGTCCCATCCCTGTGGGAGATCAGGGTCCCCATGTCTCCCTGCATCACATCACCTAGCACCAGGGTGCAGAATACATGCAAGGACCCCCAGAATCCTGCTGAGTGCTAACCAGGCCTGCCATGACACAGCCCTGCCTTCCCTGAGGAGCCGTGAGTCCTGAGAATACTAACAGTGAATGACAGGCAATAGGTGACCTGAGCTTCCTCATGAAGCTCAGAGTTCTTGGTTTGGAAAGGAAGAGAAGTTGTGGAATGTTTTCCAGAGAGGTGGGGGAGTTTGAGTGGACATACCCAGAGGGACCTTGGGCTCAGTAACAGCCCTGTATCATTAGTCAAGGGTTCTCCAAAGGAACAGAATGGATAGAATGAAAAATAATACACACACACACACACACACTTTATTAGGGTGACTTATGGGCTGTGATCCAGGAAGTGCAGCAGTAGCCATCACCCAGCAAAAAGGGCAAGAATCTGGTTGTTCATGGGTTGGGCCTCTCGGCAGGCCCATTCTGGTACTGGAATCCCAGACGTCTCCTGGAGAGCTGGTGGGCCTCAGTCTACGTTGGAATCCTGAGGAAGTAGGTTCTAACATCAGCAAAGGATGCCTCAGCAAGAGGGTAGATGTGGCTGCCAGTGAGAGTGAGGGCAAGAAGGCAGAAAGCTTCCCTCTCCCATGTCTCTTTCTGTTGGGTGCTGTCAAAAGGTATGGCTATTTAGGATGGGTCTTCTCACCTCAAATGATCCAATCAAGAAAAATCCTTCTCCAGGCGTGCCCAGCGGCTTGGGTTTTAGGTGATTCCAGAAGTAGGCAACCAAGTTGGCAACCCAGACTATCCATCACAAGCCCCAAGCCTCCAACCTAAATACATGTCTGCTATGGGAGCTACTAGTTGGTTTGTGTCATGCAGAGGCCAAGATCTGTTTACCCATCCTGGATCCTCCTATTCCCTCCCACGTGCTTCAGGCCAAGAGTGTGGGAATGTATCTTCCCGGACCTGGGAGTACAGTGAATGGTATTTGAAGGCCCCACAGAGCATCGTTTCAGGGAAGGCAGCTCCTCCTGGCAGGGCGGTGTTTGGCAGCTGCTTCTTCCTGGAGAGCAAAGCCAGTGTGTTTCTACTGGTAACCATAAAAGAATGGCCTGAGCAGGACCCCTGGGTCCTCCAAGTCAACTTTCCATCCCACAGAGGCTGGCTGTTCACTTCAGAATATTCATGGCCAGCCTCTCCACAGCCTCCCGGCCCCCACCTGCCTTCCAGCGGTGGCTTGGGAAGAATTTGAAAAGAAGCCCATTTGAAGGGGAAGGAGTGATGGTATAGGCCAGAGGGAGGGTTCAGAGCAGCTGTGTAGCTGCTGATTAATAGCTCTGGGCCATGGCAGCTTTGAGGGGGAAGGAGGCCCTCTCAGCTAAATGGAGCTAGGAGGAGGCATGAGGGATGTGTGGCCATGAAGGCCCCTTGTGAGCCTCTGTGCTGCGTCTGCATACCTTTGAAGTCAGAAGAGCTGATTGATCTTGCCTGGAATGAAGGGCAGAGACCCAGCCCAAGCCCATGATCCCTTGCTCCCAGACCACAGGCTCTCTGTAAGCAGCCGTGGCCAGGCCGGCAGGCAGATGAAATATTAAAGAGCCTCAGAGTCTGGGAAGTTTCACTCTAAATGGGTTGTGTCGGACTAGACCAACTGAACCAAAGAGCAACGTCTCAGAAGGCCACAGGCCCTTTCCAACTGTAATATTTGCAAGCAAAATGGCTTCCAGGTGCCCAGGATACACACAGGAAGCAGTCTCCACCATTAAGGGACAGTGTGCCTACTTAGTGCAGTGGGGATGGCCTCCTGGATGCTAGTCTCTGCTCCTAATCCTCAGGAGATGGTTCCAGTGCCAGGAGTTCTCTCTGGGTGAGTGGCCAGGTGAGCACCTGTTGCTAATATCTGCAGGACAGTAACTAAGGTACACTCATGGGTGCCATGGCTCATCGCCATGGCTTCATTCACTACAAAAATCTTTCACAAGGTCCTTAAAGTCACAGAATCAGCAACACAGGCTGTTGCGTTCCTTCCTGTGTGACCACCACATAAAGAAAGGTCCTTTTGGGGTATGTATGTAGAATGTCCTATGTTTGAAAACTTGATGACCAGCCGGTGACACTGTTTGGGGAGGTTGTAGAACTTTCAGAGAGTGAGGCCTGGTTGGGTGACAGGCTTTGAAGGTCATAGTCCGGTCTTGCTTCTAGCCCCACTCTGGATGTGTCTTGATCCATCAAACCATGAGCGACCAGCCACATGTTCCACCCTCACAGCCACCAGTGGCTCCTCCCATGGTGAACTCTATCCCTTTGGACCGTGAGCCAGAAGAGATCCTCTCTCCGTAAAGTTGCTTCTCTTCTGGGTATGTTGTCACAGCCAGAACCAAAGAGAAAAGTACCAAAATGTGCACTCAACGGAAGCAACTGGTGACATGTGCTGTCATGTATGACTGCATGCCTAGAACCTGCTCCAGGCAAGCTCTGGAAGACAGTGGTGACATGGTTGGCCCATAGCTACCAGTTGCCTACTGAGGAAAATGGATCAGGGCCCACAGTGGGGAAGCCACCCAGGATGGGCATGTACCACTTGGACGGGGCACAGTGCTGTACAGAGGTGTCACAGTGTAGAAGCCGAGCACTGCAGGTTCACGGCACGCAGCAGAGCTGGCTTCCAAAGCCACGTCCTTAACTTCAGGTGACGACCCAGCATTAATAGCGGACGCTAAGCCCATCTGGCTGGATTCGTTAATCCTTACAACAGCCTTATGAGGGAGGAGCTGTCATTATCCTCCTCACAGATAAAGCTGAGAGGCCCCATGCATTTGATAACTTGCCCTTTTTCCAGACCTGGAAAGCCTCAGGATGGTGCTTGAATCCAGGAGCCTGGTGCCAGAGCCCACACTCTTGCCCACACTGCTCTGACTCTCAGGTACCTCAGACAGCTTTGCTCGCCAGCGTGTGTTTCATGGAGGCCCTTTTGGCACCTCAGATCTGGCAGCTGTTGTCTTTGCAGGTACCCCTGGCTCGGGGAGGGGGGTATGTCCATCCAAACGAGAGACTGTTGATCCCAGCCCCACTCCTGGCATCCTGTCCACAGTGGCCTGTCCAACCCAGCACCTGCTTCCAGAATCTGTGAAGGACCAGCTCAGGGCTTTGGGGCTGAATCCATAGGGGGCCAGAACCAATTTGACAAGCTCCATGTGTCCAGGCGTAGACATCTGCGGGCCGTGAGTGGAGAGAGGCAGTGGGCAGCAGTGAGGTACACAGGGCTCATTCACACCCAGGAAGCGAAGAGCAGGAGGTTGTAGCTGGTGACTGAGCCAAGACTTAATGACATATATTGCATTAGCCAGCAAAACATATCACCTCACTTTGTGACAATCCTTATGAAAAGTACAGCGTGTAGACCCGGTTAGAGATGGGGAAACTGAGGCACCAAGAGACTAAGGAACTTGCCTGTGGTCACCCGGCTGGACTCCAAAAGACTTGGCACAGGGATCATGGTAACTCCAGAGCCCCTGTCTACATGCCACCCACAAGTCCACACATTGGCTGAGGGTCCGAGATGGATGCTCTTTCTCCCTCCACCACCCTGGAGCTTGCATGCGCCATCCTCTTTGCCTGATTTACTCCATCTTTTTATTCATTAATCAAGGGACTGACTCTTCCCCTGACTGTCGGCGATGCCGTAAAACTCAATTAATAATCTTTAGCAAAATGCTTTGAGATCCCCCACGTGGGATATGACACATTAGCACACAAAAACTTTTTTTTTTTGGTGATACTGTTTTACATGAAATAGCATTCCACTGATGCCTGTAGAGAGCCTTTTTTCAAAGGGCTTTGATGGACGGTGCCCATCAAAAGATATAGGCACTGGATGGAGAGACAGCGCAGCAGCTAAGGAGGTTCTTGAGGACCTGAGTTCAGTTCAGCATCTTTGTCAGGCAACTCACAACCACTTACAACTCCGGTCTCAGGAGGTCTAACATCTGCTTCTTGCCTCCTCGGCCTGGTGAGCATGTCCACACGTGCACAATTCTTTAAAAATACACTATAGTCAGAGGTGCCCCCTGTAGAACCCATGCCTAAGCTTTCCTGGTTTCTTCCATTACACCCTGAGCCCCTGGAGTCAGTACCAGGTCACCCACACAAATGCCCCCTGGCAGGGGATGTTTGGGCCACAGAGGTTCTGTAGGCCTGGGAGCAAAACTCCCTTATGTCGGGGGAATTTTCTCTGTAGTGAGACTCCTGGACAGGCACCAGCAGGAACGCTGGGCCTCGGAATGCTAGGAGTGCTTTGAGACCAGCATGGAGGGAAGGCATGGCAGGGTGGGCAGTGGGCAGTAAAGGCTCAAAATGGTAGATCAAGGATGGTCTCCTCTGGGAAAAGAGCAGCTAGGCTTTGTGCTAAACTGAAAGGGAGGTATCTTCCGTCACCAGGGCAAGATGAAGCCCAGCCATTGACTAGGTCTGCTCTCTGGAAAGGAGGGTGAGGTCCTGGGATCCCCAGAAGGTGTAAGGACCTTTTCTCTCACTAGAAGAAACAAATTCCTTTTGCAGGGGAGACAAGAAAAAAGCCTATTCACCCCAGATAAGGAAGACACTGGCATTTTGACGCTGTTTAAATCTGTAACGTCAGACGCGGCCATTGAGTTGGTGAGGGTGGGTAGAGAACAGCCAACACTGAGCCCTGGGAAGAAGTCGTGGAGATGGAGGAGCACTAGCCGCAAAAGACAACAGGAGAGACGTCAGCCCTGAGGGAGGAGAAAGCTGAGTGCAGTGTCCTGGGAGCCAGAGAAGGATGAGGCAGCTAGCTGGGCACCTTCAGTAGTCCAGAGTCCTTGCAACTTGAAGGGGAACGTCTTCCATGGAGTGGCATGAGGAGACAGAACTCCCAAATGAGTTTAGGACAGAGCTGGGAGAGGGGATTGCTAGAGAGGCTTTGCTGGGACAAAGCGAAGTTTGTTGTAACAGTTGGCCAGGTAGGATTGCCACAGTCGAGGAACTGAAAAGGGAATGGGCCTTGTCAACCAGAGACGCCACCACAGTCACTTGAGGCACAAGGGGACAGAGGCAGGCCTCAAGATGATGAAGTGATTAGACTAGCCCGTGGCAGCCCTCCAGTCCACAGCCTGGCCTCAGAGAGGGGGCCAAGAAAAGGCCTATTTTAATTTTCTTCTAGGGCCTCCTCGTGACAAAGGAGAAATATCACCCAACATTATTATCTCTCAGAAAATACTCTCTGGAACCATAAAATGGGAAATACAGCAGAGCCAGCCCACGAAGGTTGCCCCTAAATCAGCAGCCTCTAAATTACCACGGTGGTGCTCTCTAATTCCTGTGGATGAAAACATTAAAGATGACAATGTCCCTTTAAATCAAAGTCCCCAGGACTGGCTGGAAAGAGTCACTGGGCTTTCCTCTCTCCCCCTCAGACTTTTTTTTTGTCTCTTTTCACCTTGTAATAAGATATGAATCATGACTTGTGGGGACAAGCTAGTAAGCAGGCTCTGAGCATGGATTTTCTGAAAATGAAGGTGTTTTGTTAATGGGAAGTGTCTCATCCCTGGCAATGGGAGAATTTCCAGTGGAGTTTGCTATTTAACTTCACACTGCTAAAGTACATTTTGCTCTCAGGCTGGTCTGGCTGGATGTGGCATCACTATGATGAACCAAATGATCTGAAGGCACCCCAGGAGGCTAGGGGCTGCCTGGATCCCCCAAAGGGGACTGCTGGGCTCAGGTTACACAAAGGCAAAGACAGAACCCATAGAGCCTTGCCCTGCAATGCAAGGAGCGACCTCTCAGAAAGGGGCACAGGAGCAGGATGAAGCCCTGGTGCTTGGGAACTGCCCATGCCCGCCAAGCCCAGTGTCTTAGCTAGAGTTTCTGTTACTGTGAAGAGACACCTTGACCTCGGCCACTCTTGTGAAAAAACAATGTTTAATTGGGGATGGCTCACAGTTTCAGATGTTTAGTCCATTATCATCATGGCAATAGGCATGTTGGTGTGCAGGCAGACATGGTACTGGAGAAGGAGCGGAGAATTCTACATCTGGATTGGCAGGCAGCAGGAAGAAACTGAGACACGCTTCCTTTAACAAGGCCGTGCCTCCCGACAATGCCTCTCCCGCGGATCTATGGGGCCATGTTTATTCAGGCTATCACACCTAGACAACTGGGATCCAGGGTCTGGTACATCCCAGGGCAGGCCGGAAGACAGGAGCCACCAGTCAGAGCAGACAGAATGGCAAAGTGCCAGACATGCAGAGCTATTGCTGTTTCTGGGTAAGAAGCAGGTAAAAAGGAAAGAAACTCGGGGTTATCCCAAGCAACGGCAGAGGCAGCGTGGCCCCCAAGGCTCTTTCCCTACATCAGCTCCTTTCCTCTCTGCTTGTCCATACTCTAGGCCCAGCTCCTCAGGCCTGAATGGAGAGCCAAGGCCAGACTAAACTGAGTCTGAAGTTGTGCTACATCATGTGATGATCAGTATTGTCAAGTCAACAGGCTCTAGAATCACCTAGGAGACATTCCCCGAGGCACTTCTGTGAGGTAGCTTCTACGTTGGGTTGTTTGTGGTAGGAAAGTCCATCTTGACTGTGGACCTGACCCCATGCTATGGTCTGGGGTCGTAAGTTGCTTTCACAAGAAGGGGAAGACAAGCTGAACACCAGCATTTATTTCTCTCTGCTGTGTACATGCAACATGACCAGCCATGTCACACTCCCGCCCCTGTGCCTTCCCCTCCGAGATACCCTCAAACGGGAACAAGCCTTCTGTAAGTTGCTTTTGCCAGGTATCTCATGGCAGCGATGAGGACAGCCCCGGCAGTATTAGGGGAGGGCTCAAGGCTTAGGCCTGAAATGGAAGGGTTTGCTTGCTAACCCCCGCACACACCTGGCTGTTTATGGCCCTTTCTCTTCCGGATTAGCCAAACACCTTAGAAGGCTTTCTCGGCCCATGGCTTTAACATAACCCTTTAGTCTGTGCCCTGTCCCCTGCCTTGCCTACCTCCACCGTACGCCTGTATAGATGAGGAAATCAAATCCTAAAAGGCCACTCACGGCCCACAAGGCATACACTGCCAAAAGACACCCTAGGCCCTCACACAACATGACCTCACTGAAGGCCTGGCCACGCTGACCTCTCTCCTTCCAGATATGCCTCCCCCTACACACACACTGGCCATCTCTTCTCTGTCATCACCACCTCTGTCATTGTCATCTTCCTCCTCCTCCTGCTCCTCCTCCTCCTTTTTCTTCTTCAATATTTTTTTTCTGTTTTTATGTGTATGCGTGTTGCACATGTATGTAGGCACGTGTGTGGAGGTGTATGCACATGGATATGTAGGCCTATGAAAGCTAAAGTTGGTGTCCGGAATCATCCTCAGTGGCTGTTGCCCCGTTCTCATTGAGCCAGCCTATCTCAGTCAAATCCAGAGCCCACACAGATGGCTAGTGTCCCTAGCCAGCTTGTCCAGGGGATCCCTTAACTCTGCCTTCTGGGGAATTACAGGTTGGCCACCATGCCTACCTGGCATTTACCTGGGATCTGGGGGTCCAAACTCCAAGAGCTTTAACTACTGAGCCACCTCTCCAGGTTGTACCTTCTTCCTAAGTGACAGCTTTCCACTGTGTGTCACTGACTTCCTTTTCTGTAGGTGACAAGGAAACAAATTCTTTAGCCCTTGCAAAGATACAGTCGCCATCACAGGTGTTAAGTCTATAGTGGGAAGCAGTGTGGACAGTGCAGAAACCACTAAGTGTGGCTACATCCAGCGGAACCCGACTTATCCCCTCCTCCAGCCGTGCCTCACTCCCTCAGCAGGGTCTTGGTCCAGTCAAGCCTCAGACCTCTAACTTCTAAAACAATCCCTTGGCTTACGGTTGCCTGTTACTTCTGGATATCACACACTCATGTGACTAGACCCTCAGTCTTCATTCCGGGTGTCTGTCCCATTAATGTATCATTCTTCCCGACTTCATTCGTAACAAGACTGTATCCAAATAAAATGTTGAGTCTGAGAAGCCATGGTTCAGTGGGGGAGGTAGAGACGTAGGTTCGGTCCCTCAGCCACCAGATGGGGACATGTGGCTACACAGGCCCATCACTGTGGTAGGCCTGCTGGGCCAGCCCAGCCTCCTGCCCATGAGTGGCCGGCACCCAGCCCAGTAACTTGGCCCGTCCCATTGAGAAGAGTTCTAGTGATGAATGCAAGCTAAATGGAGTCCCCAAGAATAAGCAGGAGAACACAGGTGAAGGGCGAGTATCCAGCAGCGAGACACACCTGTCATCTAGCCTGCCCATCTCCGGGTGTTCCCATGGTCATTGAGCCGAGAGAAAAGCCTGTTCCTAGAGCCATCTGTCCAGGGAGGCCATATCTGAGGCATCCCCTTCCTCCAGCCCCTTCAGGAACTTGCTCAGTCTGACAGCAGGCAGAGTGCTCGCAGCAGAAGCCTAGTAGTGAGGTCCACAGGATTCAGATATCCAACAGGATCCACAGACCCTGGAAGAAGTAGCTCTAGCTATAGGGGTCACTCATGTCAAATACACACGCCACCCCAGAGCCTGGAAATAAGGCTGCTAGGTGAAGAGCGAGGACAAGCTGAAGGGAGGCCCTGCTCCCAGGCAGAGGAGCCAGGCCCTCTGTGGCCTTGAGGTGCTGAGTCCTCCCCCTGCATGTCCCCAGGTTCTGGGGTGCTGGGGTTAGGGGTTAAGCTGAGGTCACAGGAGCTAACAGAGGACAGGCTAAACATTCCGCTGCTAAAATCGGCAAACAGCCCCGCCTGCTTCCCAAACGATGCGAGCAGCCCCGCCTGCTTCCCAAACGATGCAAGCTGAGAGAAAACTGCATCTTATTTATCCATTTTCTTCTTCCTGATCCAGGCTGTGCTCCTGGATAGTTAATCATCAAGTCGCTTTTGTGAGGGAACACACACACACACACACACACACACACACACACATGTGCGCAAGTGCACACACACAGAACCAGGAGCAAGAGGCTAGCAGGGTCCCCCGGTGGCAGGCCTGTGTGGCTGCTGACCAGATTGACTGCCCAAGGCTTGTTCAAAGCCTCATTTTTCATCTCGGCCTCTCTCGGGGACAGAGGGCCAGCAGCAGCACGCCTTGCACATTTGGGCATCTCTCCTGCCGTACTCGGGAAAGCACTGAAATTTATTTCTTCCATTTGAATACAAATGCAATTGAGACAATTTTTTTTTTTTTTTTTTTTTGGTTTGTCTCAGAAGCCATTGCTCCAGTTCTGTTTCTCATCAAGTGACTTGACAGCCAGGGAGAGACAAAATAAATAACTGTGTGTCCGGCTGTGCCAGGTGAAATAAAGCCCCTCACTCGTTGCTGGATGTGGGCACGGTGGTGTCAAGCTGTGTTAGCAGCCCAGGGTGGGGCCACTCCCCAGGCAGTGCATTAGTCATATGCATCACTGTGATCAAAATACCTTACGAAAAACCTAGGAGAGAGAAGGTTTACTTCAGCCCTTGCTCTCAGAGGTGCCCAGTCTGTCCTGGTGGGAAAGGCTTGGGGAAATCAGTGGTAATGAGAGCATGTGGCGGACCAGGTAGCAGCAAAGAGCTGGATGAGATGGATACAACTTTCAAGGGCCGACTCCCACCGTCCAGGCCCCACTTCAGAAGGTTCCGCAGCCTCCCCCCAAACACACACCACCAGCCAAGGTAGGGGGGATGCTCAGCTCAAGAGCCTGTGGGGGCCATTTCCTGTTCAGAAGACAACAGGAAGGTGTAGTGACAGATGGTAAGGGCTCTGGGCCACCTGGGCTCAGTCGGGCTGGGAGATGGGTATTCACAGCAGTAGTCCACTTCAGGGCCTGTCATTCTTGTTCCTCCGCTTCTAAGCAGAGGGAGGGAGATGGATCCCGTAACTCTTACAAGGTGTGTACTGCAGAGAAGGTGGCCCAGGCCGAGCCTCGAAGATGAAGATGAGAAGGATTTGTACAGAAGAAGGGAAAGCCTCTGCTCTGAGGCGAGAGGAGGTGAGAGGAGGTTCAAGCATGGGTGTTCAAGGGTGAGCACTCCACTTGCAGGTCCGTGTGAGACAAGGAGCCGAGCCTCCGAGGCCAGGTTTCTCCTGTGCCTGGCATGCCCTGAGCTGCTGCCAATCGTTGGGACTCCAAGGCCCCCTGCTCTCATTCCAGGTCCTAAAGGTGGCTGAGCGGTCAGTACCACTGAGCTGACCAAGAAGCGTTCCACCGATGAGGGCCACAGGATACACAGAGCCCTATCTCTAGCAGAGCCTCTTAGAAACACAGCTTTGCTTCCGTCTAAGCTGCAGGGAAGGGAATGTTGCCAGAGGTCAAAATTGGGGGCCGGCACTGCCAAGCTCCTGGCATGTTCATTTGAGGAGCTGAAATAAAGGTGCAGATTGACTTGCCTCAGACGGATGGACAGAGCAGGGCCACAGGTACAGGCGCCTGTTCAACACCTGTCCCCACAGAAGGCTTTGTCTGAGCGTCTTGCCTCAGGGCTATAAGCCCCAGAGTGTGGCGGGTCTGAAGTCAGTTGTGCCTGGCCAGGTCCCGCTTGCTCTTACGGATGCTGGATGTGACAGTTTGAAGACTAACCACTGCCTTGTCAGAGCTCAATACGGGAAGCAGGCAGGTGCCAGGCAGGCCTAGGAAGGAGCTGGTGCTGTGTCCCCAACCCTCTAACTGTTCCTGAGCAATTATGGGGACCCAGAAACAGAGGGACCTCTTCAGCATCACAGAGACCCGGAAGCCTGGGCTCAGGATGCTCACTACGGCCTTCAGACTCACCAGGTTCCAACTAAGTGAAGTCACATCACTTATTCTCAAGCTACCCAGTCAGGAAGAGCCAAGGCTGGGCTAGTAAAAATAAGCCTTTCTTCAAAGGAAAATAATTTCACTGAGTCATTACTTGGGTACTGTGCAAAGTACTTAATATTATATATTGTTCAGTTCTCACACCAGGTGCAGTTACTATCCCATTCTACAAATGGGGTGACTGAGGCCAGACAATAGCAAGGCTGTGATTAAAGGAAGAGCTCCAGAGCATCCGCCTCACCCCCCAATACTTTCCGTGGGAGACTGATGGACGGAGAGTGTGAGGAAGTACTCCTATAAGGTTCCCTGGAGTAGGTAGTATTTGAACATTGGAACAGCTCCTAGAAGGAGGTGATGTTTTGAGTGACTTGGGGGGAGAAACTGTGCTACGGTGACACTCAGGAAACAGCTAGGGTGATAGCAGATCCCAGAAGACAGGGGTGACTGCACTGAGGAGGTTAGCCAAAACAAGAAGGCCTCAAATATCAGAACAGGGGCAGCCGACCAAGCTCTGGGTTTAGAGAGAAGCGGAACCATGACTGAGCAGCGTAGGATCCCACACTTGTATCTGGTCTAAAGAGCTACCCAGTCTGCTTCCCCGCCACCACCACCAGGTCAGTACTATTCCCCACAGTAGGCTGGTGCCCCTGTCCAACAGACCTCATAAGGGTCTACCCGGGAGTCTGACTGTCTCTCTGAAAACTTCCCAGTACCTAGCTTTCAGGAAGTACGTGATAAGAGCCAGGCCAAGCAGCTCAGCAAGGCGGGGCTGCCCACAATCAAGGGACTGTTTCTAAGTGAAAGAGAAGGAAAGATATTTAAAATCAATACTCTCAATTTAGGTTTTCCTTTTGTGAGATTGAACATGTTCCATTCAAGCCCCAAATGTGAAAGAATGTCCTGAGCAGCACCAAGGCGTTAGCGTGTCTTGTGAATTACAGGCTCTCAGAGGCACTTTGAACAAAAACAAAAATGTAAAAACTGTCTCCAAACAATAGCCAGGGAGGCTGCTTGCACGTCATGGTCCTTGCACTCCCCACGAGCCAGGTCAGCCGTACCCCCCTCCCTCCCCGCCAGCCCCTCACTGTCTGCTTCATTTAGTTGAGGGTCCCTGTAAGAAATGGCTATGACTGGGAGGGCTCTCCATCCATCCTCAGGCTCCAAAACAGCCATGTGGCTCATGGGTTGAAGTTTTGCCTAAATCCCCTTTGAACTACAGCCTGAAGGTAAACCACTTTTGCCAAGACCTAGGATAGCCTGAGCGGGTAGGCCTGCTTCCAAAGTACACCCCATGGAAATAAGACCTCTTCAGAACAAGGACCAGATACTTACTTAAACCAGGACATTTGGGAAGTGTATCCAAGTTCCAGGACCCATTCACTCTCTCCAACAATCATACAGATGAACGAGCATTCGTCACACCAAGACACACAGTCCTCTCCAGAAAGCTAGGAGTTGGAGCTTGTGATGATTCCCATTTTATAGAAGAGGAAACTGAGGCACTGACAGGTTAAAGAGTTTGTCCAAACTCACAGAGACTGAACCAACAATCAGGGAACCTGCATGGGGTCTGAGGTAGACCCTTGCGTATATGTTATGGTTGTGTAGCTTGCTCTTGTGGGATACCTAACAGTGGGAGCAGATACTGTCTCTGACTCTTTTGCTAGCTCTTGGGAGACTTTTCCTCATACCTGGTTGCCCCATCCAGCTTTAATAAGGTGTCTGGTTTTACTGCAACTTGATAGGCCATGTTTGGTTGATATCCATGGGAGGCCTTCCCTTTTCTGAAGGAAAATAAGGAAGAGGAGTAGATCTAGGGGAAAAGGGAAGCTATGGGGTGGAAGAGGGAGAGGAAACTGTGGTTGGGATGTAATACATGAAAGAAGAATAAATAAAGTTAATAAATTAAAGAAAAGAATTTGCCCAAAGTTGCCCAGTCAATAAATTCTGGAGTTAGAATCCAGACTCCTGGCTAGTGCGCAACATCCCAGCTGAGATGCCACAGCCCTGTTCCAAACTGAGACAGAAACTCGTCGTCCATTGTCCTCGGGTGCTCATAGTAGGGCCAGGCACCAAACAGAGTTCTCGGCGCCCTGGGTGATGAGGCCATTGAGCCAGCTCCCATCCAGAAATCTATGCTTGTAGCTTGCGGTCAACCCTGAGGGCCGTAACAGTCCTACTGACCAGGACACAATTTGTTCCTAGACACGGCAAACCCAGGAACCATCCTTGAGTGTGGGGAGGGCTCCAGGCAGCCCTTGCTGCTGTAGCCAAGGGGCCTGTCAGCCACAGGCTGTGCCAGGTGATATCAAGCTGGGTGTCTGGGAACATCTGCAGCAGCTAGAGCCACATGGGGGGCTTTGGGCCTCGCAGTCTGAGTGAGCTTCAGTGAGTCTCACTTGTGTAGCTAACCCCAAGTCTAAAGGGGAGATTTGTATATGAACGGGATAAGACCTGCATGAGGCCCCGAGGAATTCTGGGAAATGATACCTCCAAAGCTTCAATGAGGAAGGTGTGACGTTTAGGTCCTCCTCCTGGCAAGGGTAAAAGTTGTGTTTCGGGGATTGATTAAACAGATCCTTGAGAGCTAGCAGCAGCCTTTGTGGGGAACACTGGGGTGCCAGCAGCTACCCCTGGCTCAGCCTTCTTCTAGATTAACTAAGCCCCCTGCACTCTGCCAAGTCACTTCAGAACTGAAGTCTTTATTGTTCGTCTTTAGTGAGTCAACTCCATGACCCACTTTGTCTTATCTTTTCCTCTTCGGGTTTTCTCTTCTCTGAAAGAGAGCCCCCCCCCTCTTTATAATCAGAGGACAAGCGAATTCTATGCAGTTCTATCTGACGGGGGGGGTGCATTTAGTACAGGCAGCACCTACACTGGCTTGGTGCGGTGCTCTGACCACTCTCAGGACTGCCTAGAGAGGCTTCCAAAGCATTACTTGGTGTTCACCCGCCCCAGCACTTTCTGTGGCTCCCTATCTGACCTCACCAAACCTGAGCTCTTGCACCCATTCATTCTACCTCCTGTTCTGGCCATCCTTTCCTACCCAAGGTCTCTTCCTTTGATCTGTTTAGTTCTCCCAGGCCTAAGAACACCGTTTGTTTCGGGAGGGTAAGAGCTTTGTCTGATTCATCAGTCTTCCCAGCACATGCGCCTTCAGATTAGAGAAAGTCTGAAGTTGGGGGCTGAGGAGCTCAGTAAGATTCCTGTCATGCAGGTATGAGAACCAGAGCTCAATATCCAGGCTCTACCTAAAACAAGATAGACATGGTGGCCTGCTCTTGTAATCCCAACACTGGGGAGGAGGGGATGAGGCAAGAGGTACCCTGAAGCTATCAGCCAGCCGGATCAGAGCATTTGGTAAGTTCCGGGTCTGTGAAAGACTCTGTGGACAGTGCCTCTTGAACAGTGTGTCGGTGACTTTTCTATTACTATGATAAAGCAGCATGACCAAGCTGGTGTAAAGAAGAAAGGGCTCGTTTGAGCTCATGGTTCCAAAGTGTTAGAGTCCATCAGCGTCACAATGAGGAAGCACGGTAGTGGGCAGGCATGGTGTCTGGAGCAGCAAAGTGAGAACTCTCTTCTTAAAGCACAAGCAAGAAGCAGAGAGTAGACCAGGAGTGTTAAGAGTCTTTGAACTCTCAAAGCCCACCCCCTTGCCATCTCCTCTGGCAAGGCCACACCTCCTAAGCCTCCCCAAACAGTGCCACCAGCTGGGGACCAAGTATTCAAATGCCATAAACCAGGGGGAACATCTCTTTCAAGCTACCATGTGTGGTTACCAGAGGTTGCACCCTCCTGGCCTCCACACTTGCTCACAGGCACATGCACACACATGCTCGAGTACCACACAACACTCACAGATCTCAGGGTGAGCCATCTCCCAAGTCAGGGCCAGGAAGGAGTCAGGGGTTCATCTGGGTCTTGAATACCCAAGTCTGCCTTACAAAGGTTGGGTAAGAACTTATAAAATAGAGCGAGTAGTCCAGGCCAGGTCATGCTGGATTGGTGCAGCAGCACCTAGTGGGAGAGCCAGGTCAGGCTGAGTCTACACAGATGGAAGAAAGTGTCCAGGGCATGCTGGGAAGAGGCAAGCCAGCAGGCACAACCCACAACAACAAGCCACCGCTGCAGAGCCACCAAAGGCAAAGCTAAGCTTCTTGCTGCCACCAGCTGTCCACATCCTTCCCCCCCCCAGCCCTGCTTCCGCCCCAGGGGATGGAATCAAAAAGGTACTTCACACTCTAACAATCGGCAGGTGGTGTTTTTAACGACATCAGTGGAGTTGTCTACAAAGGAAGCAAGGTTTTGATCAGCAGCGGGATGACCTGGGAGCCTGGACTTGGAAGGCTGGCTGCTAGGTGTGTGTTTGGAGTTCAAGGGGTTAGGAATGAATCAGCAGCCCCTCCTCGCTTCTGGGCAGACCGCACCCCTCCTGCTCTGTGTCCTTATCCTGCTCCTTGATGGTTGTCTCGGGCCAGTACATTAGGAATCCCCTCTCCACAGTACAAAATCGTCAGGGGAGGTCTCTGAGTACCCCCGATCACATTCTGTCTCTCTCTCCCTCTCCCTTCCCTCTCCTTCTCCCTCTCCTCTTCCCCCCTTTCCCTCTCTTCCCCATCCCATCTCCACCCATTAGCCAATGGCATCAGAGGCTGCTTTCAGTTTCCCACTGAGCCACACGAGGAACATGTGTGCTTCTCTCTGGACACCTGTAGCCCTTCAACAGAGAGGAGGGTCTGGTATGCTCATCATCATTTGGCATAAACAGGAAGAGAGACTTGGCAGATATACCGTTCTGGCGGGACCCACATCTTCTATCACTTAGACAGCCGAGGCTCAGGCCCATAGAGCAGGGTCTTTAAGGCCCAACGGGGCCCTGGTAGAACCTGCAGGAGTCCCCACACTCAACAACCCCACTCCTAGCTGGGGTCAGAAGCCCTAAGACCTCCAGCAGACGCTCCTAGGCTATCTCTTTCGGGGCTACCAATTTCCTCACCATAGGCCTTGAAAGTGCCGCTGAGGAAGCAAGCTGTGGGCTCTTGTGGTGGCCGGGAGAGAAAACCTCGGCATGTTTTATTTGACTACGGTGTTCAATATGCTTGCCAGGGCCTCATTTTGTGCCACCACATACTCTCTGCCTCTCTGCCCCTGAATCACAACTCAGAATTTGACAGGTATCATCGACCATCTCTTGGAGAAGAGACCAAGTCATCTGAGTATTGCAAGACTGT
The DNA here is from genome assembly GCA_028658305.1 of Pachyuromys duprasi. Classification (NCBI taxonomy): domain Eukaryota; kingdom Metazoa; phylum Chordata; class Mammalia; order Rodentia; family Muridae; genus Pachyuromys; species Pachyuromys duprasi. The sequence continues at coordinate 40,147,049 of CM053757.1, forward strand.
CATATCTAGAGAAAAATCAGCCTCTGGGAAAAGGACTCCTTGCTCCTTAGCATAACAGAGTCAGGACTGGACAGACCCTTCCAGAGCAAGAATCTGGAGGGTTAGAGCAAGGGCGCGACTACCTGCTGGTTCAATGAGACCCAGCCCAGGGAGGACTCAGGGTGTGTCCCACTGGGTCGGCACCACGCCCCACGTGCAGAGTGACTCCAGTCTCGCTGGGGGTGGAGAGGTGTCAGGGAGGCAGCTCCAGCCCACAGGGTCCACAGGAAGATGGGATGGTGTTATCTTCCGGACAGCAGTCTCTGCTCCCATCCACTGGATGAGTTAACTTACGGTGCCTCCTCCACAGCAGCCAGCCGCTGTTAATGAGACTACCATGCATCTCAAATCTCCCATTACATATTTCACTCACTTCACAAATGCTAATCGGAACTTGACAATGCAACTAGGAGCTGGCACCACGCCAAAACAAGTGGCCTCTCTCCCGGATGGCTGCAGGCTCCCGACCCCAAGATGCACAGGGTATGCCAGGAACATTTCTCTGAGGCCCCAGGATTTCAGGAGCTCTTAGCACATGCCTCGGTGGCATAGCCAAATATGGCTCTCCTGTACCCATACTGCCTCTTCTGGGGAGACGTGCTGGACTCCCTCCTTCCCATCCACTGCCAATTCCCTTCAGTCCTCCACTCCCAGAGGCCTTGGAAGAGGCAGAGCCAAATCCACAAGCTCTTCCCATTCCCGTTCCAGCTTTCTTCCTTGGCCTGACTTAGCATACTCTGCTGTGCACATGGAACTCTACACATTCCTGCTGAAGGGGGGGTGGGGTGGAAATGGGTGTTTATGCTCTCACCAGCCTTATTCACTTGCCAAGCCAAGGCCTGACCAGGTCCCTAGACAAGAACCTGGGCCCAAGACACAGTTCCCAAAAGCATGTCACCACAAAGGCGCTGTCACCTGTCACTGTTGAATCCAAAAGTCTTAACCCAAACCCATTGGCCATGCCTACAGCTAACCTGGTCCTTTGAGAACCAGCCTGCCCTAGAGTCAGCAAACAACAGCACAGGAAGCCTACTCAGCCTAAGCAGACCCCTCAACTGGTAGCTCACAAGGAAACCTCTCCCTGGGTTACTTTGCTTCAGCTTCCAGTCCTACTATGTGCATCTCCTTTTATTCTCCCACTTCAAATATTGGGAAAGCCTCTGCGCTGGGACAAAAGGAGCCCAGGGGAGACTTTGGCTCTGGAGTCCTGAGGAAGTGGGGGGCTGCCCTCTTCTGGGCCTCAGTTTCCTACCTGTGCAGTAGCAGTCACTGTTGCTGTGGTAAGATGTGTAGGCTTGGTAGAAGGCAAGGCAGTTTGGTTGGTTTTGCCTCCCTGAGGTAACCCATTTAAGAGACATTTTCCCAGAATGTTCTAGGCCATGCCGGCAAGCTCAGGAAGCCCCTGGACCTATGCATGACCTTGGGGTGCTCCTTGGGCCTGTCAGTGCATATCACAGCAGGCCCAGGATCCCAGGCAAAGGAAACAGCAAGGAGACCATTGCAGCGCAGGCTCACAGCTCACCAGCAAGAGTTCACCCACCTTGTTCCAGGTGTCAGGCACGAAGAGGATTCTAAGAGCAAGAGCAACTGCAACTTCTGCCCTCCAAACTTAGATTCTTCCTGGGAAAGACACAGAAGAGCTCCGGGTGGGGTGGTGAAGGTCAGAGAAGAGAGCTGGGGCTCTGAAGGAGCTAGTCATGTATCCAGGGGACCCAGAGCTAGGAAAAGGCTGCCCGCTTGCAAGAGGACTGAGAGGGGCCACCGTGGCCGGGAACTGTAGACGGGCAGTCCTCGTTCACTCTAGGTAGCACAGCTTAGAGAAAACACCAAGAGGGAGACAGTTGAGATCTCTGCTCTTGGGACCTTCTAGGTAATGGGTGGTCACTTGGGGGCTTCTGGGTAATGGGTGGCTCTCTTCGGGGCCTAGGCATTTGATACTGACACATCAGGAGCAGGCTCCTGAGCAGCTCAGAGGTGGTTTTCATATTTCATTCACTCTTACCTGGCCCCATCCCCTCCCCCAATTCTCCCAGATTCCACTGTACCTAGGGGTGGCTCAGTCATGAATATTCATGCCTGTCTTCTGTCTGGTAGCCAGCTTAGTGTAGCAGAGATGCACACATGTGCCTGGCCGTGGCCATGTTGCCCTCCTGCTCTTCCTCCTCAGGCTCACCTGCCACTTTCCACCCAAACTGGCTTATGCAGCATGGCTGGAGCCCCGGTCCTGACGTGATTAGCAGAGGGCCAGAGCAGGTGTCACCCTGCAGGTCTGGAGGAGGCTGTGGGTTGGCTTGCTCCCTCGAACTCCACAAATGACCCTGCATGCATTTCCTACCAGCGTCATAACCAATCACTTCAGGGTGGCTTGAAACACCGAAAATTTATTCTTTACTAGTTCCAGAGACAGAAGTTAGAAATCAAGGTGTCGCCGGGCCAGCCACTCCCGGAGGCTCTCTCCTGTGCTCAACCAGGCTTCTGGAAGCTCCTCAGGGTCTTCCTCCATCTTCACAAGGCTCCTGCTTTTGCTGCTCCTCCTGTGAGGCACTCAGCCACAGATTCAGGGCTTGACCCTAAAACCTGAATATGCTGTCCTCAAATCCTTAAGTGACTATATCTGAAAAAAAATCCTTTGTTTAAATAAGATGATATTACAAGACTCCTATAACATGAATGGGGAGGGCCAATATTCAACTCCCCATAGGTCCTAAGGAGGCTGACTCTGGCAGCAAGCCAGCATGGGGCTCCTGCCATGTCCTGTCTTGGACCTCCTAGGCCCATGCCCACACCTTCCTGCCATTACTCCTTTACCTGATGGCTCACTGTGTCACCTTGTTCAGATGTTCCTCGTGTCCACTGAGGTTCCTCAACCTTAGAATTGCAGGATGCCAGCCGGGTCCAGGTCCATCCCTCAACACCAGGTTTTGGGCTCATTGCTGTGTACAGTCTGTGGTACTAGGTCCAGAGAATGCACATCAGCTGTAGGGAAGTTGTCTAAAAGACCAGCGTTGATAACTGGGCACGACACAGGCACTTGGAGTAGGGGGAGGAAGGAGAATCAGGCATTCAAGTTCATCTTCGGCTACAGAGCAAAGCCAAGTTCCAGACCAGGTTAGTTTCACTCAACATAAGCTAGGATCACCTAGGAAGAGAGAACTTCAGCTGAGAAAATGCCTCCAGAAGATTGGCTTGTAGGCAACTCTATGGGGCATTTTCTTGATGAATGATTATTATGGGATGACCCCTGCCACTGGGGGGTGGTGCCTCCTCTGGGCAGGTGGCCCAAGATCATATAAAACAGTAAGCTAAGCAAGCCAGTAAGCAGCATTCCTCCTATAAAGTATAAGGTGAAATAAAGGCTTTCCTCCTCCCGGTTGCTTTCAGCCAGCATTTTCTCAGAGCAACAGAGAGCAAATTAGGACATCCAGGCTACATGAGACACTGTCCAAAAAAAAAAAAAATCCTGAAGAGAAACAGAAAATAGCAATGTTCTCCTTGAACTGCATATCAGAGTATCACCTGAATTACTGCTCCACGGAAGCAGCTGTTGGCAGGGCAGGTGAGGGGCTGACCCCTCCCCACAAGGGACATGTTCCCATGTGTCCTTAGGACACATGGCCCCCCTCCTGAGCTTAGGGCTTGAGTTTCAGACCTATTAAGACTACCAGGAGCCTGCTCACCTCAAGCTCCCTTGCCCTCTGACTTCCTGTTTGCGCATCTATATGAAGAGCAAGGTCAGCTATGGTCCTTCAGGACCCTTCCCTCCCTCATGTCACATGTCTGAAGCCTAGCTACTGAGAAGGAATAGGAGTGACCTACAGACCTGCCGGAATCCACCAAAGGAAGACTACCCCCTCTCTGGGCTGCCCCTCAGAGTCCAACATCTGGTGCCCAGAGTTCCACTCAGGCCTTCCTGGGATGTCCCCAAGGGATTCCAGATGTGGCCTCAGCTGGGATAGCCTTCTAGGGCAAACAGGAAGTCGCACTGTGGCTGTTCTGGGAAGGTTATGGATCAATAAAACTTCCCAACTCAGCCAGGCAGTAGCGCATGCCTATAATTCCATCACTCAGGAGGGCAGAGGCAGGCAGATCTCTGTGTGTTCGAGGCCAGCCTGGTCTACAAAGCGAGTCCAGAACAGCCAAGGCTACACAGAGAAACCCTGTCTCAAAAAGCAACAACAAAAGCCCTCCCAACTCACTGGGTGCAGACACAAGCCATTCCTCCCAGCTACTCTGGAGGCCAAAATAGAAAGATGCAATCAGAGCTTACCTGAGCAAGTTCAAGGCCAGTCTGGGCTTAGCAAGACCCTGTCTTAAAATTAAAACAAATTAAAGAGCCAGATGATATGTGACTTGATGAGAGTCTTTGCCTAGCATACACAAGGTCCTATTTGCATCAGCCTGGTAGCATTGTGACCTTCCTGTCACCACCAATACACGAGAGTGCCTCTGGGGGTGGCATGTCCCCTCCACCACAGCCTTACACTCCTGGACATTCCTACAAGCTCAACATTGCCTTTGGGCCATCACCACTGTCTGGGAGTGTAGATCAGAAAGCCGAGGGCTTCTGAGTTGAAGTAAAGGGATTCAGAATAACATCCAGAGGGGAGAGTCAGGCAGAAAAAGCAGGTCTCTTCAGTTCCCTTCAAAACTTAAAACCCCAGGATTCATTTTCCCATCTGTGTAGTTGGTTAGGATAAAGATGTATGGTCCAGGCCCTGGCGTCTCAGAGAAGGACACAGCTCCGACCACAAGGACTGACTGAGGTGACATATCCCTCATCACATAGACATGTTCCCGAGGACTCCTGCATACCTTGAAATGGCTTGTTCCTCCCTTATGAATCCCACGTAGCAGTTTAGGACAAGGCCTCAGCCTTAAATCAGAGTGATGGGGAAACCCAGAGCCCCCAAGGTCCTTCTAGAACCTGCCTTTTTCATGGAGCTAATCACCCCACAAACTCTAACTAAATGTAGCAAACACAGAAAAGCAGCCCACTCCATGAAGAGACGTGAGTGCCCCTTGACAGGCTGCCTAGCGTGCACAGGGCCCTGGATTTAGCCCCTGATACATCTTAGAGAAGGAACATCACCAGCACCCTGGACAGCTCACTAGTCCCATCCCCTGAGTCCCCGCCTGGTCACCTTTCCCTCCTCCCCAGCTTAAAGATTTCCTGCCCAGCACTGTCAGTAGCCTGTGTGCCTTAGCACTTTGTGTCAATGGAATCATGCAGTGTGACCCTTCCGTGCCTGGTCGCTTGCCTAAAGCTGTCTGCAGGCTCACCTATTGTAACTCCGTCTATAGTGGAACCTGTCCTGCTTTCTCCTGAGTGGTAATAGCCCATTGTACCAACATCCCAGAATTGACACAGCTGACTTGTTTCCACTTTGGGGATTTTTTTTTTTAAGTTCTGGAGAATGTACAAGTTCTTATACAAGGCTTTGATGAGCATTTCTGCCAGAAACATGTCTCCGAGTCAAATTGCCGACGGGGAGGAGTGTGTGTAGAATGACAAGCGATGGTTTAAACACACTCCTGTTCTGTCCAGAGAAAGGGGTATTAACTGGCAGGGATGAGGGTACAGAGAGTGGTCATTTGACCCCAAAGCACCTGCTCAAAGTCAGCTAGGGACACAGACCGGAAGGACATCACGCCCCCCCTCTGCCACAGTCTCACATCCTACAAGCGCACCCTCGCCTTTGGGCAAGCGCCACTGTCTGGGAATATGGGTTGCAAAGCTGAGGGCTTCAGGGCTGAGGCAAAGGGACACAGAGCAGCAGCTGGGCAGAGGCCAAGGTGAAAAGAACCTTCCATGTCTGTCCACTTCCCAGCCTTTCCTCCTGTCTGCATCTCTATTCATTCTTCTGCCCCTTGTTTCCTACTCACCCTTTCCCTTACTCCATTTCCTCACTCCCCAGCATTTCCTTTTCTCCCTCTCCTTTCTCCCCTCCCCTCAACTACCTTCTCTCAATCTCCAAGACCCCCAGGCAGCCAGGAACTTACACAGAACTATGAGCACTCCTATAAGCCCCATCTTGGGATGAGTGACCCTACTTTAAGGGACAATGCCGGTTTTACATTATGTTTGGTATACTGTTAGTTAAATATGTACTAGTGTAAAGCTGGGCACATGTACCTTATGCACAGAGCCATTTTATAATCATAAAGCCCAAACAAATTTATAAATGAAATAAAAACAAACTGCAAAACCAATAAACATCAAATTAACAACATTAATTTAATGGAACAAATGATACTGTTTTCCTGAAACTAAATCAGCGCTCACAGTGTGACTCTGGGGCAGCCTGCTGTGGTCTCCATCTTCACCGAAACTCCGCTGTGGGCTGGGGGAGGCCCCTACTCTCCCACCACGTCTCCATTCAAAGCCTCCAGTCCTGTAGTGTCCTTGACCCCTTTACACCGTGGTTGCTCATTTGTGAAAAAGGAATAAGCAAGGCAATTCATGAGGGGCTGCAGATGCAGCTCGGGTGGTAGAATGCTTGCCTAGCATGCATGCAGCCCTGGGTCAAACCTCCATCACCACATGAAGGCAGGTATCCTGGGGCACACCTGCAGTCTCAGGAGGAGGCAGGCGGACCCAATGTTCAAGGCCGTCTTTGGCGATGTCAGGTCAGTGTCATCTTCCGCTGCATAGTAAGTCTGAAGCGCTTTTGAAATACAGGAGACCCTACCTCAAAAGCAGAGACAGGATGGAGAAAGGCTCAGAAGTTTGTTGCTCTTGCACAGGACCCAAGTTCAGTTGCCAACACCCATGCAGTGGCTTAAAACCACCTTTAGTTCCAAGGCCAAGAGATCCGACAACCTCTTCTGGCCTTCTTCTGGGTTCCTGCATATACAGACAGACAGACAGACACATATGTAAGAACCTTACACACATAAAAATGAATACTTTTTAAGAGACTTGTGAGAATTCAGCCTTTGATACACATACAGTTTCCTGGATTTGACCCTCTGCAAGCCAGAAAAGCACCCCCCCCACACACAATTCATGATGGCCCAACTCTGCTGTCAATATCTCAGAATTTTTATTAAATTTTAAATAGTTTATGTGTATGAATACATATAATATACCATGTATGTGCGGTGCCCACAGAGCTCGTAGAGAGCATCACACTGGATGCCCTGAACTGGAGCTAGGGCTGTGAACTGCCATGCAGATGCAGGCAACCAAACCTGAGTCCTCTCCAAGAGCAGCTGCTGCACTTAACTGCTGGGCCATCGCTCCAGCCCCTCTTAGTGATTCATTTATTAACTGTTTATGTATACAGTATTCTGCCTGCAGGCCAGAAAAGGGCACCAGATCTCATTATAGATGGTTGTGAGCCACCATGGGATTGCTGGGAATTGAACTCAGGACCTCTGGAAGAGCAACCAGTGGAAGCCATCTCTCCAGCCCCGCTCTTAGTGATCTTTAACAAAGGGTCCTCTGTCTTCATACTGCACTGAGCCAGGCACCTATGGTAGAGGTCCTGTATGTAGTAGAGTTGAGCACACAGTGGGTAATCAGTCCTGTTTCTAAGAGTGCTTTGTACTCCTGTTAACAAGTCTAGTTTCTTTATGCTTTCCTCTGTCTTCCTATGGTGTAACAGGCATTAGAGAGGCCACCTCATGTGTGTATGTGTATTTGATTAGTTCTCGAGGTTAGGTATGTACTGTGGAGCAAGGATTCTGTAATGGGGGAAAGACTGGCATGCAGGGTCATATGGGTATCCTGAGTACATGAACCCTTACCCACCTCAGCCCGCTGGCTCAGCTCCAGCTCCCAGGCTCCAATCACTTTTATCGGAACAGGTGCAAAAAATGGGGCCATTCAAAATACCGCTTGCTATTTTCTTCAAACCATTTAAGTCGATGGCTGGAGTTCAAGTTAACAGGTTATGGAGTTGAACACACCTTAATGGATGAGAAGCTCAGACAGAGTTGCTAATTTAATTTTCCCTTCTTATTGCTGTTCTCTTACAAAACAGCACAGATAGCCCTTTTTCTGAGAGCAAGATATTAATAACCCAGGCATACTCTAAGAGCAAAGGCGGACATTAAGATTTTGCAAGGTCTCTCTATTTGTCCCTGGCTTCTCAAGGCTCCTGTGCTGGCCCAGGTAGGACACAGACCCAAAGGGTTAACTGCTCAAAATCTAGGAAATGGAAACTGCCCTTGGCCACTGTCAGCAGAGCCAGGTAGCATCTCCACCTGCCCAGAGCAGATGTCTGCAATCAACTCCACCAGTCCTGGGTATGGGGAGGGGCTTGCCAAATAACACTGGGCACTTGGCATCTAAGGCAGAATGTTAATATCCCCTCACTGTGAAAGACTCGGATGTCCTGGGAGAGTTGATCTCCCTACTTTGGGCACAGTAGGCTCAGTGAGCAGCCTTCGTGGCTAGTCTCCTGGCAGAGGTTCAGAGGGGACCCTCTTGGGCTAGAGATGAAAGGAAAATGTGATCTGTGCCCAGCTAGCAGCCTTTTTCAGCCCTGGACTGGGAGCCTCCTTCCCCTTACCCACAAACCTGAGTTTACCTCCGCTATGCTGAGGCCTGCGGACAAGGATATGTTGGGACAGCACTGTGGGAGCCCGTTCTTCTATCTGCCATTCCTTCCTGGGCTTTCTGCAACCTTAGAGGAAGATGAGCCAAGGGTACTATTGTACCCTTCTGTGAGATCACCTCCAAGGACAGGACAACCAGCTTCTGCAGCCAAATCTACCAGGTGGCCTCTGAGTCCAAGATGCTCCCTCCTCTCTCAGGGGGTACCACAAGCCTAGGCAAGACAGCCTACCTGCACAAGCCACAGGGCCCATGACTACATGGGGCACCTCCAGTGTGGCATCAGAGCTCATGTTATTCCCAAACCCCATGTCCTCACTAGCTCCGTGTGCGATGCAGCCAGGCTGAATCGAGGCATGCAATAAGCGTAAAATGCACATTTTGAAGCCTTGTATACAAAACATGTCAAACTTATCTCGATATATTTTATGCTGATAATATGTCAAAATGACGACTCAGAGATTGAGTTATAGTAGATTATTGGAATGAGCATCACCGGGTTTGTTTTTCTGTTTTACGTAGCTGCTGGGGGATGTAAATTAGATATATGGTATGAGTTACACATTTCCAGGGACAGTGGTATGCCTGAAGAAGACAGAGGAGATGCCTCCCAGGTCAGCTGGGTTGGAGTTGACGATGTAAGCTGGCTGGTAGATTAGTTGCCCAGCATGCACCAAGGCTGGCTTTAATCTCTAGCATCATGTAAGCCAGGCGTGGCAGTTAAGTACCTGTAATCCCAGGACTCAGTAGAAAAAAGCAAGAGGGTCAGGAGTTCAAGGACATTTTCCACTTTTCAAGGCCAGTCTGTGTCAAATTTTAAAGAGTCAGCTAGGTAGAATCGTGAGCAGGCAGAGGAATAAGACCTATCCTAGCATGGTTCGGGCCCCACTGTGGCCTTGCTCCTGAGTGGCAACTTTGGGTGGCCTCCTGTACCAACCCCTGCAGCAGGAGGAGGAGGGGACTGAGAATCCTGGCCAGAAGCCCTCAAAGGAGGTACTTCAAGGCTGCACTATGACAAATATTATCAGGATTGGAAAGGCAACATGGCTTTCCAGGAGCACCTGAGATTCGCAAATGGCAACAGATGGTCTGAGTTTTCATATTCTCTTCTGGATCTCGCTACAAAATCCAGAGACACAATCACAGACCCGCTGTCACACAGACGTGGGCAGACATTTGCCACTTGGAGTGCTTCCGTTCAGCTCTAACGCAGCATGCTGGCTTACAGACTCACAAAAAAAATGCAAGAATTATTATTCCTCCACAGCACAGGCATATCTGGGGTGCTCACTTAACGGCGCCCATAGAATAAATTACTTCCAGATGACACTTTTTAATTGAATTGAACTAACAGCTTAGTAATATGTTGCAATAAGAAGAATATTAGGATGATTAAAAGATCTGAAAACTCTTGCAAAATTAAATGATTAAACGTGGCGCTGAGCAAATGAATGGGTCTGTGTGCATTAATCAGCTGTGGGCCCCGGCAAACAGTTGTATAAGCTAAGCGTTTACTGCAGTCCCACACGCTCATGGCTTCTCGCTCCCTATGTGTGGCTCTCCGTCGTATCCTCTTCACTGACACTCAAAGAGTAAAGCGGCATCTCCCAGAGGCAAAAGAGCTAAAGTCCTTTCTCCGCCTGGGAGTGTTGCATCGATGATGACTTCTGGTCACATGCCATTTCCTGGTGTTCTGACCACATGCTTTAGCCAGGTTGCTAATCCTCAATCCCTGTTTTTAGTTTAAACGAAACTCAAAGGAGCAGACATTCAGATTCTTGCCAGGTGAAGTAGCACACACCTGTAATCCCAGCACCAAGCGTGGCTACAGAAGAAAGGTAATAAATTCCCAGCCAACAAGGGCCATGTGATAAGACTCTGACTAAGAATAGAAAAAAAAAAGTTAGGATTGAGGGAGGCAGGTTAGTGAAGTACCTAATCTGAGAACCTGAATTTTGATTCCCGACACCTACAAAAAAGCTTGGCACAGAGGTACGAATCTGTAACCCCAGTGCAGGAGGAGGCAGAGATGGGCACATCCGCAGAGCCCGCTGGCCAGCCAGCAGAGCTGAGTCCGTAACTGAGAGACAGGCGCTGTCACAGAAGATAAGGCGCTGATCTGTCAAGGAAGACAGCCAGCATCAACCTCTGGACTCCACACACATACACACGCCTACCTGCACACACACTCATACACACGAACACATGCATACACCACACACACACACACACACACACACACACACACACACACGAGGAATTTTAGGAGCTAGAGGGATGGCTCACTGGTTAAGAATGATTGCTGCTTTCCCAGAGAACCCAAGTTTGATTGGTTCCCAGCACTCAAGGCTGGTAGTTCACCATCAGTACAGCCCCAGGACATCTGCCACCTCCTCCTGAGCTTCACAGGTACCCATACACAGGCCATACTCTATACACACACACATACACACACACACACACACACAGAATTCTGGCTTTCATGCTGACCACAGGAAATATAATTTCTGGTAGCCCCCTTTCCTCCTTTCTGATTGCATTTAAGATGTCTCTTCTGCCCCATAGCCCAAGTGTTTTCACATTCTTGAGCTCTTGATTCTGCCAGGTTGGTCTCAGGAAGTGGAGGTGGGGTGTCGCATGGGAAGAGCAGCTGTGGACAGCATCCAAGGAAGGCGTCTTTTGTGCCTATCCTGACCACACCAGCCAGCACCTTGCAGGTGCTTTCTGTGTGACCTTGTGGGTACCTTCCATATGACCTAGAAAACTAATTAACTTCCTTACACAGATCATCCCCCACCTGCCCAGAGAAAGCACAGGTTGCTTCTTTTCTGATCATATAAATCTTTCATGCCCTGTTCATGGCCATAATTAGTTGCATAAAAATTCAGGCTATGATTCGGGATGTTATTAGGGAAACATGAAAACACTGAAAAGTTGTGTTTCGCTCTCTGATAAAAACCTCTCAAGGTCTCCATTACAGAGAACAGAAGGGACTTTGTACCTCATTAAGGTTCAATTCAGAGCAAAATTCAATTCAGAGCAGATACTCATTGGCTGGACTTGATGCCGAATATATTTCCCCAGGCGTGCCTGGCAGGAAGTTCAGGGCAAGTCTGCTCTCGTCTGCACCCTAAGATGCCCCAGTGACCCCCTCCAGGGTGCCTTCCCGGGCTAAGGGTCTGGAGCGTCCCAAAATGAGGCTTCAAAATTCTCCTCAAATGAAAATAGATCCTCTAAAGTACCTTTAGAACATGGAGGAGATCCAGGAAGCCCACGGCTCCTGAAGAGACCGGCTTTCTGATAAGCTATAGAACTGAAGCTGCCACTGTCCGAGGGGGAGGGGCCACGACCAGTCGTAAGTACCTGCCAGGACCACTAGATTCTTCTCCCCCAACCCAGCAAGCTCAGAGCCCCACGGAAGGACTTGCATTCCCGCAGTTATCCTGGAGACCAAGAGGGCTCTTGAAAGCCAGCACGTGTCAGCAGGTTGTCATTCCTCACAGTCACCATCCATTGCACTTCCACCTCAGCCACACTCAGACCTCTGGCCACACTCATAGAGCAGCTTTAACTGGATTCTAAATGGTCAGAGAAGCTCCCTTCACAGAGCCAAGGGTCTGAGCTTCCAGGCACTATGGCTTCCAGCAGCTTTCTGTCAGGAAACCCTAGCCCATTATGTGAAACTCACCCTCTCCAGGTTGCACAGTTAGTCAAACCTGCTGTGTTAAGAGTTAGTCAGTTTTCTGTTGCTGTAATGGGTAAATAATAGATAGGTAGATAGATGATAGATGACAGGTAATGGATAGATAATAGATAGGTAGGTAGATGATAGATGACAGATTAGATAGATAGATAGATAGATAGATAGATAGATAGATAGATAGATAGATAGATAGATAGATAGATGTGAGAGAAATTAAATGGGGGGAAAAGGCTTATTTTGGCTCAGTGTCATAGGTTTCAACCCATGGTCCCTTGGCTCTTTGCTTCAGGCCCCCATAGGCATTGTATATCACCATAGGAGCAAGCAGAAGAAGAAACCTATTTACCTCACAGAGGCTGCAGAACATGAAAGGAAGGAAGATGCTGGGGTCTCAAGATCCTCTTCAAGGGCACACCTCCATGATGTGCCTCTCTTCCGCTAGGCCCACCTCCTATGCTCTACCACCTCCCAACAGTGCACCCATCTGGAGGAGACATGACCCTATAGGAAACGTTTAAAATTCAGACCACAATATCATCAATCCATTGTCCAGCAAGTAACTGGTTCTGGGTGATGGCAGTGAGCAAGGAGAGGCTTTCAGTCTACCTGACCGGAGGAGCTGGGATGGGGATGGCCACACCAGTGATTCCCAGTCCTGACCTTGGCACCCGACACACATAGTCAGCCTCTCACCTCCGCAGATTTCATTGCTCACTCTTTTCCATGGCAAATATCCTAAAACCCTGAAAGCCTCCATCCTGAGCCAACAAGGAGAGCTTTGTCATCAGAGGAGGAGACCCTTCCAGTGTCCTAGTAAATTAATCCAGTGTGTACTTCGCCATTATCATAACTGTGCCCTTCCTCACCAGGCCAGCTGGAGAGTGAGCACTACCGCATTCTGTGCAGTCTCCTTATGGGGAGGATGGGATCCTGGTGGCCCTTGATAGAGAGGACTGGAACGTAATACAACAGAAGACTCTTGAAATGCTAATACATGCTCCCTGCAACTTAATTTTATATATATATATATGTGTGTATATATATGTATATATACGTATATATATATACGTATATATATGTATATATACGTATATATATATATGACATTTCACAGTTCCATAGCCTCAATTGCTAGAACGGCATCGTAAAACTGACAACACGGTGATTTAGGGAGGAGAGTCCATCCAAGTGAAATGGATGGTGGGCCTTTAAAGACTCTGTTTAGCGCCTCTTACCTGGGGTCAGTGTTCATTTTCAATACGTCGTTAAAGCATCCTGTTAAATCACTCGCAGAGTAGCTCAGCTCTTCTTCTCCAGCTTCACGTTGGATTATGGAGCTAATAAGGCAGAACCCCACAGGAAGAGCCAGAGTAGGCTCACAGCACTTTCCCTGAGTTAAGAAGTACCAGAGAAGGCTGACATGGCTAAAAGGCCTCGAGGAAAGAGGAGCAGGATGAGCAGGTGTGTGAGCACGAAGGGTTTCCGCCCCGGAGTTGGTAGTTAGTGTCTGGTTCCGTGTGATTCCAGCCTTCTCTCTCTGCAGGCTTCACAATCACAGTGTTCGCCAAGCCAATATTCATGAAAATCCAAACTGCAGTCGGGCCTGCATCCAGCAACATAGGAAGATGAAAGAGGACCCACTGCATGCCTTGTGGAATTTCCTAGACCTCCAAGGCAGAGGGGCTCAACACATCCAACAGGGTGGGCGAAGGGGTTGGAGCCAAGCCTCAAATAGGACCCAGATTAACGTGACTTTGAAGAGTGCATCTGCTCTGGCCCCAGGAGATTGCCAAGAGACCCTGAGACAGTGGTATGCCTGGGGACCCCCTCTCCCCTTTCTTTTCTTTCTGGAATAAGATCTGTTGTTTCATGGTAAGAGGTGTTGATTTTCTACACATTGAAGGATAGGCTGAGGAAGTAGCTTAGTCAGTGAACTGCTTGTCACTGCATGAGGACTTGTGCTCAGTTCCCCCCTACCCTCCACCCCCACACACAGTTTAAGAAGCAGGGCAGGCTGGTGTGCACTTGGACTCCCAGCCCTGGGAATTCAGACAGGAGCACCCATGAGGCGTACAGGCCGTTGCCTCATCCTGTAGTTAGGAAACTGCCCGAGTCCAGTCCTCCCTCCCCGTGTCCGGAAGAGCAGGGAATAGCCGAGGGTCACATTTGGATTTGTCCTGGAGGAGGCTGGGCTGTGAAGACAAAGGAGCAGGGTCTCCAGACTCTCCCCATCCGAACCTCAAAGGCCCCAGAACTTCCCAAGATCTGCAGGCTCCAGTCCCTCAAAAAAACCAAAGCAAAGGTAGGGATCCGCACTGTGGGAGTTGGCATCCAGTCGCCTACCGTGTGGTGTGGAGAGACACAGCCTTGCCCATCTCTCCGTTTAAAGCTCAAAACCTTGTGGCCTTGGACTTGAGGCCACAGCAGAGGAAGCTCCCAGCAGGAGGAAGCCAGCCCCTCAGTGGTACTTGGTGCTCCTTCCGGAGCCCGGCCAGTGGGTTTGTCAGTGTTCTTCCACCCACTTCACTGCCCAACCACGTCTCTGGCACTTTGGCACTGCTCTCTGATTCGTTTTTCCTGGGAATCATTAGGGAGCACCTAACTCCCATCACTTGGTTGGACTGTTTAAGTGCAAATGTGCCCACTTTTAGTCAGAGTGCTGGCCCCAGGGAAATCGGATCCCCCTCTTAGTGGCTGTACATGCAGCCCGTCATCTGCACCTGGACAGCCTGGGTGTGGCTCAGATGCCTCAACACAGCCAGTCAGATGGTGAGAGTAGCCACTTGTCAGCCCTGCATCCCAGCTACTAAACACTGCCTAGAACGTACAAGACATGTGCTAGAGGGACATGGAATGGGCCCAGTATCACACCAAACATCTGTGCTCCTCAAACTCCACAAACCGACGATATTGTGTATGCCGTCCAAAATATCACGCAAAGAGTACAAGTATGAAAAAGGGGACGAGTTCGCTCTGTGGGAATGGCTGCTGGGAAAGTCCAGTGACAGCCAAGCGTCCCATGCATACACCACCTGCGCAGCTGTGTACATGGAGAAGTATCACAGCACCAGCCTGCCAACGGCATGTAAGGACTAGACATCAGTGGGCTCTCCCCCCCCCCCTGCTCTATGCAGGTGCTGGTACCACACCCCGCCAGCCACCACCCACCATCCCTGCGATGGCCCAGTAGAGACAAAGGCCTGGCCTATCCCAACTGTATGAGAAGCCTCTGACAGCTCAGGCATGCCAGCCCTGGTCCTGGCCAGCTTGCCGAGGGCATGGGGTCCTGGCATCTGCTTAGAGAAAAGAATACAAGGAAGAGGGCAGCCTGGCCTCTGCCATGAGCTCACCTGCCTGAGATAGACACAGTGCAGGGCCAGGGACTGGGTGGGGAGGTCTTTTAATTGGACTTTCTAGGTATTTGTGTTACTGATTTACACACATAAAGTACACACATAAATAAAGGCAGAGCTTCAAGGTCCATGACCCAGTTTAGAATGCCAAACACCTGTCATACCAGAGCCATGTGTGGAACCTTTGGCACATGGGGGATGTGCAGCAGGATGGAATGGAGAAGTCACAATAGTCAATCCCAAGGCACCTGGCTCCGGGGCGTGGGGAAACTGCTCTCTCAAAACACTAGGCCACAATACTTCCCTCGCTCCCACCAGCCTGGGCATCAGTGGAAAGGAGCCACTCAGAGACCTGACACCTAAGCTGGCCCCAGTTGCCTCATCTGTGAGATGGACAGATGTCCACAGCCCAGAATCTCTGTGGGGTTGGTGAGACCTCAGATGTGAAAGTGCTTCGTGTAAAGAAGGGGCTATCCTTATCTCAGGCATGCCTTCCTAGCTAGCCTGCAGGTCTCTTAAGTCAGTTCTAGAAGATGCCCCCAAGGCTACAGACAGACACACAGCCTGCAGCTTTCAAAGGCTGATGCTGGGCCTCCCGTGAGGTAACCTCCTCAACCACCCCCACCACAACGATGCTGCACCAGGCTCTCCTGCCTCTTCTCCTTCCCCTCACCATGTGTCTCTCCCTTCCTAGCCTCACCCCCACTCTCGACTCTCCCCTGCCTTTGCTCCTCCCTTCTCCTTCCCCCAAGACTAGTAAAGAAAGTCTCCAGCTCTCCCTGCTACTCTCGTTTCTCCCGCCAGGAAAGGCGACTCTGAGAAATGGTACCTCACAGACTTCAGGCAGAGACACGGAACATGGCAGCCGCTGTTCTACCACTGTGACTCCTGCGGACCTCCTTGCTCTCTGGTTTCAATGGGAGGAGTCAGAAAGTCATGGTCCTCCTAAAGAATGGGAACCGCTAGTGAGAATTCAAGAACATGGGGCAGAAGTAGGCACAGCTCCAGGGCAATCTTTCCTGGGACAGGGCAGCAGGGACCCCACTGCTGTGGCTACAGCAGGCTGACCCACAGTGGGTCTCCTGGCCTGCGAGGAACGTGGCTAGCACCTGGATTACCTCTACTTCTGTCCACTGAGACAAGAAGAAAACAGGAGTGGACAGTGACCTTTTGCTTTCTGTGCTAGGAGCTCCCTTGGCCTGGAGCTGGCCACTCCTCAGTGACAGAGCCCTAAAGGGCATGATGGCCAGGGCATGAGAGGAGAAAAGACAGAAAAGCATGGGGATCAGGAGGTCCTTAAAAAGCAGATGGCTCATGTAAGTGAGTTCATTAAGAAATGCACATTGCATACTGTCTTCCTGAAAGGAAACATGGGACAGAGCCAGCAAAAGGCTATCACACGATGGGACAAAGTCAGCAAGCAATGATGCACGAGGGAACACAGGGTAGCTCAAGGGCGTCAGAGACGGAGCACAGAGTGGCATGGGGACAGATAACTCCAGTCTCTTAAGAGGGGTGGGGAGGGTGCAGGGGAGAACTTCCCAGAAACCAAAACCCTAACCTCCTTCAAGGCTCTGGCCTCTGAGCAAGGACACAGATCTAGGTTCCTTTTGTCCTTCCATCAGAGACTCTGAGGAAACCTTGGATTAGCCTCGCTCCCTCTCAACACTCCCTCACTTCTTAGTCAGCAGGAGCAGAGGGAGATCGCTCAGGCCCCTGGCTTTCCAGGTATTTGCCCTTGGCTGTGTCTCAGCTAGGAGATGGCTGGGTGGCCTTCAGAGCCTCATCATTTCAGTGGGCATACTTTGTCTGTCCCACCCGGGGGAACTCCTTAAGTTGGTGGTGGTGTTTGGAACACACAGAGCCTCCTCTGCCCACGTCTCCCCGGCTCATCTGTAGAACCACATAGGCAAGGAGACGTCATTTTTATCTCCCAACGTCAGGACACAGGCAGGCTGCGTACACTTTGTGTCCAGGCACCCTGGCTTAGCAGTTAGAGGCTCCCACATCTAAGCTCTGACTTTCTGCAAGATCTGCAACAGCCAGCCAGTATTGGTAGGACTCAAAGTACCTAGAAGAAACCAATAGATGTGCTGTGGTGATAGATGGTGGAACCCTTGAGCTTGATGACCCTAAGGGCACTATGCAGGATGCTCATGATACACTCCTCTTTAATGAGGGCTAGAGTTCCCATTGTGAACCTGGGGCCAGGGAGAACATGACCGGGATTGGTGAGGTTGCTGCCAGGCTTCAGAGATACATGTCCTATGGAGAGTCATTCAACATGCCCATTCCCGCAAAGGAACTATGATGTCCCAACCACTGACCACAGCAAAACACCACCATGGGAAGTGGGTCCTGCCCTGAGGAGTAAGGCAGTAAGCTTGAGCAGATCACCCACACTAACTATAGCCATGCCACATCCAGTTGTGTGGCTGTGAGCATGTCCTGCACCCTACACAGTTACCCCAAAGAGTGTGGGAGCAGGATGCTTCTGTCGGGGCCCTGTACACAGAGACCTAGTGAACCTCATTGTCATGACTCATGTACCCATTCCCTTCTACCTATGTAGGTCCAACACCCCAAGGTCCTGGCTGTACTTTCACCCACCTCTGCCCTCCTGCCTCTACAAAACTGGTTTCATCTTCTTCATCCTTGTCCTTATCATCATCATCATCCTTATTCTTACCAAGCTCTTCTCCTTTGAGCAGCTCCTAGTTATTGGGATCAAGCAGAGTGCTAGGCCTCATGGGAGGTGCTGAGGAGGCCAGCAAGAAGCCAGGCAGAGGCCACTCCTGTAATCCCGAACCCTGCCTACTACTATCCCTACCTTCGCCCTTTACACCCCGTCTGGAGCTCCCTTCTCATCCAATGCACCTTATGTGCATTGAATCTTCAGAAGCCAGGGCCCTTAATAAAGCCATGGTCCTGACCCAAGAAGCAAGTGTGATTGACAGGCAGCACAGGAAGGTACACAGAGAGGAACAAGGCAGGACTGAGACAGGAAGAGGGACTGGTGCCTGTTCACACCCGGTGTCAAGGTGACCTTCCAGGACTTGGTCCTGGGGTCAGGAGGCCTTCAGAAAGGCTGTGGCCTACAACTGTGCAAGTGCAAGAAATGATGACCTGAAGAGGAGAGGAAGAAGGGGGTGGGCGTGCCTGGAGACCGCAGCACAAGATGCTCTGGGAACCAGGAGGGTCGGCGCAGCAGGGCCTGGGAAAGGAAAATTGGCTGGTGGAGATGAGGTGAGGGAAGGATGAGATAAGCCATCTAGGGCGCGGATTCTGAGCACACAGAGTCCAAAAGGTCCATGCAGGGACACTAGTGCTGAAATACAGCGCTGAAAGCTCCCAGGGCTTGGCCCCAGCAGACACTCATCTGGCGACGTTATTGCTTCCAATTACCGGGAGATATCTTCAGAGTCTGGATAGAGTAACCCTTGCGCACTGATGGCACTGAGTAGTCATTGTAGCCAGTCATCAGCAGTGACATCCCGTGCTTCACAGGGACCACTGAGCTGGGATTGCAGCATACAGCACCTGTAGAGTGGATGACAGATGGAAACTTCCTGGGGTCATTTCCCCCACTCTCCCCGCACCTCTCTGTCATTAACTGAGCTTCCTCCATGGGCCTGAGAGCCTTTCCTACCCGGAGGGGAGGAAGCTTAGTCAGACACGGGCCCTCTGGGCACAGATGGGCTTCCGGTGGGTGGGAAGAAGTGCACATGGTATGACTTTCCTCTCTGGGCAGCCAGGTAGAACAGGGTACTGCAGACAGAGACTGGTGAAACTGGAGTCTCCAGGAGCAGGGCAGGATGCTGTGCAGTTCCGTTCAGGTGGTGGTGTGTCTGTTTGGCTTGTGCAGGAGAGGGGATTTACAACCAGCCATAGAGTCACTCCCTGGAGCCCAGAGGGAAACTTTATGAAAAATATCGAGCCCCTCAGAACCTGTCTCCATCATGGGTGAAAAAGAAGGCAGGCATGGACTCAACACGGCAGCCTCCATGGGCTCCTGACATAGATTTCTGACCAGGGTACACAGCCTTCCTGCCATGAGAGCCCTTTGTTGGCATACTGACTTGGGTTCCAGCTGCTTCAGGAACCCCTGCAGCATTCCCGGGCTGACAGGAGACAGCTCAAGCCTAACAACCAAGGCAAGCCATGTCGCAGCTTCCCATAAAAGGCAGAGACCTAAGAAATTGGCCTCCCACCGCCAGGAAGGGCAAACTGTGCCAGAGACGGGTGACAGCACTCAGTCCCAAGCTAGGGAGGCTCACATCCCTCTGGGGCATTGGTCCTACCACTGTCCCTCTCTGGAGCTCTGTGCCCCAGTCTGCCACATTGGAAACAGCCCGCTAACAGCATCAAGCCAGGATGGCTAGCCACACAGGGCTATGAGCCGTCACCCATCAGGCAACCCCCCGGGGGCCTGTTTACCTGCATGTGTGTGAGCCCTGGATGCATGTGTGAGAGTCCTGGATGTGTACACCGTGCCTCCCTTGCATGTGATGGACTGCACACCACTTCTCTAAACTAAAGCTGCCAAAAAAAAAAGGTTTTGAATTTTAGTTTTACTTATGCGATGGCTAGAACTTTCTGATTTTGTGGGGGCCTCACCCTGCCCATAGCTCATCGTAGAATCCAGGCCAGGTGCCATAAGGGCTTCACCCTCTGGAGCAGGGTGGGACAGAGGGCAAAGGCAGGGCAGAGACTAGAATGTTCATGTTGGCCTTCTGCCAGCTTCCCGGGTTGCAGCAGAGATGTCCCAGGAATATTTGTAAATGGCTGGGCTCACCAGGGCCGGTATGGTCAGTGAGCATGGGAAAGCCCAGGACGCATTTGGAGAACAGCCACCAGTTCAGTTTGGCTCCATCTCAGTAGAGGCAGTGTTAGTGAGCCTTAAATACCAGGCATGGGAAGGCAAATTTCCTTTGAGGGACTGCCATCTAGAAAAACAAGGTCCTGCCTGGGAGACTCTGTGGAGGGGATGGAGAAAAAAGATTTGAAGGGACATAGGACATAGGAAGGCTTGGCTCTACCTCTAAAGGTGAGGACAGGTAGGTGGGATATGGGCTCATCCATCCATTTCTCAAATGGCCCATTTGCTCAGCTGGCCAGCAGCCGTGTGTGCACGCAACCTAAGGCAGACACACACACGGCTCTGCTGCCAAGAAATAATTTGCCATGGGTCAAGATGTGGAGATTTCCAAACTGACAGATGGTGGAGGGTCTTGGGAGAGGGATCAGGAGGCATTTTTCTTACTCAGACTTGTCCTTGGACAAAACATACATTACAGTGTTTTCTTTCTCAAAGATAAATGAAAGATGCTAGCAAAGACACACAGAGAGAGAAATCCCCATGCAGGAAGAAATTCTTCACATCCCAACACTTGTTTAGGACTTTGCTGACATGGGTGTTGCCTCACAGAGAAAAGGTTCAGTGAAGGTTCTGTGGCATCTCTAAAAGGGGTAACATTCACTCTCAGGAGGTCTCCCTTCAGCTGCCTGCATGGGGATTCATCTCCCACCAGGGGACAGCAGGTGGGCCCAGCAGACTGGGTGGTACAAGGAAAGGAAAGCCATGTCCAGCAAACAAAGGATACACACTTACTTAAGTCATGATATTGACGTATGCTGTGGTTCCCAACAGTGCCACAGCTGATATCGGAGCCAGATCTCTTTGTTGTGGGGACCCTGTGTGCCTTGTGAAATGATCAGCAGTATCCCTGGCCATCACTCCGTACAGGCCAACAGGAAACTGCCTTCTCCCCTCGCCATCCCCACTGAGACAACCAAAACTATTTCCAGGCAGCACCAAGGGTCTCCTGGGGACTTGGAATAATGGTGAATTAAGAACCATAGATGCAGACTGAAGGGCCTTATCTCCACCCCGCCCCCTCCATTCCACTTCCCCACGTCATGCCCTACCCACCTTCTTTTCTGTTGTAAAGCTCCAGGGACTGGGTGTAGTGGTACACCAGGCTGGGGTAGAAGGATTAAGAGTTCAAGGCTAAGCTGGGCAGTAGTGGCTCAGGCTTTTATTCCCAGCATTCAGGAGGCAGAGGCAGGTAGATCTCTGAGTTCAAGGCCAGTCTGGTCTACAGAGTGAGTTCCAGGACAGCCAAGACTACACAGAGAAACCCTGTCTTGGGGTGGGGGACAAAAAGAGTTCAAAGCTGAGGTACGTTGGTGAGTACCAGACCTCCAGCCTCCGGCCTCTTGCTCTTCTTCACATTCTCCAGGCATCTCACTGGGTTCCATTTTAAATATGACTTGAGCATGGATGCATTTCAAAGGTTGCTTCCTAGCCTGGACTACCTCTCCCCTGAACCTAGACTGAGATCACATTGATGGCTCCTCCATCCATCTGCCACAGTTAAAAGCAATCTTCTATCCCACCATCTCAGTCATTCAACAGACACAGCCAGCGCTTGCCTAGGATTTCAGGCTCAAACTCGGCAATCAGCCTCAAACCTTTTCTTCTATCCATGCCCTACCCCCTTCTCATCTATCATCATTCAGTCAATCTGCCTCCAGCAGGTGACGCAGCTAGTCTGCTTCTCAATCACTCCTGGTAGAGCCAAAGCCCTTGGCATCACAATGCCAGCCTCCTGACAGCTCCCTGTCCTCACCACATAAACAAGCATTGTCCCTTCCTTCCTGACAGAGCCTCCTCATGACAGGTTCTCGGGAGCCAGCCTGGTTCTTGCGGCATTGGCCTTAGGAATGATGGCATAATGCAAATGTGACAGTTTGAGGGGACAGCAGTGTGTGTGTGGGCTTTGGAGATCGGTTTCTTTGCCCTTTAGGCTCACACATCCTCTCCACTGTGGGGCACAGATCTGAAAGAGATGTGCCTGCAGGGTGCTGAGCTTGCACGCTGAGGATGCTGGAGAACCCAATGATTTCCTGATACCAAGGGATTAACCTACCCAGGAAACTGTCAACAGGGTGCCCTATTAACACAGCTGGGGATTTCTCCAGCAATGCACGTTGGCCTTCAAATGTGTAAGTCAGAGCATCTCTGCTCCTGCCTGAAGCCCTCCTGTGACTTCTAAAGTGAAATCCAAGCTCCCTGCTGTCACCATAGGCCCAGCTCCAGCTTCCTCCTGTTACTTGGGTTGTTAGGGTTCCAGGCCTGTCTCTGGCAGCCCCAGCAATCTAGAGACAAATGGGGACTGGAAAGATGACTCAGTCAGTAGAGTGCTTGCTGAGCAAGCCTGAGGACCTGAGTTCAGTCCCCAGAACACACATAAAAAGACTGACATGGTGAGTGAACCCAGATTTAAAAGAAAAAAAAGCGCTAGCCATGATGGTATGTCTCTACAATCCCAGCACTGGAGAAAGCAGAGACAGGAGAAACCCTGGGGCTCACTGGGCAACCACATTAGACTATTTGGCTAGTCCCAAGCCAGTGAGAGACCCTGTCTCAATAAACAAGGTGAATGGCTCCTGAAGAACAAAACACACACACTAAATAAAACAAAATGTAAAAACTAACTAAATAAGTGAGGCAGTTGGCAGACGCTCCAAGGGCCTGGAGCCCCTCAGCTGGTGTTCATGGGCAGTGTGGGGAGCTGGTATGGAAACAATCGCAAACCGCCCTCCAGAATGGACCGCCGATGCCTGTTTACAAAGTGCAGCCATGACTGAGCAGCCTCTGGAGGGCAATTAACCAGGAAGCATGTTTATTCATAACCTGTCCAACCACAGCTTCTCCCCTTTGCATGCATGAAGCATACCTGGGCCTTGATGTAGAAGTCACGTGAGAGGGGTTGGGGCCGGGGAAGGTGATGGAAAAGGGGGGCTCCTGCTGGGTACTCTGGCCCTAGGACACATAGAGAGAAGGATCCCCCAGATGATGGCTGGCAGAACGCTGCCGCTAAGAAGGTCCCCTCAAGGCTTGCTAGTGTTTACTTGGGAAGCCAAGCCAGCAGGGCTCTAGGCCAAGTAGGGAGAGGGAAAAGTCTCCAATCCTGGAGTTTCCCTCTTCATCTGTCCTGCCTTGAGGATAAGGTGGGAACACAGGAGCCCTTTCTTGGCCCCTCATCCAAGCTGACGCTGAGCCCAGTCTTGCCCTCGCTGTCCACCAAACCACTGAGCTGCTTCCTGCCTTGGTCTCTATGCTTTCCCAAACCCTCTCCTCTCCCTACAGAGGTGCCTGCACCACACAACCACCAGGGTAATGCTTTAGCACATACAAATCAGGTAAGGTCCTTCCCTGGTTTAAAAGCCCCCTGTAGGGCTGGAGAGATGGCCTCAGCCTGCTGCACACTCAGGAAGTAAGGACTGGGCTTCCCAGATCTCCAGAACACAGAGAAAATGCCAGACGGGAGTCGAGCCCTGCCTGTAGTTCCAGCCTCAGAGAGTAGGATGGGGAATCCCCAGAACATGCTGTCCTGCAAGACTAGCCAAATCAGTGAGCTCCGGGATTAACTGAGAGGTCCTGCCTCAGTGATTAAGATAGAAGGGCAATTGAAGATTTCCAGCATCAACCTCAGGATCCTGCATGCATGTATGCACATGCACATGCACACCACACACATGAAAGCAGGAAAAGGAAAAAACAATTCCCTGGCACTTTTCATCACTTTGAAGCTTATCCTTATCTTGACTCTGCTCCACCCAGTCACTTTGAACCCACCTTCATTGGAGTCACCAGCTCCTGTCTTGCTCAAGCCCAGAGATGAGGGAGAGGGGTGCTCATTAGACATGGCCCTGCTGACCAAGAAACCCTGAGCTTTCCACTTCCACACTGAGCCCCTGCTTCCTTCAGCTGGTGTCTCTGCTGCCTGTCACACTGTGAATAGGAATGTCAAAATCCAAGCACACGGCTGTGCTAACTTCCCCAGTCAGGATGACATTCAGTGTTCTGGAAAACCCCAAAAGGCTTATTGCCTAGAGGAGGTGAACAGAATCCAAACAAAACTCAGAGAGACTACCAGTTCACTCTGCCCCACCACGCCCCCATATCAGCCCATGCTGCCGAGAACCTACATCAGACTAGAAAGAAGGACATGGATCTACCTTCTGCCTTGAGTACCCAGGAAGAGTCCAAACAGGGAGGGCAGCCAGGCACTGCAGGAGCCAAGACTCTCACCCTGCATCTACAGTCAGGCCCGGTCTTTCCTCTTTCTCCACATCCAAGACTCCTCTCTGCTGAGCTGTGAACTCCAGGTTGGCAGGCACTGGGCCTGTTTTGCTTGCTAGTATATTCCCACCACATCTTGGCAGGTAGTAGGTGTTCAGTAAATAATAGCTGAATGAGCAGGGATCCTTCACCTGCATAAAATTACTTATTCAGTCACTTCTGTGTGCCGGCATTGTATTAAGTATTGAGGTTACAAAGGAAATAAAGCAGGTCTGGTCCCTGCCCATATGCAACTCATAAAGCTGTTTGTTTACACTGGAGACCACAGCTTGACAACTAAACTGTAATAAAGAGTGAAGCAACAGAAAGCCATGTAAGTCAACTGAAAATGTAAATTACCAATGAGTCTGTGGGTAATTAACTAATAAGTTTATTGCCAAACTCCAAAATGAGGCAAGCAGGAGGAATGAGGACAACAACAGAAAAAGTGAAGCCGACTCTGCACAGGGAAGCAGGTGCATTGAAGTGCCCTCTTGTGTGGCTTTGGAGCAAACCTCCTACATAGGCTGGCTGCACCGTGGTACTCAAAGCCTGTGTCAAGATGACATGCTCTAAAATAACCTATCCCCAGCCTCGTGTCTGTGAGTGTTCAACAGGTACTTGAAAGGAGCCCAGCGTAACATTGCTCCTATGGAGAAAACAGAGGGAGAAAAGGGTATGTAAGCCTGGGTCCTATCCCCGGGGCAGCAAACACATACACAGAGATAGACAGACAGGCAGACAGACAGAGACAGACAAAGAGTCAGAGAGAGAGCCCAGACACCATCCCTGGGCAAAGTCACAGACTCTAGGGTGTCACCCATCCCATTTGATAGAAAGGCCTTGGATGCACACTCAACGCTTAACATCCTCACATTGTACCCATCAGAGAGTTTGTCACACAGCGGTCACACCTCCACAGGAGCATGTGCTCAGAGGGTGTCCCCACAGACTTGCGTCTAAGCACTGGGCTTCGGCTCACCTATGGGGTACCACAATCCTTCAGCAGGATTACACTGAGCTTCAGCACACCCCTCAGGGCTCCCAAACATGGACGTGGAAACTGAGGAGACGGCTCAGTGGGTCAAGCACTTGCCACCCAAGTATGAGAACCTGAGTTCAGATCTCCAGAACCCAGGTGAAGCCAGCCACGGTGGTGAGCACCTGTAATCCCAATTCTCCAGTAGCTCGATGGGAGGCAGAGACCAGAGAATCCCCCAGGAGCTTGGGGACCAGCTGCTCTGCTATATGCAGTGCTGAATGATGAGAGAAATCCCGTCTCAAACAAGGTGGAAGGTGGGAACCCAACCTGAGGTTGTCCTCCGACCCTCACACAAGCCATGGTGTGAGTGCACGCCTACACTCACACACACCAAGATTAATAATAATAATAATAATGCTTTGGTGTGCAGGCAGGGTAAACTCTGGACAAGAGCTTTTCCCCGGAGGCACCCTTTGAAACATGGCACTATGTCCAGGTTGGGCCATGTGGCCGCCATTAAATGCATTTCTGACATAAGAAAACTAACCCCAACTTGGTGAGAATTGGAGAAACGAACTTTCTCTGCGCAGGAAATGCCAGAGTGCTGCGTTCGTGAGTCTCACTGAGTTCAATTCCCTGGGAGAGGGATTCAAACTGACATGGAGCCAGACTCGGCTCTCCAGCAGCGGGAAGAAATTGTACGGCCTCTTGCTCTCTGGGAAGAGGGGGGTTAGCCTGACATGAGGGTCTCTAGGTTCTTACCTTCTTTTAAAAAGAAAAAAGATTTATTTATTCATTATTCTGCCTGCCTTTGTGCCTGCACACCAGAAGAGGACACAGGATCTCATTATACAAGGTTGTGAGCCACCATGTGGTTGCTGGGAATTGAACTCAGGACCCCTGGAAGGGCAGCCAGTGCCCTTAACCTCCAAGCCATCTCTCCAGCACAGTTCTTCCCTTCTTGAAGGAAATAATTTACTCAAGACACAGAAACAGTTTGAGCAGAAGTTTATTTAGCTAAAACACTCTAAGAAGAGATTGTAGTAAAAGAGAGTGTCTCAAGACAGGGCAGCTGTCAAGGGGGTTTGTATTGTGAATTTTTAACTCCTTTTTAATGTGTGTGTGTGTGTGTGTGTGTGTGTGTGTGTGTGTGTGTGTGTGTTTAGGACAGGAGTCGGTTAACTTGCAAGAGCTGGTTCTCTCCTTCTGCCATATGGCTCCCAGGGATCCAACTCAGGTCCTCAGGCTTGGCATCAAGTGCCTTTAACCAGATCGTGCCAGATGTATTGGATCCCCTGGAGCTGCACTCACAGGCAGTTGTAAGCCACCTGATGTAGGTGCTCTCCGTTGAACTCAAGTCTTTTGCAGTAGCAAACTACTAAGCCATCTCTCCAGTCCTCTCCTGTGAATTTTAGAGATGCTCTGATGAATATTTATGAGGTAGTTGGAATATTCATGGTCTAAACTAGCCCTGTTTCCCTTTCAAATCATAATGACTTGATTTTCCTTTTAGGGTGTTTCCTCCCCTGATCCTTTAGGAAAGCCAACAAGAGTGGGAATGGTGGCTTTGAATGAGGGGTACCCCATAGTCTCGGGCATTGGAACACTGTGTCCAGTTGATGGCGCCCTTTGGGAGATTAGGGAAATGTGGCCGTGTTGTGGGATGTGTGTCACTGGAAGCGGATTTTGAGGGCTCAAAGCCTCTCACCAGTCCCAAAACTCTCTAGCTCAGCATGTGAGCCCTCAGCCCCCTGCTCCCGTTGGCATGCCTGTCTCCCTGCCGTGACAGACTCTCATCCCTCCGTAGCCGTAAATCCAAATAAACTCTATAAGTGGCTGTGGCCGTGGTGTTTTATCACAGGACCGGAAAAGTCACTGTTGCAGGCATTGTGTAAGCCGCCGTGCAAGTGGCACAAGGGTGTGGATCTTCTGAGGATGAAGACCCTGTGTTAGTGAATTTGTGGGAAGATGCTTCTGGCCTAATGGGGACAGCGCAGCCATAGCTTGAGGACTTTAACCACCAGGGCAATCTGACCACCTCATTTACTCCTCATCTACCCGGTTTCGAGCTGCCTAAGGAAGACTTCTAGGTTCTTCGTGGACAGCCTTCTCTTCAACACCTGAAGGCAGGAAAAGGAGGCCAGGGCCTACAGTTCTCTAGAAACCCAAGGACATACTGCTCTGGGCCAGGGGAGTAGAAAGAGGTCTAGGCCTTAGCCCACCTACTGTGTGCCAAGCACCATGCTAGTCACCAAACAGCACCGTAGCTCTAGGACAAAGCACCTAGTCAGTGCCCCTATCCATGAGAACCACTGTGGGTGAACTCTGACCCCTGACCTTCTTACCTTCCTCAAAATCCTTCCTCTCCCAGCAGCTCTCCAATGCCAGATCTCATAGCAGAAGCAGCTGTGTCCCTGCATGCACCAAGCACTGCTCTGGTGTCCGTATGCATGCATGGGCACTCTCATGCATGCTCGAGGGCACGCATGTGCAAGCGCGCACAAGCAAACACACACACACACACACACACACACACAAGATTCTGAATGCAAGAAGTAGGAAATCAGCTGGTGTGAAATGTCCGAAACAGAGTGGGTACAGGATCAGGGACTCTTCTCAATTCTGCATGCTGCATCTGTGGGTGACAGAGAACCTCTGATAGCTTTGTTCTGGAAGGGGCAATAGAGATTTACAGGAGGAAGGGGCACTAATTATATTAGAAGGGTATTAGTTACTCTTCTTGTTACTATGCTGAAATGCCTAACGGGAAACTTAAAGAGAGGAAATCTTTACTATGGCTTACAAGTCAAGGGGATCAGTCCATCATGATGGGGAAGATAGGTCTTCAGGCAAGGAAGTCAGGTGGCAGAAGCAGGAAGCCAGGCCAAAAATAACACAGTTAATGGGAAGTAGGGCTGGGCTACGAGGCCTGAGGGCACTCTCTGGTGAGCCACTTCCTCCACCGATGGGGAATGTTTCATACTGAGACCACAATAAGAGAGGATCATTTTGGGAGCTGTGGGAAGCCATTGAATAAGAGTAGAGGCATGCTGGGGGAAGCTCTTTGGAGGCTTAGCAATCCTCAGTATCTCTGCTCTTACTCTAGTGAGCAAATGGCAGAAGGGCAGAGGCGGATAACACCGGAGGGTAGGGCAGTGCAGCAGGTACCGCCTGCAGGATGAAGGGGTTCCGCAGGGGCATCCACTCAGAATCACCTGCTCAGAGCTGTAAATCTAACTGTTTGTGGGTGATGATTAAGCTCTGCTAACATGATTGGGTTCAGACCCACCTAGGAGACTCAACCTCTGAATACGTCTCTGAGAATCCTTCCAGTGAGGTGTGACCGAGGAGGGATATTACCTCTCTGCTGTGGTGATGAAACCCCATGGCCGAAGCCAAAAGCGGCTTGTAGAAGAAAGGGTTTCTTTTGGCTTATGGACCCAGAGGGATGGCTACCAGTCCCTCACGGTGCGGAGGGAGACATGATAGTAATGTGAGCGCTCTCATCTTCAGAAGCCAAGCCTAAAGTAGAGAGAGAGCAAACTGAGAGCAGGACCAGGCTGTGTGATCTCAGATCCCATCTCCAGCCATGTACCTCCAGCAAGGATGCACCAGCCAAACCTCCCTGCACACACCCACCGACTGAGAACCAAGAATTCCCTCATTTGGGGGACACTTCCCATCCAAACATCCACGAGGGAAGAGCCACCCTGAATGTGAACACCATCGCCTGGGGTGGGGTTGCTGAGGGCAAAGAAAAGGAGACCACAAGTTAAGCACGTTCCAGAGGTCTCCTACCACCCCGATTTTCCCCGCACGGCGCTCTGTACCCCTTCTTAAATCATAAGCCAACCCCTTCCCAACCTTAAGCAGTTTCTTGTCAGGTATTAGTCCCAACAATGAGAAAAGTAACTCATAGTGTGAGTCCCTGGGCCTCCCAGCCAAAACTTTGATTTTATTGATCCCTGCCCTGAAGACTGGAAAAGGAAGGGGCCTGCCCAAGGCCACTCCCCTTCTCAGAAGCTGAGCCAGGTTCAGAGGGAAGAGGTCCTGTCCTGTCCACCTGAACCCCAGCTCCCGAACCCCCACCCCAATTTACCCCCAGAAAGCTAACTTGCCTGATCTTCTCACTTAGCCTGGAAGCAAGGACTGCCGGGGAAAGCTTGCTGAACAGTAAATAAAGGGACAAGGGTGGGAGAAGGCTCAGTAACCGCAAATCTCTTTAGAATTTTAAAAGGGGCTGGGGAATATTGACACGAATTAAATCCAATAAAACATTCATTTAATTAAACTTTAGATGATCCAAATGTTTGCTGTTCGGTTAATATTTGTGTAGCTGACAGGAGCAGAATTACGATGGTTCTGTGGGTACCCACGCGTTCTAATTTTGCATGAGTTTTTTCCTGCACCAAGTATATGTCTCCATACATACAAATGATGGGGAACTCAGCCAGCGAAGACGCATCACCCAGCCGCCTCAGTCACCCAGGGGCAGGAAGGTCACAGAAGACTCCCACTGCTCTGACCCCAGGGTGTCTGCCTTGTTTGTATTTGGCCCTATGTTCCAGGCTCTACCAGACCCCAAAATCATGACCTTGGGGTGGGGGACTGAGGGGGTTCCCATCGAGGAGGGAATCCTACAGTTCATGTTAGAACCCGATCCTACATGAAAGCCAGTACTTGCAGCCCAGTACTCGAACCCGTCAGATTGCTGGATACCCTCACGCTCTACTTTGCACTGCCACCTTCAGGTTCCCAGCCCTAGTTCCCAGGCCTCGCAGAAGCCTCTGGATGGCCACTATACTCACAAGAGTCCACAGCAGTCCAAAGAGAGGGGCGGCACCGTGTGTCAGTTACCTAGAGATGTGATGCAGGAGACTGGGGAAATCACAGCAGAGCAGTGGCGCTCGGGAGGCCCCACAGCAGCCTTGTCTCCCGCCAGGGCCGCTCTGCGGTGGCCAGTGATGGCTTGGCTTGTCTCTCTAGTCTTGAGGAGGTCAGATGCAGAGAAAGTGACGATCCCTTTTGTACCTGGCACCGCTTCTTCTCCAGGGCACTGAGAAAGAAGGACCTGAGAGCTCCCTCCGTTGGTAAGCCTGGTCTGTGAGGAGGCATGGATGTCCTGGGTATGAACAGAGCTTCTCTGTGCAGCTTCATCCCAGCCATCCTCCAGGCTGTAGCAGTCTCTCTCCTGATGCCCCCAATTCCAGCCAGCAACGCTTCCAGGCTACAGAGGTCATCTCTGGCCCCGACCCAGGCTGAGCCCCCCATGACCCCTCTGGGCCAGCCACTAGCATACCTTCAGGCTCTGGTCTGGCTCACAGAATGTGGGAAGGAGGGTACTGTATCTTTCAGAGCCCCTCAGGATTCCTTCCTCTACATACCTGGGAGGCTCCTTCTTACTCCCATAGTCCCCTGGGGCGAAAGCAGCATTCCACCCATCTTCTTGCTTCCAGAGCACAGTGGTCACCTGATGAGGAAGAGAGTTCCTTTCTCCAGCTGAGAGCCCTGGATCCCGACTGAGCTCCAAGGCCCCAGAGCTCAGCAGGAACTGAACAGTAATTTCATCATATTCTCTCTCCCCCACCCCACCCCTCGTTCTGTCTCTCTCGCTCACTCGCTCTCTCTCTTTCTACCTTCCTCTCTTTCCCCCCTCTTTTTCTCTCCATGCCCTCTTTCCCTCCTTCCCTCCCTTCCTGACCCTCTCCCTCACACACTCCCTTCCCTCACACCCTCCACCCTTTTCTGAGTCTGCAAAGCCTGGTTCTTGGTCTAGCTCTACCCGTGTTCACCCTCTTTTTTCCTACCCTGAGCAGTAACACTCCTGGCCCCGAGGGGGGAGGGCAGCAGGCAGACCGTGATTTAAGAGGAAACTTGAAATGCACCACTGTAATGTTTGTGAAATATTATGCCGGCCGAGTCCACATCTATCACTCGGTGCTTATCTTTCCTCGCTCTGGCTCCTTCGCTCCAGTCACATTTTTCCACGGTGCGACCGCCCCTCCCCACCGGCCTCTTGGCTCTTGGGTTCCTTTCTTTTCATTTACTCCGTTATTCACCCATCCATCCGATGAGCACTGAGGAAACCAGCCTGTCCATCTTCACGGGCCCAGGGCAGGGCCAGTAAATGGCAAGGAAGGCACTTGGCTGCTGCAGATCTGACCTTAGGCACCCGCTTTCAACTCCGCAGTACCGCACCTGCGCCTCTGTCCTCTCCTGCTCCCCTTCCCCCCGCCCCCCCCCCGTCCTGGCAAGACAGCATTCGGTCCAGATGCAGAGCCTGAGGCAGTGCCACTCCGGCTCCTGGCTCCCAGCATACCACAGAGCTTAGCTTTATGCTTTGTTTCTGACACTTTGGAGAACATGCCTATCCAGGGACCTATGTCCCAGTACAATGGCATCGTGAGATAACGTAGCACCTTGAAATTTTGCCAGCACTTTAGACTACGTGCAGACACACACACCCAAGCCAGCCTCCCCAGCCCCTGGGTGGACATAGAGGAGAAAAAGGGAGACACCCATCCCATTCCCCTCTGCTCTCGCCTAGTCCCGTGTTTGTGTTGAGCAGCCTGGGTTTGATTAAATTTTCATAAGTCCTGAGAGTTTCAGAACGCCTGGGGGTGGTACAGAAATATTTTAGATCCTTCTGTATTTGCCTAGAGAATGACCAGTCTCAGTGCCAGTTAGCATGTGAAAATGGCAAGGATACCTAATTTGGCCAGCCTGAAGTATACTTGAAAAAAAAAAAAACCATAATGATAATGAAAGGCCACAGTGCATGGTCACAAAACAGAAATCCAAATCCAAGCTCCGTGAATCTTCAGACAGAAACAGACCTTCAAAGGTCAGCCACTTCGTTCTCCAGACCTCAGACAGTGCAACCTTTAAGCCAGCCCCAGATGGACGACGTACCTGCTAGCTCACCAACAGACCTTGACCATACTCACCAGGTTCCAACTCCATTAAGCCGGAGGGCTCTGTGCAGCGTCCCCCATAGCTGCCTGTGTGCCCTCTCTGCTGGGTGGGCCTTATGGGCCCCTGACAAATGGTGTTTTCAACTCCACTCAAAAGCCCACAACCCAGATATTTCCCCCTGCACCTTACCAGTGGCTCCTGGCTGTCTCTGACTCGTGGAACCTTTCAGACGTCAGACATCATTGTAACCCCTGGCCTAGCAAAGATGTCTGTCAGTGCATTTGGTTGGCACATTAGAAACCATTTCCGGGAGCCCAAAGCTTCCCCCCACTTGGCCCTGCCCTTGAGTGGATCCGTGACCATTCGCCTCCAGTTGAGATTTGACCCCTGTGCCTGACCCCTCTCTCCTCTCCCTCTGCAGAGGTGATTCAGCTGAGCCTCGCCCCCGAGGACAAGGTCAGTGTGACCACGGTGACTGTGGGGCTAAGCACGGTGCTGACCTGTGCCATTCGTGGAGACCTGAAGCCGCCCGTTATCTGGAAGCGCAATGGGCTCCGCCTGAGCTTCCTGGGCCTGGAAGACATCAGTGTAAGTCACCCAGCACTCATCCCGCGAGCGTACGTCCTGGGAATGCCAACGTGCAGGACCCCGTGTGGCAATAGTGGCAGAGGGCTTCCACTTAACAGGTCCAGGCTCAGCCGGACAGCTTTAGAGGATCCAGGTCCCTGCATGTACAGAGAACAAGATGGAAGACAGTCATCATCCTGATGGTGACGTGTCCAGTCAAAGGGGAGGGGTTTCCAACTGGGAGGCCTTTGGTCAGGGCAGTTGGCACCTGGCCAGGGCCCTGTTTTACCAAAGGCCTAATATAGCCTAAGCTATAATATAGCCCTAAGCCTGGGGTCTGGAGAGGAGTAGGCTGTGTGAGCCCACCCTCACTGCCACGAGCTGTCAGATAGCACAGCCAGGCAGAAGGCTTCAGAGCCAGAGAGAGAAGCTGGCTAGGAACAATAAGGTGAGAGTCCTATAGCTGGGTAGAGTATGGGTGGAAGGGTAGTCCCTGCATAGGGCAAAAGTGAACAA
This sequence comes from Pachyuromys duprasi, assembly GCA_028658305.1. Taxonomy (NCBI): domain Eukaryota; kingdom Metazoa; phylum Chordata; class Mammalia; order Rodentia; family Muridae; genus Pachyuromys; species Pachyuromys duprasi. The sequence continues at coordinate 40,180,814 of CM053757.1, forward strand.
GGTACTGGTTGGAGGGAAGGTATATGACAGATGAGGTGGAAAGGGGCCAAGTAAGGTCAGAGGAGGCTTGCCTTGAGGGCCCTGTTCATTGGGTAAAGACACACAAATTCAAAAAACTTCAAGCCACCTCCCTTCCCAGATGGACATAGAGGTTATTCAGTTACAAGTGGCCCTGGCTTAGCATGGAACCAATCACAGTGTGCAAAGGCATTTACAAACCCATGCCAACTTGAGAACTTCTGTACGTACAAACCCACACTCAATATACACACACCCAACACACACACATACACACACACACACACAAATGTTCCTCATCAGAAGAGAGTAAGTGGGTGAATTCATACAGCCTGATCCTGACCAGCAGTGAATATTTCTATACCCTAAAGAACCACACAGCTTGTTTTAGACCAGCTTTGTAATTTTGAGTAAGCCCTAGGCCTGCTGATCCCTGGTAAATTCGTCTCTAAGAAAGCAACCTGGGAAGCCCTTCCCTTCCTCTAACCTTCAAGAAGACATGGCTCGATTCGAATATATCGCTTGGTCTAGCTTTGGCAAAAGGTTGGTGTGGCTGCCCGACATTTCATGGGAGTCGTCAGCAGTGCTGCCCGAGTTGGTGAGATGCCAGGGCAGCTTTGGGTCTTGGGCTAAAATAACTGGAGCACACTTTTCAAGCAGAGGAGACTGCCCTGGTTTCCTTGGCTCAGGGCAGAACAGTGAGTTCACAACAGGATGCTTGTGTCAGAAAAGGAAGACTCATGGGATGGAGTCAGGAGGTAGAGTAGGGGGTGGGGTGGGGAGCTGTCCTGAACTGTGTGACCACAGAGGAGACCAAGCTGAGCTCTTTAAATGGCTCGCCATTGTTGCCGCTGAGCCTGTCACATGGTAGAGTAAGCCTCCCCTTTCTAGGGACATCCCAGCACAAGCAGGGACTGTGGTCAGCAGTGCAGCCAGCCTCCCGATGGCAGATAAACCCTTGATCTGAAGATCCGGCCAATGCTGAGACTGTCATGGTGTGAGAGGTCCAGCCCAAAGTATAGGTGCCATTAGAGTCGAGATTCAAGACTCTAGGCCCCTTTGGGTGGAGCCTGCAGATCACAGGGGAAGCAGCTAGGAAAGGGTGACCCCACCCCCACTCCCGAGCTTGGAACCTGGCAGATATGGCTGAGGAATGTCCTCAACCATCTTGTTACACCAGACAGGGTTGTCTCCCTGAGATTCTCTGTGTGTAGTATGGACAGCCAGTAACCTCTCCATCCATCTCTGAATGTCAGTAAGCACTGCCTTGGTGGGTGCCTGATAGACTTCTTGAGTAGACTCTCCTAGACCTGAGATGATCAGCATTGCCTGCGACCATAGCAAGAGAGTTCAGTGGTGTGTTTGTGTGTGTGTTGAGTGTGAGTATATATGTGTGAATATTTATGAGTGTCTGTGTTAAGCGGGAGTGGGGGGGGGATGTCAAGTGTATGTGTGTGTGCATATGTGTGTTGAGTATGACTGTGTGTGTGTGTGTTGGGTGTGTGGGCTTGTGTGTGCAGAGCCTCTGGCTGCTGTGACTGGCTCCTCGGCAGGCCAGGCCACTGGTGACTGACCAACCTCCCAAGGATCCCTTGGTGCTCTGATTAAACACATCGGAGATAGGAGCAGAGGCAGGCTCTCCTCAGTGCACTTGCCGTCGGTTAATTAAATTACTCAAACATGCCTCCAGCACCAACACAATTGCATTTCTCCTTTTCAAATCAGGTTAGCAATTTGGATAATTGTGGGTGCAGCCAGAGATTAATGGCCCCTCGTTACCTCCCCAGAAACACTTGCTCATAGTTGAGTCGGTAGCCTGCAAATAGACAGGGTCAGGTCTGTGCCTCTCAGACACTCCAGACACAGGCGCAGGGTGGCGCCTGCTCCACAGGGTTCCTCCCTGCGTGCAAACTCACACACACACACACACACACACACACACAGGGCCGATGCCTGCCTCCTTTATGTCGGGGAGAGGGAAACACCACCAGCTAATGAAGAACATGGGCTGTGCTTTCAAAGGGGACTAGATCTAGAGTCTCAGCTCTATCACTTAGTTGAGTGACCTCGGAAAGGGCCCTTGACCTTTATAAGTCTTAATTTTCCTCACCTGTGAAATGGGGACAAATGAGAAGAAGCCACGTGCCTTATAGATTTCCAGTGAAGGGATGCATGTAATATTCTTGATATAGACTAGGCTATGAATGCCATCATCACCTTCATTATTATCATTCATTATCATCACTATTACCATCATTAGTATTAAGCTGACTGTATGCAGGAAACGCCTAGCTCAGTGCCAGACACCCAGACGGTTTGCAACAGCAAGGAGGGCAAGAAGCTTCCCAAGACAGCAAGGAGGGCACCTCTAGAGGTACATCAGGCCACAGGGAGAAAGAACTGGGTTCTCAGAAGCCTGCGGCAGTTATGAAGCAAGAATTGGGCAGGGGAGAACCACCTGAGAGGAGCAAGGATTCTGAGGTTCTCTGAGTTTCCAGAGCCTCTTGGCCATCCCAGCATCCCCTCCCCCTGTCATCCAGAGTGCTGAAATACAATCAGTGGAGTTGTAATTAATGCCTGGTACCCAAAGATGGCTTCCAACCACGGAAGCGGATCAGCCTTCCAAACCCAAGGCAGCGAGATTAGAAAACACAAAAAGGTGTGGGTCTCCTTTCTTTGTCATTTGTATGAGACATCTTGATTGGCAAGGAAATATTAATCACTTTTTCACTACTCTCTTAATGAGACGCTTTCATGGGCAACAAAATATTAATTTGTCTTGTCTTATCTGTTAAGAATTCTGTTAATGAATTCAGGCACAGAGCTATTAGAGAATGCCGTCCTAATGACACATGTAATTAAACTTTTCTGACTTGCAAACATCAAAGATGCCTTGCGCATCAGAATAATATTTGATCAGAAAGTCAATGTTCCTCTGTAGCCCAGAGGCAAGCGAGGAGCCGCCTGCGCTCTGCAGAGAGCGACGACTTCTGTCAGAAGCACCATGCTTGCCAGTCATCATTTCCGCATTGATTCCCTCACTAAGTGCCAGTGAGCCTCAGGAGCTCTGTGCCAGGGGGCCAGAGCAAAGATGCTGTCCCCAGTACAAAGGGAGGGATGGCGGGACTTCAACAGACACCTGTTGGAAGGGCTGCAGAAAGGAGCAGGCATGGCCTGGACTTCCTGTGAGCAGGACAAGCAAGAGAGAGGAAAAGAAAGGCCCCAGTTGGGGACAGACCCCAAAGGGCCTTCAATATTACCCCCACAGACTCGGGTAACTATTGGGTTGATCAAGAAGTAATGTGATCAAATATAGCTGTTTCATCAGCCCTTCCAACGTAAAGTTGAACAGGTCTCCAAGAAGAGGCCCAAATAACATGGGACCCAGAACATGAGAGAGGAGAGGGCCGCGGCTGTCCTCGGGTCCTTTCCCTCTCAGTTGTGCACTTTCAGAGTGGCCATGGTGACTCCTGCCCCAAGTTCCCTCCCTTCACAGTATTTTCACCTTGTCAGAAAGTCCAGCCTGGACTTTTCAGAGCTTCTGAGAACGCCCACACCAGTACTTCACATGCATGTAGCTTCAGCTTCACCCCAAGCAGCTTGTAACAGCAGGCAATCCCCAAGGGAGGTGCCCCACACCCAGAACAGGCAGCTGCTCGGGGTGCTAGCTGAAGCACACCCTTGCAAGAGGCGCTGGGGTTACTATGTGCCTCCTTCCGTCAGCTTGAAGAGAAATCGATGGTTTCCGCTCCACCCCATGGTCCCTGGAGCCCATAACACACAGCCTGTAATTGAGTTAGCTCCTGGCCACCTATTGGTTTCTTTACTGAAACAGCCATCTTCCTCGGTGTGCCTCAGATCCAGCCTTGTGTTCCACTCACCTCAGCCCTCGGGGACCTACGGCCACTGTCACTGACCCAGAAGCTGTCTTCTTGAGTCAGGCTGCACCTAGGAGTGATACAGCCTGGTAGAGGAAGAAGAGAAAACCTTGGTTCCTCCATCCCATGCCATGGGGGCCACCCCACAGGCCATCCTACTGTGGACACCACAAGTCAGAATTCCCTGTCTCTGCTCTGTCCAAGTGACACAGCACTCAGTAAGAGGCAAATGCTGTCACTCACAAAATGCCAGTAAGAGGTGTCTCCCAGCAGCCGGAGTCCATGGTAGGGTGTTCGTCCTGCAGGGGGTTCCTCTGCCTGGACACTGCACTATCTTAGGATGCTGAAATCTGCCTAATGCTATAGTGTCCCATCAGGAAGGGAACAGGTTAAGCTCTGAAGGTTCTCCCTAAGATGAAGAAGCTGCTTTGAACTCTGAGATTTTTTTTTCCTAGACCTACACAGAAGCCAGGAAAGCGTGTCTCATCCTTGCCTAGATCACAAAGGACCATGTCTCACCCTTCCCTGGCCAGCCCTCCCTGCCCCATCCCATCTCCTCGAGGCTCAGAGCCAGGCTTTGGGGCTAAGGTGGTGTCTGTGTCAAAGACAGATGCCGCTCCCAACCCTATACTGAGCATTGGAGGAGGGGTGGGCAGCTGAACGCTGTCTCACTTTCCACACAAACCAAACATGCAAACCCACTCTGGACCACTCCTGGCCATGTGGGAGACACCCCCAAACCCAGTCTGTGTCACTCCCGGAACAGTATCACTTGTCCTCTACCTCATGACTCATGCACTCTCCTTGTCAGCCAAAGGGCCATGGCACCTGCCTGTGGAGGGGACAGAAACAGGGACAGGGTATCCCAGAAGCCACCGACGATGGCAGATTCCGTAGAATCACTGAGTGTTGGTGCTGTTTTTCCTATGGATTCCCGGCTGCTCCTTCCTTACGGTAACAAGCGCTAGCCAGTCTCCCTCCCAGCAACCGCTTCCCCTTCCCACTACTAAGTTAGGGCTGAAGCACTGGAGGAGTGGAGGAGCTTCCTGGGGGCAGCCAGCCTGCCACCCAGTGGCATCCTGTGGGTTTCTTGAGAACGGGACATAATATTTAGCGCCTGGCATTTCCACGCCCTGGGGCTGCCTCTGTCAGGCCTCCTGCAGCTGGCTCCTGCTCCTGAGGTCCTACAGCTGCATCCGCCTGGATGTGGGGTCAGTTATGAGGTGCTGGTTCATTAGCCAGAAAGGCACCTCAAGTCCCTGAACTATCCTTTGACCTCCACACCTACACACATGTATGGCCATGCATACGTACATACACACAAATAAATAAATACATATAAATAAATAAATAAATAAATAATAAATAAATAAATAAATAAATAAAATGGTTATAAAAACCAAGAAGGGGGAGGAAGGAAAGAGGCCGAAACGGCTCAGTGACTAAAGGCCCTTGCCCTCAACCCAACCCTGGCATCCTCCACATCTGTGCTATGGTGCACATGCCCGTACACACGCACACACGCCAGTGCTGTGACCCTCATGCCTACATACATCCACACACTTACTGTGAAACAAATATAAAAGATTTGAAAGACCTACCGCACACTCAGGATATTTCAAACAACTTTAAAGAGCCGCTCTTTATTTAGTTGTAGGTTTGAGGTTTCTGTGGGTTGGTTTTGTTTTTTTTTTTTTTTTTTTTTAACTGAAGCTCACGGCTTGGCAGGCAGAATACTGTGATAAAAGCAACACAAAGCCACTGGAAGTATCTGTGCCATTGTTTGAAGGGTCTGTTAAAAGGTTTCCTTTCCCCCATGGCTAAATGGTATAAAACTGAGAACAAATATTTCTAATGAAGCATGTGCTTGCTCTCCCCAAATGTTTCTTTGGAAGTGATTTCTTTAAAAAAAAAATAAGAAGAAGAAAGAAAAGAAAAGAAAATGATTTAGGAGCTCATGACTCATTTAATTTTTATTGTCTTTGTGTGAACTGGCCGTGAATGCATTGTGGAGTAATGAGAGGCGTTTGATTAGCATGAAGAGCTGTTCGCCACTCGGCAGACAGTAGCTGTCATTCTGCATTAAGATCATCTCATTAAAGGCCCGGGGAACATTTTGTTTTAAACTCTTGGAAAACACAGTACTTGAAAGCAGGGACCAGTTCTGTGCAGCTTGGGTTGAAGACCCTGGCGGTGTCTGAACCTCCTGCCTTTTTGATCTTTGGGCAGATTCAGACTGATAGGTGTACTCTCCAGAGTAATCCAGGGGCTGGGACATGGGTCAACGGAGGGTCTTATGCGCACAGACCCTGGGTTCCATCCCCAGCGCTGTGTAAACAGGGCACAGTAGTGCTCACCTGCAACCCCAGCACCGAGGTGGTAGAGGCAGGGAGATACGAAGCTGAAAGTCTTTGGTTGGCTACAAAGCAAGTCAGAAGCCACCCTGTGCCTCGTGAGGTCTTGTACTAAGAAGAAAAGAAGAAAGGCAATCCTGGAGATGGGCTCCCAGGTCTGTGGTGTGCCGACTCGTGGGCCTGTGGGTTGACTATCCCAGGTACTTCCTCTGGCGTCTGCGTTCTAGGTACCTTCCTCTAATTCACCCCTTTCCTCTCTCGGTGCTGCCTTCAGTCCCTAACTAGACCCTGTACGCAGGGCCCAAGGACTCACAGACTCACTGCCCAGCCAGCAGAGGAAGCTGACCAGTGTCCCCCTTAGCCATGGCAGGTTGGAGTCCAGCTCTCTAAAGGATGCTAGTCAGAGCCCACAGACCCAGGGCTGGTCCAGAACAGCTGCCCTGGCTTGCTCTGTGCCCGCCTGGTGTAACTGCACCTGTTGCCTCGTGGTCACTTTGTGTTAGCTTTGTCTGCTGCCCATGCTGCAGTCCTCATCCACGTCTATAATGGAACATCTTGGGAGAAGCATGGGTTCAGTTTGGATAGGGTCGATTTGTTGGTTTGTTTGAAATAGGCTGTCCTGTAACTCAGGCTAGACTTGATACCCCAGTGTAGCTAAGGTTGCCGTTAAAGGTCTGATCCTCCTGCCTCCTCCCACCTGATTACTGGGATTTGGTTTATGCAATGGAAGTGGTCAAGTCTAAGGCTTCATGCATACCAGGCAAGCATTCCACCAGCTAAGCCAAACTCCATCCCTGACATTTTCAGTTTGGAATGATTTTATTATTAAACCTTTTTTCCAATGCTTCCAATGGTGTATGAGAGTTTTAAATACCAGGTCAGTGTGGATTTCCTGACCAAAAGTCTCTTGGTCCCTACAAGGAAATGTAATCAAAACTCATCTTGGAATGTTCTGGTGACAGTAGGTAGCTGTCATGGAACTGGTTGGAACTAGGTGCTATTAACCCATGAAGCCTTCTCAACCCAGGGACTTGTGGCCCAACGGTCACCTGGAGGAGGAACACCAGTCTCCCAGATGAAAACAACTGGTCCAAGTGGGTCTGTAACTTCAGCTGATGCCCAAGTCCCTTCACATCCCCACACACACACTGGAATTAGCCCCGGACCCAAAGCCCCACTAAGGGGCTCAGGCACCAAGACCCCAACCGCTGCCCTTTATCCCTGATAACACTCTAGCCAGGTGAGTGCTGTCTGCTCTCTGCTCAGAGCGACATCCCCGATACGAGTCTCCAGTGACAGGGGACTGGGTACATGTCTGCACCCCAGTACTTACATGTGTCCCCTGTATGTGGCATTTCAGAACCCAGGAAACTGGGCCAGAAGCCCCTGTGTGAGTTTTGTCCCAACAGTGAAGTTAAAGTGATACACACATGTACATACACCTCTAAAACCAGTTGTAACTCTGGAGTTTCCAACCCAACCTCAGGGTCAGTGCCATAGGGACCAGAATCTTAAGATACCAGCCTCTGTCAGTCAGCTGTTGTGAACCATGTGGCTCACCAAGGACAACACGGTGATGGAGAAATAGGAGATAGCTTACCTCCTCTGAGGATCACGGTCATGGCAAGAGTAGTCGCCCAAGGCCTCCGATAACCACACATGCCCCGAGATGGTGAAGAAGCTGGGAGCTCTCCTTACAGTGCCTTCCCGTGTGCCTCTGACCCCTGCCCCTCTCCTGGTCTTAAACCTGAGGTGGGCAGGATAGCCCCAGCCTGGGATACCCATACCTGCACAGCCACCCTCTCCAGGCTTCATTGACCACCCAGAATGTGGTTGCAAGATCCTTTAAACAGAAAAATCTTGAGCAAGAGGGCAGGCTTGGCAGGTCTCTGCAGAGTGTCAGGCGTGGCATCAAGTACCTTTTACCACTGATGCATGGTCCCAATCCTTAAACCTGAACTTCTGATCCTCCTGTCTCTAATCCCAGAGCAATGCTGAGACTGTAGGCATGCAATACTATGCCCTGGTTATAAAGTGCTAGGGATCGAACCCAGGGCTTTCTCATGTTCAGTGACTGTGTTTGTGTGGATGCTGTATATTTACCAACGCGTGTATGGGGACTCCATCTGGTCTGGATCCTAAACATGTGATTCAAATGTCTTTGAGTGTTGGCTACAACTGGGCTGCCAAATTTTACTCAGTGTGGGGACCACACTGTAGGCAGGATACCAGGATGAGGGACGTTTTAGGGGCTAGACTCAAGCCTTGGGTTTGTCTGTTTTTTATATTGGTGTTTTGTCTGCATGTGTACACATGTGCCTGGTGCCCCAGGAGGCCAGAAGAGAATGTCAGCAGCCCCTGGAATTAGAGTTATAGATGGTGGTGAGCTGCCACGTGGATGCTGGGACTTGAACCTGGATCCTGTGGAAGAGCTGCTGGTGCTCTTAACCGCTGAGCCATCTCTCCAGCCCCTCAGCGATGCTTCTTGGAAGAGCAGCATTAGAAAGCACTGGATAAATGTCTCCAAGCCTCAGCTTGTAACTTGACAGTGCAGTTAAGCTGAACTTTGGTGTCACCCCAGAGTCCTTGCGCTTAATGCTGAGTCACCAGATATTCAGCCTTGGCAGCTCATTGTGACATTACTTATCCCCGACTCTAGCGTGTCGCCATGGAAGCTTCCCCTACCTCCTCTCAGCTTAAGTACTGTTTAATACTGAAGTCTCATCTAATTACTTTCTCTAATAAGGGCAAATACTTAGAAAATCGCTTTTTAATAGACAAACATCATGTCTTTAAGTAAAATTGTCTCTTCCCCCAAAAATGGATGTGCACCCATACAAAGAATGGTCTAATCTGGCATCTGTTTATTTCGGGAAGGAACTTTGGTTTTGCTAATACATTTCTATGTATCAGAGGGGAAAAAGCTATCCATAAAAAAACAATTACAGAGATGCAATCAAGCACTGATAGCAGTATTCAGACACATCTCAGGAAGCATTCAGAAGAGGAAAGATTGCAGGCTTAGTTTATGTAGCTTCTTATAAATCAATGTTTAAAGTAATTCTCTCACATCCAATGAGGTAATTTGATTTCTGCAGCCAGGATTCATATCCAGAAAACAATATGCATTCCGTTCTGTAATTATATGATGCCTATTGTTTTAGCCTAGAGAGATTATTTTATTTATTACAGAGGCGGGCTCTCCCTGAGCTGACACCTCCGTACTTAACAGGGAGCTCTAAAGCATCTGGCCAGCTCCCAGGTCCCCCTTGGGGCTGGTGCGGCTCTTTTCACTGGACCAATACCCCCAGGCCATGCCCTGTTCATAGGGAGCAAGGACTTGTTCCCAAGAGGCAAGAGAAATAGGCAGAGGCTAAAACACTCTTTTGGAGGTACGCAGTCCACAGTCCGGGGCTCCGTACAATGACGTTTCTGTCTGCTGCTGCCCAGAGCCAAATAAACCCTCAGTCCATCCCAGACACACTGATCTGAAGGATGCAAAGAACTGAGTCCCTCAGAGGATTATAGCATAGAGAAAAAACAGGATGTGGAACAAGATGACACCAGACCTAGGTAGATGGCTCAGTCAGTAAAGCGCCTAAGGTTGATAGGGACCTAAATTCAGTCCCCAGAACCCATGGGAAAAGGCACCTGTAGTGGTGCGCATTTGTAGGCCCAGCTCTGGGGCGGCAGAGACAGGAGGATCCCTGAGGCTCCCCGGCCACCCATCACAGCCACATCAGCAAGCTCCAGGCCAATGCAGAGATTTTGCCTCAAAAAAAAAAAACAAAAACCCAAAGTGGATGAACCCCAAGGAATGACCAGTGTTAACCTCTTGCCTCCATACGCGCCTGCACACACTCAAACACACATATACGTGAAGACTTGGGACCGATCCGTGGCCATACTGCGAGCCACTTGGTTGCGAGCAATCCTATTTTGCGTGACTCATTAATCCTTGATTAGATACGAAGGCAGGAGGGAGGCGCCCAGATTTTCATACCAGAGAACCAGAACATGACTCCGTCCCCATAGACTCACAAAGTGGTAAATACTTTGTGAATGGGAGGTGCTGGACTCAGCTCTGAGGACACAGAAGTGACCACAGAGTCCAAGCCTCCCTTCCCCTCGTGGAGTGGGTCACACAGGTGGTGAAGGCACTACTGTGGCCTTGTGACACAAAGAGAAGGAAGCAGGAGCAGTGGGGTTGGAGGTCAGGTGAGAGGCGAGCACCCTTGGAGGAGGTGGAGATAGGGAACAGCCTCCCGGGAGGAGGGGTGGCAAGCGGAAAGTTCCGGTAAGCAGCGGGGAAGCCTGGGCAGGCAGTGACTGAGGCCTAGGACAGCACTGCCGCCACCACCCGCGCCCGGGTGAGGATGTGCGCCATCTAGCGTTTGCTTGGACAAGCCTGTTCTGTGGACTGCTGTGTGGGTGAGCAGACTGCAGGGGGACAAAGATAGGGGGGTCCTATCCCCAAATGAGACCACCGTGGTGGCTGGGTGCAAGGTGTCAAACAGCAGAAACGGAAAGAGAAATCAGATATTTTCCAATAGGCAACTGACACATCCCATGGGACTGGATGGCCTGTTCTATGTTTTGGGGGTTCCCCAGATGTTTAAGTCCTTTGTAGAAAATGCCACAGTATTTACATATCTATGTATACCCTGCCCTAAACCATCTCTACATAATGTATATGATATAAAATGGTATAGATGCTACATAAACAGCTAATTACACAATACTCTTCAGGGAAAGGTCTGTACAGGTACTTTTTTTTTCCCTGACTATTCTTTCCCCTATCTGTCTCTAGGCATAGAACACTGGCCATCAGGAAGGGCTAGCCACATATCAGACCTGACACAAGTTACCTCTTAAACTCTGTGTGCTGATGTTAATGCGGTTAGCGCTCTTCGGTGATCCCTGAGAGTTTGACTTTAGACAGCCACCTCACCTCAGCCTCCAAAATGCAGTTGCCCAGGTGACTAGCAACCCTGAGAAGGCAGGGACCACAATAAGGGGCCAGTGGAGCCTGGGGTTACCTTCAAGCACCCGGACAGGGCTCTCATGTGAAGAGTCAAGAAAAAAAATCCAATGACCCTGCACCAGATTCCTAGCAAGCAGCTCCGCTTCTAAACCTTGGGATGGAGTCTGTCTGGATCTGACCATGGTGAGCACTGAGTTCGCCTGCCTACTCCCCTCCCCATAAAAATGAGCCAAACGCCCCCTTCCCAATAAACAAACACACAGAGAAGGGCCAGCACCTGGCCCCCCATCCCACCACTGGACTCCAAGCCAAACATTTTTCTGGATGCTTATATTCTGACTCGGGGAAACAGACAGAAATATGTCACCCCAGGATTGACCAGCCACTAATTTTTCATCAGCAACTCAGGTGTGAGCCCTTATGACATAGGATAAGACAGCTGTCTGCCATGCTCTCTTACTACTAAGGCTTCCTCAGAATGGGAGGAGTGGTCTCTCTTAAGCAGTGATATTTCCCAGTCAGTGTGGAGAGTTCCAGTAGCTTCCTCAAGATGAGAGCATGGTGGGGCCATTTTTTACTAATATTGAAAGCAGGAACCATGTGAGATATCAGTCTTCCTGCCACTATTTTGTGCATTTCTCTCATCCCTCATTGGGCTAACTTAGCCCAAAAGCAACATTTTTTCTTTTCCCCTATCAATACAAGTTCATGTACCCCAGACTGGCCTTGAATGCACTATATAGCTGAGGATGGCCTTGAACTCCTAATCCTCCTACCTCCTCCTCCTCTTATGTGCTGGGATTGCAGGTATGTGCAGCCTCACATCCTATTTAAGTGCTCTGGGTATCAAACTCAGGCTCTGTGTGGCACTAGGCAAGCAGTCTACCAACTGAGCCCCATTCTCGGCCTCCAAGAACATCTTTAAAGGGATTCCTGTGGCTCTGATTGGGTCCTGGGGTCACACAAGGGAGAGTGTCATTGCTGCAAGCATCAGGAGTGGGAGCTGGCGGCCTTAAGTCCTCAGCCACGGGGCCTCTGCAGACAGGAAGCTCAGAGAGGACAGGAGCAGGTAGGAGAGAGGAGGAGAGAGAACTCAGTGCTAACATCAGGAAAAATAATGTTCTGTATGTATGCCATGCTTTCCTGTACCAGAAAACATTTTTATGTGCATTCCTTTTTTCTTGGGTCTTGGTTTGGTTTGGGCTGGTTTGGATTGGATTGGATTGATTTGGGTCGCTTTGCCTTGCTTTGGGTTTGGTTTGCCAACATGACACAAACTGTTGTCACCTGAGAAGAGGAAACCGCAATGGAGGAATTGCCTCCATAAGATTGGCCTGGATTCGAGGCTGGGGGGGGGGGGAGCTTTCCTTGATCAATGATTGACGTAGGCAGGCCCAGACCACTTCAGGTGAGGGCACCATTGGGAAGATGGCGGAGTAAGCCATGGTCTCTGTTTCAGTTCCTTCCATCTCAAGCTCCTGCCCTGGACTCCCTTGCTGACGTAACCCGTAAGCTAAAATAAGCCCTTCCCTCCCCAAGTTGGTTTCGGTCAGTGTTTTATCACAGCGACAGAAAGCAAACTAGGACAGGGTCTCCTATAGGCCAGGCTAGCCTCAAGGTTACAAGCGCTCCTCATCCTCCTGCCTTCACCTCCCAAGTGCTAGGAGGGCAGGTATGTACCCCTACACTTGGCTTTCCATGGGTTCTTTTGCTGGGTTGCCAACAGCCTGTCAGGCAGAGAGAGCACATGTATTGTCCACAGCTTACGGCTGAGGATGACAGGGCTTTAGGTCGGTGGCGGAGCCTCAGCCAGTTCTGGGTCTCCTGAGTCCTGTGCTGGGTGTCTCCAGCATGCAGTACCCATCCTGGACAGCCCTTTCTTTTTACCCATAAGCTGAGGCCTTCCGGGTCTCAGGAGTGCCAGGCCACACATCCTTGAAGATGTCTGGTAGCTAAAGCCAAACCCACTGAGGGATTTCCATAGACAACTAAGAAATCTTGAGTCCTAACTTGTCTGCAGCTGGTGCCTGGAAGGGCCCAGCTTCATGAACAGCAGTTCAAGAAAGAACACGGCTAACCAGGGAGGTGCCGGTGCCCTGCATTTGTTGAACCCCTCCCCTGTGCCCTGACCTGGGAAGAGCCATCCTGGGATGCTGCAAGGACTGAGCCCAGACACACTGGTCACTTCCTGTAGAAACCCTGGGAATGAGGCTCTCTCTCAGTCTCTCTCCCTCTCCCCACCCCCTTATTTTAGTTTCTCTTATATTCCCATCAGTTCTGCCTCTCTTCCTTTGGGATGACTCCAACCCCATAACTGCCTATGCTCACTCGGGATATGGATGGAATTTGAACCCTGGTTAAACAAACAGGAGTCCACAGGTGTCATCAAACACAGCCACACTCATTCATGTGCATATCCTCCTGGCTATACCAGATGAGCAAGACTCCCGTGAAACAGGCCAGCATTTCCAGGGCCTAGAGGGGATTTGACTGGAGAGCGGAAGTGGCCGTGGCCACACTCAAAGGAGGAGGACCCAGGAAGGGAGGGAGCAAACTCACCAGCTGGGCAGTTTGCTGAGCAGAGCCGTGAATCTCTCCGTCGTTCTTTTTGTCCCACAGGACTTCGGCGAGGATGACTCCCTGTACATCACCAAGGTGACCACGATCCACATGGGCAACTACACCTGCCATGCCCTGGGCCACGAGCAGCTGTTCCAGACCCACGTCCTGCAGGTGAATGGTTAGTAAATGGCTCCGTGCATGCTGTCCCCTCAAGGAACCCTCCGAGCTGCTAAGAACGAGTCATAGTGTCTCTCTCTCTCTCTCTCTGCCTTATTAAAGGCCTAAGTAGCCCACCTGCTGTAATAAAGGGATCGGTTTAGAAAGGGCTGGGTCTGGTTGAGCCAAGGCTTCCTCAGGTAAGATGAATCCAAATGCTGGAGAAGGGGGATCAGGGATGAGTCACACAGGCAAGTCACCTTGAGCAGCTGAGGCTCCAGAGGGCCACTGTGAAGTATGGGGCATGTGTGGCCTACAGGCAACATGGTACCTTGATCTCTGGATCCAGCAATTGCAGAACCTGTGTCCGAGCCACCATTGCTCTTACAGGTGACATGACGCCACGAGGCTTGGCATCGTGGAGGCACTGTCTCTCTCTGAAGCCCTTCCCCCACAGGGCCCCAAAAGCCTCCTGTCTGGCTCAGCCAGTGAAGATGGGAAGGTTTGGAAGGATTGTTCTCTTGCTTGCTCAGGTCCAGATGTTGCCAGCAATTTTGAAGGCTGGGAAGAACTAACCCCTCCTGGCTTACCCACTCCCCCACCTAGCAGTTTTCCAAGTCTGTGAGCACATTTGTAACTGGCCCTGAGAGAGACATAGAATCTCAAATGGATATCCTGTTGCCCACTTTATGGATGGCTCTTAAGGAAGGTCACTTGGCTGGGGCCTTTCTGGAGTTAGAGCCTACCCCTATTTCACTGCTGTCCATCTCAGCCTGGCCCTGCCCACCATCAAAACAACCCCCCCACCCCCATCCTGGACCAACATGTCACAAGAATCAACCTCATCCCACAAATCCTAGCTGTCACTGATCAGGTCTGGAACACGCGCTTTCGTATCGGGGAACAGTGAAGTGCCTTCAACTCAGCTTCAACCCAGATCCTCGGTGACAGCTGATGTTTGGGAATTCTCCCAGGAGAGAGTGAGTGAAGTGACAGGGATGATGACATCATAAGATTCACCTTCACTGACCTCAAGGATCTGGGGTGAGTGGCAAGCCATTTAGAGATGACCGGGCACCTTCTGCTTGCTCTATTTACCTTCACAGCCTCTGAAGGAGGTCCATAGATCCATGTCCTAATCGTTGAGAGAGTCAAGACTTCTCTCCTAGCCAAAGAAGGGCCACTGATACAGTAGGGAGAGGATGCTGGGAGATGGACACTTTGTGATCCGCTTCCTACTTCACTGTGTGGTCTGCCAGATGGCTGGGCTGATCCTCTAAGGTGCTATAGCTCCTGGCACTCACGAAGGCAGCCGATGTGGCACTCAGCACTCTAATGGCATTACCTGTGCTAAAACAGACCCCAGCATTGTCTCCCAAGGATACAGGGTAATGTCCTGATGACCCCAGAAAAGGGCAGGGAGTTTTCAAAATACTGCAAGGGTTGAAGTTCTGGCTCCTTGGAAGGAAGCAAGTTTAATCTAAATGGAAAATAGGATGGGCTGAAAGCCATCATTGCAGTTTAAACAGGAGTAACATTTACTGACTACCTACTGTGTGCCATCCCTATCTTACAGACAAGGACACTGGAACTCTGAGAACTGGGGTGACTTGCCCTCACCCCATACACATACCAAGTCAATAACTACAAACAGACTTTGACAACACCCAGGGACAGTGCCCACCCTACTCGAATGCCATGATACTGCCCTTAGAGAATCTGGTTGTGGGCTGTAGAGTAGGATGTCAGGTCTTTGTTGTGGTTCTCTGACCTGCACACTCTCGGGAAACAGAGGACAGGAGCCCTGCATCCTGTGTCTCCAAGCCTAGAGCACACTTTATACCAGGTCACAACCAGCCATTGAAAGAGACTCTGAGGAAAAAGCAATGACCGGAAGTCTCAGGCCTAGCTATTGGCCTCAGTGGGACTGAAGTTGGGAGAACGAATAGCTAGGCATCACCCAGCTCCCCAGTGACTCCTGATGTTACATGGTTTCCAGGAAGAAGGACTGGGTCACTGAAGGACTCTTGAAGGGGACAAAGATCTTTGTGGGCTGTGTCTTGGTGCTGAAGGAAGGAGGCCCTGTGGAAGAGACTAGAAGGCTAAGAAGGCCCCAGTTATTCTCAGAGGGCTAAAGTCTCCTGAGGAAAAAGGGGGACATGGGTAGTGACATTGGCCTATCCTTTTCATCATCTACCCAACACTTGAGGATATGAAAGATGAGCCTGGGCAGCTTGGGTGGAGTTTAATCCAGCTGCCTAGCTGTGCTGTTGAAGGTCTGGTTTGGTCCCTTCCTGGCCTGGCAGGAAGATGGTTGGGAAATCCACAAGATACAAGAGGGTCAGACTTGGAGGAGGCTTTGGATTTATCTTAAGCTATTTTTAGTCATAGCTGGTAGACACTGATGATCAAAGCTAGTGGCCACTCACAGGACCTCCAGTATGTTATACAGATGGGAAAATGAAGGCCCAGTGAAAATTACCATCCAAAATACAGGATGCTTCCCCCCAGAGCCATCGTGCTCCTGAGCTGTTTGGTAGCAGAGTTGGGATCCCTTACACAGACTGAGCTACCACCACCATCTTCCGGGATCCCCCACTTCTGTGGCTGCACAAAGGAACCCTTCCAGTAAGCCATAGCACCTGGCACAAATTATTAGTATAACTTACCCATGGCGCAGCTTCCAAAGATGAGGCCCAAGCGCTGACATGATTTATAACTTCCTGCAAAGTCCCTGCACTGCTTTCATGGGAAGGAGCAAGAACTTTAGACATCAATGATTAATCCATTAAATTAAAAATACCTTCGACCTCCCCACAGTTCAGACAAGTGGTGATTCATCCCCAAAACATAGTAATCATCTCCAAATCTGCTTATTACTCCAGTTCGGTACATTTGTGACTTCTTACTTAAGAACACACTTATGCTGCCTAAACCTCAGCAATAAGAGATGGTTCTCAGAGAAAATGGCCCATTGTATTAGGGATGCAAATGGGGTTTGGGTGGGTATGTGGGTGTCAGTGTGTACACATGCATGTGGAGGCCAGAGGTCACCTTCAGGGCCATTTTTGAGGAGCCATCCACCTTATTATTTTTGAGAGGGAATCTCTTCTGGATTGGCAGTTTACTGTTCCCCGTGACCCCAACTTCCTAAATACAATCATGTGCCCTGCTCATGTGTACATATACACACCGGAGCACTATGTAGTCCCACCAGCCCATCTCCGAGCCTCGTTTTGGCTGTACTTCCCTCTCTCCCCTCCATTCCAGCTCCATGAGCTCCTCGGTTTCCCAGAGTTACCCGCTTGACTCCACGGTAAACTGCCATAATCCTCCACGAGCCGGTGGGGAGGGACAGGACCTGTGATACTCCGGTCCTCTCAGCTCCTGTTCTCTCCTGCGCTATAACATGGCAGGCAAAGCCTGGCCTCAAGCAGCTTTGCCACGAACACCATCCTGCTTAAAACTGACCATTTTCTGAGGATGAAACCAGCATGAGCCTTTTTAAGAAATCACAGTCCAGCTGGGTGGGTGCTCAGCACCCGCCTATGAAACTTCTCCTGTGGGCAAGGCCCAGGCTCTGAGCACCCGGCCCGTACCCACCCAGCACCGATCCCTACAGTCACAAGCTTTGGCCATACCCAGTGCCATATCTACCAGGAGTGTACCAGGACCGACAGGCCCTGAGGAGAACCCTGGGCTCTGACGCATCCACATGGGGCCTTGTCAGAGCAAAACGAAGATGCCTGCTTTCAGTAGCATGGTAAGGATGGCCTTTTCTTGTGTCACAGGCTACTCATCTCCCAAGTCCTAACCATGCTAATTATTTGTTCCATTTGCTGAGAAATGCCCTTCTCCCCACCCTGTTACCCCAGCCGTTCATTCAACAAAATCAACACGCTTTGGCATGCCACATCCTTGTTGGAGTATGGCAAGGGGCAAAAATAATTTATAAAAGGAAGGAAGGAAGGAAGGAAAGAAGGAAGGAGGGAAGGAAGGAGGAAAGGAGGGGAGGAAGGAAGGAAAAAGGGAATAAAAGAATTAAAAAGAAAGGAAGGAAAGAAGGAGAATTGGAGGAAATGTGTATGATTTACTTCTAATGGCACAAGAAAGAGATCAAGTGGCTAGGACTGATGAAAGGTGGTGGGGAAATCAAAGTGTTCTGGCAAGGGGCATCTGCCCTTCCTTTACTGAAAGGAGAGGTGGTCAGATGGGAGAAGGCTGGTCAGGAACTCATTGGGCCATGACCAATGTATGGTGTCCACCAGACAGACACCCTGTGGGGTGGGGTGCAGATGGACATCTAAGTCTGCTTTAGGGGCAGGGGCTGAGTTGGAGGGATGCCTTTCGGATGTGCCAGGAGATGGGTGTCAAGTCTGTGGATGGGTTAGGCTAGCAGAGGGTGGAGACCTGCAAGAATTCCAGCAGCCAGAGCCAGGGCTGTGAGGAAAAGCCAGCTGAGCCGGGGAGAGGGAGAGGAGAGGCCAGTGGGAACTAGGAGTGATGCCCGGGCCAGCAGCTTAGAGAGATCACTCAGCTGTGTGGTGTGGTACTGACAGGGCAATGAGGAGGCATGCTGGGTCAGGACCAGCATGTGCAAGCCACTGTAGAAGAAGAGCAGTTCCTA
Organism: Pachyuromys duprasi; assembly: GCA_028658305.1. NCBI lineage: Eukaryota > Metazoa > Chordata > Mammalia > Rodentia > Muridae > Pachyuromys > Pachyuromys duprasi. Next base: position 40,199,393 of record CM053757.1, read on the forward strand.
CTGGGTGACGTGACACCATGTCATTCCAGGGGCAAAGGACAAGAGAAGAGCCTTGTCTTGCCCTCAAGGAGACCTCAAGATGGGCAGAGAGTGTGCTGGTGTGTGTGTGGGTGTATGTGTGTGTGTATCCCAGTCCGGTCCCATCCTACACCTACCCTGTACCCCACCCCCGCTCTATGGAACTTTCAGTGCCTGGAATCTAGGCATGTGTTTTACTGAGTGACTCATCCTACACCCTTGACTTTCAGTCAGGTGTCCTTTTGTTCTAGAACACTGTCACATATTTTAGTTTAAATTCACTCCCAAATTGGTCTGAAAAAGCTCCCATCGCAGAACAGTGCCCACAGGCCCTGGTAGGGCTCGGGGGAGGGGAGGGGGTGCACATTGTGTGTGATCAGATAGATGATCCTGCTCAAGTGTGAAAACTTCGAAGTCCATAGCACATTCCTGTCAGAGGTAAGTAAGAGCAGAGACCAAGGCCAGTGTCCAGGGCTGGTACTGGCCACTGCGGGAGCCAGTCCTGTTCCGCTGTCTCTGGTTCCCTGGACAAGCTCTGACACAAGCAACGGGGCCACCTGGAGGTTGTCTCTCTCCTGTAGGAGGGAGAGTGAGGCCTGCTAGGCTCTGCCCCCCTGGGAGTAACCCTCACACCCATTTCCCCACACTTAAAAGTTCCACCATGCATCAAGAGACTGAGGCTTACTGCTGTGTACACCATGCCTGACACCCAGCTGGTATTTCATAGCTGTCAGCTGCCCAAAATTGAATTGACAGAGCCTTGCAAAATCAATCAAGGTCTTTAGTCAGGTGTTAGGCTCAAAGAAGAGGAGCCCCTTGTCCCCTTATTCGGTATTGTACTGCTCTATGATATCTCGGTTTAGCAAAATGACAAGGAACAATGTCATTTCTCGGTTTCCCCAAGCCATGCATTGAATTTTTTTTCTTCCTAGATAAACTTGGAATTATTCTGTCAAGCCCCAATGGATCCATCTTAATTGGAATTAGATTAATCCTGTGGGTTAATTTGTCAGATCTTGTTTGTGACAATGGGAAGCCTTCCTAATCAATGACCTCCCTCTCAGTATTATTCTTTCTTTTGCTGTTGGTAAAATTTCATAGTTTTCATCACTTAGGTCCAGTCCAGTTGTAGGTCTGGTCTATTCTGCTCTACAAGCATGCTATTAATTTGGGATGTTTGGTACTAGCTCTATATTGTTTTTATGGGCTCTTAACCATCATTTTTTTTGGCTTGTGTCCTAGAGTACAGCTACCTAAAACATCGTTTGCCTCTATTATATGGTTATAATCATACATGTCCCTCTAAGAGACTGGAGAGAGAGAGCTCAGCGGTTAAGAGTACTTGCCTGAGGACCAAGGTTCTAGAACCCACAGCACACAGAGACAAGCAGACATTTAAATGAATATAAATTTAAATATTTTTATTTTAAAATGCCCCCCATGAGTGTTCTGAACATTTGGCCCTCAGTTTATGGTTTTGAAAGCCATTTGTTATTTTGTTATTTTGAAGGCCAGAGAGCCTTTAGGAGGTGGGCTTGGCTAGCAAAAATAGGTTTCTTTGTGCCAGGCTTTGAACTTGATACTCATTTCGACCATGTTCTCTGCTTCCTGGTTGGTCACAATATGAAGAGCCTCAGTTGCAACAGAGAGAGCCCCACCATCACCACGCCCTCCCAAGAATTGTGAACTGAGATTCCTTCGGTTGTTTCTGCTGGGTGTTTGGTCACAGGGATTGGAGACACAACATCATCCTTTGATGTCTGTGTCCTTCATGTCTTGCCTTGACCACACCAGTATAGTATCAGTTACCAGTGTCCCTTCCTGTACTTTTTCCCTTTTCTTTTTGTGGACATGCTCTTCACTGTAGAAAGAAAATATCATTTTGTTCCTCTGAGGCTCATGTACTCACACACCAAGAAATGGGGGGTTGGTTCTATTTAAAAGGCTCTTTTGGTGTCTAGTAAGAAAATCAAATAATTTTGGGGGGGCCACCTTTAACTTTGGATTAATTGTAGATATCCTAGTATACACTGAAACATACTGTATTCAGAATTCTGTTATTTTTGTTATGTATGTATGACTGTATGTTCATATGTGGATATGAGTGTACATGTGTAGAGGTCAGAAGACAAATTCAGGTGCTGTTCCTTACATTCTACATTGCTTGAGGCAGGCCTCTCCTTCACTGATGCTGTCCCATGAGCATCAGGGGCTTCTCCTGTCCCTACCTCCCATCTTGCCTTAGGAGAGCTGGGATTACAGATACATGCTACAGAGTCCAGCTTTCTATACAGATTCTTGGATCTGAGGCCAAGTCCTCACACTTGCACAGCAAATACTTTGTCCGCTGAGCCATCTCTCTAGCCCAGTTCATTCTTGAAATGCCTGCTATACTTCAGTGGCTAACAGTGTTTTTACGATCCCGATTTACATTGGGCTGTGATAGTTTGAATGAAAACCCCCATAGGCTCAAATATTTGATTACTTGGTCCCAGTTGATGGAACTGTTTGGGAAGGATAAGGAGATATGGCCTTATTAGAAGAAGAATGTCACTTGTGGACGGGCATTGAGAGTTCAGAAGCCCATGCCATCCTCGGTTACTCTCTCCCCAGCTCCCTCCAACTCCTGTATAAGATGTAAGCCCTTAACCACTGCTCCGATGGCATGCCTGTCTGCCACACTTCCCACCATGGTAACTATAGATCTTTGATGGCTTGATCTGGGACAGAATCATCCTGGATTCTGCTTTAGCCTGGGACTCTAGCCCCACAACTTGGAGCAAATAGAACCAGGGGGAGAGGTGGTACAGACATCTTGGTCTTGGGGCTCCCTAAGCTTAGTTTGGATTTCCCCTCTTTCCTTCCCACTTCATCCCAGATGGCAGCCAAGGCAAGCCTTGAAACTCTAGCTAGGTTGATAATGATGCTAAACAAACTGCTCAAGAGTGTCTATAGCAATTGCAGATCTATTTATTGCTCCTAATGGGGCTAGAGTGTCTCTTTTGTCCTTTGTCCACTGAGCATGGACCACCAGGATGCTATATGATTCAGACTCCATCATCAGTGCCATAGGCTCCTCCTACATAAGTATCAAGTTCTCTCTGCTGGCCCAGAGACAAGTCTCTCATCTCAAACACCAGGATTTCTCCCTTTAATGGAGAAAAAGGAGCTTCCAGATAGCACTAAAAAAACATAATTATCTGCTTCAAGAGGAAGCCATCCCCTACTTTCCAAAAGGTCTGTGATTGTTTAATACTCAATTTTTTTTATATGTGCTCAAATCCTACTTTAAAGTATATAGAGTAAAATGTATCAACACGCATAAGCCCTCGTGAATGTGGGACATGATAGAGCTTTAATTTTCCAGGGACAAGCAGGGGAACTCCCCCTTCCCAAAATCTCCAGTTCCCCTAAAGTCCCTCCCCGAGGCCTGCCCTTGTAAGAAGGGCCGGTATGCTTTGGAATGTGCCAGAAACTTGCCTACCCGTGCTCATCTAGACAATGGGACAGGCCATACACCCAAGCTGACCATTAAAGTACCAGGGACCAGAGCTGAGTCTCTCTCCAGCCAAGGAGGACACGTCCTTCCTTCATGCAGGTTCTAGAGCTCAGGGAGAGCAGAGATCAAAATGGCCCACTGGGAAATCGATGGGCTTCCCCGGAGCCATGATGTAATTAGCAGCCCTGCCAGTCAGTGCCCAGAAGTGCTTCTCAAAGCATTTCCTGAAAGAAATTAAGGCCCTGTCCGATGGCCTTCCGATAACAGGAATAATACATCTGAATTTCACTCATTCAGAGATAAATTCCAGCCGCTGTTGCTCTTTACCTGCCACAGCTGAACAGCGTTAAGTATATGGATGTCTTTCTGATCATATATAGAACAAGGGGGGAAGCCATGAATTACAGGGTGCCACACCATATGTGCTTATTGCCAGTGATGGTTCTATTTACAGCCTTTTCCCTCTGCGCTTGGGTTGCTAAAGATGATCATTGTAAACCGGTTCCGAGGCCTCTAGAGTTACCTCTAGGGTTCAGGGTTTGACTACCAGCCTAAGACCAAGTGTGGGTTGGTTCTGACCAACACTGATTTTCACCCACAGTGCCACCAGTCATCCGTGTCTATCCAGAGACCCAGGCACAAGAACCTGGAGTGTCTGCCAGCCTGCGGTGCCACGCTGAGGGCATTCCCATGCCCAGAATCATTTGGCTGAAAAACGGCATGGATGTCTCAGCCCAGATGTCCAAGCAGCTCTCCCTCTTGGGTAAGAACCACGTACGACTCCCAGGACAGAAAATGAGAAGCAAGATCATGGCTGCCTCTGGCCTATTAAGAGAAGGGGAGGTCCCCTGGTGACTGGCCCTCACAGATCTCATGGGCATCCAAGAGGCCGTTGGCCAAAATCCAGGTCACCCTCTGTATTTCAGCAGGGCCAGCCTGTCCTGGGCCCAGTCCCAGGAATGTTAGCTGTCCCTCCTCCCCAGCCACATGCAAGGACTATGTTTTTTAGCTCAATACTCTTCAGAGATCCCGAGGAGGTGGTGGAGAGTGCATGTGAAAGGGTGTTTCCCCCTGAGAACACCACCCTGAGCACTGTCCCCCTCCACAGCCAATGGAAGCGAACTCCACATCGGCAGTGTTCGCTATGAAGATACAGGGGCGTATACCTGCATTGCCAAGAATGAGGTGGGCGTGGATGAAGATATCTCCTCCCTCTTCATTGAGGACTCTGCTAGGAAGACCTGTGAGTCCCCTGTTGGCTCTGAGAGCCTCACTGAGCTGTCTGGGAGTGTTAGGGGGAACAAGAGAAATGTATTAACTCTCCAGGGCCATGGTCACCTCTGAAAGCTCTATTTCCTCTGTACACAAAGCTAGGTACAGATGGCAACCTCGGGCAACCTAGACAGCTCCAAAAACAGAAGTCTCTGGTCAGGACACAGAGCCCAGGACCACAAGGAAGTCCAAATTACACCCCCCCACACACACCTCTTATTTGATGTGTGACTGGAAACTGAGTCACAGGCGCCTTCATGCCACCAGGTGCTCCATGCAGTGGCCTGAAAGCTCTCAAGTACAGACAGCCGTGCCATCTCTACAGTTCTGTTTCCTTTGATCTCAAATTCCAGAATTGAACCCTTTACAAGTCTTTTGGGTTTTGTTTTTAATGTGTACCTGTGTGTGTAGGTTCCCACAGAGGTCTAGAACCCTTGAAGCAGAAGTTACAGGCAGTTATGAGCTAGCTGCCTGATGTGGGATGTTGGGAATTGAACTCTGGTCCTCTGGAAGAGCATCATATGCTCTTAACCAGTACTTCATTTCTCCAGCCCCTTGCATAACTTTTTCATTACAGTGTATTATATTTATCCTTTTGCATTAATAGTATATATGTGTGCGCACGCGCACACGCACATGCGCATGCTTAGAAGGAAACAAGCATGAATGGGGTTAGGACTGACTGTGATATAAGGGGTGGCCTCTCCTCTGGTAATTGTCACCCACCTTGTAGGCTAAGCGTACTCTGTCCTTGGAACCACTGCTCTCCCCAGGTGGTTCTGCAGGGAGAACTCACGGCCTGGGTGCTGTTCAGTCTGTCCCCCTCAGTCGGTCTCCAAGCTAAATCCCTAATCACTGAATAAGAGATTGTTCTTCCTTCAAGAGTCCTAACTGAAAATTGGCTTTCTGGAAGGACGCAGGAAATGAGGGAGAGATGCCCCTCTTTGTCCACGGAATCAGGGAGGGCAGGGGTTGGCTGCTGGGATCCTGGGACTCTGTTTTAAAGATTTATTTAGAAAGAAAAAGCATTATGAGACCTGGAATGGGTCCAGAGTCATGGGCTGATATTGTTGCTGGACTAGATTCTTGGATCCAGATGCAGATTCTTGGATCCCAGCATGTTCCTCAATGAGTGAATCACAACAGTGAAGGCTTGACATTGTCTTTTTCTTTTCTTTTCTTTCTCTTCCGGCTGTCACATTGCTGCTCTAATTCTCAACCTCTGCAGTGGCAAACATCTTGTGGCGGGAAGAAGGTATTATGACTGTCCTGTGTCATGCCTATAAACACATGTGTTCTTGGTGCCAGTGGGCCACCTTTCCCTGAACCATCCACAGCCTTGTAGAGCCTATGTACCAAGAGGGGTGGGGGTCACAGTCAAACTGCTATGGCACACACATGCACAGAGGCAGCTCAGTCTCCTGAGCACTGGGCACTGAGCCTGACACAGTACCTGTAAGAGACAGGGGCCAACAGCAGGGCTGCTGGCTGTAACCCTCAGTGCACTCTCTGCTCCCCGGCCTTGGTGCCTCAGCCTCCATGAACACTCCGCTTGTGCCCTGTATCTTTTAAGCAGTGGTATGCTGCTATCCAGGGGCTGCTGCAAAGGGACTCAGGTTTACACAGTGGAGACTTGTAGGGAACACAGGTCTAGGAACCAAAGGCACACTGAAGTCACCTTAGAGTATAGGGCTGGTGGGTGTTGCATTCAGACTAACAGTGAAGAATTGAACAAATCACATCTCATACCCCAGTGGTTAAAAGGTATGCCCTTCTCTGTTGATATTCAAGTCCTAGAGAGGAGGGAACACATCAGCCAAGGGGAAGGGACCGTGAAAGGTGCAACCTGACAACAGCAGCTAAGGAAACTGGAGCCTTTTTGGCATCCTGTAGCAGAAGCTAGCTTTCAACAGAACCTTCTAGGGAGTAGATCTGGAGGCTGGGTCTCCTGTGAGGTTGACTGTGTGTTGAAGGAGTATTGACTCTCACATTCCCACGCTGACTGAGCACGGCGCTGTACTCAGCCGGAAATGTAGCTGCATCTACAAACCCCGTGTGGGCTCCATTAAGATGTCAATCTTGTGTTGGCTCTTCTGGTGACTGACTTTCAACGAGGTTTGGCAGGTGGGCCATTCATGACAGAGGCGTTTTGACACGGTGCCTCAATCACTGGGATGTCTGGAGCAGCATTGAGACACATGTATTATAGCTAGCCCCATACGATTCTCCAAGTGACAACTAGGATTGGCCACTGAGATCAAGGTGCTCCCCAGCCTAGACATCCTTGAGGGTCTGGGTTCCAGCAGCAGAAACCTCTCTGCCTAAGCAGGCAGAGCTGGTGACAGGTTGTATTGGTTCCCACCCTTTGGGACATGTCCTTCCAAGGTCCCATCAAGAAATATGGTGGAAAGGCTGTCTAACCCCTCCCCACCAGGAAAGAATGTTACGCCTCTACCATGCCTTGTGTGACCCTACCAGTGGCTAGAAGTTCATGACCACACTGTGTTCCCTCTTCCCAGGCCTCAGCGTGGGAAATATGTTCTATGTCTTCTCTGACGATGGCATCGTTGTCATCCACCCTGTGGACTGTGAGGTCCAGAGACGCCTGAAGCCTACAGAGAAGATCTTTATGAGTTATGTGAGTTTCTGTAGCTGAGGCAGCTTCCATATCATGCATGGTCAAAATCTAGGACCCATGTGGGGGGCGGGGAGTGGAGACAGGGAGAGAGAGACTGGCTTTTCTTCAATTCCTGTCATTATATGTACGTATGGTGCCAGGCTAAGAGAGGAGCATGAGCCAGAGAATTCTAGCTCTCCATCCTCCATCCAGCAGTGATGAGGGCCATCGAACACTGGGACCCCGACCTCCAGAAGTTCATAGCCAAATAAGAGACCCCACATGGTGAACAGACAGCATCTAGCCAGGTATTTTTGTGGTGACCCTTTGGCATGGACACATACGAATGGATGCCCAGTGTTATAGAGGTGGTACAAATGAAACATCAAGCCAAGTATCACATGACAGGTGACAAGGAGGGGGCAGCAGAAGAGGTAACCACTGGGAAGATCCTCCATGCTCCTATTCTCCTGGGTTCCAGATCGGTTTGCTGTGGTTTTCTCAGCCTACCTGCCCCTGAGCTGTGGCGCTCTGACTCTGTCAGGCATCAGGGTCAGTCTTGTCCTCTAGGACTTCATAGCATCCCGTGATGCCAAGTAGGAAAGACACTGAAGAGGGCAGGAGTGGGAGTCAGAGTACTTGGCATGTTCTGGATGATGGAGTTTGAGATGTCTGTGAAAGAAACAGTCAGGGGCTGGAAGGACATTTCTGAGCTGAAGACACAGATCTGGGCACTGTCTGTGTGTGCGTGTCGTCAAAGCTGAGGAATGGATAAGGACATGGCAGTTGACCTGAGATGGACATCCAATAGAACCCTGAGCCACTCAGGGACAGTCAAACTAAGAGAAACCGGAGGACAGAGTTAGCACAGAGTAACAGGGAAATCCAAGAGGATTCTATGTGCCAGAGAAGACAGGAGAAACAATGTTCCCATCTTTAAAATTATGAAATTAAAAGACCATAAAGGAGAGGTACAGTAAGCTCCTAGTTCTGTATAGAACGAGCAAGAAATAGAATTAAAGGTTGATTTTAGACATACAAGTTTGAGGTGCACATTAAGCACCATAGTAGAGCAAGAGGCAATGCGTAAGAGAGGAGTTTATTGAAGAGACTTAGCTAAAATAAAAACTTGTCCTTGCAAGCATGAGGACCTGAGCTAGAAGTCCCTGGACCCACATTAAAAGGGGGCGTAGCTGGAGAGATGGCTCAGTGGTTGAGAATACTTGCTGCTCTTGCAGGGAACCCAGGTTCAGTTCCCAGCACTCACATGGTGACTCACAACCATCTGAAACTCCAGTTTCAGGAGATCTGATGCCCTCTACTGGCCTCTAGAGGCATCAGGCACACATGTGATAGACACAGAAACATGCAAGCAATTTTTCTTTCTTTTTTTTCAGGGTATGTTTGCAACCCCAGCCTGGGGTAGACAGACTGTGGGGTTCACTGGCCAGATAGCCTGCCCTCTAGTGAACTCTATGCCACAAAGAAAACCTGTCTTAAAAATAGAATAATAATAGAAGAATAATGAAGTGGACAGCATTGGGGAAATACCTCTCCAGGCATGTGCAAACTTCCACATATGAACACAAAAATTTGGGAGTGCTGACTGTTCAGACAGTACCTAAAGCTTTAGGCTTCAGCAAAGTCAACAAGGAAATATACTTTAGAGACTCCAAGAATGAGCCCTGGGCCACTACACATAGAAAGATCTGCAAACTGAGCACACAGTGGCCTTGATGAGTGCTGACCTTGGCGAGGAAGACAAAGGTCAAGTGAGAAGTTAGGGGTATGGCAGGGTTTGTATGCCACATCCTATGTATGAACCCCAAGGAGTTTGGGAAGAGAGGAAAAAAGGGATCCGAGAGGGATAATGGCTAGGGATCCTAAAGATGTTGAAATGGGGTGGAAGAACACACTCAAGGCACTCTGTCTCCTAACAGGAAGAAATCTGTCCTCATGGGGAAGGAGGTGCCACCCACCCATGCCAGTGGGCATCTGCAGTCAACGTCAGGAACCGGTACATCTACGTGGCCCAGCCAGCACTGAGCAGAGTCCTTGTGGTCGACGTTCAAGCCCAGAAGGTCTTACAGGTAATAGTTCTTGGAAGAAGTGGGAAAGACTTGAAATTGTGGGGCAATGTCTGCTTTAGGCACACACTCCAACTCTCTCCTGAGAGAAAGGCTCAGCCTGGGGAGAAACTCTATCAAGTATGCATTACTGTACGCCCAGCACTATTGTAGACGATCACAAAGCCCACCGTGAATGAGTCCACCAGAAGCCCAGGCGTGAGAGTCCAGTCAGGGAGGCAGAACCGAAAGCGGAATTTCAGGGCTCTGTAAGGAGGAAGAGCTGTGCAAAGCTGGGTTTAATGTGATCGAGGAGCTGTAAGACCACTTGAAATTGATTCTCAATCTGGAGCTAACAGAAGAAGCTAAGACCTGAATGCTGCCTAAGACACAGACTGTGGGCGCAGCACACAGTGATGAGGGAAAGGGGTGGAGGCAGTGGGCTTAGGAGTAAACAGAAGCCAGCTCCTGGAGGGTCCTGGAGGCCAGGGGGGCTGGAGAGAAGAGGGAAGTGCAAGAGAAAGCCACCAAAAGATTTCTAAGCATCAGTACAGCCTTAAGAATGGCAGGAAGACAGAGCAGGGATGGAGTGGAACTTGTCTGGGTACAAGATGGTGTCAGCATCAGAGGACCATGATGAGAAACTGGCATCTTTTTAGTTATGTGTATGTGTAGCTCTATGTATGTGCACGTGAGCATCAGATCCCCTGTAGCTGGAGTTACAGACAGTTGTGAGCCACCTGATACAGGTACTGGGAACCTAGCTTTGTTCTTCTGAAGAAGCAGCAAGCACTCTTAACCACTGGGCCATCTTGCCAACCCTCCTAACGGTCTTCTGATTGGGTTAAATGTAAGACTTGAGAGGAAAAGAATGGCATCACATAGTTCAATCCTTAGTTCGCCTGCGTATAGAATGGTTATATCATTTATAATATGTAACGGGTTAAATAATGGCCGCCATGACATTCCATCCCCAAAAAACTGAATGTTGCCTTATATAGCAAAAGGGACAGTGTAGGTATAGCTAAAGGTTTTGCAAGTCAGGAAATTCTGGGAGATCCAGGTAGACCCTGACTGCAGTCACAAGTGTTCTTGTAAGGGAGAGGCAGAGGATAATTTGGCTGCAAATGAAGTCAAAGGATTAAAGCAAGATGCTGCGTTTCAAGGCCAGGGTAGAGCATGGAGCAGATGAAAGGGAGATTAAATTTGAAATGGTGTCAGATATTTAAGTATATATGTCAAGTAAATAGGTCTGAAGTCAAAGAAAAGATCAAGGCCGGAGCTGTCAAGGTATGTATCATCACCCCATGGTCTGATGAAATCTAGAAAACTGGCAGACACCATTCAGGGTATATAGGCAGAGAAGAAGGAAAGGATGGAAGCCCCGGGCTCTCCCACATTTAAAGCTGAAGAAACAGATATTTAAGAAGCCAAGAAAGACATCTAAGAAGGAATAGCCTTCAAGGTAGGAGGAAAACCTGGGGCAGGTGATACTCAGCAGGCAGAGGTGGTCTTCAAGAGGGCATCAGTGGTCTCTGGTGTCCAGCATCACTTTGGGTGTTAGAACGTCTGGAAACTGGCCACTGAATTTCATCTTACTGCATCATAGACCATGTTAGTTAGAACAGCTAAGATGACAACAGTCAAGGCCACCCTGGGTGCGGGGACAAAGTAGGAACAATAGTGTGTGGCGAGCGTGTGGATGGGGGTTGTAGGCAACTGTTTGGAGGGGTTTCAATGCAAAACTAACAGTATAAAAACAAGGAAGAGAGGCCCAGGCCTGGTAGCACACGCCTTTAATCCCAGCACTTGGGAGGCAGAGGCAGGTGGATCTCTGTGAGTTCGAGGCCAGTCTGGTCTACAAAGTGAGTTCCAGAGCCGGGGCAGTTATACAGAGAATCCCTGTCTCAAAAAAAAAAAAAACAAAAAGAAGTAAGGAAGGAGATACCAAAGGAATGTTTTCAAAGAAATGTTATCCCAGATTGTGTGTGCTAATGCTAATAACTGTTTCCACGCTCCTGCTCTGCATCATCAAAGTAGACCATAGTCAGTGGGCTCTAGTACACACAGGTCGGAATACCAGTCATAGCCAAAAGAATATTCCTCTGCTTTTGCAACTTGGCAATACAGAGGACACTAGTTAGGTTACTTTTCTGGATTTTTTTTTTCAGTGAAACAGAAGGAAGATTATCACTGGGCTGGAGGTTTGAGGGGAAAGGGGAAAGCTAAGCGTGAGATGGGATTGAGCAGGCATGGAAAGCCCACTGAAGGACTGTGACTAGAAGCTTAACCTGAAACCTGTCAGCAGAGTTGTCTCTCTCCTGCCCCTGTACATACCATGAGTGCAAAGGACGACCAATATAGCCAATGCTGTGGGGTTTATTTCTGGTGTTTGCAACAGGTTTTCAGTTCATCTTTTTTGAAACTGATTCCTGTGGTCAGAGAACACACTAAGTAATATTCATCTTCTGAAGTATACACTAAAGCTTACTTTAAAACTGAGCTCATGATCAATTTTGATAAATGTTTCATGTTTCCTTTACGAGAACATGTATTCTGGTATTAGGTGTGCTGTTTAATATGTGTCAGTTATGTCAAGTTGATTCATCGTGCTGTTCAGATCTCCTTTTTTAGGTGATTTGTTTTGTCTGTGTAGTCTATCAGCTGCTGAAGTGTGTTTTTAAAATCCACTGTGGCTATAGAGTTATCTACTTCTCAAAGTTCTATCCACTTAAGATGATAGTCTCTTCATAGGGGAAAGATTTTTTTTTCTTACAAAATATTCTTTATCTGTAGTAATACTGTGAATCTGTTTTTTAATAACTAAATCATATTTTAGTTAGCATTCTCATGCTACAATTTTCCAGCCTTTTATTTTCCAACCTTTCTATTCCTTATATTTGAGGTGTTTTTTCATAACACTTAAGTTTTATCTAGTTTAATTAGTCTCTTACTTAAAATATTTGGTCCGTTCATATTTAATATTATTTGTATAATTGAGTGTTTCTACAACCTTACCTTTTATTTATCCTGTTTATGTTGCTTTTTTCTTATTTTTGCTTGCTTTTGGCTTTAACAAATATTTGTATTTTATTTTTTCTCTATCACTTATTGAAGATGTACTTACATTATTATAATCATAGTAACTACAACACACTGATAGTAACTCATATAAATTGCTACTTATTGTCTTAGCTTCCTTTCTTGCATCTGTGCTAAAACACCCTGACAAAAGTACTTAAAGGAGAAAGGCTGTTATTCTAGATTATAATCTGTTGTTGCAAGGAAATCAGGCACAAAGCTGAAACAACCAGTCACATTACATTGGTAGTTAAGAGCACAGAACAGTGAATTAGTAAATATACACTAGCACTTAGCTTACTTTTTTCACTCTTCAACAATCCAGAATCCCCTGCCCAGAGAAGGTTGCTACCAACAGTGGGAGGGACTTCCCACCTCAATTAACATAGTCAAGATAATCCAACAAAGACAAGCCCAGCTGCCCATCTCCCTAATAATTCTAACTTATGTCAAATATAAAGTTCAACACTAGCCATCATGCTTCCTTTCAATACTCACTAATTTCTTTAATATTCTTCCTGTCTTTTGTATTATTGTGGTAATTAAATATATATCATTAATACACACATATGTATATACATGCACATCCAGGTAATAACTGATGTTACCTTTACAGTCTTCTTTATTACTGAGGTAGGTGGTAGGTGTTTTGACATCTCACTCCACAGGTCAGGCTAGCCTTGAGCACACAATCCTCCTGCCTCAGCCTCCAAAGTGCTGGAATGGAGTTGTTTTTATTTGTAGTGTTGCTAGAAACAGATCTCAGTTTTGTTTGAGGTGAAAATATTTTCTCTTTATTTCTGAATAATTCCGATGACAGTTATTTTCCTTCAGCTTTGTAAGATAGCATCCATATCTCCCTCTGCTGCTGGGCCAACCTTATTTTCTCCTCTCCTCCTCTGAGTCCCTCCTCGCTTAGCATTTCAACTTCAGTGTGATCCTTGTATTTGTTCTGAGTCAAGGTTTTTCTTGAGTGTATGTACTGAATATCTATTAGATGGGAAATTTCTCTGTGGTTATGTCTTGAAATGTTGTAGTGTCTGTTGCTCACACTCTCCTCAGGACCCCGTCTTTAAAATGTTTTGCCCTCCCAGTGAATCACGCATGTCTCCTTCTGTTTTGGTGTTGTATGCCCTACAGTATGTCTTTCAGTTTGCTAATCCTACCTTCTCCTGAATCTAATATGGGTTTGCCTGTTTATTATTATATCAGATGATTCATTTTTACCTTCAAATTTTATGTTTAATTCCCAGCTTCCTATAAATTCTTACTTGTCTTTTTATGATCCTTTCTGTTATGATTTTGAATAGTAAAAAAGGTATTTGCCGCTTGAAATGCCTAGTGATTTCTTTAATCCAAACATTCTACATATTTTTAAGTCGTAAAGTCCTAAAATAGCTGTCATCCATCAAAAAGGATTTGTCCTTTTCTCTGCTCGGTGAAAAGAGTAGCAAGTAGATCTTTTTAAAATTTCTCAAAGGCCAGGTCTGCTCTGCCATCCCCTAATCCTGAGGCTTTTCACTCAGGTTCCTTCCTCCTGCCAGACTCCAGCACCTCAACACAGTGAGACTATGGAAAATCCCATTCTGAATTTAATAAACTTTTGGCTTAGCTCTTTCAGCTGCCTCTTTCACAGCACTGAGTAGGAGCATGAAATCTCACAAGAAGGGATTAAGTAGAAAGGGAAGACAATGGCTACTGTCTAAATGCCTAGGAAATTTTGCAGTGAAGAGGGCAGATGAAGGGGATGTGTGCCAGAGGAGGAACATAGGAGAAGGATCTTTAAAGAGAACAATCAAGAAATTGGCATCCTAAGATGGCAGCACTGCCATGGGATGGATGGGAAGCCCTGGGTAGGAGCGTGGCAGTGGCAGGTGCCAAGGCCTTTGGTAAATAAATTAGGTACTTGTCTTGTTGCTGGCAGGACTGAAGGGTGTGTTTTGGCTCAAGGTTTCAGGGTCGAGCCCGCTGCCAGAGCAGCATGAGCCTCCAATGTGAAGTGGCCGGTCACATTGAGTCCACAGACCGGAAGGAGAGAGGCAAAAGCTCTCCGCTTTCCCTCTTCAGTCAGTCTTTGGCCCAGTCTGTGGGAGGCACAGCCCACATTCTTCTCTCCTCAGCTAAACTTCTCCAGAAACACACTCACGAGCACAGCTCGAGCTGTGTCCCCTGGATGATTCCAAAACGCAGTCCATAGGAGAGTGAACACTGGGCACCGCGGTATTGAAAGAAGTGGTCAGGAAGTGGGGAGACACGCTGGGCTCACATCGGCCTTGGAAAGCACTTAGAGCCTCTCCTAGGGACTTCGGGGTGGGGGAGGTATCAGAACAAGAAAGTGAAGAGGGACTTCAATGATAGCAGGGAAGAAAGGAAAACATTTCAGCACGGTGTTGAGTGAGCAAAATTACAAGTTCAATTCTGCACATTAGGATGGGGCACTCAGCGGGTTATTAGAATTCGATGCCAGTGAAAGGATGTAGATGGGTCAATGAAGAAGCTCTGGGACATGCCAACTCTCAGTCAGGAGGAAGTGAAGGAGGGCATGGAGAAACCAAGAGGTCAATTGGAATATTTCTAAAAGGGGGTAGTGAGCACATGAACTCCTGAAATGTAAAGTGGAGGGTCATGATGTGACCTCTAACTCTTAAGGAGGTCTAGGGGTACCTCACTGCAGGGATGGAAGTGGAAAATGAGAAGTAGGGGTAGGGGACTCAAGAGACAGTTATTTAGCGAGGTTTGGGCCACTGTGAACAGAGATGGTCTGGTTTTCTCCCCTACACATACACCTCACTAAAAAGGCTAAAATGTGGATGAAACTGAAATTTCAGAATTTATGCTGATTGAGGTAGAAGTTATGGTGGTCAAGAGAGTAGAAGAAAAGCCATTGAAACCGTGGAGCAAATGGGGCTTTGGGGCATGTGATAGATGGTTTTGTGTTAACTTGACGCAAGCTATAGCCATCTGAGAGGAAGAAAGCTCAACTGAGAAAATGCCCCTGTAAGACAGCCTGTAGGCCAGCAGCCTGTAGGCCAGCAGCCTGTAGGCCAGCAGCCTGTAGGCCATCTTCTTAGCTGGTGATCAATAGGGGAGGGCCCAGCCCCATTGTGACTGGTACCAACCCTGGGCTGATGGTCCTGGGTTCTATAAGCAAGCAGGCTGAGCAAGCCAAAGGGAGCAAGCCAGTAGGCCACACCCCTCCATGGCCTGTGCATCAGCTCCTGCCTCCAGGTTTTCGCCCTTGTTGGGTTCCTGCCTCGACCTCCTCCGATGATGAACAGTGCTGTGGAAGTGTGAGCGCAATGAGCTCCTTTCTCCCCAAGTTGCTTTGGTCATGGTGCTTTGTCACAGCGATGAAATCCTAACTAAGACAGGGTTCGTTCATATAGATTTGAAGACATCAAACTTGGTAGCCAAATGGGCAGAGAAGATAGCAGAGAACCTTGTGTCAGCATCTTCACTGAGCATGGGGGGTTATACTGCCCAGTGGTGTAATCATCAAGGAACAGTTGTGTAACATGCAACTATACTGTTGAGCTGGAGAGATGGCTCAGCAGTCAAGATTGCTGCTCTTACATAGGGACCAAGTTTGGTTCCCACCACCCATATTGGGAGGTTCACATCCACCTGTAACTACAGCGCCAGGAGGGTCCAAAGCCCTCTTTTCTGACCTCCATAGTCACCTGAACTCACATGCAACATACACATAATTTTTAAATTAAAAAAAATCCATGCTATAAAAAGGAGAAATCAGCATCCTGCTTCCTGATGCTGTAGTCTGAGGGCTGAGCCCTAAACTGGTGGATGTGTGACAAAGAGGCTGCACAGAGCGGGTCAAAGGTAAGAGGTGGGTAGCAACAGGCGATCTCAAAATCTACCTCAGATGACCCATAGAGAAGGAAGAACCCAAGTAGATGCTGCGGGTCCAAGAGGCCCCTAAGACTTCTAGCCCCTGGAACTGGTTCTTGAGTGGAATTCAGAAAACCTCTGTGTTCGGTCTTCATCCAAGTTGGAGCTAGGATACTTGAGGTAAAATATGAGCGAGAGAATAAGTGCTTCAAAGAGACAGCTCAATGAGTCCTCTGTCCACTGAGGACAATGGCCATGGGAAGGCTTCTACACTGGAGTTTCCAATCAGGATTATTGGCAAGGGTTGGAGGTCAGCTTCCTAACTATCCCCGGTGAGATAACCATATTCACAAACATTCATAAATGACCATCATATCATCTGTAACCTCAGCCATGACCAACTTGTCACTATTTCTTTTCAAGTCCATAGGTGTGGACCCTCTGCCAGCTAAGCTGTTGTATGACAAATCGCATGACCAAGTGTGGGTCCTGAGCTGGGGGGACATACACAAGTCCCAACCAAGCCTGCAGGTATGTTGAGCATGTTGGACCCGACACTCGGCCTATAGAGGATTCTGTTGCAATAATATAACTGTCTCATGCTTTTCTGGGTGAACATCTTTCCAAACCATTTCCACAAAGGCTCAGGAAGAAAGCAAGAAACAGGCAGTATTAGTAAGCCTTACCTGTCATCTGAGAAGAAACTTTCAGTTGAGAAACCTTGTAGAGCAGATTGTCCCATAGGCATGCCCATGGGCAAATAGTCTTGATTATTAATTGAAGTTGCAGGATCAAGCCTGCTGTGGGAGGCACGATCCCCTATACAGGCAGTTCTGGGCTGTGTGAGAAAGCTAGCCAAACTTGAGCCTGTACCCAAGCCAGGAAGCAGTGGACCACTGCTCGGATTCTGACCCTGACTTCCTCAAAGATGAACTATGACTCAGAAGTGCAAGCCAAATAAATCCTTCTCTTTCCTAGGTTGCCTTAAGTCAGAGTGTTTTAGCACAGTAGAAGAAGAAAAGTAGAAATGGCTTCCAAGCAATGTTCCCACTAGGCAGTCCACAGAGTTTCTTCAACCAGGACTGCTATTGAAAACAATGTAAAATGACCAAATTCTAATTTCATGACTACTCAGTCCCTACCCACCATACCTGATTCTCCTGAGTCAGTAACTCTTGGGGCCAAATAGGATAAGCCTCTAGAGTCCAGAGTGAAAAGGAAGATAAGATTTTCTCCTTGGGATGAACAGACCATCCAGAGAATAATGTGAAAAAGTCATAAATGTGGGATTCTTTACCTTTGTTTTCTGTTGCTATGACAAAATACCTGAAGCTGTGTGATTTATAAAGGAAAAGACCTATTTTCTCTCATGGTTTTATCTAAGACCAAGCAGCTCTACCTGGTCATCTTCTTGTGGGAGACCATAGGTCGGGGTGCTGCAATGCCATCATGAAGGGCATGTCAAAAGAGGGAACAGATGTATGTGAGAGCGGCACATGTGCCAGTGAGTGAGGAGAGACAGGCATGAGGCGCCCCTTAAAACCACCTGTTCCTGTGAGAACCCACCCGTCCTGGAAGGACTGCATTAATCCCTTCTGGAGAATAGAGATTCGTGAACTAATAGAGGTTCAGGGTCCCACTACCCTTCGAAACCACAATGCTGGAGGCCGTGGCCCAAAATGAAGTTGGTGGAGACAGACTCTATTGAAGCCGTAGTTCCAACCAATAAATTGGAGCAAGCAGCCCACGTGCTTCAATGATAGAGAAGGGCACACAGAGCTCACAGAGTGCCAAGCCACAAAGAGTTAGGAGATTTGACCGTGGACCTGAATCCCCTACCCTCTACCCCTGCCTCCTGGGAAGAGGTTGGGCTCTGTTGCTCTGTAGCGATAGTCCCCATACCAGCTAGGGAAGCTTGACACTACCTGGCCAGGCATGCCTCTGGCCCTGTATCTCTCCCCAGGGATCCACTAAGCCCTACGAAAAAGTCACATGGCACCCTCTCCGGTCCTGCTAAAAAGCAGTGAACAGAACCGCTGATGCAGGGGAGGCGTTGACTCATTCCCTGCAAATGAATGACTCAGGCCAACAGGTCTGAATGGTCTCTTAGAACCCACAGAAGTGAACGGAGACAAGTCGGTCCTGTTCTCCTCTCAGCTGTAGCTGGACCCAAGGGCAAGATACCAGGCCCAGGTCCAGTGCAGCTGACAATCAAACAAAAGAACATCATCAAAAGGTTCTGGGATCCAAAATAAAGGTCACTGAGACCAGAAGATGAGCTCAGAGTGCCGGAGGGGACTGTGTAACTCACTTTTCCCTGCAA